>OX422218.1:372525065-373775065 GCA_949130495.1 Sambucus nigra | reverse complement strand
ACATGCATTCCAATAGGCATAGTTTGATTCAAAATTGGCATCCTATTATATAAGTTCTCTATCAGAAAATTTGCGATTTTTCAAATCAATTGATATCTCAGAAATTTTTTACGGGAAAACTATTACACGACGAAGTTGTGTAAATGGCTATAATACCAATTTGAGAGTGCGCAATTCCTTAATGTCTTAAAATTAGTGAATTAGATGTCAATCGACATTTTTTTTTTAATTCTTATGAAACCTAGAACATGCAGCTATGTGATTCAAATCAAGCATGTAAAGAAATCACAATTTCAGGAAAAACCTTTATCTCACTATAGTTTTCAAATCACAACTCACAACTACAATAGAGAAATACAGAGCGACAAACTTTTAATAGACGACCCTTGTATTCTACAGCAATGATTCCCACGAAAGCCACAAAGATCACAATCTTCATTTACCATTGATTCTCGCAAGAATACAAGATTGGCAATAGAGACTCCTTCTCTACAAGGTTAGCAGTGAAGACTCATTCTTCACAAGGGTAACTTTAATATAGAAATGGTTTGGATTTCAAAGATGATTCAAAAAGTGTATGGGAAATATTGTCTGAATCAAAAAGTGTTTTTGTCCTTTAGAAAATGAAGACTTAAAGCAATAATTTTGCAGTTTTCATAAATGCAAAGTGTTAACAAAAACCTATCGATGCCAGGTATTTATAGGTGGACACAAAAAATTGAGGCAACACAACCTTGTTAGAATAAAAAGATGACCTCGTTCTAACAACATGATGATGTCGTTCAGACAACTCAAACTTTGCTTCTAACTAGATGTAAAAATCCAAGACAGTAAGACCTCGTTTGAACGTCATTTGATAAATGCTTTAAACGACCTTCTAACGAGATCCAAGGTCATTCTAACGAGATTGAAATCTCATTTGAATGAAACTATCAAAATATAAATAATTTTCAATTCAAAAATAGTTCGAAAAAATGTTTGAAGACTGCCTCGTTTTGAAAATAATTAGTTTATAAAAATCTCCCAATATTTGTAAAAAAAATCACGAAAAACAAAACAATAACTATACTGATACTATGTGAAGTCGTAAAGTATGTTGAAGTTTCTTGATAATTTTATCCATCTTCTTGAGCATGTGAACGTGAAGTGCCATGAAGAAAGTAACATGATATACCATACTCGATGTAGACTAGATTTTAGGAACAAGTCCTAGCTCCTAGGGGTAATGATAAAAAAAATTCCCTTATAACTAGGGAAACGTTATGATGATTTTAATGAACTCACGTGAGTTTGTGGGAGGTTATCCAAGTTGTGCAGATATTTTATTAAAAATGGATTTGTGTCACTATTTTAGTAATGTGAAAAAGGTTTAATTAATTAGATGGTTAATTTTAATAGACTCTTGGGGGTAATTATAAGATTAATTACCTATACATATTATATGTTATAAATATTTATTTATGTATTTGTGTGAACATATCCATGTTCGTGGAAGGCCTATCGGTTGGGGTTGTGTATGTCTCGGGACCGAAGAACGTGTCAGCACAAGTGGGCTAGGCATTGCGTAGATCATTATTATAGGTACTTTGAGGAGCACCACTTACGAGGAGGTAGGTTTAGAAACTTGGATCCATTGTTATTGTCAGGGGTATGGACTGTGCAATGGTGCACTACGTAAGAATCTCCCCATTTGTATGTATTTCGTGATATCCAATTAGATGAGGGACTCCTGTGGACTTACCGATATAGTAAGAACGTGACACTATATATATATATATATATATATATATATATATATATATATACATCCCAACCACATATATAAACATAACTATGAAAAGAATGGCGTATCACACTCTCCCGCGTATCACCACTTGATTCCATCTCCAAGAGTCATCGCAACACTTAAATCCTCAAATTAAATCACATCCCTACATCGATACTAGATATACCCAAAATTTATTCAGACGATCTATAAAAAAAATATCATCTCGAAAATCAATTCTAAGGATCCTCATATAAAGATTACTACTTCTAACCTTAATGCCTACAACGACCTTAACACAAGAACCCTATGTCCAAGAAACACAACCAACACGTATGCTAGACGAAATATCTTAGAGGGTATGAATCAATAAAGGGGATCAAAGATCAATAACACGTAAGCTACAACGCAATCAAAACCGACGATACTTAAGACCATGCTCTGATAACATCTGTAACACCCCAATGTTCAAGTCCACTTATGATATTACCATATTAAATTATCAACTCATGATTAATAATTAAATTAACATATCTAATTTTATTTATGCAACACCAGTATGTCCAGTTCACCCTATTACGAGTCCTGTACATATTCCTCGCACGTTCAAATTATTTATGCAACATCAATATAGCCAGTTCACCCTATTACAGGTCCTGCACATATTGCTAGAACTCCCAAAGTTTACACCACACACAATCCCCTTATACTAGCCAGTTCGCCCAATTTATTAGCCATGCACATATTAGTGTGGTTCCACACACTATACATCACCATAGCCAATTCGCCTAATTTCATTAGCCCTGCACATATGGGTGATGCCAACACACATCCACTTTACTATGGCCAGTTCACCCCTTATTTTTTTCCCTTCACTTATTGGTAGTGAAAATTCATTTTAATACCCATTGTTTGTCTTAGGCATTAATTCTCAACTTTATTAATAAGTTATAATATATCTCTATTAGCGCCAACCTTTATTTGGGTAACCTAGCATAAATAATTCCTAGTCCCATACCTAGAGATTACCAAAACCACAATCGTTTCCTAGCCTATCACTTAGGAAGAATACCGATCAAAATTTCTATCTAGTCTCGTACCTAGGCTAAAGGGATAATGGAAAAGTGTACTACTTAGCCCCATCCCGAAAATATCCATCCATAAAAATCTACACTCCCTAATCCCATACCTAGAAAGTGTTACAACAACAAAGGCCTACATATTATTACCATACCTAATAAGCAATCTAAAATATGTTGAAAGCATCGCTACCCCAACAATCCCGTCGTCCCCACAATGTTGAAGATTAACATAATTAATGATCACATAAGGCATTTTATCAACTTATAACAACAATTCTTTCAATTAATCACAAGATTACTACTTATCCAAATTCTATCCGTTTAATTATAATATGAATTAAACAATTAATTTGTTAACAACTTATATAATTTCCATTCACATGCATAATAGGGGCACACAACAACAAATTTCATTCTACAACCTACATGTAAAAACGTAGTCTTACGAGTTGAAATGCAATAACAATCATCCTCATTTAATTTACAACGTGCAAACATTCCATTATTCTAACGTAATCCAATCATCTAATATAGCTCGTAATCATTTTACGTCTACATTCATAATAAAAATTTGAAGAAAAACATTCCTGAAATTAGTTTCACTTTCTAATTTAATCTTTTTAATTTATTTTAGGAAAATAATAATTTTTAGTGTTTAGGAAACATTTAAAATGCATAATACAATAGGGGAACAATAGAAGTATTCATGTCTGTAAAAAGTCATTTGAAAAATCTGGTCGCATGGTTGCTGTAGACACCCCATTATAGCACCCCCTAACCTCTCCTTAGGTCCCTAACACCTCCCTTTATCACTACAAACCTAAGTCATACCCCGGGTATTGACCTAGAGGCCATAGGGCACTCCCAGGCTCCATTTGACCAAAAGTCAAACTCTTCAAATCGACTGAGACTAAATGAATCTTCAAAGGGCACTGAAATCCCTTTCCAACGGTCCGTCCTGAGCACGATTCCAACTTACGGTGCGGACGAACAACCTGTTTCCCCCCAAAACTTGATCAGGAGGTCACTGGACACTCCCAGGCTACATTTGACCAAAGTCAACTCTTCAGCTCGATCGAGACTGAATGAATCTTTAAAGGGAGCTGAAACCCCTTTCCAACAGTCCACCCCGTGCATGATTCTGACTTACGGTGGGGACAAACGATCCGTTTCACTCCGAAAGGTCACCAAATGCTTTCAGTCCCCGGTTGATCGAAGTAAACTTCCCAAAGTCAAACTCTTAGGAGTATCGAAGACATCTCCGAACCTTTCCAAAGGTCTACCCCGTGTGCAATTCTGGCTTACCATGCAGACGAACGATCCATTTGCGTCCGACGATTCCCCATCCAAAGGACCTCCGAGCACCTCCGAGCCATATTTGACCCAAAGTCAACTCCCGGACCCAGGGGTGGTCCAAAGGACTTTCTAAGGTCTTTGAAATAACTTTCTAGTGGTTTTCCCCATGCACGATTCAGATCAATGATTTGCTCTCTACGATCGATTTTCTAAAGGGACCTGAAAGAGACTGCTAAACGGGAGGTCCCAAACCCTGCCTATCGGTAGTGTGCCTAAAAACTCCTATCGAATGGCAGGACCAGGGCTATGCCGATCGTCAATGCCCTGGGCCTATAAAAATGTGGGAAAAACCTCATTTCAAAGGAACCCAAGATCTTAAATCCATCATTCTCAACGAAATCAGAAAACCTCTCTCGAAGTCTGCGTGATTTTCAGATCCAAATCCTTTTCCAACCATCACTTTTCTTCATCGTTTCCACCAAAGTTGGTGAATTAATTACCCTTCATCATCATCCAAGTTCAAGGGCTACTCTCCAACATTCAAGATCAAGCTCAAGATCTTCAAGAAGGTCTAACTTTCTCAAATCCTTCTTCAAATTCTCCTAAATTCGCATTATCTTATTTTATTACTTAGAACTTTTATTCTCTCATCTCACATATCCTAATATACTTTTTATTTAGTATTATTGCACATCTCTTATTTTCATATGAATAAAACTCAAAAAATAAGAAAAAGAGGATTTGGTCAAAAATTCCAAATGGGAATTCTCACACTTCTCTCACATTTTCCTCACAACTAAAAAACCTTTTTACACATGCATATAAATAAGATAAGTTCCCGATTGGATTTATGGGATAAACCCCACCCCTCATTTTGTATACGAAGTACGTGGACTTTGATGCCTCTATAGGCTACATAGGCGTCTCAGGGTAAAACTCGAGATTCGTGTCCTATTTCTATTTTTCTCCCATTTTCTATTTTTCTATATTCTTTAACTTAATTCTGTTAGATTCTATATATTTACATATACATATATTCGTTCTTAGTGGCGTATTGTTCTATACGTCTTATCGCTCCGTTATAACGATCAACGCGAGGATAATTGCGTATATCCTATTTTCTAATATTACTTTTAGGTATATTCCTATGGATGACTCGCTTTATCTTTTCCATGATACAAGTCGATGATTCCTATCTCCACTACTTATACACATGCACACATATCACGGGGAAATAAAGGAAAATAACAATAACCCATGAGAGACCGCAAGGGCAGAATGGGTGCCTAATACCTTCCCATTTCATAACTTACCCTCCGAAACCTTCTCGAATCATTTTGGTTTCGTATGTATCACTATATCTTTATATGTCGTCCTTCGGGATGGCCCCCTTTTCTTTTGTCTGTTTTGAGTAAAATAGACTGGCAACTCCATCTATCTACATTTTTCACCTCATCATTGACGTCAATCGAAGCGCTCTCGAGAGGGATGCGCGGGACCAAGATCCTCTCGACAAGAAGACCCCCCTCTTCATCGTCTCTCCCGCCACGAGGATCGGGTATGGCCACAGTGGTGACTCCGTTGGGGAAATTTCATTTTGAGTGTTGGACTTTATTTATACGGGTGTTATATTTGCTTATATTTCCCGCTATTTGCATGTTTCCATTTTCATATGTACCTCATGCTTATGCTTCTATTGACACATTTGTTGAAGGTTCTCCATGTACACTTCACACCACGTGCACTAAGGATAACATATAGACGCATGTTGCACGCATCACCCATCCATACTTGATATACCATTGGTACTTGAACTTTGGTCCTCGTTTGGCATAATCAAGAAATATACTCTCATCATAGGATACTAATAAGAGAATCATGCATGATTCACATAACATCACCAAAGAGCATTGGTATTGACCAAATTTTGCCCAGTAATTGGAGGGTCACTTCATGATGGGTGCTGGTCTGGTAGGGCGTAGTTAGCCTAAGAGATATGACTCTAACCTTCGATTGTCCAAGTACCTTCAACGTATATCGAATGGTTCCCCCACATCGTACCTCTTGACCGAAGTCCTGACGGGAGGCATATCGCAGGGAACTCGTTCACATACACCGAGTATATCGAATTCGCTCTCACACGTACCGTCCCCATGAGGTATATAGTGAGGCAATTCACGTACACTCACGTATATCAAACGTCTTATCCACACGTGCCGATTGCCCTCAAAAGCAATACGTATATCGTGGAAGTCACACCAATGGGGGGAACCCTTTCCGATTCACCCAACCAACTACATACCCATATATAGGTGTCAAACCTAAGACACACATGTTAGATTGCCGGTTTCAACTCAAAAATATGTCGAAATTTTGGGTCGGCCTGCCGCCCAAAAATTTTGAGCATTTTTAAACGGGACCCAGACCGTGAGCCTAGTTACAAGTCCAACCATAGCTTTGCATATGTTGCAAACCAGATTTTTTCCAGGCTCCGGTACCGTCCGTCATTTCATTTTACATTTAGGAGAATTTAATACAAGTGAGAACATAATAATTATAATAATCATGCTAAGACCCATCTCCCAAAATATTTCTCCTTTCTTTATCAAAAATTCAAAAATATTTTTTTCTGTCTCTATGAAAAATCCAAAAACATTTCTCCCTTCTTTATCAAAAAATCAAAAACATTTATCTCTTCTTTATCAAAAATCCAAAAATATTTTGTCTTTTAATCTCAAAAAGAAAAAAATATCAAAAATATTTTCATTCTTTTTCTCAAAAATAAATCCCATTTTACGCCTTCTCAGGTTGACCGCACGCCCTTGGCCTGGCTCCTTATTGGCTTCGATCTTCATTAAAATCACCCCGAAGATCCATCCATTCCCCTGCTACTTCTTTCGAGTCCGAAATCCATCCACTTTCCATGGAAAACACAGATCAAGTACCAGTTGTGCAACCAAATCTGACGCTAGTCTTAGCTCAGCTCGTGTCCAAGATTGACAACCTCCAGACTGAGGTTCGAGAGGTGCAGAGAAACCAGGCTCCAATTCCTCAAGAGCCTTAGTTCCTATTCCCTCTTTCTATGGATCCACCTGAGCCTATCTGGGTTCTAAAGAATATCAGCACGCTCCACATGCCCCTCCTGTTAATGGGCCACTGCCTGCCCAGCGTACTATGCCAAACCTTGCCCAACCTGGCGCTAACTTGCCTATGATCATTGATCCGAAAGAGGAAGAATTGAACAAGGTCAAAGAATATCTCAAGTTTCTAACTAAGAAGTTTGTCCAAGTCAGAATCTCTGGGAATTACACGGAATACACCCACATATCTCCTTATCCTAAAGTAAGATTACCCGAGAAGTTCAAGATGCCAAATATCGAGAAATTAGGAGGATGTGGACCCCTGATTATTCATATTCACGGCTATCACCGTTCTAGGACTCTTGTAGGGGATTTTGAAGAATTGATGGCCCAATTATTTCTACAAACTTTAAAGGATAGCGGCCTCAGATGGTTTTTGTCTCTTGAATGGGTCCAAAATCCATAGCTGGGAGGATGTGGCCAGAGAATTCATGTCTCAGTACAAATACAATGAGGATCTTGAGGTCACTTGCAGTGATTTAGAGCTACTCAAATAGAACTATGGCAAATCAGTCAGTAACTTCATAGCCCGATGGAGGGAAAAAGCAGCCAGTATGACCAATCGGCGATCCTAGGAAGAACAAGTCAACCTAGTGAAGAAGAACTTATTAACTCATATCCGAGAAACAATGGGAGGACAATACTATCCCCACTTTCGAGCTCTCAGAGAAGCAGGTGTAAAAATTGAGGAAGGTCTTGCTAAAATAGAAGTTGAACCAAAGAAAGTGTCCGGACAGTTCACTCCGTGAAAATATGATAAACCTGTCAATGCTGCAGTCTCAACCATCAACAACATCTCTCAACCAACCACCTCGTGGGCACCAGAAATCTGCCCTGTACTAGTTCAAAAATAATACACTGAGCTCCATGCTCCCTTCTCCAAAGTTTACCAGGCCCAGTTAAGATGAAATCTTATCAAACCCTTGGACCCCCGTCCATTGTCGAGTTCACTCCCAAGAAACTTCAAGGAAGATATTCATTGAGCCTTTCACCAAACTACTGGCCATACCACCTACTAATTTTTTCACCTTTGAAACGTAATCCAAGGTCTAATTAATCGGGTTACCATTTCCCCACCAGTCAATACTAAGCCAAACACTACTCACAGCCCACTCCCAAATCATACCAATACTATCTTCCTAGAAGAGAAACCATAATTTAATCCCTCAACTCAAATCACACCCATACACTCTCCCAAACCTCTCTAAACTTACCCATATTTCCTCCTACACCCTGTTAGCCCCGCTGATCAGGCACTATCACTCCTTATCAGAGCATGCATCGATGTTCGTACCCATTCCAAAAATGGAAGTATGGAATTAACAGAAGTGTTAAACCAACCCTAGAGTTCGGGCTGAAATTACCCTCACAGATGATTATTGATTGCCGAATGTTCAGTACGCTATTCTTGGAATCATGAAAATGGGCCCAAGAGTCAGATGATTGGGTAGTATCAATCGATGAAGTCAGTCTAGATGATGTTGTCCAGATTAGAGAAGAATTATTCAGGCACACCAACGATATTTGTAGTATGACCGAGTTACTTGATACTCTGAAGTTACAAGGACTCCTGGTCCCTTCAACATTACTTATCTCCATAGAATGAGAAGACTTGTATGAAGAATCCATTAAATTTGTGGAATGCGTTGACTTTACATGGAAAGACAGGATTATTGTCACCGGATGGGGGAAGAATTCGAAGACTCAAATGAAGCGGAAGCTTCAGAAAAAACTAGCCCGATACCCGATATGTGTGGGATAATATCATCTCAAGAAATTCTTGGAGAAATAAATAAGGTGGTAGAACAACCCTACATTGATGAGGAAACAGGGTTCATGTTCTTCCCTTTTTCAGTAAATCACATGACCAGATCAGGAAGGCATTACCAGATCCCAAGCTCAATACCAACAAATGACAAGGGGAAGGGCATTAAAACCTTCCTATGCCAGAGATGACCCTCGAGGAGAGTAAGATCCTTGATCAACCGAAGAAAACTCAAGCTAACATCACTCTATGGGGGCTTTTAATGTCTTCCCAGCTGCACATAAATTCTTTGATCAAGTTACTTACTGGACCCACAGTTCCTCCTTCCACCATAACAGAAGAAGTGATCAATTTAGTCAGATGCCTGACCTCTACCCGAATGCTATCCTTTTCCGAAGAAGAAATCCCCAGAATTGGGCCAAACCACAATCATGCACTCAACATCTTCGTCGAAGTTATAGGGAAGATTGTACCTCTCTCTCTTATCAATAATGGATCCGCCTTGAATGTCTGCCCATTAATAACCTTCAAATGCTTAGGACTGAAAGAAAGTGACCTCGCTCCAACCTCCGCTGCTGTACGTGCCTACGATAATACCCGTTGGGAGGTGATGGGATCCATAAAACTTGTAATAGGGGCTGGCCCTATAAACCATATCGTTGAATTCCAAGTTATTGACATCCCAGCTTATTTCAACCTGTTGCTTAAATGACCTTGGATCCACAATATCAAGGGTGTGTCTTCCTCACTCCATAAAAATTGAAGTTCTTCGCCAATGGGCGAGTCATCACCATTTTGGGCAACGACAATGCCGAGGGTGCAAGTACCAGCAAAACAATCCTTGAGACACAATACAGGTCAAATGATATGATTTTATCAGGATTCTGAGTTGATCCACTTCTACTCCCGGTAGGGGACGATTTCAAAGAAAGGGTTTGTCTAGAATATGAGCCTCATGACAACATCAATGTGATTCAGATGTTCAAAAACATGCACTTCATGCTCGGACTGGGGCTAGGACAAAGACAACAAGTGATAATTGAACCCATTGAACTGAAAAAAGCTTTCCCTCCTTGTGGTTTGGGGTATCAACCATCAGAACAAGAGATCAGAATGATCCTCCAATCTCGACCAAAGAGAAGATTATATTGCATCCAGACTATCCGAGGTGATTCCTTGAATGGACAATTCATAAAAGATGGCGAAGACTTCCCATTTTGCATCTTCCTAGAACCATGGTATGACCATACAAATAAGAAGATGAAGCCTAGAATGGAGATATTTTTCCAAGACAACTACCCATGCGCCGAAAATTCCTAACACCATATACAACCACTCATCAAAGATACTGCAGATTCTGAGGGAAGTGTTTCCGAGGATTCGTTTAACTTTCAAACACTGGGGTTGACACTATGCATGGTTTATTTAAGCACTACATCACTGGATCCATCCTACCCGATTAAGAATACTGCTCCAGTTCTACCTGTTGAAATCCCACCTAACCCCAATGTTTACCTAATCTCTTCTTCTGATGTCCATCCTTGCGCAAATTTAATCGAGACCTCCTTTGATGAGGTTCTCAATGCTATTTTTCCTATCAATGAAATAAACGAAGATTTTGAGTATCTTGCTATGCCTTACGTTAATTGTTTAAATTCTAATCAACTTTTGATGATGATAATTTTGCAAATGAACAATTCTTAACTGATCTAAATAAGGTTAATAACAAACAACTTAATCGCGCTCAAGTTAATGAAGAAGAAACTGTTGTTGTTAACCTCAGTTCTAGTAGCCAACTGCGTGAGATTAAGATAGGGGCTACCCTTGACGAGCATAAGCGTGCAAAACTCGAAAGATTTACTGAAGGAATTTATGGATGTCTTCGCATGGTCCTATGACGATATGCCCGACATTGATCCTGAAATAACTCAACATGAGATCCCCACTCTTGAAGATTACAATCCAGTTAAACAAAAGTTAAGAATGCTCTGCACCGAATGGTCGCTTAAGGTCAAAGAAGGGGTGTTTAAAAGGTTGAATGTGGGATTCATTCGTGTAATCGAATATCCCACATGGCTAGCCAACATAATGCATGTGCCGAAATCAGGAGGGAAAGTTCGGATGTGTGTAGACTATCGGGACTTGAACAAAGCCTCTCCAAAGGATGATTATCCCTTACCCAATATCGACATGATCTGGACAACACAACCAGTCATGCTCTCAAATAATTCGTCGACGGGTTTGCCGAATATAACCAAATCAAAATGCACCCAGATCACCAAGAAAAGACCGCATTAATCACCCGTGGGGAACCTTTTTCTACACTGTTATGCCATTTGGTCTAAAACATGCTGGAGCTACCTACCAGAGGGCTACCACAACCATCCTACATGATCTGATTCACAAGGAAGTTGAGGTCTACATGGATTATATGATTATCAAATCCAAAAATAGAGAAGGTCTTGTTCCCACCCTCCGAAAGTTCTTCGAACGGCTGCGGCGGTATCAGATGATACTCAATCCACATAAATGTGTCTTTGGCATTACAAAGGGGAAACTCTTGGGATTCATGGTCAGTGAAAAGGGAATAAAAGAAGATCCTGCCAAGATGAAAGCCATACTTGAGATGCCATCTCCCCGAACAAAAAAAGAAGTCTGTGTGGGTTCCTTGGGAAATTACAATACGTAGTCGATTCATCAGCCAGTTAACCTCGATCTGTGAACCTATTTTCAAACTCCTCTGAAAGGATTCAACCAAGGTTTGGAATAAGGCATGCCAAGAATATTTTGACCGAATTAAGAAATATCTGACCCAACCTCCGGTACTCATGCCACCACAGCCTGGTCTCCCCTTGCTTCTATACCTAACCATAACCGACACTATAGCTGGGGCTTTGCTAGCCCAATACCTTAAAGATTGTCGCAAAGAGAGAGACATCTATTACGCCAGTCACAAATTGGATGGGTACGAAGTTAACTACATTACTTTAAAAAAGGCACGTGTCACGCTTATCTGGGTCACCCAAAAGTTACGGAACTGCATGCTCACCTTCCCCATAAAACTTGTATCCTGAATGGACCCCATCAAGTACCTGCTTAAGAAACCCGCCTTATCTAGACAAATGTCCCGGTGGTTCATGCTCCAAGCTGAGTTTGATATCGTGTATGTCACACAGAAAGCCATGAAAGGAATATCCATCTCTGACTACCTCGTTGGACACACCATGGAAGAAGATGATGGCTGGATCTCTGAATTCCTAGATGAGAACATCCTCTGCGCTACTCAAGACAACCTTCAATGGCAAATGTTCTTTGACGGCGTTGCCAATAAAAAAATATATGGCATTGGGATACTTCTGAGTGCCCTAGATGACTCTCACACTCCCATCGTTATCAAATTGGATTTCCCCTGCACCACCAACATGATGAATACGAGGCATGTATGTTAGGCCTCGAAGTTGCTCTTAAGAAAGGTATTTAATGCTGAGATGTCTACGGAGATTCTTCCCTTATCATTGGTCAAGTGCTCAGAAAGTGGAAAGTCAAGGACGAGAAGCTCCAACCCTTCCATGCCCATTTCGAAGAACTAGCCTCCCAATTCTAAGATATCACCTTCCACTACCTACCTCTAGCAAAGAACATCTTGGACGATGCCCTTGCTACCTTAGCCTCTATGGTCAACATGCCCGAAGGAATAATAATGGCCCCCATTCTTAGTTCAAAAGCAAGATAAACTGACCCATTTTTACCACACTGAGCTCATCACCACAGAAGATCTCAAGCTAGCCAATTGCTGGTACTATGATATCTGGAACCTCCTCAAGCATGGTAGGTATCCCGAGGGTTCCAACAAGAAAGACCGAGCAACCCTCCAAAGACTGTTCGCCCAGTACATCATCTGTCATAAAGCACTGTTCAAGAGAAACTTCGATGGAACCTATATATACTGCATCGCTGGGGTTGACAATGAAGAGGTAATGTAGAGAATCCATAGTGGGGAATGCGGGCCCCACAAGAATGGTCATATGCTTAATAAGAAGATCACCCGACAAGTCTACTACTGGACCACTATGGTCCAGGATTGCACTCCCTATGTCCGAAGATGGCTCAAATGCCAACAGTTCTCCAACCTTCAGCACCTGCCTTCGCGAGAATTATATAACATGACTTCAACCTGGTTGTTCTCCACCTGGGGTATCGACATCATAGGGAAATTTACACCCAAGGCTTCTAACGGGCATGATTTCATCCTAGTTGCCATTGATTACTTCATCAAATGGGTCGAAGCCGAGTCATACGCAGTCCTAAACGCTAAGAAAGTGGTCAAATTCATCAGGAAGAACATCATCTGCCGATATGGGGTCCTGTACGAGATAGTGTCAAATAACGGGTTGCATTTTCAGGTAGAAGTCATAGAAGTGGTCAAAGAGTATGGGATTCAGAGACACAGATATTCTCCCTACCAACCTCAGACCAATGGTGCGGTCGAAGCAACCAACAAGAACCTCAAAGCCATCATCAGCAAGATGACCGAAAGGTGTCAAGATTTGACTGACCGAATCCCTTATTCCCTCTGGGGCTACCGAACCTCTATCCGAACCACTACTATAACTACCCCTTACTCTTTAGTCTTTGGCATGGAAGCAGTGCTACTCATGGAGCTAGAAATACCCTCATTGCGCATCATGCTTGAAAGCAAGGTCAGCGAAGAAGACTGGTACCAAAGCCGTCTTGACCAGTTGACCCTCCTAGATGAAAGGAGATTGAAAGTGCTATATCATATACAAGGGTACCATCTCCAAATAGCACAATCATTTAATAGGAGAGTCAAGGACCGCAGTGTTAGAGATGGGGATTTAGCCCTTCAAGAAATAGTAGAGCCCATCTGGGACCCCAGAGGGAAATTCAAGGACAATTGGAGCGGCCCATACATCGTCAAGAACATCTTATCTGGTGGTTCCGTCATGCTCACTGACCTAGATGGAGAAGAGATGGCTCGTCCAGTCAACCTGGACCATCTCAAGAAGTTCTATCCTTAGTCCGAAATCTCAGCACGCTACGACTCTTCTCATCTCCCTTCTATTCTAAAAAAACCCTCCATTTCCCTCTATCCAGAACTACATGGGCCTGATCCTTTGTAAGAACCATTTTTCGAAAAATTAAAAACTTTCAAAAATACCAGAGGTACATAGGCAACTCATACATCTTACATGAGCACGACCCTTCCTTTTTCATAAAAAACTATTATTTTCTTATCTCCGATAGTGATAGTTCATTCTAACATATACTTGAACAGAAGGATTATGCATGCCTTAGCGATCGGTATAGATAATTCAAAAATACCAAATTCATCAAAAGGCACAGGTGGATGATCAAAAACTTGTTTGTTTCACTAATAAGAAGTTACAGTGCAATTAGATAAGAAAAGGAATGGATAACTCCCTTCCCCTACCTTCTTAAAATGCTAAAATAAATTCCCAAACTTATTCCCCAGTACAAAATAAACTCCCCAAGAGTCCTACCCACAGTTACCAGAAGAGCCCGCTCCATCATCATCATCATCATCATCCTAGGGTCCCCAAGCTTCCCCTGCCTAAATAGAGTGTCACAAATGCTCAATAGACCGATAAGCTCGAACCAGCCTCAGAAATACCACAACCCCTCCCTCCATGGTATCAAATAAGACAAGCCACCTTTTTGTGGTCTCCACTACCAACATCTTGCTAACTACTCTCCTCTACAACCACTTCATATAATTCCTATGGATGTGCCAGACTCTCCCAAATAGACTGAGAGGGATGGGTCGACGGATGCCGACTCTCCCACAAAGAGCCAAGTTACATGCGCACACGCTATGTCTGGTCTTCTATTGGAAAGAAATATAGTGTCTGAGGTGGAACGATCCGCTCCCAGCCAAATTGGTGCAGAATCTGCTAAGGGAAATAAAAAGAGGTCTGTCTGAGACCAACCAGCCGAACGTACGTGTATTCTCTCAGTTCCAGAATAGGCAGCAACTATCCCCACAAAGGTACTGACCAGTGAAGATTTAAAGCCCTATACTCCACAAACCATTTCTCCCAACTCTCAATATCCCGGCCCACGCTCATGAAATGGTGTAAAAAGAAGTTGGGTAAAATCGACAAAGGGTATTCCAAAGGAGTCACCAGGAAAAATCTTTCAGATAACCACATGAACAGCATCACTGGGCTACCCCTCAAAAAGTCAGAACGACCTTCTCACCAGGCATCCAGGCTATTCAGAGTCTCCGCCAGTATCACTGTCGCAGGATTATGATGGTATGACATCCATGAAGTGATGGCTGCAAGTTGTGGGTCCACCAGCAGTTCCCTAGTCACCAGCAACAGTTTTGAAACCAAGCCCAGAATAACGGCTCCGGCATATCCAACATCACCAACCTCCTGCAAATGCACATACCGCAGCACCACCGAAAGAGAATCATTCCTTCAGTAACCAAGGATCTTCCCACCGAGGGTGAGATGCAGAGAAGTCCATCCAATAACTCCCGGGGAGACCGAGAAAACTCAGGCATAGTAGCCTCCACACTAGGGTTTACCCCCAACATGGCAAAAAATTCCTCATAAAGAGACTCGATGCATAGCAGCCGCCACACTAGGGTTTACTCCCAAGCCAAAGCGGAATACGTGGTCTTCGGGGTATTAAAATTATACCGTCGCTATCAGCATGTTCCACTCTATGGACTGATTTCGCCATAAAGAAACTAGATGCATGTTGAAAACATCGTAGTCGACGTTGTAGGAACACATTGCCTCTAAAGTCTCGAGGTAGTTAGCGAACTCAACACTACCAGGGAGATCCATCTCACTGAATGAGAAAGTAGGAATGTAAAGGTGTGATGAAAACACTCAACCCTTACCCATTTTTATACTTGAAAATCCTCACAAAAGACATAACCCCTACAAAAATCGAAGGAAATCCTTCCCCACAAGGTACCAAAGGATGAAGAGGGTTCCAATAAAAGCTTTGAATTGATGGGAGTGGACTGACCTGCCGATTGGCAGGACAAGGGTCTTGCTGATTGGAAACCCCGTATTTTAGGAAACTTCCCTTTTTCCTCTTTTGTCAAAATCTAAAAAATCAATAAAAATAAATTGATATTCTTAATAGAATTTCAATTTCCCTTTTTATCTTTATATAAATTCTCATTATGAATAAAACTTTCCTTCAAACTTCCAAAAATATTTTACGGTCTCAGTAGCAAAGTAAAAAGCGCATGTGCATGCATACATTCATTATTGACTAATAGTAGATAAGTAAAAAACTCCATTGCATTGCATAGATATGCTTATGTGTTACATCATTTTGCAGGAAAAAAAAGAAAAGAAGAAAAACAACAGGACTCAGCCTAAACCCACATTCTCTCTCTCACTTACCCTTTTCTCTACTAAGAGCTCCCATCCCTGTGACACTCTCTCTTTCCCCTGTGACGAGATGACGTACCTCCATTACATGAACTAGACTCCTCCCCAGATAAGGCAGATGTCACCAAGCAAGAAGGAACAGGAACAGGAACCGCATCCTAAATATGAGCAGTCGCTGAAAATATCCAGTCCCTAATGTCCCTCAGAAAAGTGGTTGACACCCAAACTAACTGCAAGAAAAGGCAGAATCAGTATCATGTAGGAAAGATAAAAAAGAAACTAAAAGAGAAGAACATAAAGGTTTATCGCAGGATGAAGAACCTCCTTTGTCAAGACCAAATCCTCCAGGTCCATCGCATGAGGACGATACAACATATGCACCATTCCTCCATCAGCCCGTCGAATGTTATATGATAGGGTATGCAACTGCACAAAGGGAACCTTCGAAGTCACCGCTGCCACAGATGTCGACGGACCACCACCGCTGTGGGGGACCCCACTGGCCAACTCAAACCCACAGGAGGAAACGACAGTGCATCATATATGTTGGGTGCCATAAGCCAACTCATCACGAAATCCATATAATCATACGACACAGCCGTATCAATGTACAATAGATAGGACTCACCGATCATTGTTGCGGTCCTAGCATCCTATAGCAGCAGTCGCTCCCACCTCATAGACATAAGAGGCCATGCCGGTGGCACCACCACCTCCTCCTTAGTAATCTGTCGAACCATCCTCTCCCCGAGATACCAAGAGTGGCCAAACTTATACGCCAACAAATGCCTCATCTGCGTGTTCATCCCCGTCAACCCCGTGTCCCAGCAGATATAAGTCAACATAAAATTAGAGCACATAAAGATTTGTACTGAAGAAGGAAAAAGTCTTACCCTATCACTAGTCAGGCCATTCATGACCTGATGCAGTGCCTCTAGAAAAAGAGACTTCCTCGACTTTCGATTGGACTTCTTCCACTGATACAACTGACAAAAGTCCCCAATGATATTTTCCTTCAGAGAAATCAGCTGGGTATTACACCCAATGACCTCATATAACCACGTATGCCAAAGAAAAGACAAAAAAACTACAATAAAAAAGAGACGCACAAGGAAAATACGAGTCCAAAAGGAAAATGCGTAAACTAAAGAATACCTCAAGAAGATACGTGGCTCTAGTGAAAGTCTACCGGTAGTACCGGCTAAAAGCATCCAGAGAAAAATAAAGGGTCTTCAAAGTCAGGTTCCCCTAATCATAGAGAAGGATGTTCGAAAACATCCTCAAGTATAGTAAAAACCATAAGTGGATAACGTCGTCGCTCGATGCCACAAAAAATCCCCTAGCACCAGTAAAATGAACAACCAGACCATTTGTCTCACTTGCATCCCATCCTCCGCGTCAATCACCCTACCCAGCAGCACATCCCTCAAAAGCGACAGCTGGATAGAATCCCCAGATATTATCCTCCGCACATCATCGAGCGCCGCCCGCACCGCCTCCGGCCTCACCCGCAGGGAATGATCCAACTCTATCTGCCCTCCATCACAATCTAACCCCAGTAGCTGCTGCACATCTATGGGAGTCACGGTCATCTCCCCAAAACCAAAATGAAAGGTGTGGGTAGTGTACCTCCACCTCTCCCCCAGAGCGCATAAAAGCGCCATCGAACGCCGCATCTCATCCAATACAAATGCCAAACTCCCAAAGCCTACTGGTGATACCACCTAACGTACCACAGGTGAAAAGTTCTCCCAGACATTCTTAAGCCCTGTCGTCCAGCGAGCACGCATGGTCGAGAAAGAAACATCAGACTGTCAAAGCAAAACCTCGTCAAAATCCAAGAAAAAAGGAAATCACCAAAATAGAATGCCAAAAGTTATTTTACTTACATAATCACCACGGTTTACCACCATCGAAGATCAATGATGCGATGTCTCCCGCAGCAAGGTCCGCTCATCCGCAACTGGCTCAATTACGTCAAAAGAGTTCTCACTCCCTAAAGCAAGAGGCACCCTGGCCCTCCATTCCATGTTTGCCTAGCCGTCAACATCGAACCACTCCCGGTGTACTGTAGTGCTCACAAAAGCAGCCATTTTTCAAATTACGGAAAACTAGAATGATTCGTAGAAGAAAATTGTAGAGAGAGAGAGAGAGAGAGAGAGAGAAAGAGAGAAAGAAGCTGTGAAAAATGAGGGGAACCCTCCCCTTTTTATAGGAAGCTAAGGTTCATGCCGATCGGCACTGACCCCAGACCTACTAATCGGCACTGTCCCTTTTCCTTCTCGAGACAGTCCAAAAGTTTGTGCCACTATCGAATGGCACCCTCCACACCATGCTGACCAGCAGCCCCCTCAAATTTTTGTACAAAAATTCCCAAAAAATACCAGAAAACCCTAAAAAATCCTTAGAAAATTCCTATAAATCCCAGGGAGGATTTAGAACATTTTCACCAAGAAAATTTCACACTCCCTCAAGTGAAACACCTACTTCCCAGCAGAACTCTCAAAATCCAAATGAATCTCCTCCCGTCCACGTCCCCGGAGGACCCCTGAAGTATCCCAAACCTCAGGTTATCTCCTATACCCCTAAAGTATACCCTAACAAAGCATCCTAACCCTGGAACACCTAATCGCTTACCCAGTGGAATTTACGGCATCTAATTGGTTATTCCCTCGCAAAGTCTCCAAAAGACATGAAATTTCCCCCAGCAATCATCTCCCCAGTTCGAATCAAAATCACAAGGTAATTTCCCCGACAGAGTTCCCCGAGAATATTTCAATTTAAGTCCTCAGAATTGTCTTTGACCCCCAGAATCGATCACTCTCAATTTAAGACCTAAAAATTAGCTTCGAACCATAGAATTGGTCATCTCAACCTAAGCCCTCAAAATTGGCTTCGACCCACAGAATCATCCACCCTTATCTTTAGGACCTCAGAATTAGTTTCGACCCGCAGAATTTGACATCTCAACTTAAGCCCTTAGAACTGGCTTTGACTTGCAGAATCGATCACTCTCAGCGTAAGCCCTTAGAATTAGCTTCGACCTATAAAAATTTTCATCTCAACTTAAGACCTCAGAATTGTCTTCGACCCACAGAATTGTCCATCACAACTTAAGCCCTCAGAATTGACTTTGGCCCAAAAAATTGGTCACTCTCAACCTAAGCCCTCAGAATTAACTTCGACCCGCAGAATTGGTCATCTCAACTTAATCCCTCAGAAATGGCTTCGACCTGCAGAATTGGTCATCTCAACCTAAGACCTCAGAATTGGCTTCGATCCGCAAAATTGGTCATCTCAACCTAAGCCCTCAGAATTGGCTTCGACCCTCCGAATCGATCACCCTCATCTCTAAGCCCTCAGAATTGGTTTCGACCCATAGAATCGGTCACCCTCATCCCTAATCCCTTAAAATTGTCTTTGACCCATAGAATTGGTCATTTCATCCTTAGGTCCTCATAATCTACCTCGACCCTCTGAATTGGTCATGCTCTTTCAAAGGCATCTTGTGGTGCCTATTCGACAACTATCATTTGTTCCAAACTCACCCATCGAGGGGATCTATAGAGTCCCCATTCTAGCACCCCCTAACCTCAACTTAGGTCCCTAGCACTTCCCTTCATCACTACAAACCTAAGTCGTACCCCGAGTACTGACCTAGAGGCCATAGGGCACTCCCAGACTCCATTTAACCAAAATTCAAACTCTTTAGCTTGATCGAGACTAAATGAATCTTCAAAGTTCACTGAAACCCCTTTCCAACGGTCCGTCCTGTGCATGATTCCGACTTACGGTGCGGACGAATGACTCGTTTTCCTCGGAAACTTGATTAGGAGGTCATAGGATGCCCCCAGGTTCCGTTTGACCAAAGCTAACTCTTTAGCTCGATCGAGACTGAATGAATCTTTAAAGGGCACTAGAACCCCTTTCTAACGGTCTACCCCGTGCACAATTCTGACTTACGGTGCGGACAAACAATTTTTTTTACTCTGAAAGATCACCGAATGCTTCCAGGCCCAGTTAATCGAAGTCAACTTACCAAACCAAGTCAAACTATTTGGAATGTCTAAGAACATCTCCTAACCTTTCCAATGGTCCCCCCCATGCGAGATTCTGACTTACCATGCACACGAACGATCCGTTTTCATCCGACGATTCCCTGTCCAAAGGAACACCGAGCACCTCTGAGCCATATTTGACCCAAAGTGAACTCCCAAACTTGGGATAGGTCCAAAGGAATTTTGAAGGTCTCTAAAATACCTTTCCAGTGGTTCACCCTATGCACTATTCATATCAATGCTTTGTGCTCTACAGTCAATTTTTTGAAGGGACCTTAAAGAGACTACCAAACGGCATGTCCCAAACCCTGCCTATCGGTAGTGTGCCTAAAAACACCTGCCGATTGGCAGGACCAGTCTATGCCGATCGAAAATGCCTTGGGCCTATAAAAAGTAGGGCATGACCTCATTATAAAGGAACCCAATATCTAAAATCCATCACTCTCAGCGAACTCAGAAAACCTCTCTCGAAGTCTGCGTGATTTTCACATCCAAATCCTTTTCCAACCATAACTTTTCATCATCTTTTCCATCAAACTTTATGAATTAACTACCCTTCATCATCATCCAAGTGCAAGGTCTGCTCTTCAACATTCAAGACCAAGCTCAAGATCTTCAAGAAGGTCCAACTTTCTCAACTCCTTCTTCAAATTCTCCTAAATTCGCATTAGCTTATTTTATTACTTAGCACTTTTATTCTCTCATCTCTCATCTCACATATCCTAATATATTTTTTATTTAGTATTATTGCACATCTCTTACTTTCATATAAATAAAACCCAAAAAATAAGAAAAAGAGGGTTTTCTCATAAATTCCAAATGGGAATTCTCACACTTTTCTCACACCTAAAATACCTTTTTACACACACACACACACACACACACACACACACACATAAATAAGATAAGTCCCCAATTGGATTTATGGGATAAACCCCACCCCTCATTTTATATAGGAACTACGTCGACTTTGATGCCTTTATAGTCTACGCAGGCATCTCGGGATGAAACTCGAGACTCGAGTCCTATTTCTACTTTTCTCCCATTTTTTATTTTTCTATATTATTTAACTTAATTCTCTTAGATTCTATATATTTACATATACATATATTCGTTCTTAGTGGCGTATTATTCTACTCCTGTTATTGCTCTGTTATAATGATCAACGCAAGGATAACCGCGTATATCCTATTTTCTAATATTACTTTTAGGTATATTCCTATGGATGAATCGCTTTATCTTTTCCATGATACAAGTCGACGATTCCTTTCTCCACTACATATACACATGCACACATATCACGGGGAAATAAAGGAAAATAGCAATAACCCATGAGAGACCGCAAGGGAGGAATGGATGCCTAACACCTTCCCATTTCGTAACTTAGCCTCCGAACCCTTCTCGAATCATTTTGGTTCGTACGTATCAGTATGTCTTTGGATGCTGTCCTTCGGGATGGATCCCTTTTCTTTTGTCTGTTTTGAGTAAAATTGAGTGGCGACTCTATGTCTCTACATTTTTTACCTCATCATCGACGCCGGCCTAATCACTCCCGAGAGGGATTCGCGGGACCAAGATCCTCTTGATAAGAAGACCCCCCTCTTCTTCGTCTCTCCCGCTGGGAGGATCGATGATGGCCACAGTTGCATTCATCTCGTGAAACCAATAAAGACGCATTCCTAGACGATATTAAGAAAACATGGTTTGAACCTTCAAAACTTGGTGTTAATCTTCCATTTAAATGGGGTTAGAGTTTTGTAGATGAAAGGAGATGTAAACAAGGGAGGTTAATGCTTTAGGTTTGATATAAAAGTGTTTGAAAAAGTCTAACCCTGGATTATATTTATATTGAGAGGTGGAGGTGTTATAATCTCACTCAAATACTAAAAACTCACCCACCCCCCCAACACTGTCCCCCCAGGGACGAATCGATACGCCCTTGAGCAGGTGCCCAGGTAACCCAAAAATGTTTAAACAGATAAAAACCCAATTTCCCACGTTTTTCATTCAGATTAAAAATTCATTTTTCAACAATAAAACCAACATTTTTATTCAAAAAATAATTCAAATTAGAATAAAAATATTTTTTCAACTTTTTATTACGACGGTTTAAATAAACGGTCTAAAACTATGAGGTGTTATAGTGACACAATCGAAAAATGTCCATGTTGAATAAACAAATAATTGGGACGTATTTTGGGAGGATTTTTGAACTCATTTAGGTGTTTTAGACCTTTATAAAAGGTCCTAGGTATAGGTTTATAAGTTAGGAGGTTATTGTACTATTTTGGTTATGGGTTCGGGCCCATTTGGAGGTCCAAAAATGGAACTTTAGGCCTAACTCGGGCATTAGATTAATATAATTCAAGTTGGGATATTATGAAACTCCTCACACTAAAAAAAAATAAACCTATTAGTCATAGGATACCAAAGGCTAAATCAGAGAGGAGGCTAAAGATAAAAGGAGAAGAACTCAAGGAGGAGACTAAGGAATTCAACTAAGAAGATCCAATAAATCTATTCAAGCAATAATTTTCTTGCTTAATTTAAATTTCCAATTTCTTTCTTAATTCATTATAGTAATCTTCAATTAAATTTATTGATTTAAGTATGAGATATGTGGAGACAATGATAAGGCTTAATTACATCTATGTAGAGTATGTAAATATAAATTATTGTAGTTTAACTCCAGAAATTGGGACGATGTTAATCTTGAACTGAATCTTAGAGCCCATGTTATACGATTTGCATTTGGTGATTATCATTCATTTGTCGATACTTAAAGCTAAGAATAATTTAGTAGGAACACGAAATCAAGATGGGGTTAGATGAACTCTAATGTTGGGTAAATTTGATTGAATTTTGGGGTGATTTGTGTAAGTGATCATTTAAATAATGTAAGTTAATCTTAGATAACCTATATTAATGGAAATAAATATGGGTAAACGTTGGGATTCAAGTTGGGTTTCAAACGATGAATCCCGTATTGAAAAGTAGGAAAAAATATGGGTTTCTGAGCTATTTCTGTCAATCTTGTTAGTACATCGTTAGGACCTCGTTCAAATGAGGTGACATTATCATTAAAATGAAGTTGGTATACGATCGAAGGACCCTTTTGTTCCAACCATTAAGCTATATCTTTTTGTTACGAACGTGTGGCCGACAATTTCGTATTTTTCTTAATTTTTTTGAAATAGTTATGAATTTTCTACAGAAGGGTGTCCAAGACCAAAATCTGTAGATAGTAATTTTGAGATGGGTTTTATTTTAGGCACGATTGTGTTGATATTGATTATAACATCTTTTTGATGTACTCTCTTTATTAATATGAATTCATAGTTGATGAAATTGTGCTATGGTTTCATTCGAATGACCCTTTTAGGTTTGGGTCAGGTTAGGATTGGAAAAATGTCCGGGTGATTTTTATGAACTCAGGAAAGTATGTTAAAGGTTATCCAAATTGAGAAGATATTTTATTAAAAATGGATTTGTGTCACTATCTTCTTCTTCATCCACCAATTTTAGAGCTCCATTTGAGGTGGACAAAACTCTACTCTTAGTTTAAGACTCTATTTTTTATATTTGAGGTATTGTAGCAAAAATTATAAGAGTAAGATGCATTTATGATAAAAGAATGATATTTTGTATGACTTATAAAAATGCGTTTACAAAAGGTTTTAACGGTTTTGAGAAAAATGATATATTTCAAGAAAACATGGTATTAAATTTTTTTATGGAATAAAAATGTTGGAAGAACGCTCAATTTTATTGGGAATATTTTATGAATATATGTCTTGAAGTTTTCTGACTAAAATTTGGGATTTTATATAAATGGGTGTTTTATTTAGGTTTAGAAGAAACAAAAATGTCTTTGCCTTGAAAATTATGTCTGTGCAACCAATATGAAATATCTATATTAAATCACATGTTGGACCCATTTGAAAGTATTTTTGGACTTAAAATACATATCCTCATGTATATAGACTTGCAGTATTTTTATATTGAACATATAAATAAGTCTAGTGAGGATTTTATTGGGTTTAAATATGAAGTAATGAAACTTAGCCCTTAATGTTTGTAAAAAAGGTGTTGAAAAGATGATAAGTGTATGATTTTAAGGCTACATGTGTTATTAAAGGAATATTGCGCTTTTGTTTAAAAGTAGTCTTTAAATATCTAATGATTTTTAGAGAATGAAAGTGATGAAATAAAGATGTTTCATATTCGAGAAGAATATTAATCCAAAATTTTAAAAAAGTGTCAATGTGTTAAAAACACTTAAGAAGTTAGTGTTGGTAACTTAATGGTATTTTGGTAAATAACACTTGCGAAAATGGAGGAAAGACGAGTTTAGAAATAAATGGTCAAAGTGGTAATTTTACATAAAGTGAAACATTTTATGAGATAAAAATGTTGTACAAATTGGTCTTAAATGAACATGATTGTGAGATAAATCAATGTTAGAGTAAAAAGGATATGAAATGATGCTTTTAATGCTTAAACAAGTTAGGGTGAAACCCCAGGCTTTGGTTTCGGTCGGGAAAAAGAAAAATTGAATAATATAGACATTTTCAAAATGTTAAAACACATTAATAAGGACTAAAATGACACTGGAAATAATTAAGTAGGGTCTGGATCCCTGGGGTGAAGGACCCAAAATAACTAGCTAGATCATATGGTAGCATAGAAACCGGTGTGAATCCCAATAAAGTATGTAGATATTGGAAGATTCTAAGAAAAATATAATGAAAATGGAACATATCAGGAAATGGATTGCGTGGTGAATACATGAAAAGACAACCTAACTTGAATGAATTAATAAATGTCACATTAAAGGATAAAGTGGACATAAAATGTGAAAATTGATAAATGTCCATAAGGTAAAGGAATGTCAAAGTAAAGGGATTAACTGGGTAGTTAAGCAACCTAAAGAGGTTTAACCCACAATTAATACAAGGGCGTGTTTATGAAAAAATTTCAAAGGAAAATAAGTATTTTCTAACACGGTGTTTGCGTGTGTAGGAAGATGATTTTCAATGAAAGTACTAAGATATGTTTGGAAGAGTAATAAGGAAATTTCGATAAAAGAAATGATTATTGTTTTAATTATTTAACCAATTGTGTTAAATCAAGAAATAAATTTAAAGTCAATGGAAACTCTTTTACAAGATTAAGGTGAATTAATCTAGGTGAGTAACGTCTTTGGAATAAAAATGATTTCATTCATTTAAGTATATGTATGTATATGTATATAAATAAGGTAGTGGCATGTGCACGTAGATATAATGTGTTAAAGCATCCTTTCTGTTATTTTTTTCTATATTGCATTGTTGTAATTTCCCATTGGGCATTCACCTCATTCCCTCGTCTTTGTTATGGTAGGTTAGTTGGGGTTTCGTATTTTGAGGGAATTGTACATGTCATTTTTTCTTTATTTTATGCTAGTAGATCTGTATGCTTGGATTTTGGGGACGCTTCCCACGGGTCCCTCACATAGATTTATTTGAAATGAAAATCTCATGCTAAATAGGTAAAATGTTAAGCAAATAAAACTGGACTAGAAACATTATGTAGGTTGTTTCATTATAGGTTGACCATGGGTAACCCATAAATTCAGGCCGAGGCTTTACAAATTTTATCAGATCTCTAGGTTTAAGGTTCCTTTCAGGAGTGATGTGGAGAGGTCAGTAGTTGATCTTCCAGTATTGGTGTTAGTTTTGAGCCGATTGAACTATATTGGTGACGATTTCAGTTCATGTTCCCGACGACGGAGTCGAGTAGATTAGCATAACGTGTGATTCATTTCCATGCGATATGCGACCAAGTTTGTTGTCATTAATCACTTCTGCTCTTCTAATTTAGATATATTAGTAAGTTGAGAGTGTCTATCCAAGATAATGGTGCCTATATGCGAGGCAGTTCCAGCGTAAGTATGGTTTAAGGGCGTCTTGGAGTGTCCGTAGTACTAATTGTGTGTCTTGGGAATAACGATCGACTTGTTGTGACATTTCAAGGTATTCAATATTTGAGGTATTCCATATGTATAACCTCATGGAATAGTGTCCTTACGAGAACCTAATAGTAGAGATATGGATATTGAGAAATTTATACAGCGCACCTACGATGAGAAAGTCATAAATGATGAAATCTTGTTAGTTTAAGGACTTTTACGTGGAGTATGTTTGGTGTCATTAGGAAACCAGTTAAATTAGATTTGATTAAGTTCTAGCTTCCTAATGATGATCATTTTTAATGTCAGGTAATGATCTCATGTTGTCGGTCAAGGTTTAAAAGAGTCGAGTAGTGTACATTACGGGTGTTGTTGTCCGAATTGGCACAGATGGGTGATGTAGCCTCCTAATAGAAATTGGAAGCTTGCTTCGTGAGTGGGCATAATGCTCGGGTGTCATCGAATGATTAGTGTGGGCGGTGTGACACTTGATTTTCAGGAATACTAGGATATGAGACATAGATTGATGATGTCATAATAAAGACTTGAAAATGTCACCCTAAGGGGATTAACGAAGCATGATTATAATGTTGGCCTGTGTTAACAACATAAGTTAGGATAACACTAGCAATATAGGGACTAGTTATTGCCACTCGTTTCCAAGACATCACAAATTTGAAGATGCAGCCCGGTGTGGTACTTAGTGCCCTTAAATGTAAATCACGACGGGTGTAGCCATCATGTAAGTGCATTTTGGGTAGAACATGAAGATAATCTCAATGAGGATCTCGTGTAGGTTAAGGTTACTGTAAGATGAATGTTTTGCATAACAAGTTTCTTCCCTAGGAGACATTGGGATGCGATCATGGTATAATAATATCGACAATATCCTAATTATATTAGGTTGGTCACAACGTCACTATAAAGACGGACAAAGTCTACCTGGACAAAATCATTGGCATTCATCGATCAGAGTGGTCCATGTTCGCCAAGGATTTAAGGGGAGAGCCTTACTCTTATGGACGGAAGTCCAGTGTTTAACTTCCCAAAGGATAATAGGTTCATACGTTTCATTCATTTGGTATGGATGAATGGTTTTGATCCGATTCATCACGATTGGTGACTTGAGCCAAGGTGTGTGGCTAGGTCGGTACCCAGTGATAATGTCTTGGAGGAGTCGTAAAATTCAAAGTGTGCGGTGAAGGTTTACCTTTTATAACTCATAGTCCTTTGCGTGCGAATGAGATTTTTCTGAAATAGTTGTTCATTATTTTCGATCCTTTTGTTCCTTTTAGTTTCAATAATTTAAAATTATATTTCTACAACTGTGGTAGCCTGAATTTGTACCTTGTCATGGTACGACACAATTTTGCCCGATAGAGTGCAGGTGGACCTAGAATGGTAAATACAAGTCAGTAACTGGGCGTGCCCTTACTTGAGGAGTCCTTGCTATTGCATAAAGTTTTTATGAATTTATGGTTGTGGTTTCGGCCACACAGTTGTTCATATTATCTATTCATCTTAGAATTAGAAACCTCTTGATTGATCGGCATGACAGTCAGTGGCTCTAGTTATAAAGTGTAGGATGATGACTTGAGGACATTGTACAGTGTTAGAACTCAAGGAAACCTACAACTCAGTGTTATTTTGCCACAGTGAGTGGATTGGTGTAACACTCTGGTGTGTGTTCCGCAGTTATATGCCTAGAGTTATCCTAGGTTCATGGAAGGATCTTATGGAGGGCGTTAGGTGGATGCACAAATTGCGACTTGGTTGGTGTATATCTCTACGAGACGATTGACTTAAGATATGAGATTATATGGTCATGATCACCCGAGAAATTGAGGAAACTCGGAATGTGTTGTCCTTAGATTCAAGATGATTCTTATTGATGAATTTGTTGTTAGTTGTATTACTGTTAATACTTGCATGAGTGGACCACTAAAGGAAGTTTCCTAGTAGGGATTTCGATATTCTTTCAATATTAGCAAGGTAGTCTTGGCACTTGATTGAACATGATCATCAATTTAGTGGAGCCTCGGGGATGGTTGTGTGACATTGATGGTTAGCATAACGGTGAGCGATATATCATGTCACATGTCAAACTTTTAGTGACAATCCCTATGAAAGAGAATGTGATGTTACCTTGGATATTAAGGACTTAGATGATTTTGTCTTCGAACATTTTTATGAGAAAGAGTAAGAATTGGTAAGTCCCTTTGTGGACATCCCCAGATGTGTGTCCATCCACTCCTCCTCCTCCCGTAGGGGAGGGAGAAAAAGATAAGGATAAAAGGGTCTCACGCCCTTGTACTCTAGGAGCGCTTTGGCTATCGTCGGTGTGGGGGAAAAGAACATGTTGCCTCCTTGAGAGAGAGGGATCAAATAAAAACTTATTTTTACAAAACCAATATTTCAAAGGTCCGGTGGCTAAGTTACGGAATGGGAAGGTGTTAGGCACCCATCCCGCCCTTTCGGTCTCTCATGGGCTTGTGTTATTATTTTCTTTTATTTCTATGTGAAGTGTGTGTGCGTGTATATATACTGGAGATTGAAATTTCCCATCTCATACCATCGAAGAGATGGGGTGAGGTCATCCATAGGAATGTTCCCAAAGATAATAAAAAATATATTTTATGTGTTTATCGTGATATTGATCATTATAATGAAACGATAATATGTGTTGGGTAAAACACTTCTAAGGATCACAAACACAATATTTATTACAATAATATAGAAACGGGGAACTTGGAAAAATTTGGAATTCGAAAATTTAGAAAATTAGAAAATTGTAAAATTGGACTAGAGTTTTAAGTTTTAATTCAAAATGACAACATAGCCTATAAAGACATCAAAGTCCATGTAGTTCGCATGTGGCATAAGAGTGGGGTTTATCCAATAGATTTGAATGGGATTTTATTATATGTGTGTGTATGTAGAAAATGTGTTTTAGCTAAAAAAGTGTGATGGATAATCCCATTTGTTTTGATTTTTTTGTAGAAAATAAAGTATGTGCAATATAACTAATAAAAATGTGAGACGTTACTAAATATGAAGTAAAGTAAAAGCTAAATTATGAATTTAATGTAACTAATGAAAAAACAAGAAATTTAAAGAGAGAGGGGAAGATTTGGACCTTCTTGGAAAAATTGAAACTTGATCTTGGATGAACTCCTTTGAATATTGAGATGATTGTTGGATGAGAGAGAATGAGATTTATCCAAATTGGGTGTAAAAAGGATGGGAATTTAAGATGGAATGCAATTTCACCTAAGGAAACTTCGTTGATTGTAAGGGAATGTTACTGAGATCACTGATGCTGATGGATCTGAGGTTTGTTTTGGGAGTGAGGTCATGAACTCTATTTATAGGGCCGGGGGTGCCAATCAACATGGTCCCAGCCCTGCCAATCGACAAGTAACCCTAGACACACTGCCGATTGGCAGGGAAATGGACCTGCCAATCGAAAGTCTCATGTAGATTTTTTTTAAAAATGATCATAGAATGCATTTTGGTGATCCAAATTGCGCACGGGGCATACCATTAGAATTATAATTTAGATAATTTCAAGAGTCCTTGAATTTCTCCCGTGTTCAGGAGTTGACTTTAGGTCAAATATGGATCGAAAGTGCTCGTCGGTTCTTTGGACAGGCAATTTTCGGACGAAATTGGATCGTTCATCCAAATAATAAGTTAGAATTGCGCATGGGGTGGACCGTTGGAAAGGTTATGTGGGGTAATTCGACATTCCAAGAGCTTCACTCGGTTCGGAAAGTTGACTTTAGTCAACTAGGACCCCGAAGCACCCAATGGATTCTCGGAGTAAAACAAATCGTTCGTTTCTACCGTAAGTCAGAATCATGCATTGGGTAGATCGTTGGAAAGGGGTTTCAGTGACCTTTAAAGATTCAAAGAACTTTTCTCTGAAAAATAGAGTTTATTGGGGTCAAATCGGGGCCCAGGGCCTGCAGATCAATTTTTGATGGTAAAATAGTTTGGAAGTTATGCCGATTTGCGCATGGGGTGGACATATTGAAAGGGGATTCAGATTCTTTTAAAGATTCAAAGAGCTTTTTCTCTGACGATAGAGTTGACCAGAGTCAAATGGGGCTCAGGAGCACCCGATGGCCTCTAGATCGGTACTAGGAGTACAAACTAGGTTTTGCACCTAATTGGGGAGGTGCTCGGGACCTAAGGAGAGACTTAGGGGGTCCTAGAATGTGGTGTCTACAGAGCCCCTTGATGGGTTATCTTGGTGGAAGTGAAAGACAACGAATATATCCCCCATGATGTTTTAAAAAGGGGTATACTCTACGGACCTAAAGTGGACAAGGATTACCGATTCAGAAGGTCGAGGTTCATTCTAAGGACCTAAGGAAATTATGGGGATGGCCGATTATGCGGTTCAAGGTCGATTCTGAGGGCTTAAGGTGGGGAAAGACCAATTTTTCGAGTCAAAGCCAATTCTAAGGGCTTGAATGGGAGTGACCAATTATGAGGGTTAAGGTCAATTCTGAGGACCTTAAGTTGTAGCGACCAAATATGCGGATCGAAGCCAATTTTGAGCTCTTAGGGTAGGGAGCGACATTATGTTGTAGAGACCATTTCGACGGGTTGAAGCCAATTATGAGGGCCTAAGTTGAAGACTACCAATTCTAAGGGTCGAAGCCAATTCTAAGGGCCTAAGTAGAGGTGACCAATTCTACGAGTCAAAGCCAATTTTGAGGGCTTATGTAGAAGATGACCAATTCTGTGGGTTAAAGCCAATTATAAGGGCTTTATTATAAGACAAATAATTCATAAGGTCGAGGTCAATTATGAGGACCTTAAGATAGAGGTGACCAATTATGCAGGTCAAAGCCAATTTTGAGGGCTTAAGTAGGGGTGACCAATTCTAACGGTCGAAGACAATTCCCGTGGCTTAAGTAGAGGTGACCAATTATGCGATTCAAAGAAATTTCCGAGGGCTTAAGTAGGAACTACCAATTCTATGAGTCGAAGAAAATTATGAGGGCTTGAGTAGAGGTGACCAATTCTGCGGGTCGAAGCCAATTCCAAGGGCTTAAGATAGAGGTGACCAATTTTGTGGGTTAAAGACAATTCCGAGGGCTTAAGTTGTATATTTCTTGGAGAAATTTGGAGACTCCACTGAGGAAATTATTTTTGTGGTTCCGCTTTTGATTTTGAGTTTTGTGGTTGGATGTTGGATGTTTCCTTGTTGGAAAAATTTTCAATTTTTATGGTGTCCTTTTCTTGGGAGTTAATTAGTTGATTTTAGGAATTCCCCTAGGGAAGTAAGTGTTCCTATGGGTAAGTAAGTGGGGTAAAATGTTTTTCTTGGTGAAAAAGGTCCTAAAATTCATTTGGTAATTTTAGGAATTTTGTGGGGATTTTTCGGGATTGGGTAGCTTCTGCGATGGCTCACATGCGGGAGTCGATCCTGATTCCTTCTTGCTTTGTTCCATATTCCTTCTATGAGGAGGGGTCTGGTTCTGGGAGAGGAGGTACATCATCTCGTCACCGTGGAAAGCGCCCGTGACATAGGGATGGGGGTTCTTAGAGAGAGAGAGAGAGAAGGGAGAGAAAGATAATGTGTGTGAGAGAGAATGTAGGTGTAGGGGAGAGAGAGAGAGAGAGAGAGTAGGGGGTTGGCCATAGTCCCATTGTATTTTCCCTTGCCTGCAAGACAAATGTAATAAAATAATATATATTCAATAAAATGAAGTTTTTGTTATTTTTTTTGCTATAGTGTCTTAATTCATATGCTCTTTTTACTTTGTTGCTGAGATCGTAAAAAGAATTAAAAATGATTTGAGAGAAATTTTATTTTAAAATAGGATAAGTAAATATATAGGGGGAAGGAAATTCGAAATTCCTTAGAATGAAAAATATTTTTATTAAGTTTTTTGATTTTGACAAAAAAGAAAAAAAGGAATTTTCCAAAAATAGGGGGTTGTTGATCGACATGTTCCTTGTCCTGCCTATCGGTATGTCAGTCCAGTCTAATCAATGCAACACTTTTATTTCACTTTCTTCAATTGCTTAATTTTTGGTGGGTCAGGGTTTTCTCTGAGATTTACAGAATTTTTGTCTTTGGTTGAGGTTTTCCAAGTATCAATAGGGGGAAAGGGTGGGGCATTTTCTTCATATTCCTTATCTTTTTCATTCTTCTTTCTTCTTATCTCATCATTTTGTGATATGTCTCTCCCCGAAAGTGTTAAATTTTCTACTTACCTTGAAAACATGGAGGCGATGTTCTCATGCAATGTCGACTACGATGCTTTCAACATGCGTAGGGTTTCCTTATGGAGAAACCGACCTATTGAATGGAATATGCTGATGGAAGTTGTAGAGTTATAGTATCCAAAATACCATATCTTTCTCTTTAGTCTTGGACGAAGTCTGTCCGCCTTATGAAAACTTATCTTCCATGTTATGGATAAATGCCAGTGTTACGAAAACTATGCCTAAATTTTACCTGTCTCCTCGGGTGTTATTAGAGGGACTTCTCCACATTTCTCCCTAGGCGGCTAGGTCACTTATTATGGGAGGAATTATTTCTCTCCCTGATGTGATACATTCCGTGCATTTGCAAGATGTTGGTGATGCTGGCTATGCTGGAGCCGTCATTCTGGGCTTGATTTCAAAATTACTGTTGGTGACTTGGGAACTATTGGTGGACCCACAAATCGTAGCCATTACTGCATGGATGACGTACTATCATAATCATACGACAATGATACTAATAGAGACTCTGAACAGTTTGGACACTTGGTGGGAAGGCCATTCTGACTTCTTGAGGGGTAGACCCGTAATATTGTTCATGCGGCTATCGAAGAGATTCTGTATGGTGGTCCCTCCTAAATATCCCTTAGCATATGTGCCAAACTTCTTTTATCTCTACTTTTTAAGTGTAGGCCTGGATATCGAGAGCTGGGATAACTGGTTTGTGGAGCACGGGGCTCGAGGCTTGCATTGGTTAGTGCCTTGAGGGGGAGAATTATTTCCCATTCTAGAACTGGGGTAATACCTATATGTTCAGTTGGTTGGACTCTGAAAAACTTATTTTTATTTTCCCTGGCGACTATTATGTCAATTTGGCTGGGAGCAGATCGTGCGACCTCGGACACTAGACTTTTTTCATTTGGAGGAATTTATAGAGCGTATGTGTGCATGCAACTTGCCTCTCTTTGGGAGAATTATTGATCATTGATCCATCCTTCCCAATTTCTTGGTAGAGTATGGCATGTTTTCGGGGACTACATAAAGTGGTTGTGGAGGAGAGTAGTTGCCCAAATGCTTGGTGTGGAAACTGGACAAAGGTGGTTTGTAATATTGGACACCATGGAAGGAGGTGTTATTATTTTCCCTAAGATGGTCTTACCGTTCCATGGAGCATCTGCTGCATTCTATTCAGGCAAGGGAGATTTGGGGACCCCATGATGTGGATGATGATGGGGTCGGCTCCTCTGGCAGCTGCAAGAAAGATCCCTAGGGATTTTTTTTTGAAGATTTTGTAATGGGTTTGGTTATGTAGGGGAATAAATTTAGGAGTAATTGGTTTATTTTTTATTTGGTTTTAGGAAAGTAGGGGTAGGTTGGCAAGGGAAGTTGTTTAACCCACATTTTGATTTAATTGTAACAGAATTTTTCAATAATGAAATAAAGAAAATTTTAATTATATTGCTATGCCTCTTGATGAGTTTTTTCATTTGAATTACCTATTCCAATTGCTAAGGCATACATAATCCTTTTGTTCATTTAAATGATAAAAATGAATCGTCATTCTCGGATATAAGAAAAGAGTAGAATTTTATGAAAAAGAAGGGGGTCATGCTCATGTGAAGCGTATGAGCTCCATACCTACCTCTGGGGGCTTTGAAAACTTTCTGAGTTTCATTTTTGAAAGCAAAAAGTTTTTTAAAACATTAGGCCCCACGTAGTTCTGAGTAGAGGGAAATGAAGATTTTTTTAGAATAGAAGGAGATGAGAAGATTCGTATCGTCGAGATTAAGCATAGAATTTCTTGAGATGATATAGTTTGATTGAATAGGACATCTCTTCCCCATCAAGGTCGGTGAGTATAGAGGCACCACCGGATAGGATCTTCTTCACAATGTAAAGGCCACTCCAATTGGGCTTGAATTTCCCTCTGGGGTCCCAGATAGGTTCCACTATTTCTTTAAGGGCTAAGTCCGCTTCTTGTACACCACGACCCTTGAATATTTTATTAAATAATCGTGGTAACCAGCGATGGTATCCATGTATATGATACAGAGCCTTCAGTCATCTTTTGTCCAGAAGTGATAACTCATCAAGATGGATTTGATGCCAGTCTTCCTTTTTGATTTTGCTTTCAAACATGATGCGTAGTGAATGGATTTCTAGCTCCATGGGTAGGACTGCTTCGATGTACTATACTAGAGAGTAAGGGATAGCCCCAGTAGATGTTCAAACTGAAGTGGGGTAGCTTCAGAGGGTGTAAGGGATCAGGTCGGCCCAATATCGACATCTTTTAATAATCTTGTTGATGATGGCTTTGAGGTTTTTATTAGCGGCTTCAACGATTCAGTTGGTTTGAGCTCGGCAGGGAGAAGATTTGTACCTCTGAATCCCATACTCATCGACCACTTATGTGACTTATGCTTTGAAATGCAACTCGTTATCTGACACTAGCTCATGTGGGACTTCATATGGGCAGATAATATTTTATTGGATAAACTTCGCCACCTTCCTGGCATTCAGCACCGCGTATGATTCAGCTTTGACCAATTTAGGGATTTAACCAATGTTAACCATGATGAATTAATGCCCATTGGAGGCCTTGGGTGTAACTTTCCTTATATATCAATGCCCCATATGGAGAATGGCCAAGGAAAAGTCATGGTGTACAATTACTGTGGAGTTAAGTGTTGGAGGTTAGAAAACTGCTGGCATTTAAGGCATCTTTGAACCTAGGATATGTAATCCTAAAACCATGGTTGTACAGTAGTAACCCCGTCGGATGATTTTCTTGGCCAGCATATGGCCATTCATGTGGGGTCCGTACTCCCGACTATGGATTTTCAGCATTATCTTTTCAATATCAGCCCCTGCGATGCAGTGTAAATGGGTTCCATCGAAGTTTTTCTTGAATAATGATTTATCACAGACAATATACTCGGCAACCAGTCTACGGAGAGTTGCTCGATCTTTATTGTTACAACCTTGGTGATACGTACCATGCTTGAGGAGGCGCCAAATATCATAGTACTAAAAATTGGCTATTTTAGGGTCTTCTTCTGTTATGAGCTCAATGTGGTAGCAGTGGGTTGGTTTATCTTACATTTGGACTAGGAAGGGGGCCATTAATATTCCTTCGAACATGTCAACCACGGAGGCTAAAGTAGAAAGGTCATCGCATAGGTTGATCTTTGTTCGGGGCATGTAATGGAAGGTGATATCTTAGAATTAGGAGGCTAGATCTTCTTACTGAGAAAGGAAGGGTAAGAGTTTCTCATCCTTGACTTTCCATCTTCTGAGTACTTGATCGATGATGATGGATGAATCCCCATAGACATTTAGGTATCGAATTCCTTTCTTGAGAGAAACCTTGAGGCCTACCGTGCATGCCTCGTATTCAGTCATATTGTTGGAGCAGAGAAAATCTAGCTTGATGGCAATGGGAGTGTGAGAGTTATCAAAGGAAATTAGGAGTATCCCAATGCCATAACCTTTCTTGTTAGCGGAGACGTCAAAGAAAATTTTCCATTGGAGGTCTCTTGGTAGGTACAAAGGATGTTCTCATTCGGGAAGTCAAAAATCTAGATATCGTCTTCTTCCATAGGGTAGTCAACAAGGTAGTCAGAGATGGATCTTCCTTTCATGGCCTTCAACATGACATACACAATGTTTAATTCGACTAGTAGCATTAAACATCGGGCCATTTGATTAGACATGGAAGGCTTTTCGAGCAGGTACTTGCTGGACTCCATTGAGGACACAAGTGTGATGGGAAAGGTGATCATGTAGTGTCGTAGTTTTTGGTTGACCCAAATGAGGGCGACACAAGTTTTCTCTAAAGTAGTGTTGTTAACTTCATACCCGGATAACTTACGATTGGCATATTAGATTACTCTCTCTTTACGAGACTCTTCAAGGTATTGGGCCAATAATGTACCAACTGTAGTGTCGGTTATAGTTAGGTACTAGGTTGTGGTGGCATGAGTATCGACGCTTGGGTGGTATTACTTAGTTTGGTCAAACCTTCATGGAATCCTTTCGGAGGAGTTTGAGTTCATAGATAGAAGTCAACTGGACGATGAATAACTGATATACTGTAATTTTTCGAAGGAATCCACGAACTTCCTTCTCTGTTCTGGGTGGTGGTATTTCGAGTATGTCTTTCATCATGGTAATATCATCTTCAATCCCTTTCTCTCTAACCATAAATCCGAATAACTTTCCTTTGGTAACTTTAAAAACACATTTCAGTGGGTTAAGTAGTATCTGGTATTATCATAGTCTCTCAAAGAATTTTCGAAGAGAAGGAACATGACCTTCCCTAATCTTAGACTTGTTATTCATATCATTCACATAGACCTCCTTTTCTTTGTGTATCAAATCATGCAAGATGGTTGTGGCAACCCTTTAAAAGGTAGCCCCTATATTTTTCAGACCAAACGACACGACGGTGTAGCAAAAGGTTCCCCAAGCGGTGATGAAAACGGTTTTCTCTTGATGACCCGGGTGCATCTTGACTTGGTTATATCCAGTAAACCCATCAACAAATTATTTGAGAGCATCACTAGCTGTGTTCTTCATAATCATGTTGATATTGGGTAGCGGGTAATCATCTTTTGGAGGGGCCTTGTTCAAATCTCAGTAGTCAACACACATGTGAACCTTCCCTCATGATTTCAGTACGAGAACGATATTGGTTAACCATGTGGGATATTCGATCACACTAATGAAACCCACGTTTAACTATTTGACCACTTCTTCCTTAACCTTAAGTGATTATTCGGTGAAGAGCGTTCGTAGATTCTTTTTTATCGGTTTGCATTCTGGGAAATTTAGAATCTCATTCTGAGCTATCTCAGGATCAATTCCGGGCATATCTTCATAGGACCATATGAAGACATCCACAAATTCCTTCAATAATTCTTTGAGTTGCGAACAATTATGCTCATCAAGGATGGACCTTATCCTGATCTCACGTAGTTAGCTACTAGAACTAAGATTAATAACAACAGTTTCATCTTCATTAACTTGAACGCAATTATGTTTTTTGTCATTAACCTTATATATATTATTTAACAATTTTTCATTTGCAAAATCACCATCATCAAGAGTTTGATTAGAATCAAGACAATTAATGTAAGGCACAACAATATACTCAAAATATTCATTTATTTCATTGTTAGGAAATACTACGTTGAGAACCTCATCGAAGGAGGTCTCGATTACATCAGAATAAATGGGAACAACAAAAGAAAAGAAAATGGAATAAACATCAGATTTGGGTTGTATTTTAGCAGGTGGAACTGGTACAACTTGCCAGTTGAGGAGATGCTTATTGTTAGCTTTGATCAGGCAGGATAGATCTGATGATGTAGTGCTTGAGTGGATCATGCAGCGTGTCAGCCCAGTTTCTATAAGTTGAATGAATCCTCGAAGTCACTTTCGTTAGAATCTCTGGTATAAGCTATGGTCTTCTCAATGAGTGGTTTCACATGAGTCTGGGAACTTTTGACCCATGAGTAGCTATTTTAGAAAAAAATCTCCTTTCCCGGTTTCATATTCTTGTCCACATGATCATACCATGGTTCAGAAAATCCGTAGAAGGGGAAATCATCACCCTCTCTAATGAATATTCCATTCAAGTAATCTCTTGAGATAGTCTTGGCACTTTTTATCCTTTTCTTCAGCCGAGGTTGGCGGATCATTCTGAGTTCCTCAGTTTATGGCTGATAACCTAAGCCGCAAGGAGGAAAAGATTTATTCAAGACAATGGGTTCAACTACTCCTTGCTGTCGTTCCCTAGCCTCACTCCAGGCATGAAGTGCATGTTCTTGAACATTTGGATTGATAATGTGATTTCTTAGAGTATATGCGTTGATACCCCAATTGTAAAATCCTAAATACGAGATGGTTCAAAAAATATACCAAACTTTAAATTTCTTCCAAATTTTACAATTAAGGATCCCAAATTCTAATTTCCACAAAATTAAAATTAAACTCAACTAAAAATATTAAATAAAACCAATTCAAGTTCTAGATATGCCAAATAAATAAAGCATGGATATTTTCAAATTAAATTTCTTGACTTGAATTAAACTAAAATTACCAAAATGTAATTAGCACCAAAATTACACCATTTTTGATATTACCCAAACCAATTTTTATCTTTTTACACCTAAACATGCATCTAAATGATTTTAGCAAGATAAAAAAAAGTAATCACATAACGCCATGATGTACGAGGAAAACCCACAATGAGAAAAATCTCGAATGACCCAGCCAACAAATCCACTAGGTATGGTTTTACATGAACAAGATAAAAGACTTACTTCCTCCACTCGACTCCCTCTCAAGCCTTAACGCTTATTTTTGTTTCTACCTATGCCTAGTTGATAACTCTGGATTCCACCCTAGTCTTGGAATCCACCGATGGGGCGTATCAACCGTCAAAGCATACAAAAGCCTTTCCAACGTATGCACACCACGAATCTTCAACAAAATGGACTCCTCCATAGGAAACTTCTCTTTTGGGGATGAGAAAAATACTCGGTACCAAAAATAATTATCTCAAAGAAAATATTTATTTAGAACTTGGATCAAAACAAACATATGGGTGTAAACTTTGTGTTTTGGTAGAAATTAAATCATGAAAATACCAACACAAAAATGGACTTTTGAATGATGAATTTTATTTCTCAAAAGTGGATTTTTTTTTACAAAATTCTATTAAAAAACATTGTCCCCGCACATATTAAAAGTGGTAAAAATATAGTGGGGAAATGGGCAGTTAAAATTAAAAACTAACGAAACTGTGTAAAAACCGCCAGGTCGTTTGAACGACCTTTGAATGTCATTCGAACGACCTTTTACTGTTGTTCGAACGACTTTGTTCGAACGATATTTCAGAAGAGAAATAATCAAAATATCATTAGATAAAACTCATTCCAACTATTTCTCTCTGGTGACATTTGTGAAAAAAGACACGAAGTTTTTTTGATATCTCGTTCGTTGTTCGTTTGAACGAACTGGACATATCGTTCGAACGAGATCCCAGTTTCGTTCGAACGAATTTTCAAAAAATCCAAAAATGCTTTTTGAGCTTAAAAAGTTTTATACAAAGATTGAAAATGATTTTCGGAGAAAAATAGAAAGTCGTTATGACAAAACATTTATAAAAAGGCACCCATAAAAAATAACCAAGTCTCCATTTATATTAAATGCACTCATACATTTAGAGACATTGGAAATGATGAAATGTTTATGACGTATAAACTTGGCACATAAACCGAAAATGATGATATCTTCAAAATCTTGGCCGCTATGTCTTCAACTCAAATGTCATAGGCTTTAAATGATATGACAAACTACTCTCCTATGACTTAATTAGTTTGGTCCAAAATTAAGCCAACACTACAAATAGACTCGATTGGAAATTTACCCTTATAAATCTCCCCCAATGGCTATTCCGTGACGAAACCCAAAATAAAAAATCCTATGGCTGTCAAGATCTTCTAAAAGACACAAACCCTCCTAAAGTAAAAATTATAGACACATGGGATCCAATTCTTTGTCGCTTTAAAATGTTGCCACTAAGGATGAAAACCTGCACACTTAAACACACCATTAAACTCATAGGGAATATAACAAGATAAATAACATAATTAGATACTCCACCATTGTCTAACGTGACCTACTTAAAGAAAGTGACGTCTCCCCTTACGTTACATATCCTAAATTAAAAGATTTAGATACCATTTCTCCCCCTTTTTGTTCAAGAATAGCCAAAGATTAAAATGCATATATTAACTCATTTCTCCCCAATTAAAACAAATTCTCCACCTAAATGTAACAAGGGATAGGAATAATGGAAAATTATAATATCATGCAATGGTGAATAAAGTAACAAGAATAATAAAGCACATCGCATGAGAAGAAACTAATCCAACGCAAATATTAATAAATACTAGCTATGATGCGATAGAAAAGCGATATCAAATAAAATAATCTAATATAAGCAAGAGATATTAATCACAACAAAAAGAATTTATATTTTAACATGAATCATACATTGACTAGATAGCAAGGCAAAGACTCAAAAGAAAAAGAATACTATAAACACGCACACACACAGACACACAAAAAAAATAACGCACACGCACATAAACATATGTATACACACCAGACACAACACAAAATACATTAAGATTTCCACACACTTATGGTAAATACGTGTCTTAATAACATGTGATAAATGGAGTGAAGGGGTGTGAACTAGCAACAAAATAATTACGACCCAATCATTTAAATATGTCCACGAAGTTCCTATTTGAATGAAAAACTTTACCAAACATAAATATAGCCTCATGTGACAATATAAAGTGAACTCAAGGAATAAACATACACAATGAACAGAAGCCTAGAATGTTGATGATTCTACAAACCAATAGAGTCATGATAAAAAGAGCATAACTAGGATACATTGTCATTGTGTAAACCCATTGATATATCCATCCAAACTCCCTCAAATATAATACTTTTTTTCCTTTTTAATGTTCATAACAGACTCAACTACTTTGGCCTTGGATAATTTTTAACAATTCCACATTTTTAGGCCATATTTCAATGGTGGATATTCACACAAAGTGTTTTTTTCTTTCGCAGCCTGATTCCATTGATAAACAACCACACCGAATAAATATTTTTCTATATATTTGTTTTAAAGTCGGGCAACGGTTCTTACGTGCACAAATCCTCCATAGTCATAGAAACATGTAGATGACTAAATTAATAGGAAAACATCTCACTTAGCTCAAATATACATGTGAAGTTAAAGATCAAATGAGCTCGTGCATGTGTGAATCGAGGAATACAAAAAGAGAATCCATTAAGCAAGTGAAAGTGAAACTACTTCATGCACGCATGACAAAGAATACTTTAAGGATTGAAAATCTTAACCAAAATTTTTAGCTACATGGAAGCATAGATGATATTGGATTCAAACACAAGTATATGCCACATAAAATGTGTAAAACTAAAATACACAAAAATAGAAAATATATTTGAGTTTTTCAAATTTTTAACCAAACACAAGGATAACCCAAAAGACAAAACAATTTTTTTTTTTAATTTTTTCAACTAAGACACAATAAATAAAACATAAATACAAAAGATACACAAGTCATAATTCTAGCAACACATATATGATGAAGTAAAGAGTAAAAAATGATAAACAAACATACAACTAGAAAGAATATATCATGAGGTACAAAAGCTAGTGTATGTAAAAAAAACTAACAAAATCAACTTTTGGATTTAGCATGTGAGGAATCATGTGAAAGTAAATGGGAATCATAAACTTTATCACGTAAAGTCTCCAAATTGGTTCTCGTAACCCACATAAGTGAACCACGACACTCTCAGGATTTGGTGACCTTGGTGACTCTACTCTTTGACTTTCTAGGACCATTTTAAGATCAAAACAAAACTTTCTAAGGTTCCCCTTTTGACCACAATGTGTGTAAGTGAAAACATGATGTGAAGTATGACCTAAGGATTGATCTTTTATAGTGTTCCTAGACGATTCTCTCAAAACTATGGCTTTGGCTTTATTAGCGAAAGTATCTTGAGTAACAAAGCCAATACTACATTTGTCATCTCTAATTTGGACGGTCTCTAATATTTTATCTAATTCCTCCGACATACACTCCAAATCAAATTTGACCCTACTTAAGTCTTTCAATTTGTCTTCAAGTTTCACTATTCAAAACTCAAGTAAACACCTACTATCTTCAAACTCGACTCATGGAAGGCCACTTGAAGTTCACTCTCCTCTTCTTCCTCTAATTCCTCTTCATTCTCACTCTCTCCTCCACTTTGTCTACCATCAAACTCTTGGGATTCACAAATAATGGCCTCGGAAGTGTCATGCAAAGTAATATCTTCATGGGAAGATTCATTGTCAATGTTCACATGACTTGCCAAGAATGTGGTGAAGTTGTGCTCAATGGGGGAATCGGGTACCGCTTTCAGATCACTATCATTAAGGGTGGCATTATATGAAATCGGTAGCTTTCCCTCCTTCCTTAATTTAGTGGGACATTCAAACTCCCTATGGCTATAACCCTTAAAACCATAACATTTATTTGACGCATCCCTATTAAGATCCTCATTATGATTTTTAGGAAATCTCTCGACTATGCTTAGACTTCTCATACTTCTTAAAATCATTTTTAAGTTTCTCCTTATTAGTCTTGAGAAATTTTCTAAACTTCCTAGTAAAAAAAGTCAAATCTTCCGAGTCAATCTCAAACTCATCATCTGAAACCGATGTTTACTCCTTATGAGATTTCAAAGCTATGCCCTTTTCTTTCTTCTTCTCATCCTGGAGGGAAACATGTCAAGTTCATAGGTTTGTAAGTCGCTTACAAGATCTTTTAGTTTCATAGAGTATAAAGTGCCTAAAGAATTTAAAACAATAAGCTTTGGAGTAAATATATCGAGTAATGACCTCAAAATTTTCTTTAAAACACGGTTGTCGGGTACCTTTTCTCCCAAATTAAAATATGAATTCGTAATATTTGACAATCTCGCATAGAACTCATCAAATGTCTCACTTTCTAACATCTTAATGGTTTCAAATAAAGTGGTGAGGTTTTGAAGTTTCGAAGCTTTAACGACACTTGTTCCCTCATGGGTGAGTTGGAGTATATACCATGCATCCTTAAACGTTTCACATGTAATAATCCGTCGAAACTCATCCGGTGTGACCGCGCTAAAAAAGGCATTTAAACCACGAGAATTAAAATTAGCTAACTTAAGCTCAGTCTCACTCCATCTTTCTATGGGTTTAGGTACACAAACCTCTCATTATAGATATATTGGTGGGGTCCACCCTTTAACTACAGATTACCAAATTTTTTCATCTAAGGATTTAGGTGCCAACCTCATACGTGCTTTCCAATACGCATAGTTGGAACCATCAAAAATAGGAAATTTTGCGAAAGGTAAATTTTCCATTTTTAAATAACAATAAAATAAAGGGTCTTAACAGAATAATTTAGCGCTCTCACTTTTATACCAATCTGAGAATGTGATTTCTTAGATATATTCTTTAATACCCCAATTTTAAAATCCTAAATATGAGATGGTTCACACAATATACCAAACTTTAAATTTCTTCCAAATTTAACAACTAAGGATCCCAAATTTTAATTTCCACAAAATTAAAATTAAATGCAACTAAAAATATTAAATAAAACCAATTCAAGTTCTTGATATGCCAAACAAACAAAGGATGGATATTTTAAAATTAAATTTCTTGACTTGAATTAAACTAAAATTACCCAAACATAACTAGCACCAAAATTACACCATTGTTATAATTAAAACAATTTTTATCTTTTTACACTAAACATGGATCTAAATGATTTTAGGAAGATAAAAATAAAAACAATCACACAACTCCATGATGTACAAAGAAAATCCACGACGACAAAAACCTCAGATGGCCCAGCCAATAAATCCACTAGGTATGGTTTTACATAAACAAGACAAAAGACTTACTTCCTTTACTCGACTCCTTCTCAATAACTCAAGAATCTACATCAGTCTTGGAATCCATTGTTGGGGCGAATCAACTATAAAAATATACGAAAGCCTTTCCAATGTATGCACACCACGAATCTTCAACCAAACGGAGACCTCCATAGGAAACTTCTCTTTTTGGGATGAGAAAAATACCCGGTGCCAACAACGGTGATATTAAATCAAATATATATTTAGAACTTGGATCAAAACAAACATATGGGTGTAAACTTGATGTTTTGGTAGAAATTAGAACATGAAGATACTAACAAAAAAATGGAATTTTGAATGATGAATTTTTTCTCTCAAAGTGGTGGAAATGTTCTCAAAAGTTTGTTAAAAAACATTGTTCCCGCACATATTAAAAGTGGTAAAAAGATAGTGGGGAAATGGGAAATTAAAATTAGAAACTAACGAAACTGTGCAAAAATTGTCAGGTCATTCAAACGACTTTTGAATGTCGTTCGAATGACTTGGTTTGAACGAGATTTTAGAAGATAAATATGCAAAAAACTCATTAGATAAAACTCGTTTGAACGATGTCGTTCTAATAACATTTTAAAAAAAATATACGAAGTTCGTTCAATATCTCGTTCGATGTTTGTTTGAATGACCTGGGCATCTCGTTCGAACTAGATACTAGTTTCGTTTGAACGTCTTTTTAGAAAATCCAAAAATGCTTTTTGACCCCCAAAAATATTTATGCAAAGACTGAAAATGATTTGCTGATAAAAATAGAAAGCCGTTATGATAAGACATTTATAAAAAGGCACCCATAAAAAATAACCAAGTCTCTATTTATATAAATGCTTTGATACTTTTAGAGACCTTAGAGATGATGAAATGTTGATGACGTAGAAACTTGAGACATAAACCAGCAATGATGATATCTTCAAAATCTTGGCCGCTACATCTTCAACTCAAACATCATAGGCTTGAAAGGTAATTACAAACTACTATCCTATAACTTAATTAGCTTTGTTCGAAATTAAGCTAACAATATAAATATACTCGATTGGAAATTTTCCCTTGCATGGATCATATTGACATTTCCATGAGGGTTATACTCCGTACAAACCCTATCTTCAAAATTTCCCCTGTTGGGAGTAGAAGTGGTTTCGCTTGAAAACTTGACAGAAGCATATATTTGTCCCCGTGTTGTATCTCTAGTACTAGATTACTAGTGCTTCCATTCTCGGCATTATCATCTTCGTCCAAAATGGTGATGACTTGCCCATTGATGAAGAAATTTAATTTTTGATGGAGGGAGGAAGACACACCCTTGATATTATGGAGCCATGGTCGTCCAAGCAACAAATTGAAACAACCTGGGATATCGATGACTTGGAATTCAACAACGGGAATTATAGGGCCAACCCCTATTATAAGTTTTATGAATCACATCACTTCTCGACGAGTATTATGATAATCGCGCACTGTGGCAGAGATTGGATCAAGGTCGCTCACTCTCAGTCCCAATAAATTAAGGGTTCTTAATGGATAAACATTTAGAGTTGATCCATTGTCGACAAGCGAAAATGGGACAGTCTTTCCCATGACTTCGACATAGATATTGATAGCATAGATGTGATTGAAACCAATCTTAGGGATTTCTTCTTCGGAGAAGAGAGCATTCTAGTAGAGGTTAGGGATCTGACTAGATTCACTACTTCTTTTGTCGTGGTGGAAGGAGGGACTATGGGTCCGGTGAGTAGTTTCATCAAGGCATCTCGATGCAGCTGGGAAGACATAAAGAGTCCCCATAAGGTGATGTTAGCTAGGCTTTTCTTCAACTAATAGAGGATCTTGCTCTCCTCTCGGGTCATTTCTGGTATAGGAATATTCTCAACACCTTTTTCTTTATCGATCGCTAATTATTATAGGTTTGAGACTTAGTAATGCCTCTCGGATCTAGTCACATGGTTCATAAAAGAGGGGGAAAATAGAAACCCCGTTTCCTCGTCTATCTCGGGCAGTTCAACCACCTTGTTGATTTTTTTAGTAGGTCATCAAACAATATCATTCCACATATGCTGACTAATGGCTTAGTCTTATCTGGGCTTTTCTCTTCATCTGAACTATCGAATTCATCTCCATCATTCGGTGACAACGGCATTATCTTTTCATGAGAAGTCAATACACTCCATAACCTCAAACGACCTCTTTTTATAGATCCTCCCATTCGACGAGGAGATATATAAACGAAGGGACCAGGTGCCCTTGTAGTTTTAAAGCATCAAGTATCTCCGTCATGCCATAAATTTCATTAATTAATAAATATAAGTCTGCCATGATCTGGACCACATCATCTAAACTGACTTCATCGGTAGGTACCACCCAATTATTTGATTCTCGAGGCCATTTTGGAGCTTCCAAGAATAGTGTATTGAATCTCTAGTAGTCAATAGTCATCTTGGAGGGAAATTTTAGCCCGAACTCTAGAAGTTGGTTCAATACTGCTATTAATTTAATATCTTTCCCTACAGAACATGTACGAACAATAATGCAGGCTCTTAGGTGGGATGTAAGAGAAAGTATGGGAAGACTTGGAGAGGTATGATGGGTGATTTACTGGGTACGATTTGGGTAAATGGGTCAAATTTTGGGTCTTTTTCTAGGAAGATAGCATTTGTATGATTTGGGAGTGGATTGTGGGTTGTGTTGTTTAGGATTGGATGGTGGGGCGATGATACCCCGGTCATCAGACCTTGGATCACATTTCAGAGGTAGAAACACTAATAAATGGTGTGGTAGTTGATGGGTTTGGTAGTGGATGAGGGTTTGAAATTTTTGGGAAATGGGTTTGGTAGTGGATGAGGGTCCAATGGCTTGATAAGATTTCGGCTTAAAAGGGCTTAGTAAAGTTTGGAGAGGGGAGCGTGAAGATCAGTGTATTAATTTTTAAATGAGTTAGGGAGGCTTTCTGGTGACCATGAAGTGGCAGGCTGAGAGATGTTATTGATGATTAAAATTGTTGTATTAGCAGGGTTCTAATACTTCGGGGAGTTAATTGTCCAAATACTTTCTTCGTCTCAACCTCTGTCTTGGAAATACCGTCTTCGATCTCCACTCCTACTTCTGAAAGGGCTTGTAAATGGGGGTAGTAGTGTCCTCCCATCGTCGCTCGGACATGGGGTAAGAAGTTTTTCTTTATAATACTGACTTATTCCTCTTCGAAGGGCCAGTTTGTCATGGTGGATACTTTATCTCTCCACCTAGCTATGAAGTTACTAATTGATTCCCCAAGGTTCTGTTTGAGGAGTTCTAAATCATGATGGGCAACCTCTAAATCTTCAATGTACTTATATTGGGACATGAATTCATGGGAAAAATCCTCTTAACTACAAATTCTGGACTCTTCGACTGATAAGAACAACCGAAGAGCATTGTTCTTCAAATTATTTTGGAACATTTGGGTTATTATTTCCTTGGAGGCTCCTTGTAAAGTCATGTCCCGGTGGTAACTTCGTAGATGAATAATTGGTGGTCCACTACCCCCGAACTTCTCAATGCTAGGCATCTTGAACTTTTTTGGTAACCTTGCTTTAGGATATGGAGACATATCGGAGTAGTCCATCTAGTTCTTAAAGATTCAAACTTGTTCGATCTTCTTAGTAAACATATTGAGGTCTTCCTTGACCTAGATCAATTGTTCTTCCTTCGAATCAACAGTTACGGGTACTTTAGCCCTTGACTGGGTAAGATTCGGTATAAGAGTAGGGTGGATGGAAACCCATTAATAAGAGGAGCACATGGAGTGTGTTGATATTCATTGAGAATGAAAATAGGATCGAGTGAGGGTGGAACCATAGTGTGAGGGAAGAGGACCTAGATCTCTTAGAGAATAGGGACGCGATTTCGTTTAATCTCGTGAATCTCAGTTGAAGGTTGTCAATCTTGGTAGTAAGTTTGGATAGGACTGTTATAAAATTCGACTGCACATTCGATACTTTGTATGTTTTATCTATGAAAAGCATATGAAATTGAATTCCTAACTCTAAGGAAGTCGAGAGGGAACTAATGGAGCCTCGGGATGGTTCAACGGAACATCGAAGCCAATAGAGAGCCAGGCAAAGTGTTGGGTAACAGATCGACCTAATAAGGAGAAAAATTAGAATTTATTTTTGAAAGATAAAATGGAAAAACTGTTATTTTTGAAAAGGAAAATGTTTTTGACATTTTTGGAAAAGGTAGGACAAAATATTTTTGGGAAAAAGGGAGGAAAAATGTTTTTGGTATAAGGAAAAATGCTTTTGGTATTTTTAATATAAGGGGGAAAATGTTTTTGACACTTTTGGTAAAATAGAGGAAAAATGAGGAAAGTATCTTAGCATGATTATTATTATGTTAATTATGTTCTCACTGATATTATGTTTACCTAAATGCAAAAAGAAATGCTGAACGGGACCCGAGCCTGGGAAAATTGGGTTTGAAAAAGTAGGTAAAAACAAGGTTGTACATGTTTCCAGGATCATGGGTAGGGTCCCATTTTAAAAAAAGAAATAGCGAAAGAATTTTATTGGCGTGCCGACCCATCATTTCGACAGAGTTTTGGGTAGTAACCGACAAACTAAATACGAATGCCCTAGGTTTGACACCTATATAAGAGTATGTAGTTTTGGGGTTAATTGGAAGGGTTCCCCCCTTTGGCATGACTTCTATGCTATACGTCTTTCTTTTGAGGGAAATTGGTACGCATGGATAAGCTATTTGATATACACGAGTGTATGTGAATTGCCTCACTATATACCTCGTGGACACAGTACGTGCGAGAGAGAATTTGATATACTCGACGTACGATATACCTTGCGTCATGACTTCGGTCAAGAGGTATGATGTGAGGGAACCATTTGATATACATCGAAGGTAGTTAACCAATGAAAGGTACGAGTTATATAGCTGAGGCTAACTACGACCTGCCGGACTGATGCCCACCATGAAGTGACCTCCCAGTTACAAGACAAAATTTGGTCTATATACATGCTCTTTGGTGATGTAGTGTGAAATAATTCATGATTCTTGATTATTATATTATGGAGATAGTATATTTATTTGGCACGATGAGCATGATATTAAGCAAGGGATAATGTACAAGTATAAAACTAACATGGAGAATCAAGATTATAGTAAGCATGGATATGTGAGAGTGAGTAATGTGTGACTATATACAAGTGAGTGTGTGGTAATGAAGATAAGCATGGATCAACTATAAGTTGTGTGTGATAAGTGTGAGTGAGCATGGATATATACAAGTGTGATAAGTGGAGGTGTGTGTTGTGATACCTAAGCATGGATATTATCAGTTGTGTGTGCAACATGTGGGTATAAGTGATCCTAGGTGCACGTAGTGTGAAGTGTACAAGTGTGTGAGTGAGTAGTGATATAAGCATAAGGTATATATGTGCAAGGTAGTCTTGGCACTTGATTGAACATGATCATCAAGTGAGTAGAGGCTCGAGGACGATTGTGTGACGTTGATGTCTAGCATAATGATGAGCATTAGAGAATGTCACATGTTGAACTTTTAGTGACAATCCCTATGTAAGAGAGTGTGATGATTTTGTCAATTAAGGACTTTGATGTTTTTGTCTTGGAAGATTTTTATGATAGAGAGTAAGAATTGGTAAGTCCCATCATGGCCATCCCCGGATGTGTGTCCATTTACTCCTCCTCCGACGGGGTGGGGGGGGGGGTGGGGGGGGGGGAAGGGAAGTAGAAAAGTGTCTCACATCAGTGTGGCATGAATCTAAAGAGATGGAGTCGCCAGCCTATTTTGCAACAACCAGGAAAAAGAACATGTTGTCACTTCGAGAGTGAGGCATCAAAGACAAACTGACGCTTATGAAACCAATAATTCAAAGGTCCCGGCCTAAGTTACGAAATGGGAACGGGCTAGGAACCCATCCCTCCCTTCGATCTCTCATGGTTTTGTGTTATTGTTTTACATTATTTCTTTTTGAAGTGTGTGTGCATGTATATATATTAGAGATCGAGATTGTCCAACTCATACCATGGAAGAGATAGAGTGAGGTCATCCATAGGAATGTTCCCAAAGATAATAAAATATATATTTTATGCATTTATCGTGATATTGATCGTTATATTGAAACCATAGTATGTGTTGGATAAAACTCTTCTTAGGATCACATGCATAATATTTATTACAATAATAAAGAAATGGGGAATTTGGGAAAATTATGAATTTAAAATTTAAAAAATTAGAAAATTGTAAAATTGGACTCGAGTCTCGGGTTTTAATCCGAAATGCCTTCGTAGCCTATAAAGGCATCAAAGTTCATGTAGTTTTCATGAGGGATGAGGGTGGGGTTTATCCCATAGATTCGAACAGGATTTGATTATATGTGTGTGTGTGTGTGTGTGTGTGTGTAGAAAATATGTTTTAGTTGAAAAAGTGTGATGAATAATGTTGTTTGGAATTTATAAGGTATAACCCTTTTTTATAGAAAATAAAATATGTGCAATATAACTAATAAAAATGTGAGATGTTACTAAATATGAACTAAAGTGAAAGCTAAATTACGAGTTTAATGTAATTAATACAAAAATTAGAAATTTAAAGAGAGAGGGGAGGATTAGGACCTTCTTTGAAGAATTAAAGCTTGATCTTGATCTTGGATGAACTCCCTTGAATGTTGAGATGGATGATAAAGAATGATATTTTTCCAAACTGGGTGTGAAAAGGATGTGAATTTAAGATGGAATTGAATTTCACATAAGGAAACGTCGCTGATTGCAAGAGAATGTTGCAGCGATCACTAATGTTGATGGATCTGAGGTTTGATTTGGGAGTGAAATCATTCCATCTATTTATAGGGTTAAGGGGTGCCAATCGACATGTTCTCACCCCTGCAAATTGACAGGTAACCCTAGACACACTACCGATTGGAAGGGAAATGATCCTGCCAACCGGTAGTCTCGTGCATATTTTTTCAGAAAAATAGTCATAGAATGCAATCCGTTGATCCAAATCTCACATGGGACATGCAATTAGAAAGTTAATTCAGAGACCTTCAGGTGTCCTTTCGATCGCTCCCAATTTCGGGAGTTGACTTTGGGTCAAATGTGGCTCAGAAATACTCGTTGGTCCTTTGGACAGGAGATCACATGGAAACGGTTAGTTCATCCCAATGGTAAGTTAGAATTATGCATGGGGTATATAGTTGGAATGTTTATTCAATGCCCTTTGGAGATTCATTCATTCCAGTTCGAGTTGAAGAGTTGACCTTCGTCAAGCGGAGCCCTGTGACTTCCGGACCGATTTTTGAGAGAAAATGGATCATTCGTCAAAATGGTTATACCGTTTCAAACATGGGGTGCACCATTATAAAGGGGTTTCAGTGTAATTCTAAGATTCAAAGAGATTTATCTATGACAATAAAGTTGATTGGGGTCAAATCAGGGCTCAGGAGCACTCAGTGGCCTCCAGATCAATTTTCGATAGTAAAAGGGTCCATTCGTCTGAATTGTTATGCCGATTCATGCATAGGGCAGAACGTTAGAAAGGGGATTCATAGCCCTTCAAATATTCAAAGATATTTTTCTCTGACAATAGAGTTGATCGAAGTCAAATGGGGCTCGCCGATGGCCTCTATCTCTGTACTCGGAGTACGATCTAGGTTTTATAAGAATTGGAGAGGTGCTAGGGACCTAAGGAGAGACTTATGGGATCCTAGAATGTGGTGTCTACACCCATGAACTTGAGGAATCGGCGAATCGATGATTTTAGGATGAAATTTCCTAAGGAGGCGGAATGTAATACCCATGCTCAATATTTTATTATTTTTTCCTCATGTAAATTATAATTATACGAAACCCTTGGAATTTAGATCATTAATACATGGGATTTTATCTCTATACAATTATTCTTTGGCCTTGATGGTAATTGTTGGAAGTTTGTGGGTAAATTGGAGATTTAAGGGACTTGGCTAGAACAAGTGAGATCAAAAGTCATACGAATGAGATTCTCATTTCATTTTAAAAAGGTTACAAGGGATCGAACAAAAATCCAGTTCATTCAAAGTATACATCTAACGACAATTGAATAACCCACACCTTCATAGGTTCATCACCTCATTAGAAGGTCGTTCAATAGGGGGATCGAGCGAGATCTCAATCTCGTTCGAACGACCTATTCAGAAAACTTTTAAATCGGGTTTCCCTTGTGTACTGTCACTTTTTAGACCCTTGGATTGATGAGGTGTCGAGTTTAGAAGGTTCCAGAAGGTAAAATGGGTTTAGGGTGATTCCCTTGGTCTTTAAAACCATTTTGGTCTCATTTAGGGTGTTATAGGATAAATAAATGGTGGGTTTGCTCCACCATTTTCATGCCATCATTACCTCTCTCTCTCTCTCTCTCTCTCTCTAAGTTTAAAAATGATTCATCTTCCCCAAGCCCCTCCCACCATTGCTACACCATTCCACCACCATCCATTCACCTCGTGCCACCATATTTTACAAGTATTTCACCATAAATAAGCCTTATATACCCATTTTCTCCATTGTTCAGCAAAGCTACGAATTTTGGTTGTGTTGTTAGGGGTTTTAGAGAATAGAAATAGTAGAAATTTATGGAGTTTTGATCGGGTTTTTAGTTGGAGCGTTCTTGGAGCATATTTTTGGCGCTAGGCAACTTCCTTGAGGCCACCTCAGGAGGTGGGGGTTGCCATCATATTCTTTTTCATCCCCATTTTTGGAGCTCCATTTGCAGTAGGAAAAACTTTACTCTTAGTTTAAGAATCTATTTTGTATATTAGAGGTCTTGTAGCTAAAATTGTAAAAGTAGGATGCATTTATGACATAAAAATGATATCTCTTATGATTTGTAAAAATGGGTTTACAAAAAGTTTCAATGGCTTTGAGAAAAATGATATATTTCAAGAAAACTTGGTATTAAAATTTTTTGCGAAATAAAATGTTGGAAGAATGCTCATTTTGATTGAGAATGTTTTATGAATAAATGTCTCAAAGTTTTGTTGTGAAAAATTGGGATTTTATATAAATCAATAATTTATTCAAGATTTGAAGAAATAAAAATGTCTTTGCCTTGAAAATTATGTTTGTGCAAAAATTATAAAATTTCTAGAGTAAATAATATATTAGACCCATTTAATAGTATTTTTGGACTTAAAATCCAGCTTCTCATGCATATAGACTTGTAGTATTCTGAGGTTGAACATATAAACAAGTTTAATGAGGGTTTTATTAGGACTAAACATGAAATAAAGAAATTAGAAATTTCAGCCCTTAAAGTGTGTGAAAAAGGTGATAAGTGTAGGTTTTAAGACTACATGTGTTATGAAGAAAAATTGTGCTTATCTTTAAAAGTAGTCTTTAAATGTCCAATGATTTCTTAGAGAATGATAGTGATGAAATAAAGATGTTTATAACTTGAGAATAATATTACTTCAAAATGTTAAAAATGTGTTAATGTGTTCAAAGAACTTAAGAAGTTATTATGGGTAACTGAATGGAGTTTTGGGAAATTACACTTGTGAAAATGGAGGAAAATATGAGATTGAAAACAAATAGGTAAAATGGTAATTTTACATATTATGGAACATTGTTATGAAATAAAAATGTTGGAAAAGGTGTTTCATAAAGTGGTCCTAAATGAACATGACTTTGGGATAAAATCAATGCTAGAGTAAAAAGGACAAGAAACAATGCTTTTAATATGTAACACAAGTTGGAGTCAAACCCCGAATTTTGGCTTCGATTGAAAAAAAGGAAAAGTAGAATAATGTGGACATTTGAAAAATGTTATAACACATTAATACACATTAATAAGGACTCCAATGGAACAGGGAATAATTAAGAAGGGCTAGGATCCCTGGGATGAAAGACCCAAAATCACTGGCCAGATCATATGGTAGCATAGATGACGGTGTAGAGCCCATTAAAGTATGAATATATTGGAAGATTCTGAGAAAAAAGACATTGAAAATGGAACATATCAAGAAATGGATTGTGCGATAAATATATGAAAAGACAGCCTAACTTGAATGAATTAATAAATATTCCGATAAAGGATAAAGTGGACAAGAAATGTGAAGTGGAGGGATTAAATGGTAGCATATGGTAAATGAATGGTAAAGTGGAGGGATTAAATAGATAGTTAAGCAACCTAAAAGGTTTAACCCATAATTAACACAAGGGAATTTTTACAAAAGGTGTTCAAAGGAAAATAAGTATTTTCTAACACAGTTTCAGCTTGTGCTGAAAGGTTATTGTCAATGAAAATACTAAGATAAGTTTGACATGAGTAAAAGTAAATTTCGATAAAAGATGTGATTTTGCTTAAAAAAAAGGGTATTATTTAAAGTATTTAATCGGGTGTGTTAAATCAAGAAATAAAGTTCAAGTCAATTGAAAGGAAAATTCTTTTACAAGATTAAGGTGAAAACAATCAAGGTGAGTAATGTTTTTGGAATAAAAACAGTTCACGCATTTATGTATATAAATGTATAATATCTGTGTTAGAAGTCTCCTTCTTCCATTAATTTCTATATTACGTTGTTACAATTTTCCACTCAGAGTTCGACTCATTCCCTCGTCTTTGTTATGGAAGTTTGGGTGTGGTTCCATATTTTCAGAGAGTTTTACTTGGAAGTAGTATTTTAATTTTACGCTAGTAGCTTTGTATTCTTAGATTCTGTGGATGCTTCGCACGAGTCCCTCACATATCTTGCTTTGAAATGAAAATCGCATGCTAAACATGTTAAATGTTAAGTAAATAATACTGAACTAGCAACATTATGTAGGTTGTTTCATTTCACTTCAAATCTAATGCTCAAGTCGGATCAGGTTGACAATGGGTAATCCATAAATCCAGACCGGGATGTTATAAATTGTATAAGAGATCTAAGATCAAGTTCCTTTAGGAAGTGATGTGGTGAGTTCAGTAGTGGATCTTTTGATGTCAATTTTTGTTGGCCATGCTAGATTCGTGATGGTTTCAGTTCATGTTCTTAACAGTGGAGTCAAAGAGATTAGCATGAAGGGTGATTTGATTGCCTGGTGGAATGCAACCAAGTTAGTTGACATTAATCTCTTCCAAGCTTCTGATTTAGATATGTTAGTAAGTTGCGAGTGTCTGTGAAAGACAATGGTGAAAACATCGTGTTTTTTTAGTGCGAGGGGCTTGTGCATCAACCATTGATGATATGATAGGTTTGTTAACATGTTGACAGAGCTTAAAGACTTCCACTTAATTAGAGACATGAATTGTGTAAAGGAAACCTTGGGGATTAGTTGACTAGAGCGTCACTCCTAAGAGGTGATGGTTGTTATAAGAATGCATTAAGTCCTGAGGTGAAGCACCTTCGGGTAGATAATGGAGATGATGTAATTAAGCGAACTTGATCCTTGGTGTAGTATTATGTCGTAAGGAAATTGATACTTCGGTAAACATCAGGAACCATATTAGTCAACACTTTGGGATGTGTACTCGTTCTGAGTCGTTAAATAATAATTTAGACACCCCATACTAAGACCTTCCTAATAACCTCTTTAGGTTCCTAGAACTCGCTCGTTCACTATAAACCCTATGTCATACTTCGAGTACCGATTTAGAGTCCATCGAGTACTCTCGAGACCTGTTTGACTCAAGTTATCTATCTCACTTGAGCTAAAGCTCAATGAATTTTATAAGGTATCTAATTCACCGTTCCAATGGTTCACCCCGTGCGCTAATCTACCTTGCGGTACAAAAGAACAACCCATTTAACTCTAAAATTGATCCGGAGGCCACAGAGCTCTCCCCGACCTCGTTTGACTGCGATAAAATTTTTCTCCCAAGATGAATCTCAATAAATATTTGAAGGGATATGAATCCCTTTTCCAACATTCCACCCCGTACACAAATTGTCCTTACGGTGCGAACAGATAATTCTCCTTACCCTAAAATAGATCTAAAGGTCACGGGGCATTCTCGAGATTTTTTTGACTCCGGTCAACTCTCTATCTTGATACAATCTCAATGAATCTACAAAGGTATCATAATTTATTTTCCAATGGTCCGTCCTATGTGAGAATCAACCTCACAATACGAACGAACGACCCATTTTAATCTAAATTCGAGCTTTCGGACCCCATTTGACCTCGGTCAAGTATTTGAACCGAACGAATATGAAAAAAATCTTGAAGGGATCCAAATACCCCTTTTAGGGTCGATCCAATGTGCGAGTCATCCATACGATATGGATAAACGATCCGTTTACCCTCAAAAATTTCCTATCTAGTGACCAATGGGCGATTCTGGGCCTCATTTGACCTCGGTTAGCACCTGGACCCGAAGGTATCTCAATGGATTCTCAAAGGGATCTAAATTATTTTTCCAATGGTCCACCTTATGAATGATGTTGACTTACATATTGCATTTTACTACCATTTAAAAAAAAATATTCCAAAGTGACGAATGGCACCCTGAGGACCCTGCCTATCCGTAGTGTGTCGAGGGTTCTATTCCGATAGGCCGGTCCAAGACCATGCCGAGAATCACCCCCTGGACCTATAAATAGAGGACATGACCTCACTTTGAAACGAACCTACGAACATACCTCTCAATAATTAATAGAACATTATCTCAAATTCAAATTTGTTCCCTTCCTAAAAATCTCATTTCCAAAATTCCATTCCATCACTTTCCTTTTTTGTTTAGTAAATTACCCCCATCTCTTCATACCATTTTCACCCCATTGCAAGATCAACATATCTACACTCGAGATAAACATCAAGAATTCATATGGAGGTCAAATTTTCCATCATTTTCTCCAATTATCTTATTTTAGTATTAGTTTCTTTATTTCTACTTTAGCACTTTATTTCATTACATCACATACATTAATACCAAATCTTTAAGAGTAGCATTTGCACATAATCTATTTTCATAAAAAACCAAAAAAATAAGAAAAATAGGGTTTATCTATAAATTTCAAAAGAGGGTTTCTCACATCACAGTCTCACTTTCAAAGCATATTTATCTTTACACACACACGCGCTTAAGAGAAGTCCCCCATTTGGATTTATAGATTAAACACCATCCAATGTTGTCTTCGAAATACATGGACTTTGATGCCCCCATGGGCTACATAGGCGTCTTGGGTTAATCTTGAGATTCTAGTCCTCCTTTATGCATGTTTATAATAATTCTTTCATATGCTCCTACCTGTATGTTTGTTTCACTCCTCTATTTACTTTTGTGTATATATATCTCATGATTATATCTATCATGCTCCCTCCTCATATATACGTCCCTTTTGACTCGTTTATATTCTTCACACACTTGCAGGTACTCTCCATGTTCACTTCACAAACTTACACTTAGTTTCACTTCTATTCACATGTTCCACAAACGACATAGATTATCCATGCGTAGGCTTAACAAGAACAAACTCACACTTCTCACACTTGTATATATCTCCATTCTCACTTACTCATATCACACACCACTTGCTGTTAATCCATGTATAGGTTCACTACCACACACATTCACTTGTAAATATTCACATGTCACTCACTCACATGTATATATCCACATAACCATGTGTAGTATAGTCTCTATGTTTCGTGCTAGATTTACTTTTCATGATACTTATATATTTTCCCTCGTTAGTGTAGTACTCCCTTTACTCATCATATAAATATAAGACTCCATTTACTCATCATATAAATATGAGACTCTCTCTGTCTGTCTGTCTGTCTGTCTGTCTCTCTCTCTCTCTCTCTCTCTCTCTCTCTCTCTCTCTCTCTCTCTCTCTCTCGCTCGCTCCATAATATACAAATTAAGACTCGTGCATTTTTACACACTAAATCACCAAGAGCATGGCAATATTGACCAAAATTTTTGTTCCGTACTTGGGATTCACTTTGTGATGGGTGCTAATCCCGCGGGACATAACTAACCTAAGAGATATGACTGTCACCTTCCGTTGGTCTCGTACCTTTGACGTATATTGAACAGTTCCTCCCATATCGTATCGCTTGATCGAACTCACGACGGGACGTATCTAGAAGGAAATTCATTCACGTAAAATTTTCTCTCACACGCACCGTTTGCACAAGGTATATCATGACACAATTCACTTACACTCAGGTATATCGAATGTCATATACACATGTACCACTGAATGATTGTTATTATAGGCAAGAGGTTCCACTAGCGTAACAAGTGCATAAACCTCATATAGGCGTAAAACCTAGGGCACTCATATTTAGTTTGCCAGTTTCCATGCGAAACTCTGCCAAAATACCGGGTCAGGCATATCACCCGAATTTTTGCCCTATTTCACCTTTTCTAAAAAAAGGACTCTATTCGTGATCTTGTAAACAAGTTAAACCACGTCTTACATATTTTCATACCCTATTTTCCTTAGATTGTATCATATCTAACATTTTTCTTGCATTTAGGCAAACCAAATGCAAGTCAAAACCTAACAACAACAACAACAATCACAACAACAACAACAATAATAATAATTATTATTATATAATAATAATAATAATAACAACAACAACAAAAAACAACAAACGACAACAACAACAACAACAACATCAATAATAATAATAATAATAATAATAGTAATAATAATAATAATAATAATAATAATAATAATAATAATAGTAATAATAATAATAATAATAATAATAATAATAACAACAACAACAACAACAACAACAACAGCAATAACAACAACAACAACAACAACAATAATAATAATAATAATAATAATAATAATAATAATAATAATAATAATAATAATAATAATAATAATAATAATAATAATAATAATAATAATAATAAGAATAACAATAACAATAACAATAACAATAATAATAATAATGCTGAGATTCTTCTCCTTTTCCCTCCTTTTCAAAAAACCAAAAATATTTTTTACCTCCTTCCCAAGATGACATAAACATTTTTTCCTCTATTTCTAAAAAATAACAAAAACTCTCACCCTATTTCCTTCAAAAATAAATTTGAACTCTCCTCCCTCTTAGATCGATCGCATACCTAATTTTGGCATGGCTCCCTATTGAATTCGATCTTCAGTCATGCCGCCCCGAAGTTCCGTCGCTTCTTTTGTTACTTCATCGTGTTTGGGATGTATCTCCCCAAGTTTTACATGGAGAATGCAAACTAAAAATCGAATTTTCAGCCAGATCCGATGGTCATCTTAGCCAAACTCAATGCCAAGATTGATAACCTTTAAATCGAGGTCCATGAAATGCAGCGACACCGGGCCCAGATTCCCAAAGAATTTAATGTTTTCTTCCCTTGTTCTATGGTTCCACCCGTTCTCGAACCTGTTAGGGTCCCAAAAATGTACCACCATGTTCCACGTGACCCACCTACCAATGGACCACTACCAGCTCAACTCCCGATTCCAACCCTTGCCCATCCAGGGTCTAATCTTCCAGTACTCATGGATCCCAAAATGAAGGAACTGAACAAGGTCAAGGATGACTTCAAACTACTGTAAAAAAAGTTCTACGAAGTTAAGATATCAAGGAGCTACATGAACTACATCCATATGTCTTATGATCCCAAAGTTAGATTGACAGGGAAATTCAAAATGCTAAACATTAAGAAGTTCAGGATAAGTGAACCCCCAATTGTTCATCTTCGAAGGTATCGCTGAGCCATGAACTTACTTGGTTCCTCAGAAGAAATAATGGCCCAGATATTCCAACAAACCTTTACAGAAAGCGCCCTTTAATGGTTTTATCCCTCGAAGAATCCAGGATCCATAGTTTGGATAATGCTTCCTGGGAATTCATGTCTCAACACAAGTATAATGAGGAGCTAGAGGGTTCACATTGATATATAGAGATTCTTAAGAAAATCCCTAGGAAAACAATCAGTAGCTTCATAGGAAAATAGAGAGATAAAACTATCACCATGACCAACAGGCCCTAAGAGGAGGAACATGTCAGTATTGTGAAGAAGAACTTATTTCCTAATATTCGAGTATCCATGGACGGATAGTATTACCCACACTTTCGATCCCTTAGAGAGGTTGATGAAGAAATTCAAAAAGGTGTCACCAAAGTGGAGTCTGAACCGAAGACGGTAATTGGACAGTTCACTCCCTTAAGGCATGAGAAGCCTTCTAGTGCTAATGTTTCAACCATTAACCACATTTCATAACCTGCTACCTCCTGGGAACCAAAAGTTTTCCATAATCCTGCCAAGAAAGAATACAACGAGCTCCATGTTCCACTATCCAAAGTCTACTAGGACCTGTTAAGTTCAAATCTCATTAAACTCTTCGACCTCTATCCATTACCAAATCCACTCCTTAAAAATTTCAAACCCAATGCTCATTGTGATTTCCACCAATCCCTAAGTTATACCACCGACTAATTCTTCCACCATAGAAATATGGTCCAAGGCCTAATTGACCGAGTTATCATAGCTCTACCAATTAATCCTAAACCCAATACAACTCATAACCCACTTCCAGCATATACGAATGTCAAATTTCGAGAAAGTGACCCAGAGTTTGACCCATCTACTCAAATAGTGCCCAGTAAAGCACCCATCATCCGCACAGTCTCACATAAACCTCTTAAGCTTTTCTCCTTCATCCTCTTAAACCCTACATGTCTTGTTGATCAAGCATTGTCACTACTTACAAGGTCCTCCATTACAATCCGTACTCGATCTAAAGGGGGAGGCATGGAGTTACATACTGTGTTAGACCAACACTTAGAGTTTAGGCTAAAATTACCCACCGATATGTCCATCAACTATAAAAAATTCAGCGTCTTATTTATGGAAGCCCAAAAGTGGGCTTGGGAATCATACGAATGGGTAATGCCTATTAAAGAAGTCAGTCTAGATGATATGGTACAAACCATGGACGATATGTTTTGACAAACAAGTGAAATTTACAAGATCTATGAGGTTCTCACTGCTTTGAAGCTTTAGGTAAGGTTGGTCCCTTCATTTATGCATTTCTCAGCTGAGTGGGAAGATTTATACGATGCAACCGTTGAGGTTATTGAGTTTATTTATTACTCTCATAAAGAAGACATAGTTGCCACCAGATGGGGGGGGGGGGGATGACTTTGACAGTTTAGACAATAAGTTTAATAAATAAGAATCTAGTTTAGTATTTAACCTGTATGGAATGATCTCCTTTGAAGATTTAGTAGGGGAAATAAATAAGGTGTCCATTTAGCCCAAGTTAGATGAAGACACATGGTTATTATTCTTTCCCGCTTATGTGAACCACATGACCAAGTTAGGGAGACATCACAAAGATCCAAATCCTCAGTCACAAGGGTAGATAAAGGAAAAGGAATTGTCGAAGAACTTTCAATTCCATAAATGACCATTGGGGAGAGCAAAGTCCTCAATCAGCTCAAGAAGATCCAAGACAATATCACCATATGGGGACTCTTCATGCCCTCTTAACTACATTGAACTGCCCTTATAAACTCCTTATGGATCCCATAGTCCCTCCTTCCACTATTCCTAACGAACCTATAAACATGGTTGGATCCCTGACCTCTTCCACACTCCTATCGTTTTTTGAAGAAGATATACCAAAGTTTGACCGTGATCACAATTATGCTCTTAACATTTCAGTCAAAATCTTAGGAAGACAGTTCCGTTATCACTTGGCGATAATGGATCTTCTCTCAATGTCTGTCCGCTCAGGACCTTTAACTATTCTGGATTGAACGTTAGTGATCTCACTCCTATATCTGCCACCATGAGTGCATATGTAAAATTTGCCGAGAAGTAATGTCTTCCATAAAATTCACACTAGGGGCTTACTTTATTAATATCATCACCGATTTCTAATTCATCAACATACCTGCTTGCTTCAATTTACTCCTTGGATGTCTATCACTCCACAACATCATAGTATTATCCTCTTTCCTTCATTAAAAATTAAATTTTTTCGCTAAGTGTCAAGCTATCACTATTTTGGGGGACAAAGATGATGCAAACAATGCAAGAACTAGCAACCCAGTATTGGAGATCCAGTATGGGACAAATGACATGCTCCTCTTCAATTTTAGAATTGATTCACTTCCCCTCCCAACAAGGGAAAATTTTGAATATTGAGTCTATCTGGAGCACAACCCTCATGTCAATGTCTTATGATTCAAATTTCTAATAACATGTACTTCATTCTTGGAATGGGGCTAAGACGATGACAACAAGGAATCCTTAAGCCCATAGTCCTAAAGGAAGTCTTTCCCCCATATGGCCTGGGTTACAAACCTTCACTAGATGAACTCAAAACACTCTATCTACTGAGATTGAAAAGCAGATTGGAAGATAAAAAGTTTATTTAATGAGACTCTTTGAACCAAAAATTTGTCAAGGAGGGTGAAGACTTCCCCTTTTGTGGATTCTCAGAACCTTGGTATGACCATATTGATTAGAAGATGAAATGAAGGGAATAAATCTTATTTTAAGAGAGTAACTATTTGGCCAAATACCAAAAATATGAAGTTCTACCTCTCACCAAGCAAACCATGGAAATTACCAAAGACTATGAAGAAAGAGACTTTGAAGAATCCTTCAACTTACAGAACTATGGATTAGTCTATCCATAATCTTCTCAGATGTCGCACCTTTGGATCCATCCCTAATATCATGACTGCTGACATGTATCTCTCGACTAGAATGCCGTCCCAGTCCAAACTGCTCAAATTTAACCCAAAAATATAATTTACCCTATTAAAGTTTCTTCACCTATTGTTGTTTTTCCTTTTGCAAATATCAATGTATCTGAGATCGCTTTTGATGAGGTTCTCATGCTATTTTTCTAAGAAATGTAATAAACTAGGATTTTGAGTATCTTGTTGTGCCTCACGTTAATTATCTTGATTAAAGGTAAACTCTTGATGATTATGACATTGTAAATGAAAAATTCTTAACTGGTTCTAATAAGGAGAATGATAAACAACATAACCACATTCAACCTAATGATGATAAGATTGTTGTTATTAATCTCGATTCTAATAGCCACTAATGCGAGATTAGGATAAGGTCCACCCTTAACGAGCATGAGTGTGCACAATTTGAAGAACTACTAAAAGAATTCATGGATGTCTTCGCATGATCCTATGATTACATGACCAATATTAACATAAAAATAGCTCAACATGAGATCCCAACATTCCAAGAGTGCAAGTCAATCAAGCATAAATTAAGGAAATTCTGTACAAAATGGTTGTACAACATCAAAGATGAAGTAGTCATACATTTGAACTTTGGTTTCATTCGCATGGTCGAATACCCAACATGGATTACCATGATTATCCCTACACCAAAGTAAGGAGGAAACTTCTTCATGTGCATCAAATATCGAGATTTGAATAAAGCATCCCTAAACAGCGATTACTTATTACCCAACATCGACATGATAGTAGAAAACACGACTAGCCACGCCCTCAAATCATTTTTCGATGTATTTTTTTATTATAACTAGATCAAGTTGCACCCTGACCATCAGGAGAAGACCGCTTCATCACCCCATGAGGAACTTTCTGCTACACTATCATTCCATTCGAACTCAAGAACTTTGGGGCTGCATACTAAAGGGCTACCACAATCATCTCGTATGACCTTATTAATAAGTGGGTCAAATATTATGTGTACAACATGATCCTTAAATCTAAGACTCATTAAGGTCATATTCCCCCCCTCCGAAAGTTCTGCAAGAGACTGCGACAATATTATATCTGACTAAATCCATTAAAATGTGTTTTGAAAGTCACAAAGGGAAAACTCTTGGGATTCATGGTCAGTAAGAAGGTAATCGAGGTGGAGCTGACCAAGTTGAAATCCATACTTTAGATGATACCGCCACAGGTACAGAAGTAAGTCTGAGGATTACTGGGAAAGTACACTACATTTATCGATTCATCAGCCAATCAACTTCTACTTATAAACCCATTTTCATACTTCTTCAAAAGGATTCAATAAAATTCTGGAATGATGCGTGCCAAGAAGCCTTTGACCAAATAAGGAGATACCTCACCCGATCTCCAGTGCTCATACCTCCGCATCTAGGTCTCCCTCTCCTATTATATTTTACCGTCACTAATATAACCATTTGGGTTTTTATAGCACAATACATTAAAGAATATCTCAAGGAAAGAGACATATATTATGCTAATTAAAAACTGGACGGATAAGAAGTCAATTGCACTGCTTTGGAGAAAGAGTGTGCCGCCCTAGTCTGGGCCACACAGAAGTTACAACATAACATGATTTTCTTTCCGATCGAACTAGTATCTCGAATGGATCCCCTCAAGTACCCTCTCAAAAACCCACTATGTCCAATCGAATGGCCCATTGGTTGATATTGCTACCCGAGTTCGATATTGTGTATGTCATGTAGAAGGCTATAAAAGGATATACATATCCTACTACCTTGTTTATTACTTCATGGATGGAACCGATGTTTGGGTCTATAAATTATCAGATGAATATATTCTCTACACTTATCAGGAAGACCTCGAATGTAAAATATTATTCGATTGTGCTTCCATTAATAAGGGGTATGAAATTAGGATACTCTTGATTGCTCCTGATGACTCTCACACACCCATTGCTATCAAATTAGGCTTACCTTTCACCAACAACATGACTGAGTATGAAGCTTGTACTGTAGGCCTCAAGATCACCATCAAGAAAGGTATCAAGGACCTATATGTATACGAGGAATCTTCCATCATCATCGGCCAAAATCTCTGAAAATGGAAATTCAAGGATTAGAAGCTCCTACCCTTCCATGCCCACTTACAAGAGCTTGCCTCCCAGTTCATATATGTGATCTTCCATTAACTTCCTTGTACAAAGAACATTCCAACTAATTCCCTTACAATCATGGCCTCTATGTTCGACATGCCCAAAGGAATAACAATGGTCCCTTTCCTAGTTCTAAATAAGGCTATGCCCACCCAGTGCTACGATATCAAGCTTGTCACTGAGGAAGATTCCAACATGGCTGGGTTATGGTACTATGACATTTAGATCCTCCTCAAACATGGTATGTATCCCTAAGATGCAGATAAGAAAGACTATGGGACCCTTCGTAAATTTGATGCTGAGTATATCATCTGTGACAGAGCACTTTTCAAGAGAAACTTTAATGGAACCCATTTATACTACATAATATGGGCTGATGTTGAAGTAATTGCATAAGATCCATAGTTGGAAATGAGGGCGTCACATGAACAATCACACGCTTGACAAAAAGATTATCCGTCAAGGGTACTACTGGACCACCATGGCTCAAGCTCACGACCTATGTTCGAAGATGCCTTAAATGCTATCAGTTTACCAATCTTCAACACCTGCCTCCTCGAGAACTATACAACACGACCTCTCCATAGCCCTTTTCGACCTGGTGTATCTTTAATTCATTTTGGTCTCCATTGATTACTTCACCAGATGGGCTGAATTTGAATCATACACAGTGTTGAATGCTAAGAAAGTGGATAAGGTTATCGGAAAGAACATCGTTTTCTAATACAAGGTTTCTCATGAGTTAATGACAGAAAATGGAATCCACTTCGAAGCCGAGTTCATTGAGCTAGTCTACAAGTATGAGATTCAGAGACACAAATATTCTTCAGATATGCGCGAGAGATACCTAGATTTATTCTTACCAGGTATGCCTTATTTTCCGAATTTCAGGACGAAATTCCGTTATTAGGGGGGAAGTATGTAATACCCCGTATTTTTATGCTTTCTAAATTTGGGGATTTATTAAATTTAATGTGAGTTATTAATTTAATATAAATCCGGAAATCAATTATATTTTTATAATTACTAACGTGATGTGAGTTAGTAAGTATGGGAAACTTGTTGAATAAATGTCACGAGTGAATAAAATGACAATTTTGGAAATTTAAGTCAGGACGCGCCTGTGTCGTATCGGGACTAAATATCGATTAATAAAAGTGAATAAATTATAAGATGCTCATATGGTTGTTTTGAGTGCTCCAAAGTGTCTGAAAGGGTCAAGATAGTCAGAAAAGTGTACCCGAGGGTTTAGTTTGGGTCTCGGGGCATTTTTAGACTTAATTAGTACCCCGGGAGGGCATTTTGGAAATTTTGTAATTTTGGGTAATTAAACCCACGAATTTGCAAGGGTTATATCAGATGCTTATGGTTTCCTTCTAGGGTTAACACAACCAAAGACAAGTGACGTCCATAGGAGAGGGAAATAGAGAGCTTGCCAAGGAGTTCTAGGCCGAAAACTCCTCTGTTTGCGCCGCCGTCTCCGCCAAACAATAGATCACGTCGCAAGGATCATAACCACACTGATTTCTGCACAAATCAAAGACCAAAAATTCCCAGGCAAGTATTTATCTTGCTTAATTTCATTAATGCTTCATTCATGTTAGTTTAGGGTTGATTAGGACGAGTTCTATGAAAGAAAACCCCTGTTGGAGATTTTTTTTTTCATGTTTTAGTTATATAAATGATAATCTAGAAATCCCCTTCATATGTAGAGGTTTAACCACGGATTTAAGATTAATTAGAAGTAGAATTTTGGGAGAAATAATTATTTGAATTAAGTTAAAGAAATTTTTAGGGTTCATGAGAATTGTATAAATTTGGGCACTTTTAATCCATGAATCTTGATGAAAACTCGCATGCTTTACGTTAAATATTGTCCATTTGGGTTTAGGACGTTTGTGGTATAAATTTCTAGGAATTTGGGAGTTAAAAATTTGGATTTGAATGATTTCGGATAATAGAACCCATAACTGGTTTTCTGCAGAATTCGTCATACCTGTTTGATCGATCGATCGAACCAGGAGTATCGATCGATCGACGCATCGATCAATCGAGCTCCTACCATCGATCGATCGGCCCCTGCTGGCAGACTCATATTTCCCTTCTAAATAGTTGAATTCAATTTAAATGAGTAATAATCTTTGTACATCCTTATTAAAATATTTTGGGAGATAAGGAAGACTAGTAGGACTTATTAAAAATATGAAACCTTTAATGCAAGACGAGATTCACATTTTTAGGGATGTTCACATATAAGGGACGATGGAACTATGTATTAAATAAGGAGACACGTAAGACAGTTACGTTGAAAAATAAATGAGTACCTACTGAAATTACACTTGGGAGTATAGAAATTCACGAGTGTCACTTGATAAGTTGGAATAGTCCCATAAATTAAGGTAAGAGGAAAACGTGTTACATGATAACTAAATAACGAGTAATAAGGACAAATGTCATAATTATGGGTTATGAGATGTACCTAAATTTGATATGGTAGTAGTAGTATATTTATATGACTGTGTTTATGCATATACTATATGCGTGTGAAAATCATGCCCGCATTACTTGTTATCCCTGAGGTTACCTCACTGGGACAGTCTTATCTCGATGAGCCTTTATGGGGGATATTGACTCGTACGCTAGAAGATAGAAATCCCTTGGTACAGGCTATTGAATCGATAGTTCAGACGGTCCTAAGAGACGTGAGGGCATGCGCTGACCTCTTAGAGACCTGAAATCTATGCTTCACCTCAACATTGTTTGTGTTTGTGTTATTACAGTTCGAGAGTGATTTCGAACTTGTATTTCCCTTAGTACGAGTGACACGGGGACTGGATAGCAGAGTATGTCCGCACCATAATTGTTATGTGGGGTGCCATTAGAATATATATATTATATGAGTACTTAATATATATATTAAATTCTGGAATTTGGGAACTACCTACTGTGTTTATGGTAAGTAAGATATGAATACTTATTTCAATTTGGGAATAAGCGTTTGAAAAGTATAATATATTGCGGAGAGACTTTATTAGTAGATAAGGTTAAATGAGAACTATGTTGTTAAATGAAATGAACCTCTTAAACAGTTGAATTTGTCAGTTTAAATCTTACGAGCGACATAAGATAAGATAAGTTAAACCATTGGGAAGGTTAGTACGATAGGCGTGCACATTAGAAGAGAGGTGAGAATTTCTCAAGGGAGTGTCGCACTAATATGTTGTTTCATTGGCCAGTAAATATTTTAAATACTTGCTAAACAAATTTTAAATATTTTTTACAATCGGGCTCTGGCCCGTTTCCATTTTTCTTTTCTCTCTTGTATATATATGTATATATTACAGGTGCCCAGCCACAGGGGCATCTTGCATAGGATCCTTTGGAAGGAACGCACTGCAGCTTAGGTGGGAGTTGCAGGCCTCTTGCTTAGACGACCTCATTTCTTGATTCCACTTCTAGCATTTATTTTATCAGTTGGGCATGTGTTGCCCTTTTCCATTATTCAGTTGTTTTATTGGATATTGTAATTCATTTATTTCTAGTAGTTGCACTTTGGTATTTATTACTATCAGGATGTCTTCCTTTGAGTATTAAATGTTGGGTTCAATTAGTTGAATGTTTGATCATTTGGATTTGATGTTTCAGGATAGTTGTTCTGTGATTCTTTAATTGTGAATTATGTAAAGTTATAAATGATGGTTTATAAAATAAAATTTGGAAAGTAATGTCTAAAATGGTTTTGACACTTAGCTTAATTATTTAGGGTGTTTAAATTGGAAAAGTTACTTTTACGACATTGATGCTAAGAATGAACCAACTGTTCACCTTGGTTTTAATTTAATAAAGGAGTGATTACCCGATATTTAATTAGGGGGGTGTCACAGGTGGTATCAGAGCATCAGGTTCTAGTGTCCTTAGTATATGCATGGCTTATTTTTCTTTCAGCTTAACATTTCTGTTATAGAGCCCTATTTTAGGATTGTTGTATTCTTGCTTTTACGATTATGTCTTCAGCTATTTGAGATTTGATAATAACTGTAAGACTAATAAATTTCTTCATGTTTCAGATGCCTCCGAGACGTGCACCAAAGGATAGGCGTGCCCAAGACGAGCAACCAGCAGCTCCAGCTCAAGGAGCGATGAATGCTAATGAGGTAGCTGCTATTGTTGCTCAGGCGGTGAATGCTGCGTTGGCGGTAGTACATCAAGCTCCACCCCAGATTTAGGCAGTGGCGCCAGTACCTGCACAACTTCCATCATCATGGGAGCGGGTTAGGGATGCCTTTCAGAAGGCGCATCCCCCTGAGTTCTCGGGTAGTTCAGATATCATCATCGTCAGCCAATGGAAGAAAGATATCTAGAGGCATCTATATATGTATGAGTGCACGGACGTGCAAAAATAGCTGTTGGCCTCATTTAAGAAAGTGGGGGTCGCTTTGCAGTGGTGGGAGTCCACCACCACCTTGGAGGAGAGGGATACTATCCTGATTCAGTCATTCTGGGAGCGATTTGACTGTAAGTATTTTCCACCCGTCGTGCAAACTAAGATGAGGTGAAAGTTATTGAACTTGAAGCAGGAAAATTCCACTGTTATTGAGTATGAAGAGGAGTTCACAAGACTTCTCACTATAGTGCCAGATGAGGCACCCACTGAGGGAAAGAAGATACTATTGTTTGTGGACGGGTTAGCTTGGAGGATCCGTCAGCACCTTATAGGGAATCTGTCTCTGAGTACCTTCAGAGATGTACTCAATGCTGCTTTACTACACTGCCAGGATCATCGCTTCCATCTGTAGGGAAGCAAGCGGGCAGGAGAGTCCGGCCAGCAGGGTAGGACAGGGGTAGTGGCACTAGTGGAGCACCGACATCTCAGGGGAAGTCTCATCAGAATGAGCAGAGTTCCCATCAGGGGGACCCTACCAAGAGGTTCCAATCAGGTGATTCTAGGCAGGGATTTAGGGGATTTAGGCAGGGTCAGCAGGGCCAGCCTAATCAGCAGGACCAAGAAGGCCAACACCGCCAGCAGCAGGGTCAGTAGCAAGGCCAACAGGGCTAATAGCGTTTTCATTAGGGCCAATAGGCCCAGTGGCGGGGTGGTAACGACCAACAGGGCCGTGGTTAGCAGGGTCAGAGGGGAGGTAATTTCAGAGGTCGATGTTTCGTGTGCGGAAAGCCTGGCCATAAGCGCCAGGATTGTCTAGAGGGTGATAGGGCCCCATGGCAACAGGGTGCCCGTAATGAGCCACAAAGGCCACTTTTTCCAGCCGCCCTCCCAGCACTAGCTCAGGTACCAGCCCTACCAGCCGCTCCAGTGTGGCAGGGGCAATTACAGTACGGACGTGTCTATAACGTCCATCAGGTAGCAGCTCCACAGGCACCGCCCGCGATTGAGGCTATGTTTCCTATCCATTGTACTATAGGTCAGGTTTTATTTAATACTAGGGCAACACACTATTTTATAACTACCCATTTTGCGAAGGCCTTAGAGTTATTAGCCACAGCAGAGAGCACTGTGACGTGTGTAGACTCACCATTGGGAAATGGATCGCTAATTTTCTTTATATGCCGGGGAGTGGGGGTAGAGATTGGTAGCTTGGTATTACCAGCAGACATGTTAGTTTTAGATATGCATGAGCACGACCAACAGGGTCGTGGTAACGGCCAACAGGGCCGTGGTTAGCAGGGTCAGAGGGGAGGTAATTTCAGAGGTCGATGTTTCGTGTGCGGCAAGCCTGGCCATAAGCGCCAGGATTGTCCAGAGGGTGATAGTGCCCCATGGAAACAGGGTGCCCGTAATGATCCACAGAGGCCACTTTTTCCAGCTACCCTCCCAGCACTAGCTCAGGTACCAGCCCTACCAGCCGCTCCAGTGTGGCAGGGGCAATTACAGTACGGACGTGTCTATAACGTCCATCAGGTAGCAGCTCCACAGGAACCTCCCGCGATTGAGGCTATGTTTCCTATCCATGGTACTATAGGTCAGGTTTTATTTAATACTATGGCAACACACTATTTTATAACTACCCATTTTGCGAAGGCCTTAGAGTTATTAGCCACAGCAGAGAGCACTGTGACGTGTGTAGACTCACCATTGGGAAATGGATCGCTAATTTTCTTTATATGCCGGGGAGTGGGGGTAGAGATTGGTAGCTTGGTATTACCAGCAGACATGTTAGTTTTAGATATGCATGAGCACGACGTTATTATCGGTATGGATTGGCTCGCAGCTTACAGAGCCATGATAGATTGTTTTGGTGGGAGTATTGTCTTTGCCATTCCGGGGAAAGAGATGTTTGTAGCGGCGATGACTCTCCCAGAGGGAGGCTCGACCGTCATTTGTATTACATAGAGGAGGATACCTCTAAGGAGGTTGTCATTCCTTTAGACTCGATCCCAGTTATTCGTGAGTATTTCGATGTATTTCAGGAGATACCAGGCCTACCCCATAGTCAAGAGATAGACTTTGTCATAGATTTATTACCGAATACTCGTCCTATAGCACACACTCCATACCGTATGGTTCCAGCGGAGATGCGAGATCAGATTGAGCAGCTGTTAGGTCAGGGATTCATTCGCAAGAGTACCTCACCTGGGGCGCTCCAGTTTTGTTTGTGAAAAAGAGAGATGGTTCATTGAGGCTATATGTGGACTATCGAGATCTGAACAAGGTCATGATACGGAATAAGTATCCATTGCCTCGAATCGATGATCTGTTCGACAAGCTGAGGGGAGAAACTTTCTTTTCGAAGATAGATCTGAGGTGGGGTATCATCAGCCACATATTAGGGAGCAGGATGTTTCAAAGACTGCTTTCTTGATGAGATATGGGTCCTATAAATTCAAAGTGATGCTATTTGGACTCACAAATGCTCCAGTCGTATTCATGGACTTGATGAACCGAGTGTTCAGGGAGTCCTTGGCTCAGTTTGTCATTATCTTCTTAGATGACATCCTGATATATTCACACTCCGAGGAGGAGCATGCTGAGCACTTGAGGTAGGTTCTTCAGAATCTACGAGAGCATCAGCGGTATGCTAAATATGAGAAGTACGGGTTCTGGTTGCGGGAAGTAAAGTTCTTAGGGCATGTTGTTTCTGAACAGGGGATAGCAGTTGACTTGAGTAAAGTGTCAGCGGTGAGGGAGTGGGGATAGCCCGCGACACCGACGAAAGTTTGTAGTTTCTTGGGACTAGATGGATACTATAGGAGATTCATTCGGGGGTTCTCCAAAATAGCGGTTCCATTGACGAACCTGACTCGCAAGGGGGTTCCATATGTTTGGGATGATGCTTGTCAATTGGCTTTCGACGAGCTGAAAGACAAGCTTACTTCAGCACCAATCCTTGCTTTACCTAAACCGGGCGTGGAGTAACTGATTTACACCGATGCCTCTTTACGGGGACTTGGGGGAGTACTTCAGCAGGATGAGAAGGCTATAGCTTTTGCCTCCTGCAAGATTAAGACGCACGAGAAGAATTACCCCACACACGACCTAGAGTTGGCAGCGGTCATTTTTGCATTGAGGATTTGGAGTCACTATTTATTGGGAGAGAAATTTCGCTTATTCACAAACCATAAGTCACTGCAGTACCTGTTCACTCAGCGAGAGCGGAATATGTTTCAGCACAGGTGGTTAGAGTTTATGAAGGACTATCAGTTTGACAAACAGTACCATCCAGGGAAAGCCAACGTAGTTACTGATGCATTGAGTCGTAGACCGATAGACGATGTAGCGGACATCTAGAAAGCAAAGTGGAAAGAGTTAGGTCACCAAGACGAAGTATCCCATTCCTTCATATCTATAATGATAGTGACACCCGAGATAGTTACGAGGGTGATACAGGCACAGACCGCAGACCCATTTTGCCAGGAGCAGATTGTACTACTTTTAGCTTAGGGTGCCGAGTCCTATTCTGTTAGTTCTGATGGGGGTTTGAGGTTTAATGGGAGATTGGTGGTACCAGAAGGAGAAGACTTATGTCATGCAGTGATGACCCAGTCTCATGGGTCCCGATTTGTGGTACATCCTGGAGGAGATAAGATGTACCAGGATATGAGGCGATAATACTGGTGGAGTGGAATGAAAAAGGACATTGCGAAGTTTGTGTCCAAATGTTCTACCTGCCAGCTGGTAAAGGTGGATCATCAGAAACCGTCAGGGGTGCTTCAATAATTGGAAATACTCGCGTGGAAGTGGGAGAGTATTTCCATGGATTTTATCACAGGTTTGCCTACATCACAGCGGGACCATGATTCCATCTGGGTGATTGTGGACTGTTTGACCAAGGTGGCTCATTTTTTGCCGGTGAGGACGGACTATACCACGAGTCATTATGCTTAGTTGTTCATTGTTGAGATTGTCAGATTACATGGGGTGCCCCTGAATATTGTGTCAGGTAGGGACAAGATTTTTATGTCGCACTTCTGGGAGAGCTTTCAGGAGGCTATGGGTACATAGTTGAGGTTGAGTTCAACTTATAACCCACAGACAGATGGACAAATAGAGCGTACTAATCAGATGTTAGAGGATATGCTCCGCATGTGTGTCCTTGACTTTGGAGGAGGTTGGGAGCCACATCTTCCACTGGTAGAGTTCACTTATAATAACTCTTATCAGTTCATGATTGGCATGGCTCCATTCGAGGCTTTGTATGGTAGGCCTTGTCGTTCCCCAATGTGTTGGCTAGAGGTGGGGGATAACAAGTTTCTCGGACCAGAGGTGATTCAGGATACCTCCGCGAGGATTGAGATTATCAGGAGTCGCATTCGAGTAGCCCATGACAAAAAGAAAAGCTACACCGATGCAAAACGATTCTTTTAGGAGTTTAATGTGGGGGACCAAGTATTACTACCTATATCTCCTATGAAAGGAGTGATGAGGTTAGTGAAGAAAGGAAAATTCGCCCCGAGGTACGTGGGACCATTTCCCATTATCGAGAGGGTTGGGCCGGTAGCATACAGATTGGGACTGCCAGAGCATCTACATCACATCCATGATGTATTCCACATCTCTTCGTTGAGACGATACCTTTGGGATGATATGGCCCACACCCACATCGCGATAGAAGAGATAGACTTACAGCCTGACAGCTCTTACGAGGAGAGACCAGTGGCTTTCCTAGGCCATATCGAGAGGAGATTGAGGTTGAAGGTAGTTTCGCTTGTACGGGTCCAGTGGCAGCATCATAATGTGGAGGAATCCACCTGGGAACGCAAGGCAGATATGCGCGAGAGATACCTAGATTTATTCTTACCAGGTATGCCTTATTTTCCAAATTTCAGGACGAAACTCCGTTATTAGGGGGGAAGTATGTAATACCCCATATTTTTATGCTTTCTAAATTTGGGGATTTATTAAATTTAATGTGAGTTATTAATTTAATATAAATCCTGAAATTAATTATATTCTTATAATTACTAACGTGATGTGAGTTAGTAAGTATGGGAAACTTGTTGAATATTACTAATGAGAAAAGTAATATATGATATTGGTTCTATTAAATGTCACGAGTGAATAAAATCAAAATTTTGGAAATTTAAGTCGGGCCGTGCCTGTGTCGTATCGGGACTAAATATCGATTAATAAAAGTGAATAAATTATAAGATGCTCATATGGTCGTTTTGAGTGCGCCAAAGTGTCCGAAAGGGTCGAGATAGTCAGAAAAGTGTACCCGGGGGTTTAGTTTGGGTCTCGGGGCATTTTTAGGCTTAATTAGTACCCCTGGAGGGCATTTTGGACATTTTCTAATTTTGGGTAATTAAACCCACGAATTTGCAAGGGTTATATCAGATGATTACGGTTTCCTTCTAGGCTTAACACAACCAAAGACAAGTGACGGCCATAAGAGAGGGAAAGAGAGATCTTGCCAAGGAGTTCTAGGCCGAAAACTCCTCCGTTTGCGTCGCCGTCACCGCCAAACGATACATCACGTCCTAAGGATCATAACCACACTGATTTCAGCACAAATTAGAGACCAAAAATCCCTAGGCAAGTATTTATCTTGCTTAATTTGGTTAATGCTTCATTCATGTTTGTTTAGGATTGATTAGGATGAGTTCTATGAAAGAAAACCCATGTTGGAGATTTTTTTTTGCATGTTTTAGTGATATACATGATAATCTGGAAATCCCCTTCATATGTAGAGGTTTAACCACGAATTTATGATGAATTAGAAGTAGAATTTCTAGAGAAAGAATTATTTTAATTAAGTTAAAGAATTTTTAGGGTTCATGAGAATTGTATAAATTTGGGCACTTTTAATCCATGAATCTTGATGAAAACTCGCATGCTTTACGTTAAATATTGTCCATTTGGGTTTAGGACGTTTGTCGTATAAATTTCTAGGAGTTTGGGAGTTAAAACTTTGGATTTGAATGATGTCGTATGATAGAGCCCGTAATTGGTTTTCTGGAGAATTCCTCATACCTTTTTGATCGATCGATCGAACTAGGAGTATCGATCGATCGACGCATCGATCGATCGAGCTCCTGCCATCGATAGATCGGCCCCTCCTGGCAGACTCATATTTCCCTTCTAAATAGTCGAATTCAATTTAAATGAGTAACAATCTTTGTACATCCTTATTAAAATATTTTGGGAGATAAATAAGACTAGTAGGATTCATTAAAAATATGAAACCTTTAATGTAAGACGAGATTCACATTTTTAGTGATGTTTACATATAAGGGACGATGGAACTATATATTAAAGAAGGACAAGCATAAGATAGTTACGTTGGAAAATAAATGAGTACCTACTGAAATTACACTTTGGAGTATAGAAATTCACGAGTGTCACTTGATAAGTTGGAATAATCCCACAAATTAAGGTAAGAGGAAAACGTGTTACATGATATCTAAATAACGAGTAATAAGGACAAATGTCATAATTATGGGTTATAAGATGTACCTAAATTTGATATGGTAGTAGTAGTATATTTATATGACTGTGTTTATGCATATACTATATACGTCTAAAAATCATGCCCGCTCTACTTGTTATCCCTGAGGTTACCGCGCTGGGACAGTCTTATCTCGATGTGCCTTTATGGGGGATATTGACTCATACCCTGGAAGATAGAAATCCTTTGGTACATGCTATTGAATCGATAGTTCAAACGGTCCTAAGAGACGTGAGGGCATGCGCTGACCTTTTTGAGACCTGGAAACTATGCTTCACCTCAACATTGTTTGTGTTTGTGTTATTACAGTTCGAGAGTGATTCCGAACTTGTATTTCCCTTAATACGAGTGACACGAGGACTAGATAGCAGAGTATGTCCGCACCATAATTATTATGTGGGGTGCCGTTAGAATATATATATTATATGAGTACTTAATATATATATTAAATTCTAGAATTTGGGAACTACCTACTGTGTTTATGGTAAGTAAGATATGAATAATTATTTCAATTTGGGAGTAAGTGTTTGAAAAGTATAATATATTGCGGAGAGACTTTATTAGTAGATAAGGTTAAATGAGAACTATGTTGTTAAATGAAATGAACCTCTTAAATGGTTGAATTTGTCAATTTAAATCTTACGAGCGACATAAGATAAGATAAGTTAAACCGTTGGGAAGGTTAGTACGATAGGCGTGCACATTAGAAGAGAGGTGAGAATTTCTCAAGGGAGTGTCGCACTAATATGTTGTTGCATTGGCCAGTAAATATTTAAATACTTGCTAAACAACTTTTAAATTGTTTTTACAATCGGGCTCTGACCCGTTTCTATTTTTCTTTTCTCTCTTGTATATATATGTATATATTACAGGTGCCCAGCCACAGGGGAATCTTGCATAGGATCCTTTGGAAGGAACTTGCTGCAGCTTAGGTGGAAGTTACAGGCCTCTTGCTTAGACGACCTCATTTCTTGATTCCACTTCTAGCCTTTATTTTATCAGTTGGGCATGTGTTGCCCTTTTCCATTATTCAGTTGTTTTATAAAATATTGTAATTCATTTATTTCCAGTAGTTGCACTTTGGGATTTATTATTGTCAGGATGTCTTCCTTTGAGTATTAAATGTTGGGTTCAATTAGTTGAATGTTTGATCATTTGGATTTGATGTTTCAGGATTGTTGTTCTGTGATTCTTTAATTGTGAATTATGTAAAGTTTTAAATGATGATTTATAAAATAAAATTTGGAAAGTAATGTCTAAAATGGTTTTGACACTTAGCTTAATTATTTAGGATGTTTAAATTGGAAAAGTTACTTTTACGACATTGATGCTAAGAATGAACCAACTGTTCACCTTGATTTTAATTTAATAAAGGAGTGATCGCTCGGTATTTAATTAGGCGAGGTGTCACACCTTTATTCTCTGGTGTACGACATGGAAGCATTCCTACCCATTGAGATAGAAATACCTTCCCTACGTGTCATGCTTAAGAGCAAAATTAGCAAAGTAGATTCACATAAGAGATTCTTTGACGAACTACCACTCTTTTATGAAAAGAGATTTAAATATCTATACCATATACATGGGAATCGTCACCGGATACTGAGTTAATTCATTCAAAAGTCAAGGATCGCGGTGTCCAAGAATGATACCTTGATCTCAAGGAGATCGTAAATCCCGTATAGGGCCTAGAGGGAAATTCAAACCAAATTGGAGTGCCCCCTACATTGTAATATAAATTCTTTTAGGTAGCACCACTATTCTTATAGACCTCGATGGAGAAGAGATGATGCGTTCAGTCAACCAGGACAGTCACAAAAATTTTTACCCTTAGTCCAAAATCTTGGTGTGCTATGACTCATCTCCCCCCTTCTATTCTACAAAAAAAAATCTTCATTTTTGCCTACCCAGAATGTCATGGGACATCATCCTCTAAAAATAGTTTTTTTTTTCCAAAATGAGACTCATGAAAATTTTCAAAACCCCCAGAGATACGTAGGCAGCCCATATGCCATACATGATCACGATCCCCTTATTTTTGACAAAACGATATTCTTTTGTAATCACAAAAAATGATAGTCCATCTTATCATTTACATGAACAAAAGGATTAGGTATGCACACTAGGTGTATACACACAACACACACATGCACTGTTTCATACTCACGCACATAGTTATATATGATATAAACACACACACACACACACAGAGTCTGCACACACACTCTCCTAAAAACACACATGTACACATAACAGTACACTCACAAAACTCACTTCTACCTGCTTATATGTACACACACACACACACACACACACATATATATATATATATATATATATATATATATATATATATATATATATATATATATATATATATATTTGAAAGAAGGAAGAAGAAGAATACATAAAAAATAGTTTGTTTCTTCTATTCAATAGTATATTTCATAAGAGAAGAAGTTTGGTAAGAACCCCAGTTGGGTCTTTATAACCGATAAGGAGGGAGAGTCAATTTGAGGAGGGCGGTTTAGTTTAAATATCTCTATTTTTTTCCCTTTTTCTCTTCTTATTTACTCGTGTAGCATGTATAGGGCTGTTTAAGTTCTCTCTTTCTCTCTCTCTCGCTTCTCTCTCTCTCTCTCTCTCTCTCTCTCTCTCTCTCTCTCTCTCTCTCTTATATATATATATATATATATATATATATATATATATATATATATATATATATATATATATATATATCTGTTATCCGAACAAATATGAAAAAAGAGGTTGTTAATTTGATTTCTTTGTTTTTTTACTTTTATCCCATAAACATTTAGTTTAAGAGATTACTTTTTTATAATTTTAACTTTTTAGCACCTGTAATTTTGTTTTAAGTTAAAAGAAATTTGGGACTTAATTTTAATCTACAAATACATTTATTTTATATGTACTAGATATTTTATTCGTGTATAATTTGTTAAAATATATATCTGGTACTTGAAAATTATTACTTATTTGTGGATATAAAATAAAAATGTCATTTTGACACATAAATAATTCAATTTTAATTAAAGTAATAGGTAATGGCAAACACTACAGGAATCATATTACAACAATAGGAGATATGAAGAGAAAATTATAGAAGACTAAGCCTTTTGAACCACAATGTCGAAAATCTTTGTTTTTATAAATTCTGAATTAGCTGAGTATGCATGGCTCAATTATGATTTAACATTATTTTAAAATAAACCTCCACCCCCCCCCCCCCCCCCAACAGAAATTAGGGTGTGGAAAGTTGGTATCAGTGCTAATCCAGGTTAAGTAAACTATGTAGGACGTAAGTTGAGCATTACTATTAAGTGAGTGGTTCAAGTTATACTTTAGCATGAATAAGAAAAAATCGATCTTCAAGTTACATGACGGATATATGGGATATTAGGATATTTTAAAAGGAAATATTATAAGAATAGAAGCAGAGTTGGAAGGCTAAGATACTTACAATAGGAATATAAGAAACATTCAGGAACGATAATTTTGAGAAACATGATATAGTCATATATTCAGATTTTATGTAGTCAATAGAAACATTAAGCATTTATAGGATTATCAAGATGTGATTAAGGATTTAGAGCCATACTAAGCATATTATCTTAGGAAGAGATTGTATATAATATACTCGATAATGTCTGTATGTACAACATAATTTTTTTTATCTCGACTATTCAATTGACGCTCCCCTTAAGAATGAATTAATTCCTTTGAAACTCCAAAATTATCGTCTTTGAAAATTATCCCATTTCTATTGATCTTTTATTTTCATCTTTCGCATTGTAATATCGTTATACTTTATACTATTCCCACTAGATTACGAGACTAGATTACTTATGCTCAATGGAACCTGAATATGATTAGATAGGAAAATTCTAAAAGAATTCCTTGTTGAGAAATGGAAGTGTCTTTAGGAACATGTAGAAGTATCAGAAATGTTAAGTTGAACCGTTCTACTCTTTAGAATGTAACGACGTCATTTACTGAATTCTATCCCACAACTACAATTTTTATAAGTTCTACACAAACTTAACATTGAATTGTGATTAATAAAACACTACCATATACCATATAACCATTGTTACTTATTTTTCGAAGTTACCGTGACTCAGGATATCACTGAAAATTTAATATCCCCCCAAAAATTATGAGTTAGGTAGTGAAACATAATTTCTTACCCAAATAAACAACTAGAATAATTGTAATTAGATGAAACATTACCTAAACCCTCTGCTTGACCTAGATACCACTAATATGGTTACTTTTATAAACCATCTTTTTTAGAGAAATTCAATTTGAAACTCATATAATCTTAGTAGTGAGAAATTTAAATTTTCACCCATGGTAGGTGATTATGATTTAGTATCATTTCACAAAATGCGCATATTATTATATGAAAACACCTTATACTTTATGAACTCCTTTGTATAGCTCAGAATATGTTATGCTTGATGCAATGTTAAAATCCTATTTTGATCTTGAAATAATGAATTCAAGTTAACCACATTCCATTGAACCTGTTCTTATATAGCATATAATACAACTAAGAAACAAACTACCGTTATACCCATGACAGTATCGTTTGCTTATAGGACTCATAATATCAAGTTCCTAGTCTAATTTACTATATGAATGACTCTTTTTGGAATTTTGTCTTGACATTGTTACTTTATCTCCAAAGGTTTTGGATTGATTTATTATTTATATTACTATTAACCCTAAGCCTCTATAACAGATAATTATGAGTCAGCTTGTTTTAGAAACCAATAACCCTAAACCTTGTAAACCTGATATTTCTAAACATCATCATAATGATTATTGAATACTACTTTTGATGAATTATGATTACACCCGATTTCACCGAAATTCGTATCCTTAATAAATTATTGTTGACCTTATTCAATGAGATAACAATACCATTCCATGATTTATCTTAAACCATTAGCCTCAGAGTACTCGTTCTTTCCTTATTTATTAACCCAAGAAACTATCAAGAAGAACATATAGATCAGATAAAGACTCAAAAGTGGCACCACAATACATTGGACCCTTCAGTATTATCAAATGTATTGGCTCTTTGGACTATCACTTAGAATTCCCCACTGAATTTTTGAATATCCACTGTGTGTTTCATGACTTCCAGTTGCGGCAATATATTCCAAACCAAACATATGTCAAATCCCTGACCATTTTGATGACTTACCTCTTATAATTAAACCTCTTTCAAAATTTTAGATTCTCGTCACCTCATAATATTAGATGACTCTTGACATTGAATATGCTCTAAGGTTCAAATTCAAAGACTCCATCAACGATTCAGAATATGGGGCCCTTATGGAAGGACTCTCCCTTGCCAGGGCACTGAATGTCGGTCAACTACTGATTCATAGTGACTCCAGGTTAATTGTGAATCAAATTTTGGGAGTATATGAGGCCAAGGATGACAAAGTGTCCAAATACCTGGAAAGGGTAAAATAAGCACTAAATCACTTCAGAGAGGTGAAGTTGAAGAGGATACCTCAACTAGACAATAATCGAGCCGATGCTTTCATGAGGTTAGCTTCTGCCATAACAATAGAAATCAGAAGGTCGGTGCCGGTAGAGATCTTACATCAGCAAACCATTGAAGAGGACGATAGCACGTTGGTATTTTATTTGAATTTGAACATGGGAGACATCCTATGCAAAAAAGGATTCATACTCCCTCTACTTAGATGTATCCATTCATCTGAGGTAGGGTATATTTTAAAAGACGTGCATGAAGGATCTTTCTCCAACCACATAGGAAGAAGGTCATTAGCGAAGAAAATCATTACTCAGGGATATTGGTGGCTGACACTGGCTAAGGATGCAGTTTCATATGTGAATAAATGTGACAAGTTCCAATGGTTTGACACCATTCCCGATTAGCATCACTAGTCTTTGACCTCTATCACTCCCCCTTGGAAATTTAATGTTTGGGGGATTTATTTAGTAGGCCCATTGCCAAGGGCTGTGAAAAATTACCAATATCTGATAGTAGCTATCGACTATTTTTCTAAGTGGGCAGAGGTTGAGGCAATGATGTGCACGAGATATAGGTTGTATGGTGCCCTGGTTAATTTCACCTTTAGTATCATCCGTGATAAGGAGGAATGGTTATAAAGGTGTTGAAAATATATTTGTAGGCTAGTCAGAAACACAAGTAGAATAGTATGATGGACTGAACTTCGTTCGAGGAAAGGAGGTAGTCTGACTGTGTGTATGCCACGAGAAAACTCTTACAATCGAGATTGGTCAAAAATATGTTGGATGGAAATTTAAAAAGTATCCCATGACAAGGGAGGACCCTACAATTTTGAGAAGTGGAGAGGAGTCCCACCTAGTCAAAATAGATGGAAAAGATCTTAGGAAGTGAGCACTTCTGGAACAAACGCACGGGCTATCATTTTTTTATATCTCGGAAAAAGGGAAATAAAATGTTCCACGTGACGTGAGATGCTGAGTGTGTGGATTTCGAATTGAGTGACACATATTGAAGTTGTCTCCAAGTGCGCCACTTGTAAAGGGAAAAGGTTGGTTCTATATTTCCCACCCGAATGTTGTGATAGATTGATGTTTCCAGGGACGGAATGAATATGCAGACTGATAAAGTTCATTATTGGATTATCAAAATCACAGAGGGGTAAGGATTTTATTTGGGTTATGAAGTGAATTGACCACAAATGAAATAATTGTTATTCGTTCGGGGTGTGTTATACTAGTGGGAAGCATGCCCAACATGTTATTAAAAAGGATAAATGAGCCAGCAAAAGGTGTTGCCCAATATTGTTTTAAATCAAGATGAGACCCTTGAGTCCCACCTTAGATAGGAAGTGTCAGAAGGCGATGGGTTCAAAGTTGCGTCTTGATATAGACGTGTTAATCGTAGGTCGATGGATAGTCGGATGGGGTGACAAAGAATGTGGCAGAATGCAAGAATGCATATTTTGGACTTCTGGAGTAATTGCGAATATTAACTGCAATTGGTAGAGATGTATGTGATGACTTGTAGATGAATATTAATTGTGAAATGACTTTTGAGGCTTCATAGGAAGAGTTTTTTTTCCCATCCTTAGGATAGTGGAGAATGGGGAAATAACAAGTTTCTCCAACTTAGAATAATTCATGTTCTGTCGACAAGGATTGAGTTAATCCTCATTTTTTTGTATAATTCTGGGACGTAGTGAGAGTATGTTTACGTGAACAAAAGTTTTGAGGCCTGACATGAGTGGCTAGGGTTGTTGAGGGTGTCTCCCATGAAGAGAGATAAAGTGTTATGGCAATAAGGGAAATTGACAAATATACGAGATGGTAAAGCCATCTGAGTATAGGCTCGTCTTTTGAGATATTATTATCAAATATACGATAGTTCTGCATGTCATTATATAAGTGAGACCTTAATCATAAGGGAATGTATCAGAATGTAAGGGTTTGAATGGACTTGTCGCTAATCATCGGTTTTAGTAAGTAGAACTTTGGTTAAAATGGTACCATTGGTGTGTGTATAGTGGAAATACCAAAAGGTTAGTGCGAGTTAATTTTGGATACGTTCGGATGCAGTTGTGTGTAAGGATATGAGGTGGTAATATCGGGCATATCCAAATTTCGAGGATGAAATTTCGTTATAAGGGGGAAGTATGTAACACCCTGTATTTCTGAGTATTTATAATTTAATAAATTCAGGATTTTTAAATTACACGTGTCTCGTGATTTCATTGAATTAATTTATTATATGTGAACAAATTATTATGTGGTTATTTAAAATATTAATCGGGAGATATAATGATTAATATTTATGCAATATAATTACTAAGTGAATAGTAAATTATTATTTCACGTCATAGCGAATGATAGTGATGTGGCAGTGTTTTATCTCAACCGGAAGTCACGTGTAGATTATATGAGGTCAAGATAGGAAATTATTGTAGAGTGACTTGGATGGAAATTTTGAGGTCATGGTTGGTTCCACAAGGACCGAGATAGTCAAAATAGTATATCTGGGGGATAGTAATTGGGTCTCGGGGCCCTTTTAGACAAAATCGAGCCTATACCGGGGTGTTCGGGTCCATTGGGCTTGACCCATTAGCCTAATTTCTGGATTAGATGTTTTAAACCTAGGTTTTGGAATTAGAGGCAACCATAAATTATATTGAAAACCCTGGAAATTGAGAGAAGAAAGAAGGAATAAAACGAGGGGGTTTTAGAGTCAAAATTTAAGGAGGAATTGGAGGTGCTTTGTCAGATTCATCGTCTCCTATGTGAAATCAGACCCTATGAATCCAATAAGGCAAGTAATTAACTTGGTTCTGATATTTAATGGCAATAATCCATGTTCATATCATGTTAGGTGTAGACCAACTCATTTTGGGAGTGTTGTCACGTGCTAAAACGAGTTTTGGCGGATTTAGGCATTTGATGTGAAAATATATGCTAAAATAATTAAGGGGTGATATCATATGTTATTGAAACCTGAATTTGAGTCGAAATACAGTAGCTAATCTCACTTAATTTGGAGTATAGAATCGGATTCAATAAGGAATTTTAATAAAAGTGAAAAAACCTAATTTGTGGATTAATTGATTTAAGTATGAATTGTTAATCTTTAATAATGTATTTGATGATTAGAAACTGTTGGAAACGTGTATTAATCATTGGGTATGTTCGGGTTGAGTTTTGAGATAATTCCATGGAGGTTTGGGTGAACAAAAATGGAAGGAAACAATTGGGGAAGAATAAGTTTTCCAGAATCAAAACTGCATCATTTTCTTTGGCAAGCGAACTGATTCTCCCCCTAGTCGATTCGGTTCAGTGTACCTGCTCGTTCAAAGCATTTAATTGTAGTTCTTTTCGTTATGACCGCGTGGGGGGTGACCTCGTATTTTTTTGATTATGAATTTATTGCGAAAAGGTGTCTAAGATCGAAATCTTAGTGAAAAATTCAAATTTGGATTAATTAGAGATGTCCGTAGATGAGTGTAGGACTCTCAAAATTATTCAGGAACATTATTTTTATGGTGGAATTAGATGGTAATGAATTCGGGGTATGGATTTAGGAGTCTATAGTATGAACAACACTAAAAAATGTATGAACGGTTTAGAATTAGAATTTTGGATGAAATTAAGATACGGGCTGGATTGAAACGTGCTTAGTATCTTGAATAAAAAAAATATGTTATGATATATACAAATGTAAGTTAATAATTATGTAATTAAGAGTCGGTAAATAGACTCAGAGATTGGAATAGTGCTACGGATGTTAGGAAGGAGTTAGACGGATTTGATTTAATTATATATGTACGGACTATGTTGTAGTATACTAGTACGTATATAATACGAGTAATTAATTATATATGGGATTAATACATGAAGTGTGAATGTATTTCAGATATAACTAGTGTGAACGTTATATGATTGAGATGTATTTTAGAGATAACTAGTGTGAACGTTATATGATTAATTAAAGTAGAAATGATTAAATATGTTAATGAGTGAAACACCTTATAAATCAAAGTAAGGAATACTCGGGTTAGAGTAGGGTGATAGAAAGGTTGTAACAGGACTAGTTAGGTGGGGTAGTATAACTAGTTGGGTTAGAAGGTCAACATTAGATGTGAATAATAGATGAAGGGTGAGAAATACCTCAAGAGAGTGCGACACTCGCTTAAATATAAAAAGTGTTAATGCATATTTAATTGTTGCATTTTAATTAATTGATAAATATTTATCAAATGGTTTTGGGCTCTGAACCACGTCAAAATATCTTTTGCTATAAACATTTTAGATGTCTAGCCACAGGGACGCCAAGCTTGATAAATCATTCCAGGAATGCATAGCTGTAGAATTGTGGAGGCTTGCAAGACTTTGTGTAGACACTTCAGTTATTCATTCATAGACTAGGTTGATTATTCAGTATTTTATTTGGGCATATTGCCCCTTCAAATATTCAGTACTTTAGTTTATTGATTAGACTTTATGGATTCAGTTTATTATTTCAGACTTGTAGTTGGATTTTATTATTGGGAACCGATGGTTTATTTGGTATTATTATTTATATATATGTCATGTGATGTTTTAGACTTATGTGGATGGTTTGGTTAATTAATTTTTATCCCTCATGTTGTTAAGTTAAATCAAAGATAAAATTCGGCACCACCTTAATTTAACATAGGTGGTTAGTAATTTAAAAAGTTTTCGATAGTGATGCTAAGAATGAACCAAATGATATTTTTACTGATTTTAATAAAGGACCGATCACTCGTGGTTTAAATAGGTAGGGTGTCACAAGAAACTAGCCAATGGAATAAATACATCCAGAGGAATTTGAGTATTATTAAGTGAAGCGACACTGAAATGACGGTACTATCTCTTTCAAGTTGGTAGGGGCAGCTCTGCAGTGGTGGGAGTCAGTTACCATAGCTAGGAGAAGAATTTAATGATAATATAGGAGTTTAGGGTACAATTTGACTGCAAGTTCTTTTCATCGGCAGTTCAAACATAGATGAGGAGGAGGTTACTAGATATTTCACAGGAGGGTCGAACTTAAGCCGAATATTGGGAGGAATTCATGCGCCTGGCAAACTTGGCTCTAGACGAGGTGAACACTACGGAGAAGTGGATCCTTAAGTTTATTGATATACTCACTTAGAAAATTTATCACCATTCGTTGGGAAACCCGATATTGATAACTTATGTTCATATCATCAAATGCCACACTTCTAAACTATCAAGATCATCTCTTCCACCTGAAGGGAGCAAAGAGAGACGGAGAGTCTAGATAGGAGGGAAATATTGGGGGTAGTGGTGCTAGTAGAGTGCCATAAAATCATCAAAAGTTGAGTGAGCGGGATTTCTAAAAGGGGGACTTAGCTAAGAGATTTAGGATGAGTAATAGTTGTAAGAAAATAAATTTCCAATTGAGTCCCTGTAGTTTTTTGACTTAATTCCTTGAACAAAGATGTGTTTGTAATATGTCATAGGGAGATTTTATTTTGTCACGATCCCATTTAGTCTTTGACGTATTGAAGAAATTGAAGACGTTGTGGCAAAGCTTCGAAGAATTAATCACGCCGAAGTTGAATTGGTGCAAGTTTACTCGTCTTCAAAGTTAATTTCATTCTGAGATCACACAGGTACGAATCCGTATAATTTATGATGCTCGGAATTATTTTTATAAAAGATAAGGATGTAATTTTTATAAGTAAAAGTATTTTAAATGTTTTTAAAGTGTTTTAAATTGTTTACACTATGTTTTTATTCTGATAAGCTCGAAATAGAGTTTGACTTATTTGGATCTCTTTTAGAAGAGACGTTTTAAATAAAGAGTCAAAAAGTCAAGCTATCATGCGGGCTTGTTCAAACGACAAGCATCCTCGTTCAAACGAGATGCTTATGTCACGCGAACGACGTGGCTTTGTCGTTCGAACGACATGGTTTTCGAGGCAGAATTTAAATCTTATTTAAAGCTTGTTTTTGTTAGAATTAAATGTGTGTGCATTCTGGAAAAATAGTTTACGTTCCAGTACGAGTTTTGCACATGTTTTTTGAGGTTTAAAAAGCTTAAACACATCCTTAGAGTTTGCAAAGATCCGATATATTATTCTTATATGTTTATGTGATCTTTCTGCACCAAGAAGGTTTGTTCTACCCTTGAATATTAGGGTTTTGCGGTGAAGAAAGGAGAACGACTTCTTATTCGACATCGTAGACGAATCAAAGACATTCGGTGGACACCGAGACATACGTGGACGCGTGTGTTGTGAAAAGGTATCGTGGAAGACATAATTTCTGTGTGGGCACTATTGAATAATGGTAGAAGATCAGAAGAAGAGTCAATACCCGTGGGGATCGAGTTATTGAGTAAGGCTAGTCTTTCTTTGTAAAACCTTTGTTCATAGTGATTGTCTTTCTTAGGCCATTCGAGGTTGTTTTCCCGTTTTGGGTTTTGTTCTCGTACATTTGGCGTTATGAGTATTCTTTACTCTACTTGCTTTAATAACTAGATGCATGTTTAGGATTAATCAAGATAAAATTGGTTTAAAGTAAGATTTGGGTTTTCACAACTTGGTTTGGTGCACATTAAAAGTTGGATAATTTTTTGGTACAAATTGGTTTGATTTGAAACACACATAAGGGCCACCCCGTTTCTACAAATTGGTATCAGATCTAGAAAACTTAATTTATTTATTTTGTGATACCGACGGTTTGTTTATCTCTCCTGTGTTTGTTTTCTCTCGATGGATTCTTTAAGCTTTGATGATTTACATCGTTTGAATTTATTGTTTGCAAAACATATTGAAGTTTTGGAGAAATAAAATTCCGGTTTCAAAAATAGGATTGAATATTTGCAAACATTTCAAATTCAAAGAGATATTTGTCGTGAGCAGTTTAGTTCCTTGTTTAAAGATTTTAATATATTAAAATTGGGCAAAAAGGAGAGTGATGATAGAGTCCTCATTATAGAAAAAGAGTTAGAGGATCTGAGAAATTCAAAGGTTTGTACTGTTGAGGAAAATAATTCGATTAATGATTTTGTGGAACGAGAAAAGGATCTTAGGTATAAGTTTGCTCATATTGAGGGGGAGCGAGATAACCTTCTAGGGGTAATTGAAAATTTAATGAAGGAGTCCCGAAAAGTTTCTAACTTGCATAAATGTATGATTGAGCGTGAATAATTTGTATTTATAATTTGTGTTCTTGAGTTTGAACCATTAATGAAATTTGATGATTTTGTTGGTTAAATCCTAAGTTATATGATCTAAACTTATTTTAAATGATCTTTGCTAGTAGGTTAACTTGGATAAATGATTTGGAGATGTTAATGGTTGATGATATTTGGTTTAGATGGAAGAAAATATAGAGTGGAGATTTAGGGCTCTTTACAACCCGTAGCCAAAATTGGGCATTTATACCCAGGTGAATCAATTCGCCCCTAGAGAATCGATTTGCTAAAGTGGTAGGCTACAGGTCTGAGGTTGGCAAATTGATTTGGCAAGTCCGAATTGATTCGGCAAACAAACAGAAAGTTGGATTTTCTCCACCGAATCGATTCGGATGGGGCGAATCGATTCAAAAAAGAGGTTGTTTTGACAATTGTTTATAAGTTTAATTCCACTCCTATTATTTTGGGTCTAAGGTGTAGGAACCTTCTCTTCGGATGTATTAAGAAATATTATTACCTCATATCAGGAGAGTAACACCCAAGGATAGTAAGGGAGTTTTGGGGATCATTTCGAGAACTAATTATAGGAGTATGATGTCTCATTTAATTTAGTAAACTAGTGTAGGACTAGTATAGAGTTGAGTTGTGTTGTGTTGGACCTTCGGGGTCTAGTATGATAGTAATTATACTTCGTAGATTATATTGTTAGGCACTTATGGTTTCTTAATTATAAAGTGGATTTTTAATTAGTATATCTTGTGAATATGGCATACATTTACATACCTATCTAAATGGTATCATAAGGGAAGTTACGCGAATGAGGTAAATCCCCTGGCTAGTATGCAGGGAGAATATAGTCCTCGGGCCATGGAACCGGTGGTTGTATTGTATGATTGTTTTATTCTAAGTGAAGTAATTTCGGGTATGGTTATAACTCATTATCGAAGGTATATGGACACTTCCCATGCGTTGCAATTTAGGGTACCCAGGTGGTCTTGATTATAGGCCCTAGAAGATGATGGAATTTATGGGCGCATACAGTTGGGTGACTCCCAGAAGAATAGTCTTAGAACCGTTATATTATGATTGTAATTGTTCTCACTATTATGGCATTTCATATGAATGAGTTAAAGAATCTACAAATCAACGTTATGGCATATGATTCCTCAAATGATAAATTGACTTGTGAAGATATATTTTATGAATTGGAAAACTAAGCATGTTAACTAAAATTAGGTTATTCCTCCTAATTATATGGGTAGTTCATCTTATAATGGAATGGTATGGTGCTAGGATGTGCGCTTAGAAGAGAGGTGAGGATAATTCTTATTATGAAGAGCGAACTTAACCTATTTATAATGTTTGGCATTCATAACTGTTATGCATTTCATTCACATGTCTGTCATATCAAATCGGGCCCTGACCCATTTATATTTCTCCTTCTTGTGTGGTTCTTATTTATGCTCAGGTGCTCCGTTACAACGGAGCCCGCTTTGATCTTTCCTTCCTAGTGTCAAGGAACTACAACATTTTGAGGATGTTGTAGGACTTTTTTGTATTAGACGCGTCAATCTCTTTTGGATATTCTAGATATGATTAGTCTATATATTCGGGCGTGTTGCCCAAGTATATTATTTGTGACTACTATAATACTCGGTGTAACCTTTTGTATTAGTCTGTTAATTGACAGCTTATTCGATTATGTTTTGTAGAATTATTATTATAATATTACATGTCTTTATAATTATCCAACTTCTGTTATAAATTGGATTGTCGAAATTGTTTTTATCGAACTTGCAAAATTAATTGACATCCATTTTCTAAAATATATGGTGGTTGTCTCGGATTATATTGCGACAGTGATGCTAATAATGAACCATTTAAGATTCATGTTTTTATTGGAGTAGCGGGCTAGACACCTCTTATTTTAATAAGCGAGATGTCACAATATCTTATGTCATAGCTAATGAAAAACAAAGTAACGTGAAATATGTGTAGCACAATTTGGATATGGGTTTAGCGTATTGGACTATGTACAGAATAACTAGACTAGTTAGGCCGGGGTAACATAACTAGGAAATTAAAATACATGCATTCGGTGCACACTATAGATGGGGGAAGATTATCTCATGTGAGTGGGACACAAAACAAACATGAATAATTCTGCTTCATATTTATTACTGTATTTTAAATACTTCCAAATATTTTTAAAATGTTTTGGGCGCTAACTCATATCCAAAATATTTTAAAAACCTTTTAGGTGCTCAGCCACAGTGATGTGACGTTTAACTTGTCCTTCTAGTCAGACGATGCTCCATCAACTGTGGATGCATGTACGATTTATTTAGACACCTCTGCCTATTCTACCTAGTTAGGATTTTATTCCAGTATTTCATTTTATGCATGTCGCCCACAGTTGAACAACTTTTATTTTTAAATTTTGTATGGTATTTCCTTTATTAGTTAGATGATTTTAATTAGGATTCATCGAGAGTTATTCGGTTAATTTTTTTTGCCCTCATTACCCATTATATTCCATTGTGGTGAATGTTTGTTTATAAGAATAAATGTTTTAATTAACCATGTTATTATGTTTTTAAATATTTAACATCGGGTTTTATAAGTTATTAGTAATTAATTGGTTTTCGATAGTTATGCAAAGAATGATCCATACTGATATTCCTATTTTATTTTAATAAAGGACTGCCCCACCCGTTATTAGAATGGAAGGGGTGCCGCAGATGGTATCAGAGCATCACGTTCTATTGTCCTTAGACTCTGTATGGACTTGCTTCAAACCCTATGGTTTGAGCTTTTAATTCATATTGCAATTTTACGTTCTTCCGTTATTATGTATAGTTGAAGTGAGTCTCATAAAATTTTAGCTTTATTTTAGATGATAAATAACTTAAGGGGACAACCAGCACGTTTCGTTAGTAGGGTGGTATAGGAGGCTCAGCCGGAGCTGCAGACCTCGTAGGGGACGGTGATTGCAACATAGGTCTCCACTATTGTTACAAACGAGGTTAACACCATGCTGACTGCCATGGCCCAAAATTTTCTCCACACACAACCACAATAGTAAGTGGCAGTAGTTCAGGCTCACCAAGTGCCGTTAGTTTGGGAGCGAGTTAGAGAGGCCTTTCAAGAGGGCCATTTGTCGGAGTTTTAGGGAATGAGGACATTGTTGCAGCTAGCCAGTGGAATAAGGACATACAAATAAATTTGTGTATAGTTGAGTGAAGCGGAATTCAAATTCAAATACTATATACATTCAAGATGGTTAGGGAATCTCGATAGTGGTAAGATTGGGTTACCACAGTAGAGCAGAAAGATTCAAAGACAATACATGAGTTCTAGGTGCGGTTTGATCACAAATTATTTTCGTTGATTGTTCAAAATGAGATCAGGAAGAGTTTACTAGATATTTCATAGGAGGGACGGACTGTGGCCGAATATGAGGAGGAGTTCTCATTCCTAGTAAACTTTATTCTAGAGGAGGTGAACACCAAGGGGAAGAGGGTCCTCAAGTTTATTGATGGACTGACTTGGAGGATTTTCCAGCATTTATTATAAACCCATCATTGAAGACTTATATTTATGTCGTTAATGCAAAAACTTTTACACTATTAAAATGATTGCTTCAACCTGAGGGGAGCAAAGGGAGATGGAAATTCTATCCAGTAGGGTAAGATCGAGGGTAGTCGTGCTAGTGGAGAGCCATAACAAATGAAACATCCGAGTGAGCGAGATTTCCAAAAAAGGGAATAGGCTAAGATATGAGGCAGGGTAATGGTAGTTACCTTAAGGGCCATGAAGGAAATAAACATACACCATGTGGTGAGGAAAACCAGGCTCGAGGCCAGCAGGACCATGGAGATTTGGTTTAGTAAGGCCAGAGGAAGACACATTTCACAAGGAGATGTTTTATACATTATGATCAAAGCCACATGCGTGCATGTCCGAGTAGGGATATGGGCTAATAGCAGGGTGCCCAATAAGGGAAATAGTTGCAGTAGTTCTTGGGGCAGTTTAGGTGTGAGTATCATGTCTGTGGACCAGTTGAACATCTAGTACCATTAGCAACTGAGGGTATGTTTTATATCCATGGACATATGGGATGAGTTTTGTGTGACACGAGTGCATCGCTTTCTTTCATTAATAGTAGATTCACGTGCCAGACAAGTTTGGTGGATGTAGCATTAGTTATTATTACTCTAAGTATATATTTTTCATTGAGTAGCGAGGTTCTCTTTCATTCCATCTGCAGGGGAGAGGGTGAAATCGGAGGATATGTTTTAGTGGATCTACTTGTTTTAATGGTGTATGAGTAAATACTATCATAGGTATGGATAGTGATGAATAGAGCGGTGGTGGCAGTCACAGTCAGGCTATGCTAGGGAAGTTGTATGTTTTAAGGATGTGCTAGGGAAGGATGTGTTTCTTTTACGATGTCTCATCCTGAGTGAGGCTCAAGCCCACATTTATATTATATTGGGGAAGAAAATTCAGATAGTATAATTGTCTCATTATATTCATCCCTGTGCGTCGGGACTTTACTGATGTGATTAAGGGGATATCGTGGTTACACCCGAGTTTAGATATCGAGTTGTAATTTACTTAGCACTAAGGACTTGGTGATAGTACAAGTGTTGTATTATGTGACTCCTTTAGAGATGTGGGAGTCAAGAACTAAATTTAGTTACTTTTTGGTGCAAGATTTTGAGTGTCTCGACAATGTGTTGTGGGCCTACGAATATCAACAACCGAAAAAGGTAGGTAGTAGTGTACCAGGGGGTTCCTTATTTTTTATTTTGCACATGAGATGTCGCAAGCATGGAACTTAGTAAGCTTCAGGCCCTAGGGAATTGGTTTAGTACGTTAGTCATTATACGTGTGTAGATAACGCTATGAAAGGAGAGATATTATACGGTTTAAGGTTAGTGGAGCCAGGTAGTGCTATGTAGAAAGCATTAGGGAACGTTTCTACCACTAGTTTAGAATTGGGGTAATTTTAGAAAGATCGAGTTACGATAAGTAGGGTAACAGAGTATACCTTTAGTGTATAGTAATATAGGGAATGTGGTGTAGATTTTTAATGTATATAGGTTTCTTAAGTAAGGCATATCAATCGTAAATCGATAGGCAGATAGGGAGGGTGACTAAGGTCTGGGAGGATATGCTGAGGATGCATAACAGAGGATTTTTTAAGTTTGACGTGAGTAGTCTGGTGTCGTTGCGAATATTTTCCATGATGGGAATGATGCAATTTGGGAAGAAGGGAAGTTGGTACCAAGATATGTGGGGCATTGCCCTATCATCAAAGCCATGGTTGATTGTGTATAGGCTCGTCTTAATGGGGTATTGAAGTAGGTTTATGATGTGTTTCGTGTGTCATCATCAAGGAGGCATCTTAAGGATGACATGAAATATCGTCCCATGATGTTAGAGCATATTGTCTTGTAGACGGACATTTATATAAGGAGAGAATTTCATCGTTTTAGGTTGTAAGGAGCAGGACTTTGGTTAAGATGGTACCGCTAGTGTGTGTACACTGGCGACACCATAATGTTGTTATGAGTTAATTTGGGGAAAGTGAGGATGACATGTAGGGGAAACTATCCTGAGATTTTTATGCCACATACGCCCGAATTTTGAGGATGAAATTCCGTTAGGGGGAAGTATGTAACACCCCTTATTTTCTAGCATTTTTAAATTACAGGTGTGCACATAATTTAATTTAATCAGGAAATAAAGTGACTTAAATAAGTGTTAATTATAAAATAAGAAGACTAATATTTATATGTAATTACATTTACTAGTGTGATAAGTAAATTAAAACATGTCAAATTATGTACGTCGTAAGTGATTAAAATTGACGAGTTTAACGGTATCTAATTCGGAGCACGTGGATAGAGTCATGTTGGTAATGAGATAGAAATTAATGCTAGATAACACATATGGTAATTTTAAGGGCAACAGGGGGTTCAAATGGGCCACGATAGTCAGAAATAGGTACCCATTGGTTGTAATTGGGTTTTGGGGGCTTTTTAGTTAAAAGGGGAGTGGTAAGAGGGTATTCAAGTAAGTTTACACATAAGGGATGAATTGATTTAGGGATTTAGAGTGTTTAAGGTTATAATTAGGTAAGGTGGAGAGAAGGGGGAAGCTATCAAACCATTCAATAGGCTAGGTCTTTGAGAGAGGAGAGAAAATAGAATAAGAAAAGGGAGAAAATTGAAGAAAAAGGGATCCGGATTAGTGATCAAATTCATTTGGGTTCAAGAACATTGCCAATAGAGGAACTCAAGGAGAGAATCTCAAAATTTACTGAATATCAATACATGTGTTTAACATTCTTCAAATCTAATGTATTCATAATAATTCATCTAGAAATTTGATGTAGTAAGAACACAAATTTTAGGAGGGAGCAACATGTATAAACGGGGATTTGATAATGAAATAATCAAAGAGGATCGTTATTCTGTTACTATGTTAGATGTGATATGAAAATAATAATCAATATGAAGTCCTGGCTGATCTAAACAATATAAGATGGAATCTTTAATTTGGTGTTGAAACTATGCACGAATCTTAATATAATATAATAATCTCATGAGTTAGATGTTTTTCGGGATCATTCATATGTAGAAAAGTATAAATTTATGTATGGGATTGATTTACTAATAATATTAGGGTTTTGTGTTTTGTTATAATACCTAAGGTTGAAGTTAAAGAGGAGAATCCGTAAAAAAAAGTCATGTTGGCAGCCCAAGAGAATCGAACGAGTTCGGTCCAGCTAGCGAAGTAGTTCGCTTTGCTGTGCTGGTCTCCTTTGCCCTTTGTGGTTTCTAGTGGATCGATTACAGCTATAATTTATTTATGGAGTTTGAGAAATTGAAATTAACTTCTGAAAATATAAATGAAAGGCTAGAAAGTACCTTAGGTTAAACAAGGGTAAATTTTAGGTAAAAAACTTACGGGTGTACTTTGGTGAAAAGTACTCGGGTAATAATTATGAAATCGGGTTAGGATTTCAGGAAGGAATGGGTTGGGTGCTTATGTAAAATAGCATGTTCGCCATAAGTGTGAAATCAGAGAATTAACTATAAGTAAGCTAATACTTGATAAAAATCAGGAAGTCAGGATAGACTCGGGATTATGCATGTTAATCAATTTTATATATATGTAACAAGTGAAATATTATATATATATATATGTGTGTGTGTGTGTGTGTGTGTGTGTGTGTGTGTGTATGCTTGTGATTAATTAATATGCAAACATACCTACTCTAGCTGTTCTATTATTAAATGTTGCGTGTATTGGGCGGTCCACCCTATCGTTTACCACCAAGTGTTGGGCCGTTTCCCCAGGTCATAGGAATGTTTCATGACCATTATAGGTGAGTTTTTAGTCCGATGGGGTAGTTTTGTATGGTTATGACCCATAGATGTATGTTTAATATCGCTTCCAGTTTATATGTTTATAATTTAGGATCAGTGGTGAGATTCCGATCTAGTGTCCCAGTAGTGATACATGACGTACCTAGAGCCTGGTAGTATACTAGGGAATGCATCCGAGTGGAAAACGAGGGGATACTATATATATACATATAAAAGAGTGTTATATGTATATGTGAACTCAATGAATCTATGAAAATTAAATTATAACTACTGTACAATTACGTTGATTATATAACGGTACGAGTATAATTGAGAATTATTTTGATATAGCTTACGTAATACCTAGTGACAAACAAAGTAAAGTAAAATGCGTGTAGCACAATTGGGCTACAGGTTTAGCATATTGGACTATGTTAAGAATGAATAGACTAGTTAGGTGGGGTAGCATCACTCGAAAATTAAAATACTTGCATTAGCTACGCACTATGGATGAGATGCGAGGATAATCTCATATGAGTGTGACACCAGATGAACATGAATAATTCTTCTGCATATTCATCATTATATTTTAAATATTTTACAATATTTTCCAAATTTTTTGGTCCCTGAACCGTATAAAAAATATTTTCAAAACCTTTTACGTGCTCCGCCACAGGGACATTAGGGTTATCTTGTCCCCTGGTCAAACAATATTTAAGCAGCTGTGGATGCATGCTAGGGTTGCTTAGGCACCTTTATTAATTCTATCTAGTTAGGATGTTATTCGATTATTTCATTTTGGGAGAGTCTCCCATAGTTGGACAACTTTTATTTTCAAATTTAGTCATGCTATTCCCTTAATCAATTTGATGATTATAATTGGGATTTATCGAGAGTTGTTCGATTAATAAATTTTTCCACCAGTACTCATTATATTCCATTGTGGTGAATGTTTATTTATATGATTGAACATTTTAATAAAGCATGTTATTAAATTTTGTAACATTTGACACTGGGATTAATAGGTTATTGGTAATGATTTGGTTTTTTGACAGTGATGCTAAGAATGAACCAGACTCATATTCATGTTTTATTTTAGTATAGGATTGGCCACTCATTATTTAAATAGGCGGGGTGTCACAATTTTCTAACTGATTAATGTAATGATTCTTCTTCCTTCTTTTTCCATGACCATAATGGAATATATCGAGAAGTTTTCTTTGAGTGAGACTCTATGTAAAACAAAGTCTTCTTCAACAAGTACTATTTATCTTGAAGTGTTTTACTTCAAAAACATTTTTGTCCATGATAGAAAAGGAAATAGGCTCCTCATTGAATTATGATTGCTTGCTTTTTTTGTTTTATCTTAATCGCATTATCTTTTGCATTAATATTTTTTGGGTGGACTAATTTGTTAATTAGTAACACCCGATTATATGGATAACATGAATACTTTGTGACAATACTAGATCACCATTTTTTGGAAATCCATTTGTTATTACTTTCTAATTTGAATTTAATCGAGTATTAATTTAAATGTGTAAATTAAATTGAGATTTCAAAGTTATTTTAATTATAAACAAAATTAGAAAAAATTATAAGATCGAGAAATGTAATTTGTACAAGTAAATAGGAAAATTACGAAGGATTTAATTTTAGTCTTTTATAAATGAATATTTTTTTCTAAAATTCTCAAATTTTTTCAATCTAAATGGGAAAGGAATTTCAACATAAACCCTACGATATCCATTAGTATTTTATTAATGTGATGTGATTAATTCCTATCCAACACCCAATTGATAGAATTAATAAAGCCATCCAGTATTCTAAAACTCTTAAGTGATGATATTTAAAATTATAATGTGAGTGAGTTTGATCTTCCCAACAGGGAAGTCCTTCACGAGAGGTTTCCAAATAAAGGAATGAATAAATTTATACAACTGGACATAACTAAGGATATCCTCCCCAATATATTCAATGTAATAAATTATGGGACTGAACCTCCATTGTTCAATCCTAAAGAGGATCAAAATCATGCTCTTAGGATGATAGAGGGTAATCTTGTTCGCAAATATGTTCTTAAGATAATTTTTATCTATGAGAAGTGGAGGTCCTTGTATCCAAAATTGATGGGGGGAACCTAGATTAATTTTGTTCTCCAATAACTAGCACAGTTCTTTAAACACTTTCAGCTGAACTAATCTAAAAATAAATTTGATTTATCTGAAAATGCTGTATTTCCTTAAGGTTTAAATTGGGATTATCAACCACAAACTATTCTTTTTATTTTATCTTTGTACCAACTTAAACTCTAATGCTGCCTAAATAATTTACAAATTTTAGTCTTGACATAGCATGGATCTATGTGATATAAGAAATAATAAAATAGCAAACCACGACACGATAAGAAAATGTATGATGAAAACCTATAAAGAGAAAAAATTTGGACGACGCAGTCACACAAGTCTACTATGATATAGGTCCATTAAAAGAATTACTTAGACTTACTCATAGACTCGATATCTTCAAGACTTTATGCACTTCCTCTTTCCTTCATACCTTTTTTACAGTAATTTATGGACGCCTTAAAATGCCCACACAACACATATGCTTTCCCACATTTCAGTATCCCACCGATCTTACTTATATCATGACTAGTCTAGCGCAAAATAAAAAACACTGTATCCACCATGTGAAACACTCCTAGTTAGAAGTGTAGCCAACTATGGCGAAGAACACAAGATAAATCAAACAGATATAAGGTGGAGAAACTTATATCTCAAAACCTTGGGTGTAAACTATGGTTTGGGGTACTATAGGGTTGATCTTAGAATTATTTTTCACAAAGACCCTTTCTAAAGACTTATGTAAGCCATAAGTATTTATAGGAAATAGAAATTTCAAGGAGACACACTTTGGATAAATCTTGTTCAAAAGAAATACATAGGGACATTTTAACCAAGACTGCAATTTTGTTTGAAAGAAATTAAAACTCGTTCGAACGAACCGGCCGAACTAGTTTGAGCATCCTTTGAATGAGATTTTAGAAAAAAATGTAAACATAAATTTTCGTTTGAACCTCATTTGAACAAAAAATGAATTTTATAAATGCATTTCTTCTACCACGTATAACCCGTTCGAACGATTGAAAAAATGGTTTTCTTTTAAAAATATTTTTCGAAAAATGACTTAAAATATTTTATAAAATATAACACACAAAACACAAATCTAAATATCAAACATAAATACGCATTCATACCTCTTTGATATTCTTTGGATGTTGAAGATCATATTTGGCTCAAAATTTATTGTGTGCTTGATGTTTCTTTGAATTGGTCGTTATGGTCTTTAATCACACATCATTGACCCTAAGGATAGACAACTCAAATCCTAACCTATGTCCAAACAAAATTCAACTAATAGTCATACAAATTGACTCGATCAAATATTTGTACTTAAAAATCCATCCGTTTGAGTATTTTAGGATAAAAATAAAAATAAAACATATTGGGTCATCGAGGTCACTAAAACTCAATTGCAACCCCAAAAGAGAAATAATAAAGATGCTTGACCGAAAGAATTTGTGAGTAGTTTTTCTATGTTTATTTTTTATAACATTGTTGCTAAACTTCTACACTTAACATGCCTTTCAATTGCAAAAGGAACATAAAAATAAATAAATATGCATATGAAAAAACCCTGCAATTTTATCTCACACTCTACACATGGTTTAATACATCTTCCTCTAAGGTAAAAAGGTTTCCCCCTAAATTAAAGAGTTAGATACCATTTCTCCCACTTTTTATTCGAGAATAGACAAAGATAAAGGTTCGCAATATACAATGTCTTCCCTTAAATTAAACATATATAAAGATAAAGAGAAACAAGTATATCATATAATGATGTGAATGGAAATAAGAAATAACAGGCAAAATTAGAAAGATAAGAAAAAAAATCCAAACAATGAACAAATTTTACCAATTTTGATGCCAAAATTAAAGCATAAGATACCAATATAAACATGTAACAACAGATACAAACATGATCATAAAAAATGTCAATTTTAATAGAATATGAAGTATATAGAAAATATGGATTAAATAAAAATGAAAAGACTCGAAAACGTACCATTTATATAACCACTCGTATACCTATGTAGAACCTAAATATATAGGTATAAACACCACAAAAGACACAAAACACAAGCTTTTTTCACTGTAATGACATAAATATATTTAGATAATAATATGGTATGGAAAAATGGAACATGCACTAAAAATAAAAAAAAATACGACTCAATCACTTAAAATATTTCGAGGGACTTTATTTGACTGTATTAAGTTATCAAACTTTCATTATTACTCAAGTGGTTAATAAAGAACTCAAAATGAGGAAGTATACATAATGCACACTAGCCTATAATGTATTGATGATTATATTATCAATAGCATCGAAAAAGTTAATCTTAACGAGAATTCATTAGGAAAATCCATTGATCTTCAAATTTAATACCTTTAATAAACATATATCATTTTTTTCTCTCTTGCTTTTGAAGATAGAAATTTTTGAAGCATCAATAAAAAGATGTCCGTGATTTTATTTTTCCTTTCATTTCTTTTAGGCTCTTTCCAGTTGTGTTCTCTGACACAGAGGAGGTTTACTCCTTTGGTACATTTTTTTCATTGCTCACTAATATTTTTCAAATGAAACAAACTTACTGGAAATGGTTCTTACATGAACAAAATCCCCCATAGTCAAATAGATATATAAGATAATATTTATAGAATATACCCCACTTAGCTCATTCAACATAAGTAGTATGATCCAAAAGACTTTATTAAAGTCTGTGTGGTTGCATATGCATAGTTAATCACTTAATTAAATCATTATTGAAAAACTCCATGCAAACATAATTAAGGACAACCTTAAGCATTGTAAACCGTAATAAAATGTCCCAACCCCATGAAAAAATGGAAAAAATGGGATTCAAACAAACCAATATCCCACTCAAAATGTGTAAAAATAAATTACACCAAATAAAACAAAATATTTTTGAATTTTTAAATATTTTCCAAATTGACTCAAAAGATACACAAAATATGTTTGTATTTCACTTAATAGGATGCAATTACAAAATCAAATAAAAAATATAAATATCATATAACTAGAAATAACATATAACATGAAGAATAAAATCTTGTGCATGAAAAACATGAAAACACAATCAACCATGGGATATAACATGTGATGAATCATGCGAAAGCTAACCAGTTGAACATTTATCGCCTCCAAAACCTATTTCGTGAGCTACCAATATGAATACCTAATTACTCAAGTTTTGAGAACCATGGTGACACTAGAGCTAGACCTCACAGAACCTTTTCAATGATCATAAGAAAAATGGCTAAATTGAGCTTTCCTACCACAATATGTGCAAGTACAGACACAAATAGGAATGTTATCTATGGATTGACCTTCTCTAATGCCTTTGTCTATGATTGATTCTTTCAAATCTTTGTATTGGCATTAGGAATAGAAACATTGTTATCATCGAAGTCATTTCAAAAATTATCTTTTCTTATTGGGACTCTCCATAATATCTTATCCTCTAAAGCAAATTTTATGTGACTCGTGTCTCTCAATATATCTTTTAACTCCTCAATCCTATGCCTAAGTAAACACTTAGACTCTTCAAAGTTAAGTGAATCCTTATTTAAAATGTATATCAAGCAATGGTGGTTATCTCTTTCACCCTCAACATACTAGAGCTTCTCCCTAAAAGTCTTATCATATACCCTTGAATCCTAAATTAATTTAGCATCAGCATTACATGTCACATTCCTTTAACCTCTATTCTAACTTTAAGTTGGCCTTTTAACTTAAAGTAATCGGTGTAAAACTCATGATATGCCATTTGAAGATAACTTTTCTCTTCATCTTCTTCTTCTTCTTCTTCTTCTTCTTCTTCTTCTTCTTCTTCTTCTTCTTCTTCTTCTTCTTCTTCTTCTTCTTCTTCTTCTTCTTCTTCTTATTATTATTATTATTATTATTATTATTATTATTATTATTATTATTATTATTATTATTATTATTATTATTATTATTATTATTATTATTATTATTATTATTATTATTATTATTATTATTATTATTACTATTATTATTATTATTCATTCTCTCCATCATTAGCTTGGGAATTAAAATATTAGACGTTAGAATCATGACTCACACGATTATCTTTATTAATTCAAGACTATTCATCTAGTCCCAAATGGCTAGATGTTATCGCAGTGTAGTCGCCCTCAATGGGGGAATAGTATTCCTCTTTCGACTAACTTTTAATGAGGGTGGTATTATATAGCTTTGATTTCTTAACCTCCTTCTTTACCTTAGTGGTACCCTCACGATAATAATGCCTAAATACTTGACATACAAAGCACATGTCCTAATTATCCACATTTTTTAGACCATCCATCTTCTTCCTATCATGATCATTAAAGTTCTTAGATTTATTCTCGTAACTATTGTCTTCTATAAAAATTCAAAAATTCTTAAACTTATTAGAAAACATACTTCCTCATCAACATTAATCTCACCATTATACTCAGAACTCGAGACATCCTCCTTTCTAGCTTTCAAATAAACAACCTTCTCTTTTTCTTTATCGATTTTCTTTTGAGTACACAAGTTCATCTCATAGTTTTGAATCTCACCTAAATGTTCTTTCACTGTCATAGTGTCGAAACACTTACAAAATCTAAGATCCAAATTTCTGCACTAAATCCTTCAAGTAACGACCTTAAGGTGTTATGCACTAATCTAGGCTCAGACATAGGATCACCTAAGTTAAATAAGGAATTAATAATATTTAATTACTTGGCATAGAACTCATCAAAAGCTCATTCTCTTACATATTTGTCATCTCAAACTTGGTCATCAGATTTTTTTAACTTGGAAACCCTAACAATATTATATCCTCGTGTGTGGATTGTAAACTATCCCAATCATCATTCACTGCATTTCAAGCCATAATTATTTGGAACTCTTCGGCGATAACAGTGTAAAAGATAACATTTATACCATTGGAATTAAGACTTGAGGCTATTTTTCAGTCATTGTCCAAGATTTGAACACTTTTGGAGGACTAAATTTAGTGCGAGGAGTCGACCCTTGTTTAATCGAGTCCCAAACATTCTTGTCATTCTATTAGGAAAAATCGAATATGAGCCTTTTAATAGGGTTAGTTTGTCCCATCAAACAACGTATGTTGGGTAATGAAACTCCTTTCTTTACTAAGATCTTTTTAATCCCTAAATAAGCAAAAAATAAGGATAAAACACAAAAAAACTAGTGTAAACTGCTTTGATACCAATTTAAAAATATTGCAATGTCTTGCAGTTGTAGGATGATTGGAAAACACACATTAGTTTTCAAAAAAAATCTTTTTTATCTTTGCACAAATTTAAAAAAAATCATGTTTTTAAATAGTTTACCAATTTTTTTTATGAACTAAGAATGAATCTAGGTGATATAAGCAACAATAAAATAGGAAAACATAACATGGTGATGTGTGATTAAAACCTACAAAGGGAAAAACCTCGGATGGTCTAACCATAGAAGTGAACTATGATATAGGTTTATTATAAGAATGAATGAGATTTAGTAAAAAACTCGACCCCTTCAACCCTTGGCGCCCTTACTACCTCCTTGCTACCGTGTTAGATATCACCACTAGAAACCATCTAAATCCCATAAAACCTGGGGTCTTTACCATAACTCAGTATCGGTATCCCACTAATATTACATGCCTTATGACCATTCCAGTCATTGTGCAACACAAATACGATCTCCATCGCTCAAAACACTCTGAGAAAGAAGAGAAAACAAGTGTGGTTCAGAACACAAGAAATCTCAAATAGGCATATGTATATGAAATATGGATCTCAAAACCTTAGGTGGAAAATAAGGCTTGGGAAATTTAAGATTTGAATTTAAAATTAATTTGTGCAAAAACTCATCTGGAAAACTCATGAAAGCCAGAAGTATTTATAGAAAACGTGTATTTTGAGTGGGAACATTTTTTGAGAAATCTCATTTGAACGTCCTTCAAATGAGTTTTGAATGAATTTTGTTTGTAAGCAAATAATTTTCATTTGAAACTCGTTTGAAGGAAAAGCCATTTTTTGTTTGAACACTCGTTCGATAGGGCTGGAAATTTTTGACACGATAACCCATTTATGGTAATAACCTAAAATGATCCGAACATGACACGATTTGATTGCATTGAATTAATAGTAAAAAAACTTATACTCTAATAAAAATAAACAGCACTAAAAAGTGACACGACTAACCTGTGTTGCCACCCCTATCGTTCGAGCGAATTTAATTAATTCATTTTTATAACCACATACAACTCATTCGAATGAGTTTAACCAAAAATATTTTACAAAAAAATTCTACAATAGACTTTATAAAACAAAATACCTAAAACAAGAATCCATTTACAAAACATAAAGATGCATTAATACCTCATTGAGATCCCTTCGATGTTGAAGATGAAACTCGACTCAAAACTTGACGTGTATTATATGCCACTTTAACTTGTATTCTTCAGTCTTCAATCACACATCATAACAATTAAGGACAAACAACTAAAATCCTAAGCTATGACACAAATAAGTTTTTTTCTAAATGGAATTATGTCAATATATATACTTATTAACTTGAACAGAATTTATCCTTAAATAATCTCTGGCACAACTTCTTAAAAACTCCAAGTTGCTAGAAATATCACCGAGCAGAAGGTTGGGATTTATGTTGATGAGAAAGGCTCATATTATTCTATGCCATAAGATAAGACGAAGAAAGGAAAGTCTCAAGAACATTCTATCATGGACAAAATAAATATTATTCCCAGGATGTAGGTAAGAAGTCACAAGAAAACTGTTATATCTACAAATGGTAAGGAAATTAGAAGAAGTAGTTTTTGATCTTGCTATAAAGAAAGAATATAAACATTTATTTCTACTAACTCATTTAGACATTTTTTTGTTCAATCTATTTGTACCTGGTTTGTAGATTCGGCAGATATTAATCAATTTTGTTATTCTTCGCCAGGACGTCAGGTAACAAGGGAGCTCAATGAGAGAGAAATCTTTTTGTTTATGTGTGATCATAATAAGGAACAAGTAATAGTAATAGTTAATATAGTTTTAAATTTTAGTGAAGACATACATGTTAATTTTAGTACTTTTTTAACGTTTTTAGGAGTAAATGAAAATTTGTTTTTGTTTTCTACTCTTGTCTTGAATGGTATATTTGGTTTTATTTTAACAAAGGTGTTTTTACCAAAATTGGAAAATTTCTTATCTAGTCTCGTGCATTGGGAAATGATATTTATATTATAGGTCTCGTCTCATCATAAATTCTTAATACTTAATTTAATAACATGGATGAAAAAAGCCTAAGGTGTTAGGATATTCTAAAGTGAACCAGACATATATCTGGAACTTATGCTTGGGTCAAATTAATTGAAAATAATTCAAAGACTAGCTTAAAATAGAAAATTAATTTAATTGGAAAGAAGGAGCTTCTAGTCAGTGTATACTACTTAAAGGGTCAAATAACCCAAAAAATTATTCACAACCAAAGGCTATAAAGCCAAAGACATCTTTAGGCCTGGTTGATTATGATTTTTATGTCCTCGTGGCTATGGGAGAAAAAGTTGGTTAATTTTATTTGATCATTTTCATTAATGATTAATGAGGGTTTGGATATGCTTGTCTTGTTTATTAGATGTATAAAGCCTTTAATGTGTTCAAGGTATATAAGGCTGAGGAGGAGCATGGTCATGGTAAACTAATCCAAGATCTATGATTTGATCATGAGTAAGAATAACTCTTGGTACAGTTTAGGAATTAATTATTGGAGATTTGGATTACTTTTTAATTATCTACGATGGGCACTTCATATAAAAATAGTTTAAAGTAAAGGAGGAACATGAATCATTTGGACATAATTAGATCTATGATGAGTTATTAGGATTTCCTAGATACTTAGGGTTTTTGCATTGGTGTCAGTGGCATGTTTATTTAACTCACTTACTTCTATATCAGTCTCCAATATTCATACTGAACTATGGATTGGGCGAAAGCCTAGTTTAGGACTTGTCGAGATTTTATTATTCGCAACATGTGTGAGGATTAAAGAAATAGGGAAGTTAGAATCAAGGACATATGTATGTCCCTTTTAGGGTTTGTAATACACCGTATATTTAGAATTTAATTAATTGAGTAAGTAAATAGGAAATATGTTTTAATTTAAAATACGTGAGTAGAGTAATTTAATATGATTTAATGATAATTATGATTATTATGTAAATGAATAATAATTGTGATTATTAAATATTAATAGAGAAATAGACACTGATTAATATTATGATTCAAATGTACTAAGTGTGAATAGTAAATGATGATAGTTAATTTGTATGACATAGCGCGTGATATGGATGTACTGGATTTTTATTTTACTCGGGTGTCGTGTGTAGACTAAATTAAGGATGAGATAGGAAATATATTTTTAGTGACTCAAATGATAATTTAGAGATCACAAGTGATTCCGAAAGGGTCGAAATAGCTAAAATAGTATACCCGGGGGGGGTACTAGTTGGGTATCAGGCATTTTTGGGCTAAACCAGGATCGTACGGGGGCGTTTTAGTCTTTTGGCATATGGGGATGAGAAGACCTACTAATTCTGGAGTGTTTTATCTGCTGATTAAAAGTGTGGTTAGGGTTAGAAGCCTCATAACACAAAGAGAGAGAGATTATTCTCAAGGCTAAAAAGGAAAATTGTGGGAGATTTCTAGGAGTTCTTGCACCATAAGTGATTGAGGAAGGAAGATTGGAAGAGAAAGCAACCCAACACCTTCTGCAAACTCAAAATCAGATCATCATCTAATCAAGGCAAGTGGCTATTTGCAAATTATTTTGAGTTATAATATCCATGCATAGAATTTCCAAATAAATTGATTTTGATAAATATTCTTGGAGAAAAAGAATTAATTAATTGCATGTTTGGGTAGAATTAGCATGTTTTTAGATTCATATATGTAGAGGATTGAAAATGAGAGGAATTATGGTTAGGGTTCTTGAAAATGAGAGGAATCTTGGTTAGGATTCATATCTTTAAAAATTTGGGTTAATGATTGAAAACATGGGAAGAACATGTCATATTAGGGTTCTTGAAAAATTAGAAGATTTAGGTTATTCTGGGATAAATTGGAAGAATTTCTTATGTTTAATCCGTTGGAAATCATCCTAGCATGTGTAGGAATGGTTGGGTATCGTCAGTTACAATTTTGGTGGATTATCATGTGAGTTAGATAATTGAATATGGTGAAAAGCACATGAAGAAGAAGAAGAAGAAGAAGAAGAAGAAGAACTATGTCTGTCACTGCTCGATCGATCGACTCCATCGATCGATCGATGCTCAAGGTCGATCGATCGACCCAGGATGATTTTGGATTCTTTTGTTGGTTGGATACTTTACTCTAGTTAGCTTGGTGAGTTCAGCTAGGTGGGCTAAGTACATGACATTAGGTGTGCACTAGATGAGGGGTGAGGTAACTCAAGAGAGTGTGCACAAATCTTAACATGTGTTGTCAATAACTCATTTAATGTGATAATCACTTGCTAAATAATTTCAAAATGTTTTGAGTACTAACTCTTGATATCAAATGGCCCATAACTTTGGTTAATAAACCTAATGGGCCATAATTTGGCATATGTTTCTTTTTATTGCCATACAATTTTTTCGGTCTCTTTTAAATCTCTTTGGACCCTGGATAACTAAAATTCCTCAATTTTTTAGGTCCAATTTAAACAGTGGCTTAATCACAAAACCTTTCGTAGCCCTTCACCGTTTATAAAAATTCACACAAACTCACGGTAATTGGTAAAAACATGCACACCTTTTATTATCTTGTTTTATCGCATTTGGTTCGTTTTAATAGACATAATTGAAGTGGAAACACTCAACCAACCTGTGATAGACAAGCACAAAATTCAAAAAATCTGTGCATGTGTGCAATAAAGGACAAAATGAGTCAATCATGTAGGTAGTAACACTATATCATCTCAAAGAGTTCAAACTTTGTAAAGCACATGAATGACACAATATATTGTCTCAAAACACTATCAAACAGTCACATGGATATGGCATGAAGTTGTGACTTGGTCATCCTAAGTGTCCAGTCATATAAGGTGCAAACCAAACTGCAAAAATATTTTTTGTATTTTTCAAAAATTTTCAAAAAAAAAATATAATACAAAAAGTACACACGTCATAATACTAGGATGGATATATCATGAAGTATAACTAGCGTATGACAAACGAAACTGACACAATCATTTATAAGATATAGCAGGAGAATAATCATGTGCGAGTTTCAATATCTCAAAATTTTCTTTGACAAAACTACACAAATCCATTGAGATAAAAACAAACCACCCCAGATGCAGGCAAACAAGATCAAACGCAATAAATTAGTGTAACCCGCTCTGATACCACTTGTTAGCCCAAAAAATAATTACCTATGGGTGGTTTTAACCAATTTTCAATCTTTTAAACAATTTGAGTCTAAAGCATATAAAACTCAATTTTAAACCAATTTTAATTCATCCCTAAAATATGCAACTACGTGTTAAAAAAAATAAATATGCACAAGCTTTGGGAAAAATCCCCCACAGGGGCAAAAATTTTTATATTTCTAGAACTTTGAAATAATTTACAAGACCTTTGACTTACAGACCACTTGATAATCATCCACAAGTGGAACGCACGGTGCCTTCAGCAAATCTTCAAAGTACCGGTCTAGAAATCAACACAAAATTCAGAATTTTTCCTTGAGATATATTTTACTGCTTGGTGGATTCATTATCGTGGAAAAAATATTCGATCAATTCTTAGCAAGATTCTTCCTCTCTATATTTGTTGGCAGATTTGGTGCTCCAGAAACAAGGCTAATTTTGAAGGAATCTCAATGCAGTCCAAGTCAATCATTCAGACGATTCATTATGATATTGTGTTATCATTCAAAGCTAGGCCTTATAAGGGTCCTATCACTAGATTTTTAAGTTCTTACATTGATGATTTTAATGTTTCCATCTTTAGACTGTAAGCCACCGGGGAAAGGGTCTTTTTCCCTTTCTGCTAATATATTTTGATTTTCCCACAAAAGAATTTATATATATATATATATGGAAATGATCAAATGTGGTCTCAGTTTGAGATCCTTAAATGAAGTCCATTTTTTAAAATATTAAAAAAAAAAAAAATTGGGGCTGATTTTGTTTTTATGATTTTTAAACATTTCAGTAGAACCATAAAAAAATAATCAACTCAAAATGGATTTTTTTGCTATTTTAAAAAAAATCGATCAAACTGTATCAGTTTTTAAGTTGTTAAAAACTGACAAAGTTTTACCGATTTTTTTTAACTAGTAAAAAAAATCATTTTGAGCTGATTTTTTTACATGGCCCTACTGAAATATTTAAAAACCATAAAAAAAAATCAACCCAAAAATATTTTTTTTTACTATTAAAAAAATAGACCTCATTTGGGGACCTCAAATTGGGGGACCTCATGAGATCCTCTCTCTCTCTCTCTCTCTCTCTCTCTCTCTCTCTCTCTCTCTCTATATATATATATATATATATATATAAAAAAAACAGGGGTAAAATAAATTACCTCAAAAAATCGTCCAAAAAAAATAGAGAACGAGTCCGCACCGAAAAACAGGTGGCACCGGAAAAGCGTAATTTAACAACCCGGATTTTTAAATGGATATTTAAAAATAAAATTGGAATATTCGAGAAAAATAAAAAAAAAATGAATTTAATGATTTTGATTAAATAAATATGTTGGTTAAGTTTGATGCAAAAATTTCAAGGAATGATTGTGACACGGTCATAGTTCATATAACGCGATTTTTGCTCGCGCGCGTCGCGTAGGATGCGAACTTGCGCGATTTTTGTAGGACTATTTGAGATGGATAAAGATAGTGTGACTAAATATTTGGGACCCTAAAAATACATATGAAAATACCATGGGGTCAAAAGTAAAAAAAATATATTATTATTTTATTTTAAAAAATAAAAATACTCAGAAAATTCTGAAAATGACCATACCAACTAAAAATTTAATTTTGAGCATCTTTCCCTTCTTTGACATTTTCGAAAAAAATCTTTTAGACCTGATTTAGGCCATTTTTTGGTTTGGTCAGACCTCCTTTTTGAGAGGTGTTGAGGTAGGTGGATTACATCTTGGTTTAATTCTCAACCATCCATTGTGTTACCACCTATTCTAGCCTAACATCTGACCAAAATGATTGTGTTCTTGAACATTCAATGGATGAGATAATTTTGGGATAAACAAATAAATTAATTAATGGGCGATGGGGGTATAAATTGTATTAACCTTTGGAGTTGGAGAAAAGAGAAAGCCATCAGATTTATGTCATCTCTCCCACTCCCTTAAGCTTTCACAAACTAGTAGTAAGTTTCAAATTCGTGACCACCCCTTGAGCCACCATAAACCAACATTAAAACCACTTACAAGCTCAACTTTGTGGGCTTAAACAAATCTGTCCCAAGTTGGTTCAAGAGGAGTTTTTGTTCAATTTCTCAAGAGAAACTCGGATTTCTAGTCAATTTTTACATTTAATCACAAGCATGTTTATCCTATTCTTTTCCTTTAGTGTTATGTGTCTTGATTTTAGCCTCCATTAAACTCATGTGTTCTAAAATAAATCTTAAGAAATAAATATTGTGACTATTTTGCATGTAAAATTAATGCAACCAAATATTAATAATTTTGCTATTTTTTGGGTTGTATTTGGGTAGTCGGGTATGTTATGAGCATATGCATTTAGATGAGCCCTTTGAAATCAAATTTGGATGTTTCATGTAAAAATCCTAAATTAACTAAATTACTTGTGCTAGAAAAATAATAGCTAAGATGGAACTTGCGTGTAATCATGATTCAGAAAAATCAAAATATTTATGTGTTCTTGATTTTCCTCTCTTTAGATTAAAATCGTTTAATTGGGAATTTAGTGTTGTTATGAAAATTGTTATAAATAGTTGGATGTGCCACTTATGTAATATTGTAATTTTGAATTATCTCGTGAACGTTAGGTATTGTAAATAATAGGTTTTCACCTCTTGTTGTATCGAACTAGTAACCTTAGTTGCGATTTATACTAATTAGGTATAGGGTTAGTTAGTATGAGTTTATGCAGGTTATATAATTTGTGGTGGGGGGCTAAGTTTCTACATAATACTATTTTTACGATAACCTAGGATTAATATCTAGGTGGAGTGAAATTTTTATAATCATCCTTTACTTAGGATATGATGAAATTGGGTTTTGGGAACCTTATTTGGGACTAAGGGGTAATTGGAGAATTTTCACATCGCTATTAAGGGTGGGAAAAATTAATTTGAATAATGAGTTTGAGAAATTTTGGGAAATTAATACCACATGACTAAAACGGGTATTAAAATTAGTGGCGACATAATGTGTCAGTGACCGACAGTCTAAACGGGTCAGCTTGGGCGATTTATGACGTGTCGTGTGTGGAACCTTGTCATATCGCAAGGATCGCGGGATAAAAAAAATCAGACGGCGGACTTGATAAGGGAATGTGTGTGTGGGTGGAACTTTATCATATCACGAGGGCTGACAGTTAAAACGGGTCAGACGATGACTTTGACAAGGGGATGTGTATCTTGGTAAATTATCTTCATAGTTAAATTAATTAAATTTAACAATAGTTGGGAATGTGGGTTAATTAATTTAATATTGGTGTGACACATTTGAAAGAAACCTTGCGGGTACTTAGAAATTTACTTTTGAGGATTATTAAATTTCTTTTAATTAAAAGATTATATTGTTACAATCGATATATGTAACACTATTGTCTGGGTTCAAGGACCCTAATTGAAAGGAGTAGCCGGTATTCATGCTCAGGGCTTTGGCTCTGACACAGGCATTGACTTATGTTTTTTAGGAATTTATTTGGAGTAACTGCATAGGATCTATTGGAGATATTTTTGGAGGTGCAGCTGTAGATATTTTATTGCTTTCGTAGTTAGATTCTTCTCCTATTCCGTTGTATTTATTATGAGACTATAATCGAGTTTTATTGGGCCTTTCGATTCCAATGTTGTTCTAAGACATCAGTTGAACTTTATTTATTTCATAATTGAGATATTTGGAGATTGCATGTGATGGATTTTATCGCATATTGGTGTTAAATCAGTTGGATGTTCTTAATATTTGGGATTGATTTAAATCATTTATCTTGCGGATTAAAATTTTAGATGTCTCATATCTGTCACATGCTAAGTATAATATTTAATTTACTAACGCCTGGCTTAATTTTGGTGGCGACCGACGCCGGAATTTAGCGGAGTGTTACACGTAAACCCACCACCGGAAAGCACCTCCACTGGAAAAGCACAACCGAAAAAGATCTCCACACCGAAACAAAAATTATCCAAACAACAAACCCCCAATAAAAAACGCCACCAGAGGAAATACACTTCACTAGAAAAAATGGCCCATAAATAACTCCAAACAACCTTCAAAGAATCATTTTGTAGGAGTTAGGAGGTAAGGCAAAGTCTCTCATAAAACTATGTAGCAGTAGAGTGTAGAGAGAGATAAAGAGAAGGGTTAAAAAATGAGAGGGTAAACAAAAGTGTGTAGTATCTCTTGTGGAGGGAGAGAGAGCAAAATGAAGTATATATGGAAAAACTAAGGCTTATTAGAAAAACAACCGAGTATAAAACCCCACCTCACTTCAAACGAAAAAAATGGATAGAAAAGCTTTTGGCAGATAAGGGCAAAAGAAACACGCAAACACAGAGTCTCGAGCCACACAAAAGAAATCCTCGAGCCAAAGAAAGACCCACTTACACATTCAAGCCAACGGTACACAATAAAAAGGAAGCTGCCAAATTTCTTTTGTGTTAAAAGATAATAATTAAACAAAAGTTATGCTTAATTAATATGATTATTTAACACTTAAACCAAATACTAAAACCTCATAAAATAAATCAAAAATTAGTTTTATAATGTCCAAAAAAAATAATACTCATAAAAAATACGAATGATACTAAAAAATTATGGAACTAAAAAAAATATATTCTGAACATAAATTTTATTTTATATATCAAGTCAAATTAGATAAAAGACTTGCAATATAAAATAAAATTTAAATTCAAAAAAATATAAAAACTCATACAAGAGAATATAGAAAATGTAGGATATCCAAAGTAATTATATACTACACAAAGATAATTTTTATCAAAAAATAATTCATATAATAAATCAATATACGAAAAAAAAGATTTGAGATATAAAAAAATAGATTTTAATAAAACAAAAATGCAGGAGCATATAAATCAAAACACTTGTCTCAAAATTGAGCCAACACAAAGAGACATAGATTTTCAGCTGGAACTTCTTAATGAATTAGATATGGTTTGTTCAGTGCAGTCGACTAGTAGACCTTATTGTGATAATAGTTATGTGATTTGAAATTCAAAATAATCAAGGACTCATAATAGGTGAAGAACATTGAGTGCAAGTATCACCTGATTCGAGAGATTGTGGAGAGAGGCGATGTCATCGTGACCAAGATTTCTTTCGGACAACTTTACATATCCTTTTATGGATATATTATGAATGAAACATTTGAGAGTCATGTAGAAGGTATGGGAGTCAAGTTCATCACCGCTTGACTTTAAGACTGTGTGGGAGATTGTTGGGATTTTATTCTTAAAACCATATAAAGAAATTACATTTATTAATAAAGTATTGTTTTATTCATATTGATATGATAATAATGTTTGTGAGAATAATTTATATTTACTACTTTAAATACATTATATTATATTTTCAGTCAATAGTACTTTTTAGTAATTAGAGTGAGTTGGAATTGGCTTCATCATTGGAGGCAGAATTTCAGTTTTAGTATTATTGAACCGTTTACAACCTATATAGGGAGTTGAAATCCTATCAAAATGGTTGTGATACAATCCTAGTATTTTATCTCAAACTACGAGGACATGTATAGTCATTTGAGAGCTAGTATGATAGTTCAAAACATGATCTTGATCGATACATATAGGAATGTATTGTACAAAGTCCATCTGTGAGATTTTAAATTTAAATTTTGTCATGATTCGAACTAGTAATATCATATCATTTGCAATGGGTAAATAGACTTTCAATTAAAATTCATAAGTAATTATTAATTTGATTATCATGTGAAATATTCAATTTCATTGAATACCAATATTTATGGATTGGATGATCATTGTTTGAGTAGGTCTGATTTTCTATATAAAAGGAATCCACATTTGAGCATACCTTTAATTGAGATACCCACTCAATGGACTTATAATATTTTCCCCTAATTACATTTGATGAGTGGATTATTTCATAATACGGTGGGGTAGAAAAATAAGTTAAGTCTGAAATAAAGGAATTAATATGATATTGTTTATAGTTATTGGTAAATTAATCTAACTAAGAGGTTATCGGAATCTTATCACAAAAAACACATTATACACAATAATCAACTAGAAAATAAGACCTCATTGTATCCGAGTGATGTTTTAGATGATTAAATTAGAGTGCAATTAAAATTATTAAGTGCAAGTGTGTATTTATTTGGAAGCCAATTTTAATATTTAACTTCAGTCCCTTGTACAGTCCATGTACAAAAGTATTTAGGCCTAAATTCCCAAGAAACGCAGTTTGGCCCAAGTAAACCACATAAACTAATACATATTGGTTCAAGGTTTAAACCAAATTATTCATCATTAGGATTTGAGAATTGGGAGAGAGAAAACTATTCATGTTTATGTGCAAAGGTGTGGAGAGAGAGCACCATATCATACATATAAGTAAGAGTTTTATTTTTCAAAGACACATACACCTACCTAACATTGGGTGAATCATATACTAGAAGATATAGGAATTTGGGAATGTTTTAGAAAGATTTATATGGACCAAACGAAGGAATCCTTGACCATCACCATATACCTTTCTCCATATCAAATTGCAATTAGATCTATAAAGGTATTATATTATTAACCCTAGGTTTGTTTTCAAATCCTAGTTTTTGATTTTTGTTCTTCCTATTTCACAATCATTTGAATATCTAGGGATATATTTTTTCTTCGTTTCATATCATTCCCCCAATGAATTAGATATACATAATTTGTTCTTCAGGTATGTTGTATTCCTTTTGGAGTTTTGCACTAGAGACAACTACATATTTATTGAACTTCCTTCCTTCTATATAGGTACCAATGACTCCTATCGAATTATGGGGCGGGTGAATCCAAAGCCTATGTTCAGAGTGGGGCTTTATAAGGATGCATACCGATGAACGAAGCGGTAAAGTTTGAATAAATACGGATATTTATATATTTGTAAGTTATCCAAAAGGATCAAAGGGTTGTAAAATTATATAATCCTAAGGATGAGAGCCTAAAAGAAAAATTATTTTATTTTGCAATTTAGTCGAGGGAAATACCAAGTAATTATATATGAACCACTCGTACAAGATGGAATACAACCTGATATTGATAGTACATTGCCTAACGATTATGGGAGTATTTTTAATGATGAGGAAACACATGTCAATTGTACTGAACCATAAGTGAAGCCACATAGTACTTGGAGAATCAAAAGTCAACCACATAGGTTAGTTTATGTGGGCAATGAGATCCCATTTGAACATGAAATGGATCCTGACAGTTAAAAGGAGTCATTCCAAGACAAGGATTATTTTCTTTGGCTAAATTCTATAAATATCGATATGGATTTGATGTACTCAAATCATTTTTTAGGAATTTGTAGACTTGTCAAATTCGATAAATATTTTATTTTCAAATGGGTCTACATGAAGAAGAGAGGGTAGATGTCAAGGTGGAAAACATCAAAGAAAACCTTGCTGTAAAAGAATTTAATTTGAAATAAGGGATCGATTATGAAGGAAACATTCTTACCAGTAGCCATGATAAAGTCTATATGATTTCTCCTATCCATTGTGGTTCGTATTGAATTATAGATTTGGAAAATGGATGTTAAGATTATGTTCCTACATAGTAGTCTCGATGAGTGAATTATATGATGCAAATAGATGGATTCATAGCAAATGGCCAAGAAATTATGGTATTCAAACTTAAGAGATCCAATTATAGACTGAAGCAACCATCAAGTCCCGGAACATCCATTTTGATTATGACCTGAAATCATTTGGTTTTGATTAACATAAGGGTGAAACATTTATGTATATAAAGGTTAACATAAATGTGAGGGTATTTTTTGTAATTTACCTAAATCATATTCTCCTATTGGGCATTGATTGAGTATACTATCTAGTATGAGAGTGTGTTGATCTGGTGCATTTGATATGAAGGAATTAAGAGATTCCATTCGTCCTTAGAATTAAGTGTATGTATGATCAAAAAAATATGATGCTAGGCTAATCCAAATACATTGATATTTATAATTTAATCACAAGTTTCATCATGTAGGATTCCAAGAAAAAACATCCTTTAAGGCATGGAATCTCTTTATCCATGGATCATTGTCCAAAGACACCTAATATAATAGAGATGATGAGTAATATATGTTATGCTTTGACGGTCGAAAGCCTTATGTATGCTATGGATTGTACTAGATTGGATATATTCTCTATTATTAGCATGATCACTGGATTTTTGTCTAACCGGGGTGGGGAGCACTAGATTTTGTGAGGTAAATTATTAGGTACCTGAAAATGAATAGAGATTATGTGATGTCTCAATCAATGGATAGTCTAGTACCATCCAGTTCATGGACATAGATCTTTATTTAGATTGGGATTAAAGTTGATCAACCTTAGGATATGTGTTTAACTTAGGGAATGGATCCATAAGTTGGAGTAGTATTAAGGAATAATGCATTTATGAATTGAAGATGTAAGCAAAATCTAATACCACTTTAGATGCAGTAAAGGAGGTTGTTTATCTATAGAACATCATCAGTTTCTTGGGCGTAGTTCCTTTAGTACATTTAGCTATTACACTTCATTGTGATAATAGCATCGTTGTTGTAAATTTGAAAGAACCATTGACACATAAGAAGGAAAAGCACATTGAGAGAAAATATAATCTTGTTTGAGTGATCGTGTAGACATGCGATCTAGTCATCGTTGAGCTTGCATCTCATAATAACCTGGAGGTTCCTTTTACAAATATATTACTAGATAGGACTTTCGAAAGTCATGTATAGATAATAGGAGTCAAATGCATTGGAGTATGGATTTAAGGCTACATAAGAGATTGTGGGGTTTTATTCTTAAAACCATGCAAAGTTGTTTTATTTTAATTAATGACGGTATTATGTAATTCATTTTATATGAGAATAATATTTACGATAACACTTTATTTTGTGTTCTTTAAATTTTTTGGTTAATATGAGGTTCAATTATGCTTATTAGGAATTTTAGTGAGTGTGGTTCAACTTAATCATATGAGATCAAAAATCTAGTTCTATAAGAATTCAATAGTTCACAACGTAACTAATGAGCTAACTGTAGTACCCATTATTTTTGAGTAATTGTTTTTATATTATTTTGCCATGTGGGGTAATTATATAAAATAAAGGGAGTTGGGGTAAATATTGTTTTACGTGATTTAAGAGATAATATTTACTGAATTTTTGCATATTTACTGTTAAGTGAATGTGAATAGCATCATATTTTATTTTGTTGCGTTGTTTTGCCTAAAGCGACGAATATGATATGAAATGATGTTGGACCATGAAATAGTTAATATTATTTCGGATGCCAATTTATAGGGCGCGGTTAGTCCTTAAATAGTTGAGATAGTCGAAATAAGTTCCATGTTGTATTTTTGAGTTCCATGTACTTTTGACCGGTTATGGCTTAATTATGCCGTTATAAGTCATTTTAAATGGTGTAGTAACATTTAAAGATAGAATTTAGTGTTAAGGGGCATTTAAGTCTTCCAACCACATTTATTCTCATATATGTCTTAAACCTTGAGAGAAAGAGAGAGAAAGAGAAATTAGGAGAAAAGAAGAAAAAGGAAGAGGATTAAAGAGTTGGGCTTTGGATTTGTTACTATCGGAAGAAAGTCAGAGATTACAACTGTAAGGCAAGTTTCTAACTTTCAAATTTATGATTTAATATGGATAAATTATGGTGATAGTTGTGTATTTGGAATAATTGAACAATTATGGGTTTTGATAAATTCTTGGTGTTTAAACCCTTAAACTTGTTTTAGATAGAATTTGTGTTGGTTATTTTAGTTTGTGGTTATGTAGGATTGTTTTGGTGGGATCAGTGGTGGATGGTGTTGGCAAAAATGGAAGATAAATGAGTTTGGGGAAGTTAGTGTCCTTAAAACCCATAGCTAAATTGGGTATTTTGTCCTTGGCGAATCTATTCATCCCTAGCGAATCGATTAGCTAAAATGGTAGGCTACAGGTCTGTGATGGGCGAATTGATTCGGATTGACCGAATCGATTTGGTAAACATGCAAAAAGATTGGTCCTCTTGACCAAATCGATTCGGATAGTTCGAATCGATTCTCTTTCAAGATCGAATCGATTCGAACAGGGGAAATCGATTCAGAAATCCTGTTGCTTTAGGTTATTTTTCTAGGTTAGATTCTATCCACTTTCTTTTAAGTTTAAGGCCTAGGAACCTTCTATTATGAAGTAAAATATAGTACTAGAGTCTTGTATTAGGATTATGAATACCCTAGATTTGAACGGGAGGGGGGGTAATTGGGCTCATTTCGGGGGCTATATAATTGATGTTAAAGTAGTTTCTTTATTTAGTAAACTAGCCTAAGACTAGGGGAAAGTAGGTTTACCTAGTTTTGGACTTTTAGATATTTGTATGAAGTATTATCACTTGAAGGCTTATTGGATAGTAAATTCATGAAGATTAATATGAAGACAATCGTTTGTTGAGTTTTACGTTATTAAACACACATGGCTCCCGATATATCATAATGTACATTTTAATTTGGTAAATTGTATGAAAATATTGATTTGCACATACATACCTCTCTAAATTCTATCATAAGGGAAGTCACGCACACAAGGTGATGTCCCCTGGCTATTGAATGCAGGGTGAATATAGTCCTCAGCCATAAGAATGGTTGTTAGATTGTGATGTTATTCTATTCGAAGTGAGGTAATTCCAGGTATGGTTGTGACTCACTATCGAAGGTATATGGTCGTTTCCCACGTAATGAGATTTAGGATGCCCAGGCTGTCTTGATGATAGGCCCTGGAAGATGATAGCTATTTAGGGGCGCATCCAGTGGGGTGACTCCCAGAAGGATGGTCTTAGAATCGTTATGTATTGTGATTACAACTATTCTCATATATATTACATAGATTGTTTCAAATAAGTTTCCGAATGAGAACTTGGACTTGTGAAATCTTATTTTGCCAACTGACTTCGAAGCTTATTGTAACACCCCGCATTTTCATGCATTAAATATTTAATTAATTCGGGAATTGAAAATTACTTGTGAGTCGTAATTTAATTGAAAATAATTAGGGAAACTTTATTTAAATACTAATCGAGGAGTAAATGGTTAATATTTATGGGAAGTTATTTACTAAGTGAATAGTAATTAATTATTTAAGTCATTTCGAGTATTAATGACAGGGTATGCACTTATCTCAACCGGGAGTTGGTATAGACTAAAGGGGTGAGGGGATAAATATTTTATAAATTAATATGAATACCAATTCTGAGTGTACGGTTGAGTCCGGATGGGCCGAGATAGTCGGAAAAGTGTACCCGGGGGTAGTAAACGGGTCACGGGGCGTTTTTAGACATAGCCGGGCCCACACGGGGGCATTTGGGTCACTTGCGCTTGGCCCGTTAGGCAAAAAACGGGATTAGGTAAATTAAGGAATTGGGAGGAATGATCAAACGACTGATAGGGTTTTAGAAAAGGCTAAGTGTATTAAGAACCCTAATAGCAGTTAAAGACAGCATTGGGATCACTAGAGAGCCAACAAGGATCGTCTTCAACCTTGGAAATTCATCTCCGAATCAGACACTACGAAACCTAAGGCAAGTGGATAACTTTCAATAGTATTGAATCTGTTTTGAAATTCATATTCACGTGATGTATTTAATCAAAATTCGTTTTGGGTGTTCATGGCATAAACATGAGGTTTTGAAAATAATAATCTGATTTACGAAATTTAATGAGGATTCTTGTAGAAATCTGATATTATAAATTGATACATATCTGGTAGGATGATATCTGGATGATTAGAAACGAATTTGGTAAGGGATTTGGGATGTAAATGGGTAAGGAATTAAAGATGGATATTTCCCCAAATTCAAAAATTGTAGTTAATGGACGAATTAATGATGTTGGTGGACATTCTGGAGGTCCCTAATAAGGTTTCTAACATGTATTAATGTTAAGAGGACTTAAGGTTGCTGGTAGAGAAAACTAGGGTTTGGGAAAAATCGTCCATGGCTGAATTTGTCTTCGCGAAGAAGAGGAAGACCTGCTCGATCGAAGGTCTGGGGTCGATCAATCAAAGGTCGACAGATATTGACAATTCGCCCAGTTTTATTTTATATAAAGAAAATTTAATTTAATCTTTTTCCATAAATTAAATTGTTGAGAATTTATACATGGGTTTTAAATCTAATTAATGGTGAATAAAATTAATTAGAATTTGGAGACGACTTAGTGTGACATCATAATTTAAAATTGTTAGGTTTTGGAGAAATTAGGTGTGACACACTAAGGTTGAATTTTTGGGAAGGTGTTCGAAAGAATTAAATATAGATGTAGTGAACAAGTCCGGGAATAACGGTTGAGGAATACCGAGTGATCAATCTTATTTAGGTAAAGGCTAAATAATTCGGGAGTCGAGAAGTTAGACTCGGGTGAGGGTAATTCGGACTTCGAGAGTCAGTTCAATTTATGGTGGGGGCGATACCAAAGGTGACTTAATTAATTAATCTGTGAATTAATTAATGATTAGAGTGGGACCATAAGCTCTTAATAAATTAACTAGGCTTATGTTACGGATTGTGTACATAGTGTAGCCGGGACATTTTATATATATATATATATATATATATATATATATATATACGGAGTGCGATAGTATATATATATAGTGTGTGTGCATTAATGTCAGTGATTGAATATTATTACTATGTACTCTAGTGCTATAGGGGGAGGTTGCGCGCAGTGGATGAATCCCCTAGCTTGAGGAGTAGGGCGAGTATAATCCTTGGTCATAGCGTCCGTTTTATGGGTGAGGGGCATCTCACTTTCAGGGAAGGAATATGACCGCCTCCAATTCATATGTTAAACTAAGTTAGTGAGCGAATCTAACTTGGATAACTAGGTTACGTGAATACACCTAGTGGGGTAGCACTTGGGAAAATTTATATTTTGTGAGTATTCTTACTCGGTCGAAAGTTTGTATTAAATGTTATTTCAGTATGTCTGTGAATACTGTAATATGATTAAATATATAATTAGGTAAATAATTATATATGGGATAATTAATATATAGTGAAAAATGTATTATGTGCATAACAGGTGTGAATGTTATATGAAATTAAAAGGAGTAATGATTCAATTAAGTTGACGTTTATAATAACTTAAAAATCACGAATTAAGGCATACTCGTTTAGAGTAGGTAAAATTCAAGGGTTAAAATAAGCATTGGGTCAGGAGCGTAGGACCCAGTAAATTAAACGGAAGCGTTAGTAGTGCACATTAGAGGAGGGGTGAGGAAGTCCTCAAGAGTGTGCGACACTAACTAAAATATGAAGAGCATGCATATTTATTTATTACTGCAAGTTAATCATTTGTTAAATGTTTTCAAATGTTTTTGGGTACTAACCCTTGCTATAAAATTCTTTTAAAAACCTTTTAGGTGTCCAACCACGAGGGAGCCAGGCTTGAATCTATTCCCGGTATCCTTTGTTGCAGCACGTGTGGATGTTGCGGGGTTTTTGATAGACGCATCCTTCTTTCATTCGTGTAGAGATTCTCTAGTAGTATCTGAGCTTGTCGCTCACAGTTCATTTATCAGTATTAGACTTGTTGAGATTTTCTTCTTATCTTTACTTGTATTGGATATTTGGACTGATGGTTTATTCGGTTAAGTATTTTATTTGTGGATGGTTATTTTAGTTAACTATGATTGTGTATTATTTTATGTTCCGCGTGAGTTTTATTTAATTAATTGAAAGATAAAAATTGGCATCAGTCTACTTTTCTCACTTAGGTGGTTAGTAATTAAAAAGACGACAGTGATGCTAAGAATGGACCAACTGAGAAACCTTTTCTAACTTGATTTAGGACTGATCACCCGGGATTAATTAGGCGGGGTGTCACACTTATTAAATTCGAATTGAGTTATTTCTTCTTGAATTAATGCATAGTTATCATTATAAATGACTTTCGTTAGGTTGTTCATGTAGACGAGAGGTGAGGATTGTTTTTTGTGACGAGAGAAATAAGCTTATTCATAATTCTAGATATTCATACCTGTCATACACTTTACTCACATGGTTATCATATCAAATCGGGCCCTGACACGTTTATATGTCTTTGTTTTGTATGAATTCTTTTTACGCCCGGGTGCTCCGCTGCAAGGACGCCTGTGTTTATTTTTCCTTCCAAGGGTCTTGGAGCTATAACTTTTTTGCGGATGTTATAGGATATTTGTATTAGATGCCTCTATCTTTTGTGGATTTTAGATATGATCAGTCCAAACATTCAGGCGTGTTACCCAAATTTTGTACTTGTCTATATACTGTGATAATTATTTTTAATACTCAGTGTAACTGCTTGTACTGGTCTATTAACTGACGGTTTATTCGGTTATTATATTGTGAATGATTGTATATGTTATCTGTATTTATATCCACCTTCTTTTAAAAATTGGATTGTCTAAATGGTTCACTTTAAATTTACAAAACAAATTGACATCCATTTTCTAAAATAATTGGTGGTTATCTTGTATTATTTTTTTCCATATAAGTGATGCTATGTATGGACCATCTATGATTCCTGTATATATTGGAGTGTCGGACTGGCCACCTTTTATTTTAATAAGCGGGGTGTCACAGATGCTATCAGAGCATCAGGTTTTAAATTCCTTAGGATCTATGCGGACTTATTACATTCTACTGTAGCGTTCTTTGATATAAAGACCTATTGTTAGGACTGTATTATTTGAATATTCTTGCGATCTTCTGCAAAGATAAATTATTTTAAATTATATTTTGATTTAGTTGCTTCTTCGTCTTAGATGCTGCCTAAAAGGGGTTGCCCAGTGAGGAGAAATAGCATTGTAGAAGATATGTAGAACCCTCGCCACAGCATGGAATGATAAATGCCGCGGAGGTGGCTAATATCGTTGCCCAGGCAGTCAATGCTGCAATGACTGCCATGGCTCAACATTTTCCTCAAGCCTAATAGCCAATAGTACAAGAGGTGTAAGCCCATTCGGGACCTTACCCGTGGGAGAGAGTAAGAGAATCTTTCTTAAAGGGTCACCCCCCAGAATTTCAGGGTGGTTATGATGTAATAGTAGCAAACCAATGGAAGAAGGATATGCAGTGTCATCTCCGAATGGTAGATTTTAGCGGGGAACGAAAGCAGATCCTTGCCACTTTTAAACTAGTCAGAGTAGCCTTGCACTTGTGGGAATCGATGAACACCAAAATAGAGGGATACCATGTCTATATCGAACTTTTAGGTTTTATTCGACCGAAAGTATTTTCATCCCGCTGTCCAAAAGAAGATGAGGAGGAAACTCCAAGATGTAGTACAAGGAGAACGTTCAGTGACAGAGTACGAGGAGGAATTTACTCATCTGGGTAGTTTTATTCTAGATGAGGTAATTCCGGAGGAAAAGGAGGATATCTAAGTTTATTGGAGGTTTGTATTGGAGAATACGACAACACTTTTTGGGAAATCCATCTTTATAAACATCTGGTGACGTAATGAATGCCGCATTGCTTCATTGACAAGATCACCATTTGCATGTATAAGGGAGTAAGAAGGTTTCAGTTTCAGGGAAGCCTAGTAAGTAAGGAGGTAATGGTGCCGGAGGAGCACTACCCTCATCTCAACCATCAGGAAGCAAGCAAGAGGAAGGGACACCCAGCAAGGGGATTTTTCCAAGAGACAGCATTTTGGGGGCTTTAACTATGGTGGTAGCAGTTTCAGGCATGGTCAGGGTGCCCAACAACAACAGCAGCAGGTGGGCCAGCAAGGCCAGGCAGGTCGGGGTAATAATGGTGGTTGAGGCCATCTGGGCCAAGGCTTGGGGCAGTCTCAAAATAATAGGGGCTGTTATTTGGAGAATATGGTAGGCCGTTGTTTTTAATGTGGGGAATCAGGTCACTTTAGGAAAGCTTGTCCAAAGTTGATTGGGGGATAGTTGCCTAGGGGTCCACAGCATTAGCAGGCACATCTACCGCCACCAGCTCTAATTTCATCCGTCCCTCCAAAATAAGGATAATTATAATATGGGCGTGTTTATCATATTCATGATGCTTTACTTCCTCAAGCCCCGCCCGCGCCGCCAGCTATCGAGGGTAAGCTTCCTATTCATGGGTATACGGGTCGTGTGTTATTTGATACGGGTGCAATGCACTCATTTATTTCTAGAAGTTTTGCTCAATTGACGGAGTTGATTAAGTCGGTGAAAAGTACCTTTACTAGTGTTGAATCTTCCATGGGTGATGGTTCACTCATATTCTTTCTTTATAAAAGTGTGGTAATAGACCTTGGTAATTTACATTTTGAGGCCAATTTACTCGTCCTTGATATGGTCAGGTATGATGTTTTTCTGGGTATGGATTGGTTAGTGAAATACCATGCTATAGTAAATTTTTATAGAAGGAGTATAGTCTTTGCCATTCTGGGTAAAGAGATGTTTCTAGTGGCTATGCCTCTTTCAGAGAGAGGTTCTAGAACATATTTATATTGTATTGCAGAGGAGACTTCTCGTGATATAGTCATCTCCCTAAATTTGATTCCCATTGTTAAAGACTTTGAGGACATTTTTCGAGAGATATTGGGCTTACCTCCAAGTCGGGAGATTGAGTTTGTGATTGATTTAGCACCGGCAACTCGATCGATTGCTAGGGCTCCGTATCGTATGGTTCCTATGGAAAAGGGGGAGTTTAGAGATCAAATTCAAAAATTATTAGAGCAGGGTTTATTAGGAGCAATACGTCATCGTGGGGTGCTCCTGTATTATTTGTGAAGAAAATAGATGGTTCCCTCCGGTTATGTGTTGATTATCAGGAATTAAACAAGGTTACCATCAGGAATAAATACCTGTTGCCTCGGATCGATGGTTTGTTTGATCAATTAAGGGGAGCATCGTACTTATCTAACATAGACTTGAGTACTGTTTATCATTATCTGCGAATTCGAGAGCAGAACGTGTCCAAAATTGCGTTCTTAACTAGGTATGGGTCCTATGAGTTTTTGGTCATGCCTCTTGGGCTAACCAGTGCTCTTTCTCTATTTGTGGACCTTATGAATAGAGTGTTTTGGGACTTCCTGGACCAATTTATTATCATGTTTATTGATGACATCCTAGTTTATTCTTAGACTGAAGTCGATCATGCTAAGCATTTATGGTTGGTCCTACCAATGCTACGAGATCATCAGTTATATGCTAAGTTTGAGAAGTGGGGTTTTTGGCTACAGGAAGTGCAGTTCTTGGGTCACATTGTAAAACTGAGGGCATTTTGGTAGATTCAAGTAAAGTTTCCACGTTGAGGGAATGGGTTCAGCCTATGACACCTATGGAAATTCGCAATTTTTTGGGTTTGGCTGGCTATTACCTCCGATTTATTAAGGCTATCCCTTTGATAAATTTGACTTGAAAGGGAGTGAAGTTTGTTTGGGATGATTATTTTCAACTAGATTTCGATGAATTGAAGGATAAGTTACCTTTCGCTCTAGTGCTCGCATTACCAAGGATGGGGGTAGACTATTTGGTCTTTACTGACCCGTCTCCGTAAGGATTGGGAGGTGTGTTGCAACAAGAGCATTGGGATATTGCTTATGCATCTCGTAAGCTAAAACCCCATGAGAAGAATTACCCCGTACATGATCGGGAGCTTGTTGCGGTAGTGTTTTCCTTGAAAATATGGAGACATTACCTTCTGGGGGAGATTTTTAGTCTTTTCACAGACCACAAATCGTTGCAATATTTATTCTCGCAGAAGGATTTGAATATGCGACAATGCCAATGGTTGGAGTTTGTGAAATACTGTCAATTTGCTATTCATTATCACCCGAGCAAGGCTAACGTGGTTGCGAATGCACTGAGTCGCCAACCCGAGGGGGAGCTAGCGAAGGTATGGAAAGATAAATGGAAAGAACTTAGCCAGGAGGATGCTGTAGCAAGGGCGTTTATGTCAGTGTTGACTGTTACGCCTACGATTGTGATGAGAGTAGTGGAAGCTCAAATAAGGGAAAAAGATTGCCAAGATCAAATACGCCAGTTGTTAACCCAGGGAGAGGAGTCCTACACAATAAGTTCTGAGGGTGGGATACATTTTCACAGGAGACTTATTATCCCGGATGAGGGAGATTTTAGGCGTTTCGTTATGACTGAATCTCATGGGTTCAGATTTGCAGTACATCTTGGTGGAGACAAAATGTACCAGGACATGCTCCATCAATATTAGTGGGAGGGTATCAAAAGGGACATATATGAATATGTTTCCCAATGTACTACTTGTGAATTGGTGATAGTAGACCATCAGCGACCAACGGGATTGTTATAACCTTTAGAAATACCGGTATGGAAGTGCAAAAATGTCTCGACGGATTTCATCCCGGGATTGCCAACATCACAAAGAGGCCATGATTCCATTTGAGTTGTCATCAATCGTTTGACCAAGTAGGCACATTTTTTACTGGTACGTACATATTACAATACAGCTCGTTACGCCCGACTATTTATTGAGGATATTATGAGACTCCATGGGTTTCCCATTAATATAGTCTCTAATCGACATAAGATTTTTGTGTCCCATTTTTGGCAAAGTTTCCAAGAAGCGATGGGTACCAAATTGAATTTGAGTACCTCCTACCACCCGCAAACGAATGGGAAGATGGATATAGTTAATCAGATGTTAGAAGACATGATTAGAATGTGTGTACTTGACTTCAAATGAGGATGGTAATAATATCTTCCCTTGGTCGAATTTTCTTACAATAATTCGTACCAATTCACTATAGGTATGGAACCTTATGAAGCGTTATATGGTCGGCCATGTAGATCACCTACTTGTTGGTTGGAAATAGGGGATCATCAGTTTCTTAGACCTGAAGTGATCTAACATACCTCTTCCAAAATTGAGCTCATTCGTAACCGCATATGAATCGCTCAAGACCATCAAAAGAGTTATGTCGATGCAAATAGAAGGCATATTTAATTGGAGGTGGGAGACCAAGTTTTGATACAGGTGTCACCAATGAAGTGTATAATGCGATTTGGGAAAAAAGGCAAGCTTGTGCCTTGTTATGTAGGCCTTTTTCCCATTATCGCTAAAGTAGGCCCCGTAGCTTATCAACTCGCCTTGCGATAAGGCCTACAATAGATTCATGATGTGTTTCATGTTTCATCCTTGAAAAAGTACAAAAGGTGTGATGGAGCTCACTGGCACATTCCTTTGGACGATATTGAATTGCAACTCGATATTTCCTATGAGGAACAACCAGTTGTAATCTTAGATCACGGGGAGCGTAAGCTAAGGTCGAGGGTGGTGCCCTTGGTTCGCGTCCAATGGGGACATCACAACACTGAGGAGTCAACGTGGGAGCGGGAGGACGATATTCGAGAGAAGTATCCACACCTCCTTTTACAAGGTACACCTAAATTTTAAGGGCAAAATTCCCTTAAAAGGGGGGGAGTATGTAGTACCCCTTATTTTTGAGTAATTGTTTTTATATTATTTTGCCATGTGGGGTAATTATATAAAATAAAGGGAGGTGGAGTAAATATAGTTTTAAGTGATTTAAGAGATAATATTTACTGAATTTTTGTATATTTACTGTTAAGTGAATGTTAATAGCATCATATTTACTTTTATTGCGTCGTTGTGCCTAAAGTGATGAATATGATTTGAAATGATGTTGAATCATGAAATAGTTTATATTATTTTGGATGTCAATTTAGAGGGCGCGGTTAGTCTTGAAATAGTTGAGATAGTCAAAATAAGTGCCATGTTGTATTTTTGAGTTCCAAGTACTTTTGATCGGTTATGGCTTAATTATGCTGTTACGAGTCATTTTAAATGGTGTAGTAACATTTAAAGATAGAATTTAGTGTTAAGGGGCATTTAAGTCTTCCAACCAAAATTATTCTCATATATGTCTTAAACCTTGAGAGAAAGAGAGAGCAAGATAAATTAGGAGAAAAGAAGAAAAAGGAAGAGGATTAAAGATTTGGGTTTTGGATTTGTTGCTATCGGAAGAAAATTCGAGATTACAACCCTAAGGAAAGTTTCTAACTTGCAAATTTATGATTTAATGTGGATAAATTGTGGTGATAGTTATGTATTTGGAAGAATTGAACAATTATGGGTTTTGATAAATTCTTGGTGTTTAAACCCTTAAACTTGTTTTAGATAGAATTTGTGTTGGTTATTTTTTAGTTGGTGGCTATGTAGGATTGTTTTGGTGGGATTAGTGATGGATGTAGTTGGCAAAATTGGTAGAGAAATGAGTTTAGGGAAGTTAGGGTTCTTAAAACCCATATCCGAAATTGGGCATTCTGGCCAGGCGAATCGATTCGCTAAAATGGTAGGCTACAGGTCTGTGATGGTCAAATCGATTTGGACTGACCGAATTGGTTCGACAAACATGCAGAAATATTGGTACTCTTGACCGAATCGATTTGGCTAGTCCGAATCGATTCGAACAAGGCGAATCGATTCAAAAATCCTGTTGTTTTAGGATATTTTCTAGCTTAGATTCTAGCCATTTCCTTTTAGGTTTAAGGCCTAGAAACCTTCTATTATGAAGTAAAATATAGTACTAGAGTCTTGTATTGATTATGATACCCTAGGTAAGAAAGGGGGTAATTGGGCTCATTTCGGGGGCTATATAATGGATGTTAAAGTAGTTTCTTTATTTAGTAAACTAACCAAAGACTAGGGGAAAGTAGGTTTACCTAGTTTTGGACATTTAGAGATTTGTATGAAGTATTATAACTTTACGGCTTATTGGGTATTGTAAATTCATGAAGACTAATATGAAGATAATCGGTTGTTGAGTTTTACGTTGTTAAACACATATGGCTCCAGATATATTGAAATGTACATTTTAATTTGGTATATTTTGGGAAAATATTGATTTTCACATAAATACCTCTCTAAATGCTATCATAAGGTAAGTCATGCGCATGAGGCGATGTCCCCTGTCTATTGAATGCAGGGTGAATATAGTCCTCGGCCATAGGACCGGTTGTTACATTGGGATGTTATTTTATTCGAAGTAAGGTAATTTCGGATGTAATTATGACTCACTGTCGAAAGTATTTGTCCGCTTCCAACGCGACGCGATTTAGGATGCCCATGTTGTCTTGGTGATAGGCCCTGGAAGATGATAGCTATTTAGGGGCACATCCAGTGTGGTGAATCTCGGATGGATGGTCTTAGAATCATTATGTATTATGATTACAACTATTCTCATGTGTATTACATAGATTGTTTCAAATAAGTTTCCGAATGAGAACTTGGACTTGTGAAATCTTATTTTTCCAACAGACTTCGAAGCTTATTAAATTCAAATTGAGTTATTTCTTCTTGCATTAATGCATAGTTATCATTATAAATGACTTTTTGTTAGGTTGTGCATGTAGAAGACAGGTGAGGATTATTTTTTGTGAAGAGCGAAATAAACTTATTCATAATGCTAGATATTCATGCATGTTATACACTTTATTCATATGGTTATCATATCAAATGGGTCCCTGACCCGTTTATATTTCTTTGTTTTGTATGGATTCTTTTTACATCCGGGGTTTCTACCGCAATGACGCCCGTGTTGATTTTTCCTTTCAAGGGTCTTGGAGCTATAAAATATTTACGGATGTTGTAGGATATTTGTATTAGACGCCTCTATCTTTTGTGGATTATAGATATGATAAGTCTAAACATTCGGGCGTGTTGCCCAAATTTTGTACTGGTCTATATACTGTTATAATTATTTTTAATACTTGGTGTAACTCCTTGTACTGGTCTATTAACCGGTAACTTATTCGGTTATTATATTGTGAATGATTGTATATGTTATCTGTCACCATCTTTTAAAAATTGGATTGTCTAAATGGTTCACTTTAAACTTACAAAACAAATTGACATCCGTTTTCTAAAATAACTGGTGGTTATCTTGTATTATTATTTTCCATGTAAGTGATGAGAAGTATGGACCATCTATGATTCCTGTATATATTGGAGTATCGAGCTAGCCACCTCTTATTTTAATAAGCGGGGTGTCACACTAACATCCCAACAAAATGATTGTGGTGCAATCCTAGTGGTTTAACTCAAACAGTTGGAGCCTGTCTAACGGTTGGAGAACTTGTATGTTATTTTAAAAGGGGATAATGACTTCTACATAAAGGAATATATTGAACTGGACTAGTCAAGATATTTTAGTCCAAGGTCTTTCTTGATTAGACTTTGATAATATCACACAATTTGTATATGTTGTATAGATTGCTAATCTTAAGAGTTATGAGAACTAAAATGATTGCATAATTGTTCTTTGATTCTTATGAGGACGATTAAATACTATTAAATCTCAATGTCTACAAGTTGGGTGATTATTATTTTAATAGGTATGAGACCATAATTTGAAGTAATTCGCATCCAGGAGATACCTTTGGTTATAATAACCCTTGGTAGACATATAAGATTTATTTTGACCAATTAAACCTGACAATTGGATTATTTTATAATCTGATAGAATAGATAAATAAGTTAAGTGTGTGAATCAAATAATTAATTAGATGTTTAATCAAATCAATTAGATAAAAAGTTGATGTGACCAAGCAAATATCACAACATTGGCATGGGAATCATAATACATAGCATAATAGACTTTGTAAATAAGACCTCACTATATCTGAGTAATTTTTTAGACAGTTAAACGGGGGTGAAGTGATAATTATCTAATATAATCAATCATGATTAAATATGGAAAGGAAATAAATCATAGGGTACGTAACTTAGGATTTTTAAGTGTTTATTAAAAGTCAACTAAATTATTTTTTATGGGTCCCATGTATAGTACACACACCCATGCAGTTAGGTTCAAACTATCAAGAAACCCAATTTGGCCCAAAATCAAAACATATAATAATATGTAGGTAAAAGTTAGGGTTATATGTTTCACAATTCATTATTATGATTCGAGATTGGGGAGAGAAAACATAATTTATGTTTTTATGAAGAGTGCAAGAGAGAGGTCCATATCTAACTGAAAATTAACATTTTTTTTTCTTCAAATCTGCACATGCACCTATCTAATCTTGATAGGATTATATACTAGAAAATGCAAGAATTTCCAAGCTTTCAATAAAGATTTTGGAGAATTAAAATAAGACATCCTATCATGTTATCCAAATACCTTTCTCCATAACAAATTACAATCAAATTTGCAAAGGTATTGTATTTGCACATTCCGTCGTATATTTAATAAAAAATTTAAAGTTTGAAATTTTCTATTTTGTGTATGTCTATTGTAACAACCCCAATTTTCTCACATAAAGGTCGGACAGACATAGTACGCCGAAGATAGGGCATGTTATACAATCTATATCATTCTCATCATCAAGACCATAAAAATAATTATTTGCAAACTAGATTTGAATTTCAAACTGGATTTAAATAAATAATCAAGACAATAATAAATCTAACATCCACATATTATAAATGAAAACCCAACATAAACCTAAATGTCTCAACCGGCTAAAATAAATTTGACTACGGGCTTATGTCATTACAATAATTCTAAAAATAATAAAACTGAAATAGAAAGATAACCAAGTCTAGAATCAATGATATCAAGTTTGATGCTCAAGGTGAGACTGCAAGGCAGATCTTTTCCCTGTCTTAGAGTACCTGGGGGGGGGGGGGGGGAAACACTTATAATTTTGGGTCAGTTCCCTAGAGTGTGCAAGAATTAGCTTACTAAATTTATTGTGCAAAAGTACAATTAATTCAAAGTGAACATATCCCATTGTCACTCACATATATTAAAATCACGCCTCTCATCTAAGAACAATGCTAAATGTATAACCAAGCAACTCCAAAAGTAAATAGCTTATGAATGTGCCAACGTAATTATAAGGATGCATCAAGCATAAATAATTTACCGAGATATAATCCTTTACATTCTAGTTTCTACTACCCAAGGTATCCCAGTACTACCGATAAAATGACATGATATTATACCATGAGACTACGTAGTATTGGGTATATGTTGTATAATATACATCATTAGACTAGGAATTAATCTTATTCATTTCTATTAATTTCTATATATGTCCTTATATATACAACACTAAGGCGTCTACTAATTGCGTCTCATTCATTCTCTATCGATAAGTCCGGAGGAGTCTCCTATCCACAATGCACATCACAATACACACACAAGTGGGGCAGTACCATGCATTACACCATATCATAACTCTTACCAAGTAGTGAAAATCTCTCGTAAATGGTGCTACTATGTAGTACCAATAATAATGACCTAAACGACACCTAGACCACCTGTCCCGATGTCTGCTTTGGTCTCGAACACGCATAACCCTAATCGATTGGACAGTCCACGAACACATGTATGTCCACATAAAATATAAACACATATTACCATACATTTAAGGTAATTTTACTAATAATTACCCCATAATGGACTAGTAGAGATTTTTAGTAATTAACTGTAGTTAATAAATTAACGATTATGTAATTTTAATAACATCCTTTTCTTTATAACATACAATCAACCATCGAGTTAATTATTAAAGTCCCCCTTGGTTCAAATAATACTTTAAACCATCTAGTAAATTCTTTACAGGATTCCCGTAATTATTCTATGTTAATGATTTACCATAATGTAATATTCTAAATTCACTTCCTTTGTATAATACGTTTACCCAGCTAGTTAGTTTATTTTCCTTATTTATTATTAACGTCACAAATCCATTTTTAAGAAATTTCTCAATTTACCTTACACGATCCCACTAAATCATATGAATTCCTAAAATTCACCCAGATATAACAGCGAACCCCATGCCCAGACACCCAAAGGCGAAACCGCTTTTGTCCCTAGACGAACCGATTCGTGCCTGGGCGACTGCACAGTTCCTCCAAAAAATTTCAAGACGGGATTTATAATATTTCACCCAAATGTAATTCCAATATCTTGTTCCTTAATATAATTATTCAAATAGGTCCCATGACTTTGTTTACCCTCTTAGGATAATTTATTACGTGTTTCATTACTCGATTCAAGTCTGAAATCATAGAAATTCAAGCTATAGGTGGGATCATACCAAATCATCTTCTATTCCTATAAATTTCCTATGATTATGACATGATGCGAGGGTTACAATCAACATAAACTTCAGATCTTTAACACAAACAATATTCCTCTACATGTGAACCATATAATTTAAGCAAGGCCTTTAAAGTATGAATTTCTATCATCTAACCCAAAACTAATACCCATCCAAATTTTTGGATTTTCAATCCTATTTTTAGATCTAAATCCTCTATACCCATGATTCAATTCATCATTATGCCACCATAGATCCTCAAATAATCAATAATTCTACATTGAAAATAAATCATAATAAATTAAGAAATCTATTAGACAAATAAAGTGAGCAAGGAAATTCTACCCTAATTTTTTTGAGGACTTCCTGGTGAGTTCTTCAGCCTTCTTTCTTGATTTCTCATCCTCCGTAGCCCTTTTCCTCCTTTCTATTCCCAGTGTGTCTGATAAGGTTTTTGGTTAATGATGGGGAGCTTCCTTAATCTCCTCATTTATATATTCTAAACTCAATTCCCGAATTGGACTTAAAATCCCATATTTGGACCCCCAAATGGCCCCAAACTCATATTCCAAATAGTTCAATAACCTCGCAACTTATATACATATAACCCATGACAATTTCTAAATGTTTAAAACACCTAAACGAGCCCACAGAACCTCCTGAAACACGTCCCAAATATTTTTATTCAACATAGATATTTTTATTACGTTTAGATGACGCGTAACCATAAATTAAATACTATATGGTTTCTTTTCTGTGAGTGAACCTATCATTTTAAATAAAGTACAATAATTTTAAAATCAAGAATAAGTATTATTTCATAATTTAAGTGTCACTCATATAAATTCAAATCACTTCGATTCAATTTACTTCCAAGTTTAATTTAAAATTATTAGATTAATTTTTGTCATAATATTTTTTTCCAAAAACACGGGGTATTACATTCTTTCCCTTAACAACAGAATTTCGTCTTCATAATTCATTTAAGCTTAACCTTATATTTTAATTCGCACTATTATCATGCGTTTTACAACCAATTAATCCATATTCATATCCCATGAGGTAAAATAAAAAGGCCCAACTATGTTTATTATAACATTACTGGGGCGCTCATATATTCCACATTACATGCACACACGTGCCATTATTAAATAAGAATGACACATATACATACAATTTGTATCAGGCACACCAAGTATATTTATACAATAAAGTATACAACTACATGGGTAAACGTAAAAAAAATAACCATATTAGTATCCATCTTGCCTCAATTCCCGACATTTGCTAATTTCGGGCATGGGACGTCTCGCAAGCGAAATTAAAATAAGGAATCCTCCCAATACACTACTAAACGGCTCAGTCAGTTATTGTTATCCGTCAATCCAAGACTTAAAATAAAACAAGGATAAACATTTACACTAATCATGTATATTCCAATTTGTGCCCATTGCACACAAAAGTCTCATCACTCCTAAGGGATACACTAAATCCCAATAAATTTTACTAGTTTGATAATACCAATAATAGTAACAAAATGTATTAGGATCCAACATATCTCATTTCCTAACATCTGTTGATTTCGTGCATGGGACGTCTTTCAAGATAAATCTAAATAAGGAACCCTTCTGATGCACTACTACATAGCTTCGTCAGTTATTGAGATATGTCAGTCTAGGACTTAAGTCTAGTAATGTTCTTAATACATTAATAAGGATCCACAATCCTACTCATTCCAGTAAAGGATAGCAATGCCTATTTCTAATGACATTGTTATAATAATAACATTATTTATTATCATACGCATAGTCATGTAAACAGATATCACTAGTCATACAATTCTATGAACAAACAACCTTTACCATATAATTACTTCTCGTCACTTGTGTCCTTAATATAAGTTTGTCATCGGCTAACCGTCCCACATATCCATTCCCTAATGTATGCCGCCATCACCACGTAGCCCTCACTAAAACTTTGGACTCAAAAATCACCTCCAATAGATAAACTCATGTCGTAAGCAAAAATCTATTGTCTTCATCACATTCACTAATCCAAAGTAGGGCATTGCAACAACCTAAGAATAATGACTATAACACATAAGGGGTTTATGAAACCCATCAACCATATGTCCCTCTCCCATCAACTGTAACAATTGTAACAACCTCCATTTTCTAGTGCAAAGGTTGGTGAGACACAGTACGCTGAAGATGGGGTAAACATTTATTTGCAAACCCCATTTGAATTTAAAAGTGGATTTTAAATAATCAAGACAATAAAAAATTCAACATCCACATACTATAAATTAAAACCCAACATACACGTAAATGTCTCAACCGGCTGAAATAAATTTGACTTCGAGCTTATGCCCATACAATAATCCCAAAAATAATAAAACTGAAATAGAGAGATAACCTAGTCTAGCATCAATGATTCGAAGTCTGATGCACAAGGTGAGACTAGAAGGCTGATCTCTCGATAGTCCTGCTATCCCTGTCTAATAGTACCTGGGGGACATTTATAATTTTGGGTCAGTGCCTTGGAGTGTGCAAAGTTAGCTTACTAAATTTATTATGAAAAAGTACGATTAATTTAAAGTGAACATATCATATCGTCACTCACATACATTAAAATACTTCCCCTCCTTTAAGAGCAATGCTAAACGTATAACCGCCAAAGTCCAAACGTAAATATCATATAAATGTGCCAACGTAATTATAAGGATGCATCGAGCATAAATAACATACTAAAATAGAATCATTTACATTCCAATTTCTACTATCCAAGGTACCTCAGTCACTACCCATAAAGTGACATAATAATATATCATGCATACTACATAGTATTGGGTCTGTGTTTCAACTTCTACATCAATAGAATAGGAATTCATCTTATACATTTCCATTCATTTCTATATATTCCATTATATATACGACATTAAGGAATCTACTAACAACTTTTCATTCGTGCTCTATTGGTACGTCCGTAGGAGTCTCTTATCCACAACGAACATCACAATACAGACAACTGAAAGGACTGTCCACGAACATAAGTATGTCCCCATGACTTTATTTACCCTCTTAGGATAATTTATTACGTCTTTTATTACTCGATTCAAATTGGAAATCATAGAAATTCATGGTATAGGTGGGTTCATACCAAATCAACTTTTATTCCTATAAATTCCCTATGATTTTACCATGATATGAGGGTTACAATGAACATAAATTCTCGATCTTTAATACAAACAATACTCCTCTACATATGAACCAAATAATTTAAGCCAGGCCTTTAAAGTATGAATTTCTATCATCTAACCCAAAACTTATAGCCATCCAAATTTTTGGATTTTCTATCTTGTTTTTAGATTCAAATTGTCTACAACCGTGATTTAATTCATCATTATTCCACCACAAATCCTTATGTAATACAGAATTCTATATTGGAAATAAATCACATATATTAGACAAATAAAGTTGGCATGGAAATTCTACCCTGATTTTCTTGAGGATTTCTTAGTGAGTTCTTTAGCCTTCTTTCTTGATTTCTCCTTCTCCTTAGACCTTTGACGCCTTTCTATTCCTAAAGTGTGTGTTAGGGTTTTTGGTTAATGATAGGGAGATTCCTTAATCTCCTAATTTATATATTCTAAACTCAATTCCCGAGTTAGACTTAAAGTCCCATATTTGGACCCCAAATAGGCCCAAACTCATAATCCAAATAGTCCAATAACCTCCCAACTTTTATACATATACCCCCGGACCATTTTTAAAGGTTTAAAACACCAAAACAAGCACATAGAACCTCTTGTAACACGTCCCAATTACTTTTATTCAACATTGATATTTTATTATGTTTAGATGACGCTTAACTATAAAATAATTATTGTATGATTTCTTTTCTATGAGTGGACCTATCATGTCCAATAATTATAAAATCAAGAATAATTATTGTTCCTCAATTTAATATTTACTCATTTAAATTTAAATCCCTTTGATTTAATTTATTCCCAAGCTTAACCTAAAGTTATTAGATTAATTTTTGTCATAGTATTTTATTCTGAAAACACGGGGTATTACATCTATCCCCACCAATCTCTTGGATAAATAGTGAGTAGACTATAGGAATATGGGAGGTTTAAGAAGAAGTTTTACGACTATAGTAGCATAGTGGAGTGTTTTAGAAAGGCTTGAAAGTGGTTTAAGGCAGTTGATATGAGCATTAGATACGAATTATATTTATGAATGCAAGTGGGACTGATTGGCGGTCGTAGGTAGAATGGTGGGAGTAAAGGAGTTGGTTTCACCAAGGACTGTGGTGTAATACCCCGTACTTTTGACTATAATTATTTTTGGGATTAATTAATTAATTAGCGTATTAATTGGAAATTAATCCGGGTTATAATACTAATGAGATGCGTATTGGTATTTGATTATGTGCATATATGATTATATATGTATCTGGTATTATAAAATTTGTCGTAGGATTTATATACGGCATTTTAGAAATTTTGTTGAGACGCGTGGGACCGCCGCGTCACGGTATAATATATTGATGATAAAAGTGAATTTAAAATCTATAATCCGTATGGTCGTTTTGAGTGCGTCAACGCGTCCGGAAGGGTCGAGATAGTCAGAAAACACTAGCCGGGGGTATAGTTCGGGTCCCGGGGTATTTTTAGGCCATACCGGCAACTTAAAGGGTATTTTAGTAATTTGGTATTTTTGGGTAATTAAAAGTGACAAAAATTGAGAGTTGTAATCTGATAAGGAATTGACCCAACCAACCCTTTATTAACCCCATAAGCTACGTAGGTTATCATTTAGTCTTCCAACTCTCCCAAAGAAAACCCTAGCCACCATAGCCATCTTTTGGAGAAGAAAGCTTGGAGAAGGAGAGAGAGAGAGGAATTCTGCAGAGATTCTTCACCAAATCAACACCAAATCCGAAATCAAACCAAGGCAAGTGATTTATTCCATTTAAATTTCAGAGAATGCTTCTTCCATGTTAGATTATTCATAAATTTTGTATGTTCTTGGAAGATAATGAAAAACCCATAAGATTGGAGTTATTAGTTTAAATTTTGGGATATAGGTTGCATGTAGAATGTTACTGGAAGATTATATTAAGAGAATTATCGACTTTTGTTATACCAAAAACGGATTTAAGATGAAGTTTATGAATGTTCTTGAGAAAAATCTGGAAACTAAGTTTTTGATGAAGATTGATCCATATGTAGCCTATAGTTGTTGAAATATTGATTTATGGACGTTAGTAATATTGTAGGATTGTTATATGACATTACTATAACGTTATATCTGAGAATCATACGTTAGAAATAAGTTTTGGGACGTTTTCAAATCTGCAGAACGAAGCAGTCCGTAGCCATAACTGTTCGATCGATCGATCGACATTCATCAGTCGATCGATCGACTAGATCGATCGATCGATATTCATAGGTCGATCGATCAACCTTCCCAGAATGAGTAAAATTTTCCTTAATTTGATTTTAATGGTGGAAACCCTCGGAGAATATGTTTGGAGAACTTATGAATACCCTCAACCTTAAGGAGACCAGTAGGAGTGATTATTATAGTGGACTTTAATTAGAATGCAATTCGGGGAATTATTCTAGGTTATTGAAATTCGTTAGAGAGGTAATGTTTGGGTTAATAGTGCAAAATTGTGTAATTCGATGAAATAAGGTTTAGGGCAGAAGTAAAGACCTTAGGTATATAGATGTTATATGTGGGAATTATGGGAACTTAATAGTCTATTCAAGATAGGTTTTAAGGATAAGGGACTACGGAGTGAGACGTGTCGGCAATTTAACCTTATATTAACGGGAGACTTGAAATATATAAGTTTGGAATAATGGTATAATGATGTAGAAAATACCTTATTAATATGGTAATATCTAAGATGTGTGAATGCTTAGTATATAGTTTATGTGTATGACATACCTACCGTACTTGCTATCACGGGAGGTTTGCGTTCGCTTAGGACCCTCTAATCCTCGTGTGCCTACGGGGGGGATTTAGACTGGTACCTTGATGAACATAGATCATAGAAGGACTTATTGTGATATTAATAAGTCTGCATGACCATGGGAGCGTAGGTATGTGCGTGACCCATGTGATGGTGACTGTGTTCGCCTCCACTATTTGTGAGTTGTGTTATCTGAACTATTCCTGAGAGATTCGGAATATGTGATCCTTATGTACGTGATGTACCGGGATGGATAGCAGAGTATGTGTGCACCATAGCTTAGATTGCGGGGTGCTTGTATCGTATATTTATGATGTGAATAATATACATTAAATTAATGGAAATCCTCATGTTAATGTTGTAAAAATATTACGGTATTGTTTCGAGATATATAATGAGTTAGCTGTTAGTTATATCAATGGCATAGTTAGTAACTGAGTTTACGTTAAACCTCTATTAAATTACGAGCGTTATTATGTTAAATTAACCGAGTAAAATGGGTAGAACCTTTGGTAGTCTAGCTAGTTACGTTGTCACTTAGCTAGTGGAAAGGGTAGTTATAGATGGGTACTTACGTTAGGAGTGCACAGTTAGTCGAGAGGTGAGAATTTAATGTGAGTGCACGTCCTAACATGTACTTTGCATTTAATGTTTTAAATGTTTTTAAAGCACTTGCAGGTTTTTAAAATGATTTCCACTTTCGGGCTCTGACCCATTTGCTTTCAAATATATTTTCTTGTAAAACCATTTTAGGTGCCCAGCCACAAGGACACCAGGCATAGGATTCTCATTCAGGTGACGAGCTGTAGCTGTTTGTGGAAGCTACAGGGATTTGCATGTAGACGCTTCTCTCATTTGGATTCCAGTCTCAGCATCTATCAGTCGTAGGGCATGTTGCCCAATTCTATTTGACATTTTTACATTTCAGTTTTCAGACTCTAGCGTGTATTGCTCAGTATTCAGTTTTAGTTATTTATTTCAGTTTACTTATCAGTTGTGGGATTTGTATTGAGGAGTTTTTCCTCCAGGTTTTATTTACATATTGTGATGGTTATCCGTTTTACTTCAGCATGGTGAATGGTGTTATTTAGTTGTTCATTACTCTTGTGCATGTTAATCAGATTTAATAAAATTTGGCACTTACTTTTTAAATACTAGGTGGTTAGTAATAATAAAACGTTTTCGACAATGATGCTATTAACTGAGCCAACTTAGCATTTTGAATTAATTTTATAAAGGAGTAGCTACCCGGTGTTTAATTAGTCGGGGTGTCACATGTGGATATTATGGAAGCATAGTTTGTTGTTCTTAGTAATCCATAGGATGGAATACTTGAGGGGTTTGGTTATCTGACCTCCTACCCATCCCCCAAGTTTTGGTTCGAACACTGGATTATTGATAACTCTATAATTTGAAGCACTTAGGAAGCCTACATTGGTCTCATTTAGTCAAGGACTAGTGCTTCCTCCCTATGGTGTTAAATAGTCCTACAGATTCCATTAGAAAATGAAAACAACTAATACTAGCATATTTTCATATCCTAAGGCCATTTACGAAATTCGTTTCACATGTATTGGGTTTGTAATAGACATGATGGTGAGTATATGGTCTGGTAGTTGTATTTATGTTAATTTATGGTGCATATTTCTAACCATTAATTTCCATCATTGAGCAAGGCAAACCTATTGGTCACTGTAGTGACCATGGTATTATGATTTTGTGCCATATTCCTAAAGTGATAAGAAACGGATTCAATTGCCTGATCAATTGGTCTTTAATGTTTGAAGGCACACCAATTACAAGTGTATTTTTTTATATTGTTGGCTCTTGGAGATATTTTAATATTCAATTCATGATTATGAGCCAGTATTACTAACTCTTATGTTATTTTAACCGTTATTTTTATAAGTGCAAATATGTTGGCTAGTAGAGAAAATTTCACAAATATTTGTGTTATATCTTCGTTAGACATGTTCTAGCCATTTGTAACCTTCACACACCATTGAGTTCCCACCGAATGTTCCAGAAATGTGCTTGAGTTATTTTCATTTGTCTTGGTGAATAATTAGGATTGCTAGCATTCCAGACACAATTTATGGTCTTGTCAACTAAAGATCTTAGACTAACGATAATTATCTGGCGATTGTGTATCGTTTGATACCTCAATTAGAAGAACTTAGGCTTCCCTTAGGGAAGACTTTCATGTGAGTACTAAGTTGTGGTAATTTACAAGGTAAAAACAAAATGAAAATTTCATGAACTAAAGGAATGTAAAGCATTGTAAATAAAAGAAATAAAATTACAACTAAAGTAAAAGATTACAAGAAAGTAAAGTATGAGTAAACTAAAGAGTTACACTAAGGAAATTCAAAGAAATAAAGTAAATGAAAAGAAAATGTAAAGGTGAGAAATCTTAAATAAACATTTAAGGATAATGTTTCAAACTAACTTAGAATCTACATGAAAATGAAATAAAATTTGTAGATAAAAGGAAAAAAGGGAAAAGAGGATAAAGTAATGTAAATCCTTTTTAGGAGTAAGTCCTCTCTTCCTTGTTGGGTTTGTTGCTTACTTATAGTATTATTTTCCAAGGAATGTTACTGCTCTTTGATAATCATTAGGTGATTTCTCACCCATTTTGCCTTTTTCGCCCTCTAGTGAACTAAGACCCATATTTGAATTGTAGTATGTTCTAATTTTAAGTTACAGTACCAACTCGGGACAAATGTCACGCATGCATATTTTCGGCTATTTTATATTTTATTTAATAATTAAGCTATTTTTTTAATATTATGTGACGGCCACACAATTTTTTTGTTAACATGATGTAAACATGCCCCTTACACAATTGATTTTTACAGATGATTAAATAGTTGACTTTTGATTTTCTCAGAGCCATGTACCCATGAGGATCATCATTACGCTCTGCATAAATACACATTTTATTGCTAAGACCTGTGACTGCTCTAATCAATTATCATTTTGACCATTAGCTCCGAGCTCCACATCTTCTACATTTTCTTTCTTTCTTCATAAAAATGGGTCCTTTAAGTTGCAAAAGTGTTGGATCTAAACTACCCCATGAATCTTCTTTTAGACCATCTAGTTGTGTTACACATGCTCTTGGACTATATGATGATGATAATATTTTTACATATAGTAGTGAGCCAAGATGGGATCATTTTTGTTGTTTTCCACATTCGCTTGAGGTGGTTCTGATTTCTACGTCATTCAACTTGGTGCTAGGGAATTTTCTCCTGAAGTCAAGCAACAACTCCCTAAGGACATAATAAACCTTGGCACCGTACCCCAATTGATAGTTATTAATGTGATCCCAAACATATTTTCCAATTTGTGTAATCAATATGGTTCTCTTCCAACAACACTTTTTGGTAAAACTAATCCCTGACTACTTTTTTGTAATACCCCGAGATTTTTGGGACAATAATTTATTTATATTCGGGTGAAATAAATATTAATTTAATTAGAAAATAATTAAATTGGAATTTGAGGTCAAAATTTTAAGATGTTAGAAAGTGATTCGGATGATAATTCTGAGGCGATTATTTCCAGAAGGGTCGAGATAGTCGAAATGACTGTATTTGGGTCTTATTTGGGTTCCAAAATATTTTAAGTCCGTTTGGCTCGAATTAGAGTGACCGAGTCATTTAAAGTTGTGTATTTTTATTTGAGGCTTATTAACCCTACGGGAGAAGTATTCCTCATTTAGAAAGAAAGAGGAAAAGAAAGAGAAGAAGAAAAGAAGAGAGAAAAGAGAAGAAAAGTTTGGAAATTCCGGCAAATTAGAGATTTTGAGGGCGAATCAGACTCTACAACTTTGAGGCAAGTGATTAAACTTGATAAATAATTCTTGTGCATCTTTTATTTCATGATTAGTGGATAAATTCATGGATTTTGAGTTATTATCTCAAAAACCTAGATTTTGGGTAAATCTTATATTTGATTTGTACATAATGAATTTGAGGATGGAAATTAGTTGGGTTAAGTTATATAATGAATTTTGATGCTATATATATGTTTAGGTGGAAGAGAAGTGGTTGGAAGATGATAAAAATGAATTTTGGATTTTGGGGAAGATGATGAATAGTAACTCCGTAGCTTGCGGGGTCAATTCGGCTAGGAAGCGAATTTATTCAGCTCTTGGTAAAGACATGAAAGTTGTAGATCTCTTCGATACGGTCGTATGGGTGTTGATCGTGTATTTTTTTTCTTCAATTTTTTATGATTTTTTTAAGATATTAGTTCCGAGGTTGAAATCATCAACTCGGAAATCAAACCGGAAATTGGAAAAATAATGGCTAGAATTCACTGTGTAGATGTTTGTGATGATTTTGGTGTATATTAGAAACCATGAAAATGAATTTGGGTTGTTGGATGGAAAAGTTGGAGAATTAATATTCGAGGATCTGGTGTGATCGGTCGATCGCGCCCCTATGGTCGGTCGATCGCTCCTCTAAAATGAGGCACATTGTCTTCGATCTTAGGCATATTAGCGAACCGCGATCAACCGCGGTTGGGGCACCGGTCGATCGGGCCTTTGTTTTGGGTTGAAGTGTGGGTCTTTAATTTCATTCCCTTTCCTTCGGGTTTATATTTATGGACCTTCCAAATTATTGTATAAAAGAGGATTAGGTGATTATAAGGGGACAATTGACTTTAGAACTGTGAGATGATATTTGGGGCTAATTAATAAATGAAATTTATGGTGGGATACATCTCTCTCTCATTAAGGAAACGAGAAAAAAATTAATAAATTGTTGAATGAAAACATTGGGGGTTTTAGTGATTAATTTCGAGAGAGTGAGAATTTAAATGATTGTATCAATTTGGTGGAAAATCCTCTAAGTGTCGAGGTTAATATTGAGGAATGATAATTGTTGATCAATGCGCATACGGATATAGAAAATATCCTCAACATAAATTAAATTGATAGATGATTCATACAAATACAAGTGAGGTGTGAATTTCAAGTGAGAAATCGTATAGGGTATACAAAGTGGGGAAGTTACGTGAGTTGTTAACGAATATTATATCGAGAGTAAAATATACTAATAAATATTATTTCATTTATGCCTAAAACCATATTAAGAGTATGTAAATAGTGTGATATACATACCTTTTATGATCGTATACATTTATATGATGTGAGGATGTATGTATATCTTGTGTGTATGATACTTATATAAGTGAAGCATACCCCTTCTATGCTATCATGGGAAGTTGCGCGATGTGGGTGAGGCCCTGGTTTGAGGAGCAGGGCGCGTATAGTCCCCAGGTCATAGCGTCCATTATTATTGTGTGATTGTTTTTATTAGGGGTGGGACATGGTGGGTATGTTTCGTCTCATTTATGGGGAGGAACTATGACAGCTTCTCGTACGTTGTGATATGGTTTTTACGGAGGTGGTGTGAGATTCCGACCGTTGGTACCCAGGATGATATATGAGGGATTCCCTGGTAGATAATAGCACTGAGAACCTGCATCCTCAACTTATAGCTCGCTGGGATGGTTATTATTATACTTATGTGAATAGTATATTATTTGTATATGATTATGTGATATCATATTTGTCTCTAGAGTAAAGAGACATAAGAAGATTGCTTGAATCTCATTCTGGGAGATTTTAACCGGACATAAATTGTGATGAATACATAGGGTAAAAATGAAGAGAATATAATTATATGAGTATATAGATTACTTTGGGTATCGAGGGCTTAATGGGCCTCAACGACTAGCATTGCCAAGGAGTAGTGTATCGGGGGGGTTCCTTGTTTGGATTTCACTTGCGAGACGTCCCACGCATGAAACTTAGTGCAATGTTGGGAGTGAGGAGAAATTAGTCCTTAGTGCTCATATTTATATATTAGTATATCTCAAAAATCGACAGTGCCAAGGAGTAGTGTATTGAGGGGCTCCTTGTTTGGATTTCGCTTGCGAGACGTCCCACGAAGGAAACGCCGTGCACTGTTGAGAATTGAGAATAATTAATTAATTACATTAAATAAGAATTTGGGTTATACGCGTCATGCATTGAGGGTATAATGAATCTTTATAGTCAATACTGCTAGGAGTAGTGTATCAGGGGGGTTCCTTATTTGGATTTCGCTTACATGACGTCCCATGCACGAACCGCGGTGCAGTATTGAGAATTGAGAGAAGTTTAGTCCTTAGTACTTAGATGCTAATAACTCATATATATATATATATATATATATATATATATATATATATATATATATATATATATATATATATATGTATGTATGTGTGTGTGTGTGTGTGTGTGTGTGTGTCAATAACTAGAATATGAGAAATTCATCTAAAAGAGAATGTTTTTGTATAGTTTATATGTTTAGTAAGTTGATGAAGAGTTGAGATTTGAAATAGTAGAAGTTGAGAAATAATTTAGATGGATTTTAAATTACTATAAATTGTGAGTAAGTTAGATTACTTTACCTTGATAGATTTGGGCAATTATTTGGAGATCATGTGCATAAGTTTAGTGCGCGCTTTAGATGGGAGGTGAGTTGGATTTTTTGGAGAGTGCGAATCCACTTTAATCATGTTATAATGCATTTATAATTATTATGCATTTTAATTCACTTGCTAAAAATGTTTTCACACCTCGGGCTCTCACCCGTCTATATTTTCTCTTGCAATATATATATTGTATTATTTTAGGTGTCCCTCTGCAAGGAGGCCATTGAGGATATCCATTCAGTGTATTCGTAGAGCTGTGGCAGCAGCGGACTGTTGCGGTTTTTTCTTATAGTCGTTTCCTATCTTTCGTGTATCTAGATCAAAATTCAGTTTGTGTATCGGGTTTATACCCAGGTGTTGTAGTGTAGCACTTTGATATTTTATTTCTCAAACTGTTGTATTGTCTGTGACCTGACAGCATATTCAAGTATTTTATTTTGTACATTCTGTTTTACTCTTTTATTAGTCTCCTTTATGTCATTTGAGCATGTGTGTGTCTCTTATCATATATAGTTGTTATGTCGTTGATTTGTTTTAGTTTGTAAATAAAATGTTTTAAAAAAAATTTGACACCCTCTTTTTATAGTAATCGGTTATCAGTCCTATTTATTTTAGAATCTTCAATAGACCCTCAGAATGATCCACTTGAGATTCCTGGTTATTTTAGTATAGGTCTGGCCACCCGTTATTATTCCAAGCGGTGTGGCACAGGTGGTATCAGAGCATTATGTTCTAGTGCCTTTAGGATCTGTGTGGGTGTACTGCGATCTTCTGTAAGCGTTCTTGAAGTAGAGCCCTTTTAGTAGGACTGTTGTGTTCATACGTCCATATTTTCTTCTGTGATGAGAAAGAATTTGAAAGGTGTTCTGATACACTTGTTCGTGTTTCAGATGCCACTGAAGAGAGGCCGTCCAAGTAGTGCGAATAAAGGGGCTGAGAGTGTAGAACCCCAAATTCCTCAAAGGAATATGACTATAGATGAAGTTGCTAGTATTGTGGCACAAGCAGTAACTACTGCCATTTCTGCAATGGCGCATCAACCTCCAATTCAAGCATCCCAAATGCATCCAGGACCGTATTTGTGGGAAATAATACAGGAAGATTTTGGTAAGGGACATCCTCCTGAGTTTTCAGGGGGAGTTGATGCGATGGTTGCAAGTCGATGGAAGAATAGTATGCAAATACACCTTAGTATGGTTGAGTGTAGTAAGGTGAAGAAGCAATTTCTTTCCATCTTTAAGCTAATGGGAGCAGCTCTATAGTGGTGGGAGTCTGTCACCACATCTGAATAGAGAGATACATTGCCAATAACAGATTTTTGGGAACTCTTTGACATAAGGTATTTTCCTTCCGCGATTCAGAAGGAAATGAAGAGGAAATTGATGGATGTGTTTCAAGGTAATAGAACGGTGGCCGAGCACAAAGAAGAATTTACTCGATTGGTGAGTTTAATACCGAAGGAGGTGAATACATAAGAGACATGAATATCAAAGTTTATACGAGGTTTAGATTGGAGAATCCGACATCATTTGTTAGGGAACCCAACGTTACTGACTTTCACCGAGAAAGTGAATATGGCATTGTTACAGTGCCATGAATATCGTCTTCGTTCACAAGGGGGTAAGAACTTTAAAGATTCGGGTTCATCAAGTAGGTCTGGTAGTGAGAATGCCAGTAATGCCAGAGAGTATAAGAAAAAATTTAGAGGGTCGCAACAGCGTTATGTTCCTCAAGATAGGTAGAGAGGATTTGTGGCTAGATGTTTCTTTTGTAAAGAATTTGGTCACAGGAAGAGAGATTGTCCTAAAATAGGTAAAGGACCACATTTTGAAGAAGCTTTGGATGTGAAACCCTTACAGCAAATTCGAGGCCATTTTAGGCCAGGGGACTTTGTGTGGGAACCCATTGATGAAGAGATGAAATCGGAATAGAGAGTTATGATGTAAGTTATTTTCCTTTGTGACTAGTATTATGCTATATGATGTCTTGGAAGTATTGTGTGCAAGATTGAAAACAATGGTTAGTTCTATAACCCTATTATGTATGAAATGAACCAAGAAGGGAATTTTGCGCAAGTGAGGCTCTTATATTATTATCTTTTGAGAGACTAGATTATTTTGTAATGTGCTAATAGAGAGCTATAACTTTATTGTGAACGTAAGAATTGTTGAAATGTGTTGAGTAGTAATGATAAAGATACTTATTTTACAGTCGTGTTAGACTTATATAATTGTTATTTTCCGGCTATGGAAGAGCCTAGTGTATGGCAATATATTATTATGATGAGAGAGATTATTACTGAAATGATTCAGAATTTAGTGGATTATTGAGGAGTAAGAAACTTAGCTCATAATTATGTTAATTATAAGAACTATATATTATTATGAGTTTGATAAATATTAAAACCTTGTGTCTTGGGCATAAGGTATTTTATTTAAATGCCGAAAGACATAAAATGTTTTATAATAAAATGTTTTCAAAATAAAACTTTTTATAGGCCTTTGGGCAATACCAAAATGGTTTACACAAAAATATTTTTATACTCTAGTCCTGATCTAACAAACTCTCAATCCTCGGCCTCTCTACATATTAGTGTATTAGGAGGGTTCCTTGTTTGGATTTCGCTTGAGAGACCTCCCCCGCATGAAAGTAGCGAATGTCAGGAATTGAGAGGAGTTAAATATTTGGACCTCTTAAAATTTTTATATTATTAGTGTGATAGTATAATTTAATATATCATTAGAGTCATGGTACTATTTGAGTCAAGAGAAGCCTAATTTTGTTTATATGAGTAGAGCTCGAATTAAGGGTGTATGGGCGCCCTAGTTGTTATAATTGGTTTTATAAAATTAAAATAATTCGTCGTGGGAAATGGGAGGATTAGGTATAGTGTTAGCGAAGTTAAGTGTAGTAGAAACTAGTTGATCTTTGGAGTATTAAGCTTAGCGTAATGTCGAGGGAGAAATTCTTGAAAGTGGGGAAGTCTGTAATACACCGAGATCATTGGGACAACAATTTATTTATTTTTGGGAGAAATAAATATTAATTTAATTGGAAAATAATTAAATTGGCATTTGAGGTCAAAATTTGAAGATGTTAGAAAGTGATTCGGATGACAATTCTGAGGGTGCGGTTATTTCTGGAAGGGTCGAGATAGTCGAAATGACTATACTTGGGTCTTATTTGGGTTTCGAAATATTTTAAGTCCATTTGGCTCGAATTAGAGTGACTGAGTCGTTTAAAGTGTGTATTATCATTTAAAGTTGTGTATTTTGGATTTGAGGCTTATTAAGCCTACGGTAGAAATCTTCCTCATTTAGAAATAAAGAGAAAGAAAGAGGAAAAGAGAGAGAAGAAGAAAAGAAGAGAGAAAAGAGAAGAAAAGCTTGGGGATTCCGGCAAATCCGAGATTTTGAGGGCGAATCAGACTCTACAACTTTGAGTTAAGTGATTAAACTTGATAAATAATTCTTGTGTATCTTTTATTTCATGATTGGTGGATAAATTCATGGATTTTGGGTTATTATGTCAAAAACCTAGATTTTGGGTAAATCTTATATTTGATGTGTACATAATGAATTTGAGGTTGGAAATTAGTTGGGTTAAGTTATATAATGAATTTTGATGTTATATATATATATATATATATATATATATATATATATATATATATATATATATATATATATATATATATATATATATATATGTTTAGGTGGAAGAGAAATGGTTGCAAGATGATAAAAATGAATTTTGGATTTTGGGGAAGATGATGAATAGTAACTCCGCAGCTTGCGGGGTCAATTCGGCTAGGAAGCGAATTTATTCAGCTCTTGGTCAAAACATGAAAGTTGTAGATCTTTTCGATACGGTCGTGTGGACGTTAACCGTGTATTTTTTTAGTTTTCTTCGATTTGTTATGATTTTTCTAAGATAGTAGTTTCGAGGTTAAAATCACCAACTCGAAAATCAAACCGGAAATTGGAAAAATAAAGGCTAGAATTCATTGTGTGATGTTTGTGATGATTTTGGTGTAGATTACAAACCATGAAAATGAATTTGGGTTGTTGGATGGAAAATTTGGAGAACTAATTTTCGAGGATCTGGTGTGATCGGTCGATCGCGCCCCTATGGTCGGTCGACCGCGCCTCTAAAATGAGGCACACCGTCTTTGATCTTAGGCATATTTGCGAACTGCGATCAACCGCGGTTGGGGCACCAATCGCCCGGGCCTCTGTTTTGGGTTGAAGTGTGGGTCTTTAAATTCATCCCCTTTCCTTTGGGTTTATATTTATGGACCTTCCGAATTATTGTATAAAAGAGGATTAAGTGATTATAAGGGGACAATTGACTTTAGAAGTATGAGATGATATTTGGGGCTAATTAATAAATGAAATTGATGGTGGGATATATCTCTATCTCATTAAGGAAATGAGAGAAAAATTAATAGATGATTTAATGAAAACTTTGGGGGTTTTAGTGATTGATTTCGAGAGAGTGAGAATTTAAATGATTGTATCAATTTGGTGGAAAATCCTCTAAGTGTCGAGGTTATTATTGAGGAATGATAATTATTGATTGATGTGCATACGGATATAGAAAATATCCTCAACATAAATTGAATTGAGATGTGATTCATACAAGTAGAAGTGAGGTGTGAATTTCAAGTGAAAAATCTTATAGTGTACACAAAGTGGGGAAGTTATGTGAGTTGTTGACGAATAGTATATCGAGAGTAAAATATACTAATAAATGATATTATTTCATTTATGCCTAAGAGCGTAATAATAGTGTAATATATATACCTTTTGTGATGGTATACATTTATATGATGCGATGATGTATGTATATCTTGTGTGCATGATATATATATATATATATATATATATATATATATATATATATATATATATATATATATATATATATATATATATAAGTGAAGCATACCCCCTCTATGCTATCATGGGAAGTTGCGCGATGTGGGTGAGGCCCCTGGCTTGAGGATCAGGATGCGTATAGTCCCCAAGTCGTAGCGTCCATTATTATTTTGTGATTGTTTTTATTAGGGGTGAGACGTGGTGAGTATGTTTCGTCTCATTTCCGGGGAGGAACTATGACCGCTTCCCGTACGTTGTGATATGGTTTTTTACCAAGGCGGTGTGAGATTCCGACCGTTGTTACCCCGGATGATATGTGAGTGATTCCCTGGTAGATGATAGCATTGAGAACTTTCATCCTCGAGTTATATCTCGCTGGGATGGTTATTATTATACTTGTGTGAATAGTATATTATTTGTATATGATTATGTGATATCATATTTGTCTGTAGAGTAAAGAGACATCAGAAGATTGCTTGAATCTTATTCCGAGAGATTTTAACCGGACTTAAATTGTGATGAATATATAAAGTGAAAATGAAGACTATATAATTGTATGAGTATATACATTACTTTCGGTATCGAGGGCTTAATGGACCTCAACGACCAGCATTGCCAAGGAGTAGTGTATGGGGGGGTTCCTTGTTTGGATTTCGCTTGCGAGACGTCCCACGCATGAAAAACAATGCAATGTTGGGAGTGAGGAGAAGTTATTCTTTAGTGCTCATATTTATATATTAGTATAGCTCAACAATTGACAGTGCCAAGGAGTAGTGTATCGAGGGTTCCTTGTTTGGATTTCGCTTGCGAGACGTGTCACGCACGAAATGCCATGCACTGTTGAAAATTGAGAATAATTAATTAATTACATTAAATAAGAATTTGGGTTATACGCATCATGCATTGAGAGTATAATGAATCTTGATAATCAATACTTCCAGGAGTAGTGTATCGGGGGGTTCCTTATTTGGATATCGCTTGCGAGACGTCCCACGCACGAACCGTAGTGCAGTATTGAGAATTGGGAGAAGTTTAGTCCTTAGCACTTAGATGCTAATAACTCATATATATTGATATATACATAGTTATGTTAATAACTAGAATATGAGAAATTCGAGTGAAAGAGAATTTTTTTCTATAGTTTATATGTTTAGTAAGTTGATAAAGAGTTGAGATTGGAAATAGTAGAAGTTGAGAAATAATTTAGATGGATTTTAAATTAGTATAAATTGGGAGTAAGTTAGATTTCTTTGCCTAGATAGATATGGGAAATTATTTGGATATCATGTCCATACGTTTAGTGTGCGCTTTAGATGAGAGGTGAGTTGGATTTTCTGGAGAGTGCGACTCCACTTTAATCATGTTATAATGCATTTATAATTATTATGCATTTTCATGCACTTGCTAAAAATGTTTTCACACATCGGGCTCGGACCCGTCTACATTTTCTCTTGCTATGTATACATTGTATTATTTTAGGTGACCCTCTGCAAGGATACCATTAAGGATATCCATTCATTGTATTCGTGGGGTTGTGGAAGTAGCGGACTGTTGCGGTATTTTGTTATTGTCGTTTCCTATCTTTCGTGTATCTAGATCTGGATTCAGTTTGTGTATCGGGTTTATACCTAGGTGTTGTAGTGTAGCACTTTATATTTTATTTCTCAGACTGTTGTATTGTCTGTGACCTGATAGCATATTCGGCTATTTTATTTATACATTGTGTTGTACTCTTTTATTAGTCTCCTTTATATCATTTGAGCATGTGTGTGTATCTTATCATATTGAGTTGTTATGTCATTGGCTTGTTTTAGTTTGTAAATAAAATGTTTTAAAAAAATTTTGAAACCCACTTTTTGTAGTAATGGGTTGTCAGTCGTATTTATTTCAGAATTGTCAGTAGATGCTGAGAATGATCCACTTGAGATTCCTTGTTATTTTAGTATAGGACTGGCCACCCGTTATTATTCTAAGAGGGGTGTCACATTTTTGTTGTTCTTGGAAAACCCACATAAAGTAAAAATATGATACAATAGGCTTTTTCTATTAGTTTCTATTATTTGTCCCCATTTTCCACTTAATCTTTATGCTAAAGTTGTTTTCCTCACTATTACTATTAATCATCTTAGGGATTATGCCTCGTCGTGATCGGCCCAACGTTATACCTTTTTTTGATAAAAAGAGGAGTAAATATATAAACCGTCTACATTCTTGACATTATTCTCCCCTATTTGATAAATTTCATGGTCTCTATTACTATTTTATGCATTGTCCATCATTAGTTTTATAATGAGACCCATTCTTCTTTTGATTTGGCAAGGGGACCTTAAGCATGACAGAGCCTTGGACCTCATTCATTCTTTCTCTCACCTACCGGTTTGGATTTTGTTATAGGTCATTCTTTGGATAATTTTATTTTGGCAATCATGAGAATCCATCATATAGAATATGTTCTCCCCCTTACTTGAACCTATACTTCCTTCTTCCTGAAGATATATCCCTCTTTTGTTAGGAGGTTGAAACATTTTGAGGCTGATTTTGAAGACCATGACTATAGGATTGTCATACAATCAGGACTTTTTACAAAGGCTAATAATTCTTAAAGGATTGAAATGAGTTTGCATCCATTTACATTCTTTAACAAAGTACCCTAAGGATCATATTCTTGATGATCTCTTTTATAGGGTAATAGTACTTCGTTCTGAAGTTTAGTACAGTGATGTAGATTGTGTTCTTTGAAAGTTGATGGGGTGCATTCCTTCTTTCTGAAGGTTTATAAAGATGTTTTATTATTGGACGCATTTCAAGAAAGTATACTTTACCTATTGAATACTTTCCATAAGCTTGTCACCTATGCATTTCCTTACTACTATATAGTTCGAAGTGAATGATATTTCCTCCTTATTCTTACATATTTTATGAGATTCCTCTTTTTGTTCAATCAATGGAAGAAATATTTAGATATATGTTTGTGGTTGTTTTTAAAACCAATTATATTGTTAATTTCCCATTGTGACTGATAAAATTTTTAGATTTAACTAATATTAATTAATTGTGGCACAATAAAAAATTTAGCCGAAATATAACTTAATTTGATATTGTTAAAACTCTTGAACTTGCTAAAATTTAAGGTTTACTTAAATGCATGTCTAGTTATTACTGGTGAGTCCATTAAATATCATAACATGCGTACAAGCATCAAATGATGACTTTTCGTTCCAAATGGGATAATCAATCCAAATATGGACAAATTTTATAATTTTGTCTTAGATAAGCCATTTAGATTGTCTTAGGACTATCATCATCTGAGCTTGAGCTATTTTTTAATCATTATTGCACTAAAAACAATCATGCACTTACCCATAAATATCCTTTTTGGTGAAATTTTTTTCAAAGCCATGTGTTATTACCCACTCAGTTAACTTTTATATTTCAAATGATGTTAATAATATATTTAATATTATTTATCTTCACATTCTCTTTTTACCGTTCATTTTCCCTATAGAAAACCCTTAACCTTTGAATGCAATATCTCTTTTCTTTAAAACCCATTACTAACAATGGCATATAGTTCATCAGAACTTTATGATTTTCTTGCATTTGAAGACTCTAAATAGGCTTTTAGCTCATGTTGGGGTTGTTGTTAGGGATGTCATTTGCTCCGTTAAATCTTCTAATGGTACTTAATTAAGCGGTGTCGGCCCTTACTTTTGCAAAGAACTTTGATAACAAGTGTATCCTTACTATCCAAGGTTTGGATAACAAAATATTCATATTTAAGAGTTGGATGCTCTCCAGCTAACTTCTACATAGAAATTGGTGGTTTGACCTAGAATGTGGGATAAGAAAGATTTGACCAAATTGGTGTCTAGGATGATGGATCTCAAATCTAATGATTTTGTGAAATCATAGATTTTTTATGCTATCAAACTCTATTAGGAAGACATAGAGTTTGATTAATTTGCCATTTTTAGTGACAATTTCTTTTGTTACTATGAATACATTTTGTTCGACTTTGATTTTGGTATTGAGGACCCCACTATCGTGGATATTTGATAATTGACATGATTTGAGTTTGCCGGGGACTAAATTCACTCATTTCTTCCAAAAATTGATCTTCCGCGTTCAATACCAAAATTCAATCCAAAGCTGCCATGATCCACATTTATGAAGAGTCACATGAAAAGTGGTATACAAGTAATCCAAAAAAATTATTTTATTTACACTTATTTTGGTTGTCAAAGCATGTAGTTTGTGCTAAATCATACAGAGTGATTCTTGAGTATTCTTTCTTAGAAGTCCAACTTTTTGAGGGTAAAGAGGTTTAACTAGCCCCTTATGTTTTGGAAACTCTCTATACGACTTAATCTAAATTCATTGAGGATTGATTTAGTGTAAATACAAATAGACTATGCAAAAAATGTGTATGCATGCCTATTTTCCAGAAATTAGCCACATTCAAAATGAGTCCCACTATAGCCATTGTTGCCCCTATTATCACTCCATGTCCTATCACATGAGCTTCAAAGATATTGTTACTATTTTTAGAAGTTGACCAATTGGTCTAATGCTTTTTTATAACAACTTTAGAAACCCTTTTGTTCACCTATTTGATTAGTTCCCATTTTGCAAAAAATCATATTATGGAGTTGACTAATATTTTCTAGGGGATATTTAACGAAATTTATATTTTGTAAAATTACCCTCTTTGTACCATGCTTCTAGCTCTTACTAGGGCATACAGTTACCTACCCAACTGGATAGACAACTTGGTTTTCCCCAATCCATTCTCATCCTAATGAGGATCCAAGTTAATCCATATTTATTTTCAAGTTTCCCATAAGTTTCAAAAGTAATTATCTTGTGTGGGATAGTTGACTACCATAGGATTCAAACACTTTTTACATGATTGAGATCGATTTCATGCATTAATCTACCCAGGTTTGGAGGATTCGTGTGTTGAGTTCATGAAATTTTATTTGAATCATTTGCCACCAACTAAACACCCTCCAAAGTCTTCATCTTAAAATAGAAGTTTGATTATTTCATTAATTTTTTGTTATTGATTGAGTTGTCTTAGCTCAACTATTTGAAATCTTCTAGTGGTTCCTCTTACTGAGGATTATCAATATTCAAAGTAGAGAATATAGAATCCTAGAGTAAAGGTAGCTTTGGAAGAGGAAATATTTAGGAAAATTAAGAGAAGGAGGTGGAAGTGCATGTTCCTCTTATGACATCTAATATAGAAAAATCCTCTTTTTACAATCTAATAAGTACCAATTTAATTATGTGTGACCCTCCTACTATTGGTATATTTGTTAGACCGACCATAAAATGTATGAAAAGTAAAGTAATAAAAATTATTTCTTATAACATAGTTGGCAGGAAAACTAATATTTTGATCATGTAATGTTCTCAAAGTCCTCGGTGTTTCATTGCACCATTGATCTTGACTTTGAATTTCCTTTTATTTCATTATAAGCCACGTTGGTGACTTAGAAGGGAATTAGGGAGACGATTCATCTTTGAGATCCTATCACGCCACCCCAAGTATCACCAATTGATGCGCCTATGTTTGAGCCAATTAATATTCCTTCATTTTAATTGAAGTCTTCTGCAAATCCAATTATTAGGTACCTCCATGCCCTTGCTTTTGATTCAGTTCGAGGAAATTGAAACCTCAAGACCCAAGGATATGGAGCCTTTGGAGAATATTCAATCATCTACTACTGATCCAACACCCCTTGTTGAATCTTCATTTCATGAATTAATTATCACCTCAAACTCTTTTTCATTAAATGAGGCACCTCTAAAGTAGATAAGGATTTCATGAGTGAGCAACATCATAGCTTGATGACCCCAGATAAGTGCTTGCCTCCAAGGCACCAGTATTATCTTTAGATATTATGGATCGCAATGTGGAACAATAGTTGGAAAGTCTCATCCAAGATCAACACATTCCTCTTTCTCATCAATCGAAAGCTTCACACGCCTTCGATTTGCTTTGAAGCTTTGTCATACTACCATTCAAAGATTTAATGGACTTCACTTTTGGTAATGGGATAACATAATCATGTTGTGTCTCTCAAATGTATGTCCTATAGGAAAATGTTGTTTATATATTGCGCACCGAGATTCTTTCACTTTCATATAACCTCACAACTATGGCTTAAGATAAGACCGAAGAAAATGCTATATCTTTATATAAATCTCATTTTCTAAGACAAAAAGTTGAAGCTACCAAAGGTTTTTTAGACCTAAGAGTCATTTGAAGTAGAATAATTTCCCTACTTTATGAGAAAGAATAATTAGAGAGATGGTTGACCAGGGTTAGTGTTGAACTAGATGTGGCCCTATTGGAAGAGGAAGATTGCCAATAGATAATTGGACAATTGGTTGTAGAGATAAAACTCTCCATCAATGATGATACTTAATTTAATGAAACAAATAATTAAATCAGAATCCAAAAGATTTCTTATGAGAACTTTTGAACCAATTATATGTCACTTTTACTTGAACATTCTCATTAGCTTGTACTTATAACAATATTTAAATCAAATGATTTAATATCCGTTATTTTTCTTGCTTCCCAAATAGTTAGATAATAAGTCTCTAAATATCAAGAATTTTCCATCCTCCCTTAAATGCTCTATGTATTTAGAATGTTCCATCCTATTTTGGGGACCATCTTCAATAATCATGATCCTTTGAACCTAAAGGCAAGATCATTTTCCAAAACAAATACCTCTCCTTGAAGGTTCTTTTCTTCACTTTTTATTATACTTATTGTTCATTTTCTTACTTTAGATAAAGATGTTTTTTATGTCTCTCAAATTTATTCATTAATATTTTCTGACTCCATGTACATTTCTTGATCAAAGACTTCAACTACTAGATCATTTTTGGTTAGAAGTCTCAATAAATTTGAAGTAGTCTCCTCAAGTAACACAACCTCGTGTCCATAAGTTAATGCAAGGACAAATTTTAAATTGAGTCAATTTGTATGTATTGGCTTAATTCTAAAAAAATATTTTGAGGCATAGGTTAGGACTTGAGTTAGTGGTATTTCAAGCCTATGACATGTTTGTTGAAACGGTAGTGGCCAAACTAATGATAACACATCATTATGTCATGTTTAGTATCATGTTTATTCATCTACATTCAGAGGACCTCTCATATATGAATGCATATTTTATGTTGAAGCTTGGATGTTTTATTATTGGATGTTAAGATGTTTTTTATCTAATTATAAAATATTTTTAGACATTTTTTATAAGTAATTTTGGGTGTCGTTAGACCCCAGATCAAACAAAAATTCAAATGAGTTAAGATTAGCCTTTAGTATTTTCTAATCAGATGAGATGTTCTAACGAGAAAATAGACTTCGTTCGAAGGAGTGCCTCATTTAAGCGAGATCCGTTAATCTTCTAACGAACCATTTTTCCATGATTCTGGAACCTTTTTAGACACCTTGTTCGAAGAACATCCCAATAAGATTGGGACCCTCATCGAACAACATTATAACGAGAAAATGTTCTAAAAAAACTTGACCTATCTATAATATCATTTCAATTCTCCTTATATCCTTGTTCGAACGATGTACTATATGGTTCGAATGACTAGGTGCATTTTCCAAAAAAATGGCAGTTTTTCCCACTCTCCCCATTACTCCAATGATCATAGGTTTTCATTCATTTTAAGTAGTGCATAAAAGAAGTTTTTAAGATTGATTTCCACCCCTTATTTCTCTTACAATCTTTGAAAAAGTCCATTATTTTTTCTTAACCATTGATGATTCATGTTTTCAAACACAAATTCTTGTTTACATCCAATCAATTCATGATCCAAGATTCTTATTATATTCTTTGAGATCTTGTTTGGGCACCATGGTTTATTCTCTATATTGTTGTGAATTGTTTATTACAAAAAATTCCTTTCTCTTGGTTTACATATGGTGGACTCCATGTGCGTGATAATTGTAGAACCTTACGAGTGTATATCAAGGCGTCTATGAACTCACACATTGTTTTGACTTCGCTAGTGGACTACCGTATGTCACTAAGAAAATGTTTAAGGAAGTAAGAGTGTGAAGGTTTGAGATGGCATCGATTTTTTGTTGTAAGTCTTGTATCGTGTCCTTTTGTAATTCCAAAGTTAGTAAAATTTGTGTGACTGGGTCGTTCGAGGTTTTTCCCATTTGGGTTATCGTCATACATCGAGCATTCTGGTAGTTTTATTTTATCTTTCGATACTCACCTAGATACATTCTTAGGCCTAAGAAAAAATAGGTTTAATCCCAATTCCTTTAATTGGTCCACCATTTAACTTTGTGTTAATTTGTTTTGTTTAATTTTTATTTATTGATAAAGTAAATTTAATTAATTTTGTTTATGAAAAAGTTAATTTGAATATTATTTAGAAAAATTGCTCTGTATTTTTTGAACCATCCCATCAAATTTGTTTGCACCGATTGGTATTGAGCGGGTACACTGAGTTATCGTGTTATATCTTGTTTAGATTTGAATATGGAAATTTTGTTATTTTTGAGGTTTTGAGTTTTTGATGGTTCCAACGACGCGTACTAGAAAGCATGTAAAATAACACGTCAATCATTAGTTGAAAGGGATTGCAAGTAACTATTAGAGGGTAGTTCCCACCCACTACTTTATTCCATGAAGTTCATGTTCCTAAATATATAAAAAGATGTAATGATGGAGAGCATAAGCTATGTAATTATAATTCATGTGCATTGAATGCTTTATTTTGTGTCGTCACCCCAGATGTGTTTCATCGTATTATGACATGTGAAAAGTCTAAAGTGGCTTAGGATATACTCCAACTCACCCATGAAGGTACTAGTGTTGTTAAGGCTTCCAAACTCCAGAACTTGACCACTCAGTTTGAAACCATTAAGATGTTGAATAATGAAACCTTTGATGATTTTTACTTATGACTATCCAACATAGTTAACTTGTCTTTTAACTTGAGATAAAAGATACCCGGGAACTAAGTAATCAGGAAAGCCTTAGGGTCGTTTCCTAAAAGATTAATTCAAAAGTGATGGTTTTGAATTCTTTCACTAATTTGGAATCTTCGAAACTCGAAGAGATTTTAAATGATCTACAAACCTATAAGCTTGACATGTTTTCCTTTAAAAATATGGAGAAAAAAAATCATTACATTGAAATCCCATAAGGAGGAAGTAGGAGTCTCAAATGATGAGTCTGACATTGATTCTGATGTTGTGGCTATGTTTGCTAAGAAAATTAAAAATTTTATCATGTTTCAAAAACTATTAAAAGATGTGAAGAAGTTTGAGAAATTAAGCATAACGAGGTCGATTACTTTCCTAAAAATTGTGATGATAACTTTAATAAATAAAAATTGAAAAGATGATAAGATTGTGAAGGATATGGACATAAGGAAGATTAGTGACTTAAAAAACTAAGGAAGGAAGGCAAGAAGCCTATTCATACAATGCCACTTGTGATAGTGAACCGGAAGAGACACCTAATTCCCCCATTGAGAGCAATTTCACCACGTTCATGTCTAGTAATGTAAGTTTTGTTGAGAAATATTACCACGAAGATTTTTCTTTATGTGACACCTCCAATCCTATATTTTTTTAATACATAATGTCCGATTGTGGAGAGTGAGGATGAAGAAGAGGAGGAGGATAGTGAACTCTAAGTTGACTTCCATGAGTTATATGCGGAATTATTGAAATTAAAAATGATAAACTAAAAGTTTGAATCTAGGATGAAAGAATATGCCAGAGGGAATAATGATAGTGTATTTCTTAGAGATCTTAGGGCATGTGATAGGACTCTTAGAAAGAAGCTATAGTATGTTAAGAGTAAGATACATAGTCTTATTGGTTTGATGGAGGCAATGTAGAAGCAGATTATTTGGTTTGATGAGAGACTGCAAGACTCGAGTCGTGTCAAATTTGATTTGGAGTCTAGGTAAAAAAAGTTAGATAAGATATTAGACACCATCGAAATCAATGATGACTGAGAGTGTGCTATTGTTCAATTTCCAAAACGTATTTAAATAAATGTCAACGCACATCAGTTTTACATCCTTTAAACCCTAGATCATGCAACAATGTGATTAAAATTAGTAATTCATGTAAGCATGTAATCAAAGACCAACAAGAAGGATTTCAGGAAAAATTCCCTTCGAGGCAAAACCTTTTCTATTTCACTATAGTGTGCAAATCGCAACTTATAAGTAAAATAGAGACATACAAACAGCGTTTGAGATAAATCTCCCGTAGGGGACCCTTCGTCCTCCTTCAACAATGATTCCTAGGAGAACCACGAGATCAACAATGGAGACACCTTCTCCAAAAAACAAACTACATTATGGAATTGTGTATGAGGATTTCAAAGTGGTATAAATGGGAGTGTGAATCAAAAGGTGCTATGGCCTTTTAAGAGTGAGACTTTTGTGTAGTAGGCCTGCAGAAATTATAGTCATAAAAGTCTTGAAAAATACCTACAAAAAGTAAGTTTTTATAGGCGAGCACGAAAATCAAGGCGTCTCCAAAGTCGTTCAAACGAGATATGCATCTCATTAGAAGCGACCTTCGATTGAACTTCTAATGACCTGACAAAAACTAAAATAGTAAGCCCTCATTTGAAGCAGATTTAATGTAGACGACTCTTCGAACGACATAGTTGGATCGTTTGAACGAGATGTGCATGTAATACCACGTGTTCTAATTTTTGATTTTTATTAAATTTTGAGTAAAATAAATTTTGTATTTAATGGCCTTTGAGAATTTAATTTGGTTTTGTTAATATATTTTTAATTAGGAATTAATTCGGGAACTTTATATAAAAAGGTTATAAGGTTTTATTTAAATATTTAGCTGGCAGGTGCGTATTTGTTCAGCTAATATATTGTTTACCAGATAATTAAGTCGAATTTTAAAAGATTTAATTTTGGGATTTTGGGGCTCATTCAAACGACAGGGCATGTCGTTCGAATGACATTGCATTGACATTCGAATGATATGCTTTCTCATTCGAATGACTGGCGGTGGATGGATGGATTAGACTTCTAATAGTTTTCCAACTCTTAAACCCTTTATATACTAAACTGATACGGGGCTTGGACTTCATAAATCCCTTTTCTCTCAAACTTTTTCCAGAAATCTTTTCCAAAACATATTTCTCTCATCTTCAACCCCTAGCCCCTACTTTTCACAAGTTTGAAAGACTCAATTGGTGTTTTCTCAAGAGGAGGTTAACCTTCTATTCAAATTTTGATTCAAGTTAATCACGGCCATGAATACTCTATTGCTTTCCTTTAGTATTATTCGTTTTAAGTGTTGCATAAACTGTAATCACGTGTTTTTCCTTAAAATCAATTAGTAACCTACTTAGAGAAAGTGGACATTAAAGACTTGGGGTTGTTTTTATGAAACCTTTTTAATATGAATAATATGCATAACCCTTAGATACGTAGGATTCATGAGTGGATTTGGGGATTTATTGTTGTAGGTTGCATGTAGAAAAACCCTAGTTTTTCGAAATAATAGATTTGGGGGCATATAACTCATGTAGTTTATATAGAGATAATGAAATTGGAATTTTGATGTTTTAAATGATGAAATATTTGTATAAATAATTTAAATAATTAAATAGGATTAATTGGTTATTTATGACGTGGTAATAATTAAATTAAGATTTAATTGAATTGGACTATCATGCGTAGTTTTGTACGATGATTATATTGCTTGGTTGTATTGTTGGTATTGTTATATTGTCATTGTGACGAAAGGTTGTTGGGTATTTTGCTATCCCTATATTTTAGGATGCTTTCTAGGTATGGGACTAATAGGTAAGACTTTTGATGATTTACTCCTTCTAGGTATGTGACTAGTGAGGGTAGATTATCGCATTTTTATCATTTTGGGGGTGGGCTTATTTTTGGTACTTTATCATCGTTACGCTAGCCTAGGCATGAGACTAGGTCGAGTTTTATGTTAGAGATTCATCCTATACATAGGGTAGGACATATTGATAACTTGGGGACCTTTAGGTATGGGACTAAGGGGTATTTTGAGGATCTCACATCGATTAAAAGGGTGGGATAATTTATAAATTATGAAATTGAGAAATTAAGAATTAATGCCTAAGATAAAACGGGTATTAAAATTGGTGGCGACATAATGTGTCAGTGATCGAAAATTTAAATGGGTCATCTTGGGCGATTTATGTCATGTCGTGAGTTGGAACCTCGTCATATTGCGAGGGATCGACAGTTTAAACAGATTCGGTTGGCTATTGGCAAGGGGAAGTGTGACACTTTGGTGGCTTACCACCCGGGACGGGAGGACCGTCAAAATAAAAAGTGAAAATAATAATAAAATGGGATAATTAAATAAAATTAGCATCGGGGGACTTGGAATTTAACAATCATATTTGTGTGCCTTTTTAAATGGGATTTTCTGCGGGTAGTTAGTGATTTATAATTATCGCGTTTAATTATCTCAATTAATTTAAAATATTGTTGTGATATTCATTGTTTATAATGCTATTGTCTGGATTCAAGGATCCTATTTGAGGGGAGTAGTGTGCATTTATGCTCAGGGCTCTGACCTCGTGTGTTGACTAACTTTTTCAGGATAAGTTTTGGAGAAGATGCATAGGATTATCAGAGTTATCATTTGGAGGTGCAGATGGAGTTATTCATTTTATTGCCCTATATAGTTAGACTTTCCTTTTCCAGTAGTACTTAATTATGAGACTTCATTTGAGTTTTATAGGGCCATTCGGTTCCAAAGTTGTTTAGAGATTTTCAGTCGGTTTATTATTCATATTATTAAATTATTATTGGAGATTAGAAATAAATTGGAGTTTTAGCATGTGATGGATTTTTTTTCACTTAGTTGTTTATGATCATTTGAGATTGATTCAATTATTTATCTTATAGACCTATTTTATTTATGTCTTATATTTGTCTCATGCTAAGAATGGTAATTATTTAGTTCACACTCGGCTTAGTTCAGCGGCGGTGGCTGGCCACCCCGTCTGTCAGATTTCGCGGGGAGTGACAGTGCATCTCATTTGAACAACAGTTCATGAAAAATAATTTTTAAATAAAGTCCAGCCTCATTTTGAAAAATAAAAATTAATTAATGTGGAGTTGTGGAGAACGATTGAAGATGTACGTGGAGCACATTGAAGATAAGTGGTGCATGTTGCCAGATATTCAGATCGTTGATGTCGTGGATGATCGTGCAGAAGTCACCAACGTATCGGAATATGCCATATCTAATGTAATCTAGAACGCTACAGACAATTCTTAGATTCTAGGGGCAATGAAAAAAAATGCCCTTAAAATATCACCCTATGGCTATGTTATGCGTACATAAGAAATCAGAATTATGGAACCCAAAAAAATCCTAAGACATACAATATTCTAATACCCTCCCAAAACCCACAAATGGAATGATATCAAAACACATAAGTCTTGAAATCTTCAAAATCTTCAAATCTCCAAATTCCTTTATCTTCATTAAGTGTGTTATGAATGTGATCTTCAAAGGAACATACACATGAGACAAACAAACAAATACCCATGACGCACAAAAATTTGAAATAAAATGATAAGCGTAAGCATAAGAAAAATATCAAACTCTCACTCCCCCATAATGCATTATCCCCCTTTTATGATGTCCGAAATAGAAAAGGAAAAGAAACATAAGCAATAAATACAGAGTGTGTCACTAAATAATAAACAACTATTTTCGAACTTTTCAAAAAAATTCTCAAATATAAAAAATACAAAGATTATACACATTATGAAATAGCACTAAGATAACCATGTCATGAAAGAGTAAATGAATGGGTGTGAATAAATTCGATAGGAAAATCAACTCAAATAATCATAACAAATGTGCACGATGAATTTTGGATACTCTTAACAAATGAATTCAAAATCTTCCTTCGGTGTAAAAATGTTGAATTCATATGATATTGACTCAATCTAATCAATAAATAAAAGTCTAAACTGAATTTCACACCAATAATGCCCAAAGCTATGTAATTCTTTTACAATACTTTTTAAGGATATGTAAACCCATTGGTATTAGACTAAACTCCCTCAAAACTCACATATAGAATATTTCTCTGAACTCTTTTATTTTAAAGAAATCAATGCTCATATGTAGTTAAGCATCAATGTTCTTTGAATTTGGCCTAGAACTTTATATTTTTTCTTTTATGTGCAATTCATCTTTTAGGCTCTTTTCATTTTGCAAATGATGGCTTTTCACGCAAATATCTTTTTACTTTCTCTGCCCAATTCCATTTCTTTAAATTAACACATTTACCGGAGATAAAAATTTCAATTTTTTCAATCCCGACAATTGTTCTTACAAGCACTACTTTCATAATCTTGTTTTATCGCATTTGATTCATTTTAAAGGGAGTATTGAGATGAAAATACCTTGAACAAAATGTGGCATACAAGTGCAATGCTCATATAAATCAATGCATGTGTGCAATAAAGAAGACAACGAGTCAAACATGTAGAAAGTAATCACTAATCACATCCCAAAGACTCCAATACATTATAAAGCATGTGGATGAAATGATGTTGTGTCTCAAAAACCTATCAAAAAATCGTGTGGATAATGCAATGATATTGTGACTTTGAAATCCTAAATGTTCATCCATATAAGTTCTAAACGAACTACAAAAATCTTTTTGAGTTTTTCAAAAAAATTATAAAAATAAAATCTTTTTGATTTTTTTCAATTTTTCTTAAAAACCAATAATATTTTTGAATTTTTCTCTTTTCTTAAAAAAAATCTTTTTGTATTTTTCCTTTTTTTCTTAAACACAAAAAATCTTTTTGGATTTTTCTATAATATGAAGAAAAAAATCTAATAAAAGAATAATAGAGTCTAGCAACAGGAAACAAGAATATTTGTGAAAAGTCATTTACGCGACTGAGAAAGTGTCTCTAATGTGCGTTGACTCTAGGCTCAACTGCAAGCCTGTCGCGTTAATAATAAACCTGATAAGTCGGGATCGTATCCACAGGTAAATAGGACAACAGAGTTGTGACGATGGGAAAGATGAATGAATCCTAACTCTGACTCTAAAAAGAAAGGGAAAATGATTTCATTTTGAGAATCACTATACTAGATGCAAATATGAAATTATGGAAAGATGCAATTATACCAAATTACCTAAAAGACTGATGAAAACTGATTTAAAACTTTAAACTATCTGATGAGAAAAAGAGGACGGGAATACAATCCCTCAACCCTAGTATATTGCAGTTATAATACTAATCGTAAATTTAACTGATTAATTTGACCCAAAATTTAGTACTCCCAAGCATTATGTATATGAGTCTTAGCATTATGTATATGAGTCTAAAGCCCGCATCATACTTAATCTGAGGACGAGTAAATCGGTATCGTGATAGTGACACTCGAATTGTATTCCAAAGCATCCCGGTTACTCAGAAGCAAACGAGATCTAAAGATCTACAATTATCGTGTTCCTACGCGATATGGGTGTAATCAATCACTAAATTCAAAGTATTAATGTTATACCCATGCAACTATCACATCAGGCTGGGTTCATGTATCCCGGCCTTAGAAAATCTAGCCTAACATGCTGAAAGTAATGAAAATAGTGTTTGATGTGCAGAAAACCATAATTTAACTAAGGAAAATTTATGGAATGGTGTAGCAAGGAGTTGAAGAGAGGAAATTAACTTCCAATCTTACCAAAGTAGTAACAGCAGCACTTAAGAACACTTGTAATCAAAGAATTTATGAATAATCATTACTATTGGAATCAAAATTGTAAACTGTATCTAAACTAAGGTTTCTGAAAAAGAATGGAAAATCAACTAAAATTCTCCATGATAATAATGATAATAAAACGAGTTTTTATACCCTACAAAAATTCAGGAGTTTTTGTTGCACTAGGACTCTTCTTAGGAGAAGGAGAAGATTTCAAAATCTCGATAGCCGGACCGATCCGGGGCTTAGGTGGATTGGTCTGCCTCCCATGCGGATCGGTTCTTTTATTTTTCTAGCGGACCGGTCCGGGGCAGACCAGTTCTTTTTATTTTCTTCCTTCTTTGGTTTGCTTTCGATCTGGGGTCTTCTGGAGTATGGCACAGCAGACCGGTCTGGACTCGGAGCGGATTGGTCTGCCTGTTTGACTTTTTTCTCTACTTTGACTGCTCATAACTTTTGTTCTGAGACTCCGATTGAGGTTCCGTTTCTTCCTATGAGCTCATGAATGTGATATCTTCAACTTCTCTTTAGGTGCCTCATCCGAATTCTGGGAAAAAATTACGCTTTTGCCCTTTTGACTTTCCTTCTTATCTTTCTCGATTCTTCCGATTTCTTTCTTTCGTTTCTTGACATCAAATACCTGTAAAATCAATACGAAATACCAGAAACTCGGTGTACTCGTTGGGATAAGTCAGTAGCAAGATTATGAGATAAAATCAAATCGATTACGTTATTCGAGGTGCTAAAAGTAACTAAATTAAGGGATAAATTGGGAAGAATTTAGGCTTTATCAAATCCCCCTAACTTAGAACTTTGCGCGTCCCGAGTAATGTAAAAGAATCCTAGCACAGCTAAACTCTTGAAAAATATTTTATTAGGGTAGAATACCTTTTTCGCGAGCAAGCGATTGCATTTAGCGTATGCAACAAGCCTTTAAACCCCTAGGTCACCCTAGTAGGATGAGTGGTGTCTCGTGAGGGTTTGCAAAGAATGTACCGACAAAATTCGACTCAAAGAAGATTCAAAATATGCAAAAATTGTGTAATTTAAACTTTCCCACAAAATAGTCATCATTAAGTCATATTTACAAGTCTCAAATCATAGTGCGTGTGTGCGAAGCCAAAAATTTAACCGCCAATTTCCACCGATTGATCATTACGTTTCTTATCTGAAAATTCGTTTTGATTTCAAATTCTCACGGAATGCTCTCTCAAACGAATCACTCAGAATGTGGCTATTCTCTCGGTATGCGTAATAATAAGAGTAAATATAATGGACGCAAAATCACACATACAAGTAGAAAGATGGAAATTTTATAGTAATAGGATCTCATCAGCGGGTTACAGTTTCAAAAACGAGAACATTTCCTCTTTTTGCACATTCAATCTCTTCTATTATCTTTTGGTATATTAGCTCTCCACGCGGTAACCAATTTTGCAATTTATACTCGATTAGGACTTTTTCCGGGTTTTAAGGTATATTGGGTAAAATGAAAGAGGTCGAGAAGTTTGGAATTGGAAAAGTCATTTATGATGTCCATTTGTGCTTTTTCCGGGCTATTGCTCATTTTTTTTCTATATTTTTTTTTGTTTTTCACTTCTTTTCTTGCTATTTTTGTTGAGCATATCTATTTTTTTCTTGCCCCTTTTTATGCTCTTTTCGGACTTAAATTCTGAATTTTTCCATTTTTCACAATTCCAGTCTATTTGGATTTTTCGGGTTGTCAAACGAAAGGGCAAATCTGTTTGGCTCAATTTGGGTTACAAAAGGGGTGATTTTTCACATCTTTTTCTAGCCAATATTTTTGGGTAACAAACGATGGCCCACTTCATTGTCCAAAATGCCAATTGCGTTACCATATGCGTTTCGAGATGAATTTAAGTTTAGATATCACTTTTGCACGTTTTTCAAAGTAATATCACACACGTTTTTCATCACCGATCAAAATGAAAGGATTGAGATCCTCGACAACTTTTTAGGTGCTGAAAAGAACTTTGAGTTAACAATTAACTCGGATTGATTTACAAACTCGCAAAAAGTGATAGGCTCGAATCTCACCGGGTTTGTTAATCTCCATACTTGTTCGCTAAGTCGTCAATTTTCGCTCAATTTCCATCTTTAGTCAATTTCGGCATTCTCTATGTTGAATTTTACAACTTGAGACTTTAAACGGACTTTTAATGATATTTTTGAAAAATTTGTATTCCAATTTGTATTTATTTTGAAAAAAAATATTTTTGATTTTTTTTTTTTAATTTTATGATTTTTTTGGAAATTTGTAGTCATTTTTGAAAATTTGTGAAGTTTTAGAAATACGCACTTGTGACCCCCCCTAACTTAGATTTTTGCATTGTCCTCAAGCAAAAAGGACTAAAATCTAAACAAGGCAAAATAATAAGTGCGATAAATAAAACAAACAAATGGTGAAAATGCAGATTTTATAGAAACAGAATTATGGTACAAGTATAGGAAAAACAGACAAACATGTGAATAGGAAAAACAAATAAAAAAACTGTCATAACCACATCAAGCTTCACTGGGGCGGGGTTTGGGAATAACCGAGCGCGTCGGGGCCATAGGGGTCATAGAAATAGGACGGTAGTTGCTCATTAGGATCCCCTTGGTGTCGCTATATGTTCGCTTAGAAGCGAACCATCAAGCTGGTATCCCGATGGTAATCGGTCAAGAAGTTGCCGAAGCTCGTCTCAAGTGCTGCCATACGGTTGGTGAGGTCGCTACCTGCCCATTCAAAATCAAGGTCATCTTCCTCGTCCATCGACTCTTCGTCCGCACCTACATCCCCCATTTCTACATGAGCATCGGTTGCTTCTGCTTCCTCTTCTTCGCTCTCCTCGAGGCAGTTTCTTCCTCACTATCACTGCCCCGCCTCACCCGAAGAACATCTTGCTGTTTGGCGCTCTTAGTGCGGGTTCCCTGTCCAAAAGTACCGAGAATGTGAGTACGATCGAGCGACGTAGCTATGCCAGCATCCTTGAGGATGGAGGTGATCAATCTTGCATAGGGGAGTGGGGCAGAACCTTTCTCATCCAAGGTCGCATTGATGATGTCGACATATAAGGTTCGGGCCAAGTGGATAGACGTGTGTGGATCAAATAGGTGATAGGTCAATGTGTCCTGACGGGGTTTCATCGTGGAATCGTTGGACATTTTCAAGATGTTGGCGCACACAATTTGAAAAGTGAGGCGCGCCTTCTCATTAAGGCATCCAACGGTGACGGTTTGCCCCGTCCAAGAAACATCTGGTACAATGCGTTCCATGATCACGTCTTTGGCGACTGGGGCGACGTTCCTTGGATAGGTGAATTCTTGGACATCCGGAACATCATATTCGGCTAACTTAGCCATGAGATGGGCCAATGAAAATGGGATGACGGTACCATCCACTTATGATTGAGCCTCGAATTGGCCTGTCCAAACATGGGGGCCATAAAAGGATCGGGCCTCGACTGCCCAAACCGCTTCATAGGGTTCATTAATGAATAGACACCAACCCCTAGCCATTAATAGGGTGGTGATGGAGTTGGGCAGACCTGTCCATTGGACAGCGCGCCTTATATGGAGTTTGTGATCCGAACCAAAAAATCGATGGCACCACTGTTCCTCTTGGCGGGAACGGAATTTCCCATGGACGGAGGGGAGGATGTCATTGGACTCGTACTTGGTGGGGGCAGCTCTTTGGGCCATGATAACGAGAGAGATATTTGCTGGAAAATTAGGGAGGGAGAAGAGAGGAGTTTGGTTGAAGGTGTGGAGTGGGGGTAGGGTTATTTATAGGTGAAATGGTGGGGGTAGGGTTTGGAGTTGGAGGGAAAGGGTTTGAAAGGAAAAGGGGGTGTATTTGGGAGGTAAAGGTTAGGCTTGGGAGTGGTGTGGACGATTTGGGAGGGAATGAATGGGATTGGGGAGAAAGGGGGTGAATCTAGGGAAGGGGGAAAAACAGATCTGCAGAAAGCGGACCGGTCCGCCTTGGGATCGGACCGGTCTGGTCCTTTAATATGCAGGCTATTTCGACTACCAGATCGGTCCAGCTCAAAATGAAAGGAATCGGTCTGGGGCGGACCGATTCATCCCTAAAATAAAGGAACCAGTACAGATCTTGTATTTGAGCTGGATTTCTCCCCTAACTTAATTTCGATCGCTCTTCTCCGAAAATTTTCACATTCACAACATACTCCCTATCAATTTGGATCAAAACCTCTCGATACCAATGACCAATGCAACTGGATTGAATATTCCCGAAACATGCGAATGCTTTCTCCCAAATGTACCTCAATCCTATCGACTCTCACTACACACACGACTTTCAGCCCATACGCGTCGGGGGTGCGACGACTTCGCTATAATAGCTCACTCTATCCAGTAAACGGGGTCCAACAACCAAACGGTGTCGAATTATTCCACACACGCCTCTAGATATGACTTTAATCATTGTCCATTTACTTTGAATGTATTTCCCCCTTCAAATCGTTTAATTCAACAGCTCCATGAGGGAAAACATTCTTCACAACGAATGGGCCAGACCATCGTGATCGCAACTTGCCTGGAAAGAGATGAAGCCGAGAGTTGTAGAGAAGAACTTTTTTCTTGGGAAGAAACTCTTTGCGTCGAATGATGTTATCGTGAGCAAGTTTCATCCTTTCTTTGGAAATTTTAGCATTCTCATACGCATCATTGCGTAGTTCTTCTAACTCATTCAATTGAAGCTTACGGGCTTCACCGGCCTTATCCATGGCATAATTTAATTGCTTAATCTCCCAATACACATTGTGCTCTAATTCAATGGGAATATGGCAAGGTTTTCCATACACAAAGCAGAAAGGGGACATGCCGAGTTGATTTTTATATGCGGTACGATAGGCCCATAGCGAATCGTTCAATCGAAGTGACCAATCTTTTCGGGTAGGATTGACGGTCTTTTCAAGAATGTTCTTGATTTCTCGATTTTCTAGTTTGTCCTGCCCATTTGTTTGTGGGTGATAAGTCGTTCCAACCTTGTGAGCGACTCCATACTTTCTCATGAGCTTTGCGAATGGCCTATTGCAAAAGTTCGTGACATTATCGCTGATTATCGCTTTTGGAGCACCGAAGCGGGAAAGTATGTGTTCCTGCAGGAACTTAATCACCACTTTGTTTTCATTTGTCTAGGTATCTATAGCTTCCACCCATTTAGAAAAGTAGTCTACCGCAACAAGGATGTATAGGAAACCAAAGGATAAGGGAAAGGGCCCATGAAGTTAATACCCTAATAGTTGAAGATCTCAATAATGAGTATGATGGTAAGAGGCATCATGTCTCGTCGGGTAATGGCCCTGATTCGTTGGCACCTATTGCAAGATTTGCAAGCATCGTCATAGAAAAACATGCACAACCAAGTAATAAACCTCTTGTTATCTTTCAGTGTCCAGTCGGGAGGGACGGCTCCCATGATAAGGTAGTTCACTATATCCGCAAACCAGGGCAAAGAATAGGTAGAAAAAAGTTGCACATCCGAAAAGTATTCGTCTATGGGTATGGGATCACTAGGTACGTCGGACGAAAGTCGTGATAAGTGGTCGACAACGACGTTTTCTACCCCTTTCTTATCTTTAATGGAGAGAATGAACTCTTGTATGAGTAGGATCCACCTTATGAGGCGAGGCTTTGCATCTTTCTTTGCAAGTAGGTATTTTAAAGCCGCGTGTTCGATGAAGCAAGTAATGGGAGAACCGATATGATATGAACGGAATTTATCAAGGGAAAAGACTACTGCTAGCAACTCTTTCTCCGTGGTAGATTAGTTAAGTTGTGGTCTGGTAAGAGTCCGGCTAGAATAATAGATGACATGAGCTTACTTATATTTTCTTTGGCCCAAAACAACCCCTATCGCATAATCACTAGCATCACACATAATTTCGAATGGTAAAGACCAATCCGGAACTTTCATGATGGGAGTGGACACAAGCATGGTTTTTAGTTTTTCAAAGGAGCTTTGACATGATTCCGTCCACTCGAATGGGTTGTCTTTCATGAGTAGTTTCTTAAGGGTCTAGCGATGGCGCTAAAGTTCTTAATGAACCTTCGATAAAACCCTGCGTGGCACAAGAAAGAGCGCACGTCCTTGAGCAATTTTAGTGGGGGAATATCAGCTATGACATCTATTTTCGCCCTATCAACTTCTATTCCCTTGGATGATACTATGTGGCCAAGAACTATTCCCTCGGTGACCATGAAATGGCATTTCTCCCAATTCAGCACTAAGTTCTTTTCCACACACCGGGCAAGTACTTTTTCCAGTTTTTTTAGACAACGGTCGAAAGAGGTGCCAAAAACGCTAAAATCGTCCATGAACACTTCAAGTCCTCTCTCGACCATGTCGTTAAATAAGCTAAACATGCACCTTTGAAAGGTCGTGTGTGCATTACACAAGCCAAATGCCATACGTTTGTAGGAAAACGTACCAGAAGGGCTAGTGAAGGTCGTTTTCTCTTGGTCAAGTACATCTACCTCATTTGGTTATATTCGAAATAACCATCAAGGAAGCAATAGTAAGGGTAGCCCTCTACTCTCTCAAGCATTTTATCAATAAATGGTAAGGGGAAATGGTCTTTCCTAGTTCCCGCATTGAGTTTCCGATAATCAATGCAAACGCCCCACCCGGTGGTGGTACGTTGGGGAACTAGCTCTCCCTTAGCATTCTCAATCAATGTCATGCCCGACTTCTTTGGGACGATGTAAATAGGGCTCACCCACTTGCTATTCGAGATTGGGTAGCTAATCCCAGCATCTAATAACTTGATAATTTCGGTTCTCACGACTTCTTTCATGTTGGGATTTAGTCTTCTTTGCATTTCTCTTGAGGGCTTGACATCCTCTTTGAGATGGATCTTCTGAGTGCATATCAAAGGACTTATCCCCTTCAAATCAGCAATGCACCAACCAAAAGCACTTTGGTGCTTTCTCAGAATTTTTAACAGTTTTCCCTCCTGCTCTTCGTCTAGGCTAGAGGAGACAACAGCAGGAAATGCCTCATCCTCTCCTAGGTATGCATATTTAATATGTGAGGAGAGTGCGCTTGCGTTCAAATAATGAAGTTATTTAATTAAACACAGTTTTTACCACTCAAGTCCTAAACATGCATCTATATGTGATTAAATACGATGATGAAACATGCAAGAACACATATATGAGGAAAAATCCCCCAAAGGGGCAAAACCTGTTATTTTCACAATAATTTTGTAAGAGTACGGCTTACACGGATTACAATGAAAATGTATGATACGAAAATACCCTCAGGTGTCGGTTCTGTTGTCGGTGGCTGGAACAATCCCTTTCCAGTAGGGCAGTAGTGAAGAAGAGAGCGGCTTCCTCACAAATTACTCCAAATGAGTAAATGACATTCTTGAAGGTTTAAAGATTCACAAACATATATGGGAATGGTTTTGTGAATCAAAAAAGGTCTAGAAAACCTTAAAAAATGAAGTCTAATTCTGGGCTGTTTTTACAGAATTTTGAGATTGCAGAAAGACTTGAAAAACGTGTAGAAGGAGATCAAATATTTATACAAAAATCGAGGTGGTGGCTCGTTCGAACGAGATAGCCATGTCTCTAGAACGAAGGACAGAAGTCTTTCGAACGATATCGCGCGACATGCCTATCTCGCACGAATGACTTCCAAAGTCGTTTGAGCGATCTCGTCGATCGAGGCAATTCGCTTCTACACTTAGAAAAAATTTTCTTTTGATAAAAGATAAAACCAGACTTCAAAAATAATTTTCAAAAACATTTCCCAAATATTTATGCAAATATTTAAGGCTCCAATAAAACATATTACTAATAGAGCGTAGTGGAGTAGTGGGAATGAGCTGAGCAGCACGTTGCATGTAGCATGATGCACGTGATGAAAGTGGATGCATTGAATTCAGATAAAGGCCGTCGAGGATGATCGTGTTGATGTGCCGAATGTAGCGGTATCAAACACATGAACTGTGATCTAGGAGAAAATTGAAATTTCCTAGAATCTACCCCGGACATTTATAATATTATGTCCTTACAAATCTCCCCCTATGTCTATGTCGATACATACATAAAAAATACGAATTATGCAATCAAATGACATACAAGATCATATCCCCATTAAACCCTCAAACTGAGAATACTAAATGACATGTCTTCCAAAACTTTAGCTCTCCGGTACCTTCCAAAACTTTTCTTATCAGGGTGTGTAATCAAATAATGAGCAATGATGTACCTACACACATGAGATAAAGCAAATACCTATGACAAGCAACAAATTGAAATATAATGATATGCAAAAATTGATGATCAATTAAAGCTTAAGCAAATCATTCATGCATCCAAACCAAAACCAATTCTCCCCCATAATTCTTCTCCCCCTTTTTATGATGTCCCCAAATAGACAAATATGGGAAGCAGAAATGAATGCACGTGGAGAACGACACACGGGAATAAACTGCTATTTTTGTATTTTTCAAAATTTTTCATACATAGTATACAATAAAGAATCACACCATGAAGGATCACAAAAACAACCAAGTCAGTGATAGAGAAAATGAAGGGGTGTGGTAAAATTCGATAGGAAAATCAATGCATATAAACATGACATATGTTCACGATGAATATCGAATACTCTTAACGAATGAACTCAAAGTCTTCCTTTAGTGTAAAAAAATGTGGTAATATGAGACATTGACTTAATCAAATCAACAAATCAAAGCTCGAATTGATTTCCACACCAATAACGTCCAAAACTATTTCATGCTTTTTCAGGACTTTCAAGGAAGTGCAAACCCGTCTATATTCTCCAACCAAACTCCCTCAGATTTTAATTTTGAATAGAGGCTTTCTAAATTCTCAAACTTTGGAGAATTGATGGTGAAACCTAATGGCCCATATTTGGCATGAATTGCTTTTTATTGCCTTTACATTTTTTCGGGGCTCTTTTAACCTCTTTGGACCTCGGATAATAAAAATTGCTCCATTTTTTAGGTCCTTTTGAATGGTGGCTTTTGCGCAAAGAATAGATAATTACCTTTCGCAGCCCCTCCCCGTTCTTAAACAAACATTCAGTCTCACAAAAACGGTTTTTGCATGCATTCCAATCTTGTCAAGTTTTATCGCATATTATTAGTTGTATAGACAGAATTGAGATGGAAACACTCAAGCCAACATGTGATAGACAAGTACAATAATCAAATAAAGTCGCGCATGTGTGCAATAAAGAAGATAGGAGTCAAACATGTAGACAAGATATCATGAATCACATCTCAAAGACTCCAAGCAGTGTAAAGCACATGGATGAAATGAAGTAGCGTCTCAAATCTCTATCAAACAGTCACATGAAAAGATGGAATGAAATTGTGACTTGGCTATCTTAAATGTTCATCCATAAAAGGTGCATAAAAAATAGAAAAATCTTTTTGGACTTTTCTAAAATTTATATATACAAAAAAAAATCTTTTTGGATTTTCAAAAGAATAAATAAATAACTGTACAACAAAATAAGAGTACATATAAAACAAACTAGCAATAGGAAGCATATGATATGAATATGAAAAAGCATCCTATCCTAGACAAATACCAACCCCTCGGTCAACTGTGAAAATACCCAAAGACTTCCTAAGACTCTCAAATCTAAGGGCATCTAAAGGTTTCATGAAAATATCGGCTAACTGACGGTCGGTGGGAACAAAACTCAGGGATACGACTTTATCCCCAACTAACTGTCGTATAAAGTGCTCACGTATCCGGATGTGTTTTGTGCACGAATGCTGGACTGGATTATGGGATATGTGTATCACGCTCGTGTTATCACAAGAAATGGTCATGGTGTCCTGTGTAATCCTATAATCCTCCAATATTTGCTTCATCCACGAGAGTTACGTGCAACAACTCTCGGCGGCTATGTACTTAGCCTCCGCAGTGGACAAAGAGATGAAATTTTGCTTCTTGCTCAGCTAGGAGACAAGAGCAGAACCAAAATAGAAACACCCACCAGAAGTGCTCCTACAACCATCTACATCCCCGGCCTAATCGACATCTGAATAGGCGGACAAACGGTCATCAGTATCAAAGGAATACCAAATATTATATGAGAGAGTCCCACTCACGTATTTAATAATACGTTTTAGAGCAAGTAAATGTGACTCTTTCAGAGATGCCTGATATCGCACACAGACTCCAACACTAAAACTATGTCGGGACGACTGGAAGTCAAGTAGAGAAGACTACCTATCATACTCCGATATAAGGTTTGCTCTACGTCCTTGCCTGAAATGTCCTTACTAAGATTGGTAGTGGTACTCATAGGTGTACGTGTATGCTTAGCAGAGTCTAACCCAAATTTCTTCACTAGGTCTCTAGCATACTTTTATTGAGAGATGAACATCCCATCCTCTAGCTGACGAACCTGGAGACCAAGGAAGAAAGTAATCTCACCAACCATGATCATCTCAAACTCACTTTTCATCTCATCTTCAAAATGATGAGCATGTTGAGAGTACATGGATCCAAAGACTATGTCGTCCACACAGACCTGGGCAACCAAAATTGCACCGTTATCTCTCCTGATGAATAACGTTATATCAACTCCCCCCCTCTTGAAGCCATGGGCTAAGAGATAGGAAGTAAGCCTCTCGTACCAAGCACGGGGTCCTTACTTTAAACCATATAAGGCTTTCCTAAGATAGTAGACATGCTCCAGGTGTTGAGGGTCTTCAAACCCTTTTGGTTGTTCCACGTAAACCTCCTCCTGTAGAATTCCATTCAGAAAGGCACTCTTGACATCCATCTGATATAACTTGAAACGCAGATGACATGCAATGGAGAGTAGTAGATTGATGGACTCAAGCTTCGCAACAGGATCAAATATCTCCCCAAAGTCTACACCTCCTATCTGTGTGTAGCCTTGAGCAACCAACCTAGCTTTGTTTCTGATTATGGTACCATTTTCATCCATTTTATTCTTAAAGATCCATCTGGTACCCATCACATTTGTCTCACTAGGTCGGGGGAGAAGTTCCCAAACATTATTCTTTTTAAACTAAAGCAACTCATCCTGCATAGTAGATATCCACTGTTGATCCTTGAGTGCTTCTTTATGATTCTTGTGCTTGACTTTGAACGTGTAGCAAAAATGACTGACAACGTTCTCTAGCTGAGCACGAGTCTTGACCCCTAGAGTGTGATCACCAACAATGGCAGAAGGGTCATGACTCTTGCGAACCCAAGCAGGTATGTCCCCTAACACAGGAGTAGGGTCCACAGAGTGTGGGTAAGGTACAAGTAAATAACTGCTAGAAATATCCTCATCCTCACACTGAAGTTTAGAGTCAATAAATGCCGCAGGTTCGTCATCTTGAACGGTGAAGTTTATTGACTCCATAAACTTAGATCTCTTCAGGTTGAAAACCCGGTACGCTCTACTATTCGATGAATATCCCAATAGTATTCCCTCGTCTCTTCGGGAGTCAAACTTTCCTAATTTCTCTCTATCCCGTAAGATGTAGCATTTACTCCCAAAAATATGGAAATATGCAAGGTTGGGCTTCTTGCCAGTCCACAACTCATAAGGAGTCTGAAGTGTGTGTGGACGCAGATAAACCCTATTCACCGTGTGGCATGCAGTAGACATTGCCTCTGCCCAAAATCTCCTAGTACATTATGGCCTAAAATCATAAATCTAGCCATCTCATGGATCGTTCTATTCTTTCTCTCAACAATCCCATTTTGCTGAGGAGTCTTCACAGAAAAAAACTCATATTTGATCCCAAGGATATCACAATACAAATCGACATTTGCTTCCTTAAATTCAGTGTCGTTGTCACTACGTATCCTGTTAATAGTGACTCCGTGTTGATTTTGCAGGACACGACACTTGGTCGTTAAAAACTCTACAGCATCAGATTTCTCTCTCAGAAAACCTACAATGGAATATGTGGAGAAATCATCCACCATCACGAGGATATACCTCTTACCACCTAGACTCTCGGTACTAGTGGGACCCATAAGATCCATGTGTATGAGCTCAATAACACGAGAGGTGGTGATGGAATGCAACTTCCTATGGGGACTACGAATTTGTTTTCCCAACTGACAAGGTCCACAAACCGTCGAAGTTGGCCTTCTAAAAGATGGTAAGCCACGTACTAGGTCCTTTTTAGCTAAGCGAGTTAGATCTCTAATATTTACGTAACCTAGACGTTGGTGCCACATATCCATAGGAGTGATCGTGGCACTGTTGTAGAAAAGAGATGATGTGGGCTTAGTCCCATAGCAGTTATCCTTTGTCCTCACCCCTTGCACTAAAATTTTATCGTCTTGATTATAGACCTTACAAGCGTCCCGATCAAACTTTACGGAAAAGTCAGTGTCGCATAACTGGCTAATGCTGAGAAGGTTTTCTTTCAAACCTTTGACGTACAAAACATTTTCTAGCATAGGAAATCCAAGTAACTCGATAGTACCACGTCCTATAATATTAGACTTACTCCCATCTCCAAAGGTGACTCTGCCATCCTGATAATCCTCAAGAGATGTAAAAAATGAGGCATCACCAGTCATATGTGTAGAGCACCCACTATCAAAATACCACTGTGAGGTATTATGTGCTTTGAGAGTGACATGAACAACAAAGGCCTTTTTATCTTTCTTAGGTACCCAAGAAGTGGTGACCTTTTGTTTGCCTTTTTTATTGTTGGTTTTAGTTGGATTGTGAGAAGCATTCACTGACGGCAAAGACATCCGTTGGAATTCCTCCATCAAACACTGAGACGTGGCAGATAATAACTCAACTCGCTCTCTCAGACTGGTAAAATCATCAGTATGCTGAGGTGGAGCAGTAGTACATCGTGTCCGACCCATACTATAGCCAAACTCTCTGAGGTGGCCTTTTCTTTTGCAATAAGTACAAAAGAACACAGTCAAAGACGGACCAGGGTTTACTTTTCTTGATCGAACTCTCCTTCGAGGTTTTTGACGATGGCTATAAGGAGTTTTAATAAACTCAGGAACTGGTCCGGGTGCAATTTGGGACGTGGAGGCACCATCATAACCTATTCCATGCCTATCACAAAAACTTAAAGTGGGGCCGAGGATCATCTTTCCCATTTTCCCAGATGTGTCCTCGATTTTTACCTTGGCTTCCCGTGCTCTCTCCAGATCATGAGTAAGATGGGCAACAAGGGCTTCAAGTTTCTTTCGAGTCTCCATAAAGGAACGAAGCTCACTCGTAAGACTAACCACTTGTTTAGTCAAGTCCCCTCTCTCTTTCTCAAAACAACTCTCTCTCTCTTTCTAAACAGACTTTCTTTCTCAAAACAGGCAGACTCTCTCTCTCTCTCAGGGTGGTGCAGGTGGAGGACTCTCTCTCTCTTGCTTTTCTTAAATCTTCTTCTGAGCCGGCGATCTTAAGAACTAACGCTTTGTTACGCTTTTTAGTTTTAAATGACTCAGAATATAACTCAGCATAGGCTCGTTGAATATCACTCTCTCTCTCACTTATGTCATCCTCCCCCTCACTCACATCGCTCTCACTGTCGAGGTGTCCCTGTGATGCATCATCCTCATCGTCGTGAGGAGAACTAGGAGTGCTCACATGACTAGCCATGAATGCGGTGAAGTTACACTCATGCAGTAACTCGCCTCCAGAATCCACTGACTCGACCTCACTGTCGTCACTAAGGGTAGCATTAAGGACAGCTTTCCCTTTCTCTCTGTTCAGACGGGTGGCACACTCAAAGGCTTTATGACCCCTACCGTCGCACTCAAAGCATCTCTCACTTTCTTTCTTAGGAGGATCTTTAAAATATTTTTCATTTTTCTTTTCAAACTTATTTTTCTCAAATTTCTTTTTATCTTTAAAACTGACATTTTTCTTAAATTTGAGAATCCTCTTGAAATTTTTTGCAAAAAGAGCCAAATCATCTAAGTCAAAATCAAAATCACAATCAAAATCTGACGAATATGTCTCTCTTTTTCTAGTTGACTCTCCCCTCTTTCTAGTTGACCCCTCACTCTTTCTCTCTTGGGCATTAAGTGAAATTCCCTTATCTTTAGACCTAGCAGTTTTAGGGAGCATATCAAATTCATATGTTTGCAAATCTCCTACAAGTTCTTCCAATTTTAGCTTATTTAAATTACCCATGGAATTTAGCACAGTGACTTTAGGGATAAAACGCTTAGGTAAAGAACGAAGAATATTTTTGACAACTCTAGCATTAGGAATATGTTCACCAAGATTAAAGCTAGTATTAACAATGTCAGAAAGCCTAGCATAAAAATCATCAAAACATTCAGTCTCATGCATGGTGATGGTTTCAAATTGAGTTGTCAAATTTTGCAATTTAGACTCTTTCACAACATTAGTTCCTTCATGGGTGAGTTGTAAAATATCCCATGCCTCTTTTGACGTGGTGAACGTCATTATGCGTTTGAACTTATCAGGTGTGACAGACCCAGAAATAGCACTTATGACCTTAGAATTGAATGATGACCATTTAAATTCTTCTTCAGTCCAAGAAGTGACAGGTTTTAAATTGATCACATTTTCAACAGTGACGGAGGGAGGAGTCCACCCTCTTTCTACCAAAATCCAGCAAACGTTCATCAATAGATTTTAATGCAGATCTCATGCAGGCTTTCCAATATGCATAGTTTGTCCCGTCAAAAACTGGAATTTTATTATATAACTTCTCCATCATGAACACACTCGTTTTTCAAAAGTCAATTTTTCAGAAAATTGATATCTTAGAAAAATTTTGTGAAACATTACACGGTAAATTTCTGTAACTGGCTCTGATACCAATTTGAGGAGAGTGCACTTGCGTTCAAATAATGAAGTTATTTAATTAAACACAGTTTTTACCACTCAAGTCCTAAACATGCATCTATATGTGATTAAATACGATGATGAAATGTGCAAGAACACATATATGAGGAAAAATCCCCCAAAGGGGCAAAACCTTTTATTTTCACAATAATTTTGTAAGAGTACGGCTTACACGGATTACAATGAAAATATATGACACAGAAATACCCTCGAGTGTCGGTTCTGTTATCGGCGGATGGAACAATCCCTTTCCAGTAGGGCAGTAGTGAAGAAGAGAGTGGCTTCCTCACAAATTACTCCAGATGAGAAAATGATCATCTTGAAGTTTTAAAGATTCACACACATATATTGGAATGGTTTTGTGAATAAAAAAAGGTTTAGAAAACCTTAAAAAATGAAGTCTAATTCTGGGCTATTTTCGCAGAATTTTGAGATTGTAGAAAGACTTGAAAAATGTGTAGAAGGAGATCAGATATTTATACAAAAATCGAGGCGGTGTCTCATTCGAATGAGATAGCCATGTCACTCGAACGAAGGACAAAATTAGTTCAAATGATATCGCGCGACATGCCTATCTCGCACGAACGACTTCCAAAGTCATTTGAGCGATCTCGTCGATCGAGGCAATTCGCTTATACACTTAGAAAAATTCTGCTTTTGATAAACAATAAAACCAGACTTCAAAAATAATTTTCAAAAACTTTTCCCAAATATTTATGCAAATATTTAAGGCTCCAATAAAACATATTACTGATAGAGCATAGTGGAGTAGTGGGAATGAGCTGAGCAACACGTTGCATGTAGAATGATGCACGTGATGAAAGTGGATGCATTGAATTCGGATAAAGGTCGTCGAGGATGATCATGTTGACGTGTCGAATGTAGCGGTATCAGACATATGAACTGTGATCTAGGAGAAAACAGAAATTTCCTATAATCTACCCCGGACATTTATAAAATTATGTCCTTATAATATGGGAGGGGAGTTTCTTCAATTCAAGGATTGGAAATTTGTCGCTGGAGGGAACCATACGTGTATCCCTCGAAGGTAATTCCTCTAATCTAGAAACCTAATTTACATCTCTCGCATCCTCGTCCGACGCTCTCTCGTCGAGTAACTCTCTCAACTCCTCAACATCCCTCTCGAAGTCGGTGTACATCCCCTCACTCTCATGGCTCGACACTAGACAGGAGCCTCACTCTCATGGCATCTCTGCAATAATTCTCCTCAAAGTACTCCTCTACTATCTTATCTATGAAACTCACCACGTGAAGATAATCTTCTTCCCCCGTATGTTGGGCTATGTGGAAGATGTTGGTCTCTAGGGTCATGTTCCCAAAGGTGAGTTGCATTCTCCAATTCCGAGTATTGATGATTGCATTAGCCGTAGCTAAGAACGGGAGCCCAAGGATGATGGGAACATGGTTTCTCGAGGTGAAGGAGGGTTCCGTATCCCAAATGACAAAGTCTACCGGAAAGTAGAAAGTGTCAACTTGGACGATCACGTCCTCAACTATGCCTCTTGGGATATTCACGGTTTGATTCGCTAATTGGAGAGTGACTTTTGTGTCCTTGAGATCACCCAAATCAAGTTGCCTATAAATAGAATAAGGGAGGATATTGACACTTGCTCCCAAGTCAAGTAAGGCCTTTTCGATTTTATTTTCTCGAATGATGCAGGAAATGGTGGGTGCACCGGGATCTTTAAATTTAGGCGGGAGATCATTAAGTATAATGGAGCTCACGTTCTGGGCTAGAAAGACATTTTTCTTTACCTTCATCTTTCTCTTTACCGTCAACAAGTCTTTGATGACTTTTGCATAAGATGGAATTTTCTTAATGGCATCAAGGAAAGGTAAGTTCAGCTTTACTTGTTTTAGAACTTCTAGCACGTCATCACGTGGATTTCCTTTATGGGAAGTTATCAACCTTTGAGGAAATGGTGTCGCGGAGGATGGTTTCACTACTACCTCGGGCTCACTAGTGTCTTCTTTGTCACTCATCCAAGGAGACATCTTCGGCCTCTTTCGTGTCGGGAGAAATATTCTTGTCTTTCGTTGTGTCGTGTGGGGGAGGTGATAAATCAATTACTCTCCCACTATGAAGAGTGGTCATAGCTTGACATTGCTCCTGGTGTTTAGTAGAGGTGGAGCTGACACTAGTTTGACCTTGGGGAGGTCTTTGGACTTGGGCAGGAAACTTGCCCTTCTCTTGAACACCCAATGAGGACTGTATCTTTGACAGACTTGTATTTATGTCGCTAATCAGGCGATCATATCTAGCATTGGTTGCAGTCTGGCTAGTGATAAATTGATTCATAGTATCCTCGAGAGTTCTCCATGGTGGAGGGATATATGCTCCTAGAGGTGGTGGTGCTTTCACATGTCCTTGCATGTGTGGAGCTTGTTGAAAGTGATGTGGTGGAGGAGGGGCAACATGTGAAGTAGGGTTCATCGCAGCATGTTGTTTCCCATAACTAAAACTAGGATGGTTTTTCCAAGAAGGGTTATGAGAATTCCCATGCGGAGCACCGAAATTACCCTTAAATCCTCCTATACCACTAACTTGCTCTTGAAGCATCACTTTGTAGGCGGGTATAGTTAGGCATTCCTCAGTTGAATGACCCGCCTCACAAATTGCACACACCTTATCGATGGGTTTTGGTATGGATCCAGTTTGTCCTCTTCCATATACCTCACATAGATCTCGAAATCCTTTCTCCAGCGTATCTAATCGACTGTCCGTCATAGAATTCTTATCTACGTGAAATATCCCGGACGCCGCTGGAGTGGTAGTCACTTGATGATTTTGATTTTGAGAATTAGGATCAGATGTATCCCAGGATTGGGTAGTCTCGGCGACGTACCTTAGGTGAAGCTCAGCATCGTGGGCATCTAAATCGATAAACGGACCACTACCCATGGTTTCAACGAGTTACTTGGAAGTAAGGTTCAGCCCATTATAGAGAAAATAAATGATTTGTGTCGTATCAAATCCATGATGGGGGCATGAAGTAACTAACTCATTGAAACTCTCGTGACATCGATGAAATCTCTCATTTTTAGATTGCCTGAATGCTTGAATTTGAGCCTTTATGGAGATCGTTTGATGTGGTGGGAAGAATTTCTTGAGAAATCTTGATTGCAACTCTTTCCAAGATGTAATCGAGCTTGGAGGTAGAGACCATAGCCAGGTCTTCGATTTATCTTTTAGCGAGAAGGGGAAGACTTTGAAGTGGATCACCTCTTGTGTGCAAGTTTGATCATTGAGAGTATCACACACATCCTCAAATTCCCTAATATGAAGATATGGATTTTCAGAATCCATACCATGGTAATGGGGTAGCATCTGGATCATCCCATTTTTGAAATGAAATTGCCCGACATTATATGGGAGTATAATGCATGCCGGAAGACAGTGCACTCGGGATATAAGATTTCTCTCAGCGGGTGGTATGGTTCCTCTTCCTCACCCGCAGCGGCACTACCGTGTTGCGGAATCTCTCTCTCTCTCTTAGTGACTCGGTGTCCTCACTTGGTGTACTCAAATTGTGCTCGAAGGTGTGTCCTAAAAAGGAAAATGGAGTGTTGTTTGAGATTGAGTGTGACGGTTGGGGAGGTGGAATCCAGAACTGTGGGGCGTTAGGAGTGTGAGGGCTATCGGGGTTGTACTCAACGATTGGATTTTTGTGAATGCTTGTTGGAGTATTATGGGGTGAGGGAGTGAGTTCATAATTTTTCATTAATAGCTTGTGAGAGATGATGGTGAATCTTTTTGTGCTTTTTGAATTTTTTTATGTTTTTGGATTTTTTTGAAATTTTTGGTCAATGTTTTAGATTGACTCGATCTAAACCTAAGTCTACCTAATTCCCCGGCAACGGCACCAAAAACTTGACGCGACTCAGAAAGTGTCTCTAATGTGCGTTCACTCTAGGCTCAAGTGCAAGCCTATCGCTTTAGTAATAAACTCGATAATTTGGGATCGCATCCACAGGGAAATAGGACACCAGAGTTGTGACGACGGGATAGATGAATGAATCCTAACTCTGACTCTAAAAAGAAAGGAAAAATGATTTGGTTTTGAGAATGACTATACTAGTGCAAATATGAAATTATGGAAAGATGCAATTATACCAAATTCCCTAAAAGACTGATGAAAACTAATTTAAAACTTTAAACTATCTGATGAGAAAAATAGGATGGGAATACAATCCCCCAACCCTAGTGTATTGCAGTTATAATACTAATCATAAATTTAATTGATTAATTTGACCCAGAATTTAGTACTCCCAAGCATTATGTATATGAGTCTCAAGCCCGCATCATACTTAATCTGAGGACGAGTAAATCGGTATCGTGATAGTGACATTCGAATTGTATTCCAAAGCATCCCGGTTACTAAGAAGCAAACGAGATCTAAAGATCTACAATTATCGTGTTCCTACGCGATACGGTCGTAATCAATCACTAAATTCAAAGGATTAATGTTATACCCATGCAACTATCACATCAGGCTGGGTTCATGTATCCCGGCCTTAGAAAATCTAGCCTAGCATGCTGAAAGTAATGAAAACAGTGTTTGATGTGCAGAAAACCATAATTAAACTAAGGAAAATTTGTGCAATGGTGTAGCAAGGAATTGAAGAGAGGAAATTAACTCCTAATCTTACCAATGTAGTAACAACAGCACTTAATAACACTTGTAATCAAAGAATTTCTGAATAATCTTTACTATTGGAATCAAAATTGTAAACTGTCTCTAAAGTAGGGTTTATGAAAAAGAATGTAAAATCAACTAAAATTCTCCGTGCTAATAATGATAATAAAACGGGTTTTTATACCCTATAAAAATTCAGGACTTTTTGTTGCACTAGGACTTTTCTTAGGAGAGGGATAAGATTACAAAATCTTGATAGTAGGACCGGTCCGGGGCATAGGCGGATCGGTCTACCTCCGATGTGGATCGGTTCTTTTATTTTTCTGGCAGACCGGTCTAGGGCAGACCGGTTCTTTTTATTTTCTTCCTTCTTCGGTTTGCTTTCGATCCGGGGTCTTCTAGATTATGGCACAGTGGATCGGTCTGCCTGCTTGACTTTTTTCTCAACTTTGACTGATCATAACTTTTGTTTCGGCACTTCGATTGAGGTGCCATTTCTTCCTATATACTCATGAATGTGATATCTTCAACTTCTCTTTAGGTGCCTCATTCGAATTCTGGGTAAAAATTACACTTTTTCCCTTTTGACTTTCTTTCTTGTCTTTCTCGATTCTTTCGATTTCTTTCTTTCGTTTCTTGACACCAAATACCTGTAAAATCAATATGAAATACCAGAAACTCAGTGTGCTCGTTAGGATAAGTCAGTAGAAATATTATGAGATAAAGTCAAATCGATTACGTTGTTCGAGGTGCTAAAAGTAACTAAATTAAGGGATAAATTGGGAAGAATTTATGCCTTATTAGTCATCCTATACTAGATAAGGTAACCAACCCTTAATCAACTATTCAAATACCTAAAGACTTCCTATGACTCTCGAATCTAAGGGAATCTAAAGGTTTCGTTAAAATATCGTCTAACTGGCGGGCGGTGGTCATAAAGATCAAGGACACAACCTTCTCCTCTACAATATCTCGAATAAAATGCTCGAATATCCTAATGTGCTTCGTGCGCGAATGCCAAACTGGATTTCAGGATATATTAATCATGCTCATTTTATCACAGAAAATAATTATGATGCCTTATGAAATCCCATAATCCTCCAACATTTGATTCATCCACAAGAGTTGCATGCAACACCTCCCGATGGCGATGTACTCAGCCTTCGTAGTGGATAAAGAGATGGAGTTCAGCTTCTTACATAACCAAAAGACAAGAACACTCCCAAAGTAGAAATACCCACCTGAAGTGCTCCTATATCTATCTACATCCTAGTCCCAATCAGCATCTGAATAGGTGGATAAAAAGTGGTCGATATAAAAGGAATAACAAATGTTGTATGAGAGTGTCCCACTTACGTATTTGATAATACGTTTAAGAGAAATAGGTGTGACTCTTTCAAGGATGCATGACATCTCTCACAGACTCCAACATTAATGGATATGTGGGGATGACTATAAATCAAGTAGATAAGACTACATATTATACTTCGATATAAGGTTTGCTCTACGTCCTTGCCTGAAGTGTCCTTGCTATGCTTAGTCGAGGTACTCATAGGGGTGCGTGAGTTCTTAGTGGAGTCTAAACTTAACTTCTTCACGAGGTCTCTTGAATACTTGGATTGGGAGATGAAAATCCCATCCTCTAGCTGACAAACCTGGAGACCAAGAAAGAATGTAAGATCACCAACCATGCTTATCTCAAACTCATTGTTCATATCCTCCTCAAAGTCGTGAGCATGGCGAGAGAAAGTGAATCCAAATACTATGTCATCCGCATAGACTTGGGCAACCAAAATAGCATCTTTTTTTATCCTCACAAAAAACTTCTTATCTACTCCCCCTCTCTTGAAGCCACCATCTAAGAAATAGGAAGTAAGCCTCTCCTACCAAGCATGGGGTGATTACTTTAAACCACACAAGGTTTTTTTCAGATAATAGACGTGTTGAGGGTTCTTAGAGTCTCCAAACCCTTTAGGTTGTTCCATGTAAACCTCCTCCTATAGAATTCCATTTAGAAAGTCACTTTTGACATCCATTTGATATAACCTGAAGCACATATGACATGCGATGGGGAGTAGTAAGAGGACAGACTCAAGCCTCACAACAGGAGAAAATGTCTCCTCAAAGTCTACACACTCAATCTGTTTGTAGTCTTGAGTGACCAACCTAGACTTATTACGAAAAATGGTACAATTCTCATCCATCTTATTCTTAAAGATCCACTTAGTACAAATCATATTTATCTCACTAGGTTGGGGAACAAGTTCCTAAACATCATTATTTTTAAACTAAAGCAACCCATCCTGCATAACGAATATCCAGTGTTTCTTTGATGTTCTTAGGCTCAACTTTGGACGTGTAACACAAATAGCTAACAATGTTCTTAAGCTGGGTGCGAGTCTTGAAACTTAAAGTAGGATCTCCTAAATTGTCAAAAGGGTGATGACTCTTGCGAACCCAAGTAGGTGTGTCCCCTAAATTAGGAGTAAGGTCCACCCTAGGTGTGTGAGGAACAATGGGATCATCACAAAGGGGTGCATCATCCTCACACAAAGGATTAGTATCAACAAAATCCAGTGGCACATCATCTTTAACAGTGATGTTTATTGATTCCATAACCTCAGAGTTGTTCAGGTTAAAAACTCGATAAGCTTTGTTTGTCGATGAATATCCTAACAGATTCTCTTGTCTCTTCGAGAGTCAAACTTTCCTAATTTCTCTCTATCCCTCAAGATGTAGAATTTACTCCCAAGATATGGAAATACGAAAGGTTGGGTTTCTTCCCTGCCCACAACTCATATGGCATCTGAAGTTTGTGTGGTCAAAAATATACTTTATTCACCATGTGGCATGTAGTAAACACCACATATGCCCAAAACTGTTTAGTCACTCTATAAACGAGAAGCATGGTTTTATCCATCTCTTGAATCGTCTAATTTTTCCTATTAATAATCCCATTTTGTTGAGGAGTTTTCACAAATGCAAATTCGTGTTTAATTCTAAGGATATCACAGTAACTATCCACTTTTGCTTCTTTGAATTTTGTATCGTTGTCACTATGCACCCTATTGATGGTGACTCCGTGTTAATTTTGTAGTACACGACACTTGGTCATTAGAAAATCTATAGCATCGTATTTTTCTATCGAGAAACCAACTATTGAATAACGAGAGAAATCCTCTACCATCACAAGGATATACCTCTTACCACCAAAACTCTCAGTACGAGTAAGACCCATAAGATCCATATGTATCAACTCAAGAACATGTGTAGTGGTAATGGACTTTAATTTTTAATGGGGACTACATACTTATTTTCCCTAGTGACAAGGACCATAAACCATGGAAGTTAGCTTTCCAAGCGATGGTAAGTCACATACTAGGTCTTTATTTGCTAAATAATCCTCTCTAAAATTAACATGACCTAGACGTTGATGACATAAATCTATATAAGAGATCGTGGCACTATTACACACAAATGAGGACTTGGGAAAAATCCCATGATAATTATCTTTTTTCCTCATCCCTTCCAGTAAAAGTTTATCGACTTAATCAAAGACGTTACACTCATTTCGGTCAAAATTTATAGCAAAATATGGGTCACATAGTTGGCTAATGCTGATAAGGTTTGCTTTCAAATCTTTGACGCATAAAACATTATCTAGTTTAAGAAATTCGAGGATCTTTGTTCTACCTCATCTTATAATTCTAGATTTACCTTAATCTTTGAATGTGACTTTATCGTCCTTGCAATCCTCAAGGTTTGTAAAAAATGAGACGTCACCAGTCATATACCGAGATCAACCACTGTCAAAATACCACTCGGAGATATTATGAGCCTTAAGAGAAATATGAACAACAAGGGATTTCTCTTCACACTTTGGCACCCATGTAGTGGTGACCTTTTGTCTACCCTTGTCGTTATTGGTTCTATTAGGGATGTTGGAAGTATCCACTAATAGCAAAGACATCAATTGGAACTCTTCCATCAAACTACAAGAAGCGACGACTAGACACTCAACATGCTCTCTAAGGATAGAAAAATCGCTAAAGTGGTGCAATAGAGTATGTGTAGGTCAATTCCAACCTAAACTATAGAATAACTCCATAAGGTGGCTTTTTCTCTTGCAATAAGTTCACAAATAAACAGACTTAGGCCTATCTTAGTTTTTATGTCTTGTCTGAACTTTTCTTTGGTTTTTTTTATGGCCATAAGAATTCACAGTGAATTCAGGAACCAGTTCTGGTATGACATGTGATGTGGAAGCATCGTCTAAACCTATTCCTTGCCTCTCACCAAACCCTAAAGTAGGGTTGAGGAACATCTTTACCATCTTCTTAGATGTTCCCTAAATCTTTACCTTGATATCCCAGGCTCTCTCAATATCTTTCCCGAGTTGGACTACAAGGGCTTCAAGTTTCTTTTGAGTCTCCATGGATTAAAGGAGCTCACTCGTAAGACTATCCATTTGTTAGGTCAAGTCCCCTCTCTCTTTCTCATAAACACACTCTCTCTCTTTCTCTCTCTCTCTCTCTCTCTCTCTCTCTCTCTCTCTCTTTCTCTCTCTATCTATCTATCTATCTATCTATATATCTATCTATCTATCTATCTATCTATCTATCTATCGATCTCTCCTCTCTCACACACACACACATAGACAACCTAATGGAAGACTCTCTCTCTCTTCTCTCATAACTCATTTTCTAGCCCAATGATCCTAGTTGTTACCCTTTATTTGTCTTTTTTCATTTTAAGGACTCAGTGTATAACTCGGCATATGCGCACTATAGTTCACTATCCCTCTCACTTGTTGCATTCTCATCCTCTCTCATGTCATTCTCACTGTCGAGGTGTCCATGTGAAGTATCTTCCTCATCGTCGTGAGGTGCACTAGACGTACTCACATGACTGTCCATTAATGCAGTGAAGTTACATTCATACGGTGATTCTTCTCATAAATCCACCAACTCGACCTATCTATTACCACTAAGGGTGTCATTTAAGGAAGCTTTGCCCTTTCCTTAACATGTTAACCTAGTGGGGAACTCATACTCTTTCTGACCTCTCCCATCACACTTGTAACACTTATCTTCCTCTCTCTTTGGGGTGTCCTTTTTATCTTTTCCAAATTTCTTCCCAATTTTTTTTCTCATGACTCTTTTTATCTTTAGATGTACCATTAATTTTAAGTTTGAAAAATTTCTTCAAATTCTTAGCAAAAGGGGCCAAATCTTCTAAGTCTAAATCCTAATCAGTATCTGAAGACACCTCCTCTCTCTTTCTAGACACATCCTCGCTCTTTCGGGATACCTCCTCACTCTTTCTAGACTTGGACTTAAGTGCAATTCCTTTCTCTTTTAGTTTTATAATTTTAGGAAACAAGTCGATTTCATAAGTTTGAAAATCTCCTACGAGTTATTTTAACCTAAGGGAATCTAGCATTCCATTCCTAAAGAATTAAGCATGGTGACTTTCGGGATAAAACGGGTAGGGAGTGATCTTTTTAACTAATTTAGTGGAAGGAATTATTTCACCAAGATTAAAAATATAATTAACAATACCCAATAGGTGAGCATAAAATTCATCAAATCTTTCAGACTCCAGCATGGTTATAGTCCCAAACTGTGTAGTCAAGTTTTAAATTTAGATTCCTTAACAACATTTATTCCTTCATGTGTAAACCGCGGGATATCCCATGCATCGTTTGATGTGGTGCACATCGTAATACGCCAGAACTCGTCGGGAGTGACGACTCCAAGAATAGCACTAAGACCTCATGAAGTAAAATTACTCCATTTAAATTCTTCTTCAGTCCATAAATTCACGTATTTAGGGTTTTTTCATTACCCAACACTATAATGGGTGGTGTCCACCCTTTTTTATAAGTAATCCATACTCCTTCATCAATTTATTTTAATGCGGATCTCATTCTCACTTTCCAATAGGCATAACTAGATCCATCAAAAGTTAGCATTCTATTTTATAAGTTATCCATTTGAATTCAGCCTTTTCAAAATCAATTTTTCAAAAAATTAATATCAAGAAAAACTTTTCTAGAAAATCAATTACACAACAAAGTTGTGTAAATGGCCCTGGTACTAATTTGAGAGTGTGTTATGGTTCAATGGACCAAACATATTTAATTAAATTTCAACTCACACCAGTTTTAAATCCTATAGACCCTAGATTATGTAAGTATGTGAAATCATGTAAGCATGTACTCAAAGACAAACATGAATAATTTCAGGAAAAATCCCATTCGAGGAAAAACCTTTTCTATATACTATAGTATGGAAATCGCAACTTAGAAGTACAATAGAGGAATACAGACAGCATTTCAGATGAATCTCTATCAGGTGACCCTTAATCTTTGTTAAGCAATGATTCCCATGAGAACCACAAGATCAACAGTGGAGACACCTTCTCCATAAGAGAAACTCCAATATGGAGTTGCGTGTGAGGGTTTCAAAGTGATTCACAAAATTTAAATGGGAGGTGTAAGTAAAAAGGTGTTTTCCCTTTTAAAAGTGAGACTTTGTCCAGTAGGTCTATAGAAACAGTAGTTGTAAAATCCTTGCAAAGTACCTAGAGGAAGCAAGTTTTTATAACACAAAAATTTAGGTGGCATCAAAGTTGTTCGAACGAGAACGAAGCATCGTTCGAATGAGATATGCATCCCGTTAAAAGCGAGCTTTGAACGACCTTCTAACGACTTGAAAAAAACTAAAATAGTAAGCCATCTATTGGAGTACGTTTAATGTAGGGAATCAAATGACACTTCGAATGACATAGATGGATCGTTCTAATTAGATTTGCATCTTATTTGAACGACAGCTGGAAAAAATAATATTTAAATAAAGTCCATCCTCGTTTTGAAAAATAAAAATTAAATAATGTGGAGTTGTGAAGAATGGTTGAAGATGAACGTGGATCACATTGAAGATGAGTGGTGCATGTTGATGATGCACATTTCCAGATATCAGATTGTTGAGGTTGTGGATGATCGTGAAGACGCCAATAATGTATTGGGATAAGCCATATCTAACGTAATCTAGAACGCTATGGAAAAATTTCTAGATTCTATAGGCAATGACAAAAAAATGCCCATATAATAACAAGTGTGGTATTGGCTTCGATATTTAAAATTCTTTCGCTACTAACTCCAGACCATAATTCTAAGAGATTCAACCGTTGCTAGGAATGTTAAAAGAGGTCAACCATTAGGTAACATCCCACGTGTCTTTACATGCACACTTTTTCATAAGAGGGGTCACCTTATTCCTTTCTTCTTTGATCTAAAAAATGTTCCCAGAAAGCCTAAGTTTAGATTTAACTGATGTTCCCAAATACCAAGAGCATCACATTCTACCTATGTGGGTAAATAAATCCGACTTGGAGGCTTTACATGATAGAATTCCTAATTCCAAAATTCTTGCACATGATAATTTCCATGATAAATCTAATGGTTCAATATGTTCCCATGTTTACATGCTCTAGCTTTGTCCTTTATAATATATGTGTTTGCTAGTTGTATGTGGTTTGAGTCTTTTATATTTTTAATTATTTATTTATTTGATCTTAACAAAAATACTAAGATTTTTTTCTGTTAACTTTGTTACAAAATTGCTTTTAAAAAAATTTTAAAAAAAATTCATTCATGTGTGGTATAATTTTACACATTTTATGTGGCATATTGGTGTGTTTGAATCCAATTCATTCCATGTTATTCATGTGACTATGAAATTTTGTTATGATTGCTAATACTTATCTTGTTCTTCATCATGTTTGCATGGAGTTATTTTGAACCCGATTCATTTAATGTATTCACTTTATGTATGCCTCTGCACACAGATGCACGAGCTCTTTGAATTTTAACTTCAATGTATATTTGAGATACATGAGATATTTTCTCATCAATCTTTTCATCTTCATATTTGGTGACTATGGGAAATTTATGAATGTAAGAAGTGTTGCCCATGATAACAGTTGATTTTATTGAAAAATATAAAGGTTCATGGGAAAGTTTTGGGAAAGGAGAAAATATCCTTTGCGGAAAAACCATTGTTGGCAAGAGCCTACTGAAATGATTAAAGGGAATAAAAAAATCCAAGGCTAAGATGTTTGGTTTGTTTATTTTTCAAAAGTGTAGCTTCGAAAGAATTGTGTAATAGAAAATATGATATATAAGTATCTTTTGAGGGTCATATAGTTAAAGATCAACGGTTTTCCACAATGAATCCTAATTATGCAGATTTTATCATGATTCAATTGATTTGTAGGATCATTAATATTCTAGGCTTGTGTGCATTGTACTTATTTATTCATTGGGATGACTTTATCTTTTCAATTGACGATAAATCTTAGTTTGATAAAATTTTGCGGTAAAATATAACTCTTTAAACATATATGAGTTTTTGGGTCATAATTCTTTTGTTTAGAGTTCACACCCCTTCACTCCATTTACCTCATGTTTATTGAGACACTATTATGCTATACAATTGTGGAAATCTAATTTTATACTTGTATGCATGTGTGTATGATTCGTTGGTATATCACACACACACACACACACACACACATATATATATATATATATATATATATATAAAATATCATTTGTCTTGATCTTTCGTAGTTGCAATTAGTCCATGTGTGTCATCAATTTAAAGCTATATTTCATTTTAGTATGATATTTTCTCATATTGGTTATTTTTTACTTGTTCTAAGTTGGTATCCTATTCTTTTATTACTACATCATTTAGTTGTTGCATCAAAGTTGGTATCTATTGTCTTTGTTTTGATTAGTTATACTTGTGTTGCTAAGTTGATTATTTTTACTTGTATCACTATATACCATTGCATGATATTCTTGTCATTCCTTTATGCTTATCCCTTGTTTCTTTCTGGGGAGAAATAGTTTAAATGGGGAGAATCAGTTATTTTATGCACCTTAATCTTTGTCTATTCCAAAACAAAAGCAGGAGACGTTATTAAACTCTTTTTATTTGGGGAGATATTTTACTTAGGGGGAGATGTCCTTACTTATGTAGATATTTTTAGATAATGGGGGCGGGTTATATTATGCAAATTTATATTGTTGTATTCTCTATGAATTTGGTGGTGTGTTTAAGTGTGTAGGTTTGCAACCATATGGCAAGGTTTTTATGAAATTAAATATACTCAGAATATGTGTCCATTGAGCATCATTAATTTTTCTTTATGTGGTTGAGCTTGAGTCTTTTAGACAATCTTGATGGCCCATATGTGTTATTGGTTTTCGTTTTGTCTTGAAAAGGCCAAAGGGGGAGATTTGTAAGGTGTAAATTTGTATGTGTTGGCCTAATTCAAGACTAAACATTTTGAGTCATAGGTTAGAACTTGTGCTAGTGACCTTTCAAGCATATGGCATGTTTGTTGAAGACTTAGCATTCAAGCTAAAGACAACACGTCATCATGTCATGTTTCATCCCATGTTTCGTCATCAACGTTCCAATGATGTCTCAAGAACGATTGCATATTTTATATTGAGCCGTGGATATTTTATATTTGGTGTTAAAATGCTTTTAACCCAATTGTAAAATATTTATATATATTTTTTATAATTCATTTTACGTGCCATTAGACGTCGGATCAAACAGAACTTTAAACAACTCAAAATTATCCTTTGTTGTTTTCTCATTGTATAAGTTATTCGAACGATAATAGGTACCTCGTTTGAATGAGTATCTTGTTCGAATGAGATCCATTAAATTATGATGAACCAATTTTTCCTTCTTTCTAGAACCTCATTATACAACTCATTCATAGACTGTTCTAATGAGATCATTACCCTTGTTTGAACGACTTTCTAATGAGGATTTTTTAAAAAAAACTTACCTCGGTAGAATCTCATTTGAATTGATCCATGTTCAAATGGAAATAGATACATCATCCGAACGAGGTACCATTTTGTTCAAACAACTGGATGCAATTTTCAAATAACGATCATTTGTTTCCCATTCTTCTCACTAATCCCATGATCTCAATTTTACATCCATTTAAGTAGTGTAGATCAAAAAAAATTGAGATGACTTTTTCCATACATTATTCTTCTTAAACTCTTCTAAAAGTTTCTTTAGTTTTTCTTTATCATTTATGATTAATTTTTCCAAACACAAACCCTTATTAACACCCAATGAATTTAATATCCAAGATTCTTCATATATGCCTTGAGATATTATATTGGCACCATTATTTATTCCCTACATTATTGGAAATAGTTTCTTATGGAGGATTCTATGCTCTTTGGTTTACATATAGTGGACTCTACATCTGTGACGATTGCTCAGCCTTATCGGTGGATTCCAAGGAGTGTGTGGACTCACACATTATTTCAGATTCCTAGGTGGACTCCCATGTGTCACTAAGAAGAGGATGAAAGAACAAAGAGTGTCAAAGTATGTGAGGGCATAGAGTATGTGTTTTAAGTCTTATATTGTGTGATTTTGAAATTCCATAGTTACTGGACTTTGTGTGGCTAGGCCATCCGATATTTCTCGTATTTGGGTTTTCATCGTACGTTGGTTGTTGTTGTTGTTGTTGTTGTTGTTGTTGTTGTTGTTGTTGTTGTTGTTTTATTTGATCTTGTTATACTCACTAGATACATCTGAGGTCTAAGATAAAATCGATGTAATCATAACTCTATTAATTGGTACAACACTTAACTTTCGGATAATTTTTCTTATTAAATTTTTATTTGATGCAAAATTAATTTGAATTAATTTTATTATGAAAAATATAAATTGAAAAATTATTTTTAAAAAATTAGTTTATGTAATTTTTTTAACCATCGAATAAAATTTGTTTCCTCAGTTAAAGTATATGGATTTACTCTAATGATTGAATTTTTAGGGGTCTATAAAACCATAAAACCTTTATTAGCAAATTGTGCCAATATCTTGGATTCTTCTCAATCAATTTTCATAAATTATTGTTCATTACTTTGTTATTGGCCTTAATTTGTCCATTTGATAGATAATAATATGATGCTAATTTTTTGTAAGGTTATACCTCACTTTTAAGTAACTTTCGACACCATTTCTAATTCAAAGATAGTTTCATTATCCATGGATATGGTCTTTAGAATCTAGAAACTATATACGATACCTGGAAAGACATTTATGAATTCATTTTGGGTGAAGGACTTCAAATCCTTAGATACCACCTACTTAGTGAAGTAATCGGTTTAAATAAAAACAAAATTGTGTAGCGTCGAAAAGGGGGAATAAAGTTGTCCAATAACATCAATTGCACATCTTTTAAATCGATGAAGAGTGATCTTATATTATAGGTCATCTTTTAAATTGATCATGTTGTTGATACTTTGGCATACTCTAGAAAATTCAATATAACCTTCCACAATAGATGGCCAGAAAAATTCATTCCTCCTTATCAGCCATATCATCTTTGGTCCATCTTGATGAGCTCTGGAAAGGACCACATGGACATGTGCGATGTTGGTTAAGCCATAACTTTTACTTAGCCACTCTAGGATTACTCCATCAACGGCTCTTTCGAATGATTCATTGGCATACATAACATAATTGGTAGATCTCAATCCGATGAACCAACAATTTTATTTATATTATTTATATATCCAATTATTTGTTTTCTATGATCTTTTTGGACATCGATATTTCTGATTACACCATTGGCCATGTGTTTATGAAGAAAAGGTAAGAAGCCATCAATAACACTAATTTTTATCATGGATTCAAAGTCTTTATGGAGTTTAAAACCCAATGTTTTTTTATATATATCATTAGCTTCTTGATTCAAAAATCTAGGAATATAATTTAATGTGACCTCATCAAATTTGGATAGAAAATGTAATGGAACATAGTTATACAACGCTGAAAACTAATAAATAAATAGGTATTATCCAGTAAAGTGTGACACCCCGACTAATTAAATATCGGGTAGCTACTCCTTTATTCAAATTAATGCAAAATGTCAAGTTGGTTCAGTTCATAGCATCACTGTCAAAAATATTATTGAACAATTACTAGCCACCTAATATTTAAAAAAGTGAGTTGTCAAATTTTACTAAATTAAATTAACATGCAACTAATTAAATTATTAGCTAATGATACCACAATAACATCGCAGTCACAATAGAATAATAATGGAATAATAAATGAGTCTGGAGTAACGATCCCCTGAATAATCCAAATACTGAATAAAAACCAAATATAAAGTCTTAATAATTCAATAACTCCAAAACTGAAATGAAACTGAAAGTATGAGAAAGATGTCTCTAAATGGAAAGGGGCGACATGACCTAACAGATGAATGACTCCTAAATAGAATCAATGTAGAATGTGGAGGCTTCTACTATTGAGATCCTGTAACTTCCATAGCAGCTACAACACGTCAATGGAATGGAACTTGTATGCTTGGAATCCCTATGGCTGGGTACCTAAAAGGTTTTGCAAGAAAAATAGATTTGAAAGTAAATGGGTCAGGGCCCGAGGTGAAAATAGTTTAAAAATAGCAAGTGTTTAATTGAATTAACTAGTGAATTTTATATACAAGTTAGTTACATGCTCTCACATGAGTTCCTCACCCCTCAACTAATGTACGCACCTAACGTATATACTTAACCCGTCCTAGTTATGCCGTAGACTAACTAGTCTGTACCACTTCGTGTCCTCACATTATAAAATTGGGGTTTATTCACATCGTTCTAACATATCCTGCGCGTAACTCATCTTTTCACTGATAAGATTAATTTATAACCATTAGGATAGGAAATTCTCATTTTAAATCCCATTCAAAAAGTCTCAATAATTTATATTCACACTTTAGTGAAGAGTCTGGTATAATCACAAGTATATTATTCTACCCACAAATATACAAATAGGACACCCCTAGGCTAAGTTGCGGTGCACATACTCTGATATCAAATCCCGGTACATCACGTACATAAGGACTACATATTCCGAATCTCTCAGGAACCGTTTCAATAAGAAAAATCACACATATTGAAGGCGAACATAGTTCACATACCCATGGGTCACGCACATACCTACGCTACCATGGTCAGCTGAGTTATTAACTCACAAATAAGCCATTCGCAGACCTATGTCCTTAAGATACCAATCTAAATCAACCCGTAGGCACACAAAGATTAGATGGCCATGTTTCGAAAGCCGACCTCCAGTGATAGCAAGTATGGTAGGTATGTCATACACATAATAATCCATATACTAAGAATTCACACAACTTAGATAACTTATAATATTATTAAAGGTATGTTCTCAATCCTATACCATTCATCCAATTCATACACTATCATACTTCCGGATGATATATAAAATATTTCGTCGATACATCTCACGTCGTATAGTTTCATGTACTTAAAACCTAACCAAAAAGGTTACTAAGTCTCCTATTATTCCCACATATTAATTTAATACTCTTAAGGTCCATAGTCCTGTCTCTAACCTTAAATTATCAACTATATAGGTTTAATTCCTTTACTCATAATCTCTAATAGCAACTCACTCTTTGGACCCTGGTAAGTCTAACATAAAGTCCCGATTCAATTCTGATATAATTCGGGGCCCATATACGCCCCTACTCGTCTTCCTTAAATCTAAATGTGTTCACAAGGTCCCCACCGATAACTTTCAAGGGTCGAAATTGCTTAAATTCAAAAAGGTGGAAAATATCATGATTTCTGGGGAGGTCGATCGATCGATTATGAATGTCGATCGATCGATCCAGTCAATCGATCGACTATGAATGTCGATCGATAGATCGAGTAGTTATAACCCATGTTTTTTTGCATTTTTAGCCCTAGTTTTATCTCCAATCTCCTTTACATGAATCCATTCTCCAAAGTAAACGTACTACATGTAATACCATCCAAATTACCACCTTTCTAACGTTCCAGAACAATCAAATCATCTCAAGAACAACATATATATCGATATATCCATCAAACTTTTCATGTTCAACCCTAGTGTAGTTTCTTCCAATTCAATACAACCTAAAACTAAATTTTAATCTAGGATTTCTATTACTAAGGTTCCGATTTCAATATTTATTAATTCTAGAATTTAACTACATGCAAATCCTACCCATATTCAAGAGTTACTTCTCCCAATTCATGAAATTGTCAATCTTTCAAGTCTAGCCTTCAATTATAATCTACATGGATAATATATTTGCTGAACTTAATGAAATCAAATCACTTGCACTATAATTGTTGTTCTGATCTACTGGTGATGTTAAAGATTGGTTCTCTCCCTCTCTCTCCGGTCACAATTCCATCGAAACGTGGTTGTGGGTGGTGGTTATGGCCTGTAACCCTCCTATAACCTCTCCTCTTTCTCACGTTGCCCACTTCTTTCTTTTTGGATTATAATGGCCCTAATGGCCCTAATAATAGCTGCTAAATAAACCATAAAATTCGTGGGTCCAAATCCTTTAAAGTTTAAAACGACTAAAATACGCTCTCGGGTTGTCGGTTTGGCCTAAAAATTCTCCGGGACCCAAACTAAACCCCAGACTAGTGTTTTCTGACTATTTCGACCCTCTGGACACGTTGGCGCACTCAAAATGACCATATGGATGATAAGATTTTATTTACTTTTAAATCTAATTAAATTGATTTCTTACGCGACTGACACACGCGTCCTAACTTAATTTCCCGAATTATCGTATTGATGACTCGCGATAATTTTAATAAATTCAATAATAATATATTACCATATCTACCCAGTAATATTCAACATTAACATCATAATCAAATACGAACTCACGTCTCGCTAGTATTTAAATTCAGATTAATTTCCAATTAATTTCCATTTAATTTAATTAATCCCATTAAATAAAATCAATAAAATTACGGGGTCGTCTCGAAGATATCTCCTCAGTGAGGAAATGTGGAACACATCATGGACCCTATGAAAGTGTTCCGGTAACCCAAGTCTATACGCAACTTGTCAAGGAATGGCCCCACGTATCTAGGCGCCAACTTCCCTTTCTTCCCGAAATGCATAATCCCCTTCATAGGAGATACTCTGAGCAGCACCTGGTCCCCCACATTAAACTCCCTAAAGAACCTCTTGGCATCGGCATAACTCTTTTGTCGGTTCTTAACTATCCGAATACGGCTCCTTATTATCTATATCCTCATCGAGGTATCCTAAATCACCTCCGACCCAAGAAGTTTTTTATCCCCCACCTCTAGCCAACATGTTGGGGAACAACAAGGTCTACCGTACAACGCCTCACACTACACCAAATCCTGCGAATGGTCACGCCGAGTTGGTCACGGCCCAAGTCCGCGACCCGTTGGTCGCGGACTTGGGCCATGACCAAGGCTGTTTTGGGCGTGACCATATTTATTATCACACTAGACCATGGATGCTTTGAAAGTGGTCACGGCCCAAGTCCCTGACCACTGTGGGTCACGGACTTGAGCCGTGACCAGGCCGTGACCATCTTGGCGCCAAATTCGCGCCAAAATTCCCTCCAAACTGGTCGCGGATGGGGTCACGGCCCAAGTCCGTGACCAAAGGCACGACGAAGTAAATAACACACACATTTAGGGTCACGGCCGAAGACCCTGACCATTTTTGGGTATGGGTCACGGCTTTAGGCCGTGACCATCCTTCATTCGAGCAGTGGTGGTGATGGTTTGCAGGTTGCGCAATGGGGGTCATGGGTCACGGCTGAGGGCCGTGACCATTTCCTTGTATGGGTCACGGCTTTAGACCGTGACCATCCCTCATTCGAGCAGTGGTGGTGATGGTTTGCAGGTTGCGCACTGGGGGTCACGGCTCTGGGCCGTGACGAGGTTCAATCGAGCAGCAGTTGAGTTTCATTTAAGGGTCGCGCATGGTGGGTCACGGTGGTTGGCCGTGACCAGGTTCAGTCCTTAAAAAAAAGAATCGCGCCTCCCTCATTTCATTTCTGTCGATCGAGGTCAGTGTCTAAAGCCCTAGGCGATTTGTGCGATTTCCATCCTTGAGATTTCGGCTCAGAAAGGTATTGTGTGTTTATTTGTGCGATTTCCATCCCTCATTTCGATTCTCGTGCATTTCGATTCTCATTGTGTTAGTATATGTGTGTATATGTGTGTGTATGTATAGATTTATGTGTGTGTATGTATAGATTTGTATATATGTGTGTGTATGTATAGATTTATGTTTATATGTGTGTGTGTATGTATAGATTTGTATATATGTGTGTGTATGTATAGATTTATGTTTATATGTATGTGTGTATGTGTGTTTATGTGTGTAACTACAAACAAATTGTATTTTATTTCAATAAACCCTAGACATTTTATTTCAATAAACCCTAGACATTGTATTGGGATTTTTTTTTTTGACAAAATATTATTCAAAATATAACCCTAGACATTATATTTTTTTTGACAAAATATTATTAAATGGATTCTTAATAAGTAAAAAAAAAATTACATCTACCTCGTGGGATTTTATAGGGGGTTATATGCGTGCCATCATACTATATTGGGGGTTATATGCATGTCGTGTTGGATACTATGTTGAATTTATTGAATTGATACTAGTGTCGATAAATGTATATGTTATAAAATTTGTTGGATACTACTTTTCTCAGGAAAAATGAGGCACGGTGATAAATACTGTCAACAAGAGTGGGACAGGTTGCAATTAGACCGCACACATAACTCTTTTATTAGCGTGCGTCATATAGAGGGTACTCCTATTTATAGGTACGGAAATAAAAAGATCGAACAATTTAACTACCTTATAAATCATGGATTTGATATCCAGCAAGATTACTTGTTCGATCGTATTCTATTTTCTCTACCAGAAAACTGGGATGACGTTATACAAAATATATTTCACACACATAATCCCGACATAGCCCTGACCTTGGTTACGTTGTTGGAGAAGGCGGAAAAAAAAATCCACCCGTTATGGATACAACTGCGTACAGAGAGCATTGACATAGACTGTGATGTCTCGCGCCACATGCACGTAAAATTGAATCTTGCCAACAAGTTGAGAAATAGGGGATTCCGAGTTCATGTCACTGACATCTACACATCAATCATAGATACCCTTCCTTCTAGTTGGCCACATGCAAAAATTTATAGGTTCTTAAAAACTAATACCGAATGGATGGAGATCAGACACATTGAACTTATTCTAAAGTCTTACTTTGAAAAGGTATCTATCTATCTATTTATATATCTAAAAATAATTAAGCTTGATTAATTAGTTATAATTTCATATTACTATAATTATTTAGTCACTCATATTTTTTAATTTTTGTAGATAATGTCGAGAGGAAACAACCCTAGGGTACCAAGTGCCGATGTGACACCACAACGAGGTTCACCATCTTCTGCAGAACCCGAATTCTCAACACCAATGGCTGAGCAATTCACAACTCCACCAATGGTTCACTCCTCACCAAGTCCAACCCCAAGTGCTCCTACACCCCAATCCGGCACTCCCGTTGCTTTAACGCCCCAATCCAACACTCATGATGCCTCCCGCTCAAATGAAAAGAAGCCTATTGGATTCTCCCTTCTCGGGAATAACCCGATGGGTGATAGGAGTGACGTGCTGAACTTTAAAGCCCGGTGTTTGTCGCTGGGAAAAATGAACGTGGGAGTCGGTGGACCAGATAATTGGAACCTTGTTGATCAATCTGTCAAAGATGACATATATAACCAACTTTGCAAGCATTTCTCATTTCCTGACCGTTCCAAGAATAAGGTTCTATCTCGGGTTGCTGAAGGATTGAGGACATACAGGAGAAACCTTCGGAAGAAACATTTCCCGAAAGAGGTAGCGAGCTCCGATATTTTGGCTTTGAAAGAGAAAGTGCCTCCCAATGTTGAAATGCCGGTGGATCAGTGGAATAAGTTTTTGGAGAATGAGGCGAAGGAAAACAAGTTGGTCCAGAGGGAGCAAAACAAAAAAAATAGGGCACAAAAAACTGATATCCATAGGCTGGGATCCAAATCATATGAGGATTTGAAGAATGAATGGGAGAGTAGGACAAAAGATGGTCCAGATGCCGGTAAAAACCCAAATCGATCCAACTTATTCCTTCATGCTCGACGGGACAAAGATAATAAATTCCCCCTGCAGTTGGCTAAGACACTGGAATCAATAGAGGCCATCAGCAGTCAATCAGATTCGTGCCCTACTGATGACTTTGACCTTGAAAATGATGCCCTGACTAAGACCTTTGGAAAGGACAAAAGGGGGAGGACGAGAGGCGTTGGCTCACATATGCCAAAAACAAAACTTCAACACATTGCACCTCTTGTGGACGAGCTATCTTCGGTCAAGAATTATATCTCATCCCAAAAGGAGCACCAACAGAAGACCGATGGGGATGTCCATGACCTTAAAAATTCCCTGGGATTATTGAACAATCAAATTGGGAAACTTGTGAATCTTATTGAAAGTTATAGGCCCCCAATGCCTCCTCAAGATTTCACACATCCTTCCCCTCCAACATTCCCCTCTCAAATGCCTCATCCTCCAATCACGGGGCTCGGATCATCGTCAACAGCTCACGGTGACTATGGCGAAGAGTACTATATCAAGGACATGAGCAATTCGAGGTTTGTTGGCGTGTGCATACTCATCTCCAGGGAAAGGGGGACTCTAGTACATCGCCGACCTTTGGAGAAGGGTGAGGCTAAAATAATGGTCGATGAAATATACAACGGCTGCGGAGATGTACCTGTGTACGTTAACAGCGGGGATGGGATGGAATTGAGGAATTATGCAAAATCTTTTATTACTTGGCCACTTTATCTGTTGGCCAAGGTTTAATAATATTTTCTTTCGTTTCAGTTGTAATAATTTTTTTTTGTTTTAGTTGTAAGAATATTGGTTTTGCTTCAGTTGTAAGAATATTGGTTGTGTTTCAGTTGTAAGAATATTGGTTTTGTTTCGTATGGAATGATATTTTTTTTGTTTCAGTCGTAAGAATATTCTTTCTGTTTCAGTTGTAATAATATTTTTTAACCTATTACCACAGGACTGAAATTTGAAGATTATTACATGGATTTCCCACAATACAAAGAGTGGATGGGAGAGACTAACCGGATATCAATTAATCATGTAAAGGGCGTTTATGAATTTGTTAAATATGCTTCCAAAAATCTTAAAAGTGAGAAGATTCCGTGTCCGTGCACTCATTGTATTAACGGAAAATATAAGTCATTGGAAGTTGTTGAGTTGCATTTACTAAAGTGGGGAATCTGTCAAGACTATATAATATGGACATACCATGGTGAAAAAGTTGTACCTTATGTTCCAGAAGAATTACCGGGAGCCGACCGTGTAACGGAACCTCAAGGAGTAGAAGTGGTACATGATTCACCAACACATCGTCCATTGACCGACTTAATTGATGATGCTTACGGACTCCACAACCAACAAAACCACCAACCTATGGATACAAATAATGTGCATTATGACCAAGTAAATGAACAAATTGATGCTGAACTACTAGGAGATCGGGAATACATACGGTTGAAAGCAGATGCGGCTAGACCGTTGTATAAAGATTGCGATGAAGATCACTCGGTATTATATGCAATGATTGGTTTGCATAATTTGAAGAGTCAATTTGGTTTGTCTGGAAACAGCGTAACCGGAATTCTTAAGTGGGTTAAAGAAATTCTCCCAAAAGAGAACATGTTACCAGACAATTATCCTACCATGAAGAAGAGTTTGAAGGGTTTAGGTTTGAAATACAAATCTATTCATGCTTGCAAGTATGATTGCATATTGTACCGGAATGAGCACGAAGAGAAGGATGAATGTCCTGTATGCAGTGAGCCTAGATATATGGTTTGTGAGAATGGAAATGACAAACATGCAAAAAATCGCAAGTGCTCGCAAGTCCCACAAAAGGTTTTGAAGTATTTTCCACTTGGGCCACGGTTAAAACGTTTTTTTACTGTACCGTGGATAGCGGAGGCCATGACATGGCATGCTCGATGCGAGGTGGGTGGGAATTTGATGCGTCATCCGGTTGATTCACTCATCTGGCAAATTTCAAATGCACAACACCATGAATTTGCAAAGGAACCGCGCAACGTTCGTCTTGCAATCTCAACCGATGGGTTTAACCCTTTCGGTAATTTAAGTACTAGTCAGAGTTATTGGCCAGTTCTTATGGCGCCTTTAAGTCTTCCTCCGACGTTATGCATGAGAAAGGAGTTCACATTGTTATCTCTGTTGATACCCGGGCCTAAGGCTCCCAGTGATGATATTGATATATTCTTAGCACCATTAATCGAAGAACTTAAAGAGTTGTGGGATAAAGGCGTGACGGCGTTCGATTCTCATAAGGGTGAAGAGTTCACACTTAAAGCAATGGTGATGTGGGCGATCCACGATCTTCCTGCTTATGGGACCTTGTCCGGTTGTAATGTTCATGGTTATTATGGATGTCCCATATGTGGGGAGGAAACTGAAGCCTTTTGGTTAAAACATAGTGGTAAGTTGAGTTACACGGGTCATCGTAGATTTCTGCCGACCAGTCACCCTTTTAGGAACGACAAGTCTAACTTTTTGCCTGTCGGTCACGAGCGAAGAACGGCACCTAGTCGACTTTCTGGTCAGCAAATTGAGGAGAAGGCGGTGGCTGCGACTGCGGGGAATAGGTATGTAGGCAAACACCCCCAGTTTGTAAACCTGAAGCGTAAAGCTAGGGAGGATCCGAACGACCCTAGTAAAGCGAAGCCATGGTCCAGGCGATCAATATTTTTTGATTTGCCGTATTGGAAAGATCATCGTGTAAGGCATATAATTGATGTGATGCACACAGAGAAGAATGTTGCAGAACATTTGATAGGAACATGTCTGGGTGGATCTCATTCCAAAGATGGAGAGCGTGCCCGCCGAGATCTACAGGATATGAAAATAAAGAAGAGACTGTGGTTAAAAAATGATCCAACGACAGGAAGAATTTCTATCCCCCCCACTGCTTTCACTTTGACTACTAGTGAGAAGAAGATCCTCTTAGACACGTTGTTCAACTTGAAGACTCCAACCGGTTATTCTGGTAATTTACGTAGGGTAGTAAACTACCAAGCAAATGACTTGAAACAGTGCAAGTCTCACGACTGGCACGTAATCATCCAATTAATCCCGTTGTTATTTCGGCATTGCTTCTCTGAACACAAAGATCTCCGTCGGGCAATTATGCAAATCAGTTTTTGTTTTACCCTACTTTGTGCAAAAGTGGTAAACAGAAGACACATTAAAGCTGCGAAATCAACTTTAGCCGAGGCAGTTTGTGTGTTAGAGAAATATTTTCCTCCGTCATTCTTCGATATCAGTATCCACCTGCTTGTGCATTTATGCGATGAAGCTTTATTATGTGGTCCCGTGAGGTATCGTTGGATGTATCCTTTTGAGCGCTTGATGAAAACCTTCAAAGATTATGTAAAGAATACACGGTATATTGGAGGGTCAATTGCTGAAGAATACGTAACGGTGGAATCATCGCTATACGCTAGGGAACATATGCCAGAACAAGAGGTGAGGAGGTTTAATCCTCGTGGAGAACGAGTGATAGAGGAACCTGACGAGTTTGAGGACGAATTATCGTTTGGGAACCCTAAAGAGGTGAAACTCACAAACCTACAATACGAGCAAGCAACTCGTCATGTCTTCGAATCGCAAGATGAAGTCCAAGACTGGAGACAGTGAGTATCTACTGAATTCTTCTTCTTTGATTATATGTATTTTTTATTTTATGATCTAAACTCTCTAATTTTTCGGTAGGAAGTACGAGAACGAAATTATCCAAAATCAAAGGAGAAATTGGACGACAACTGACTTTAGGGCATGGGTGTCAAAAGAGGTACTTTTCACATCTTATGTGTGCGGTTATTTATTCATGTGTGGTAAAAACATGCCCTAATACAAATTCATTAATAAATGCAGCTTCTAAAAAGAGGTGATGTCTCTTCCAGACTTGCACGCCTAGCAAAAGGTCCTAGTTTTCGTGCAAAAGAGTTTAAGAAATTCCGCACCAACGGTTTTGATTTCATTTCATATCCATATGAGGAAAAGCTTTTGACGCAAAACAGTGGAATATCAATTTCTGCCTTGACCACCTGTATCGCTAGCAAAAGTGATAAAAATCCAAAGAATACGGTGCTAACCTATTATGGGATAATTCAACAAATCCTAGAACTTGATTACTTGGATTTCACAGAAACCGTATTCTATTGTGATTGGGTAAAGGTGGAGGATACAACGAATGCTTGCAAAGTTGATCCCGACTCCAAACTTATTATGGTAGATTTATCAAAGCTGAAGACTAAAGACCGCATAGTCGACGAGCCTTTTATTTGTGCCTTTCAGAATGTAAAGAAGGTATTCTACTCGAAGTGCATAAACGATGGCAATTGGTCTATTGTTGTGCATGCACCAAAGGGTATGACTACTGAAGTAGACGCATTAAAGGCTCCAAAAGAGTTCCAGTCAGCTCTTGATGACAACCCTAATTTGAAGGATCTTTTAGTTGATTTAGAGGAAGATTGAGTATCAAAATATTATTTTATCCTCATCAATCTTATTTGTATCCTATTATGATATTGACATTGTATTAGCACTTTACATTAATTTATGAATTTCATCTACTTTTAAGTGTAATGTCCCGCTATTTTTTGGTTCTACCATTTTTTTAATTGAACATAACTGTTTGCAAAAAATTCATTATTTTTTCACTGTCATAGGATACATTGATGTTGGGGTCGAACTACTATCAAACATAATCTGAAATTGCATCGCTGCTGGCATAGAGAAGGTTCTGATTGGCGTTGGGTGTAACAAAATATCCAGGTAATGGATAGACCTATGATGAACTTTATTTTAAGGTTAAATATGCATTGATTCAATTTTTTAATTATTTTGGGTTTGGATAACTTTTGAACACGTAAAACAGCCTTAAAATAGCCATCGAACGGTGAAAACGTAAAACACCCACAAAACGGTCCCGCAAGAGTCACGAACATCTCGCACGGGACCAATGTAAGTCGTAGGAACCGACCGTGTAGTCACGGCGCTCCCGGCTTGTGTGTGTGCGTGTGTGCATGTTTGTGTGTGTGCGCGTGTGAGTGGGAAAGGGGGGAGGGGATGGGCAGGGGGCGCGTGTGTGCGTGTGTGCATGTTTGTGTGTGTGCGCGCGTGTGAGTGGGAAGGGGGGAGGGGACGGGCAGGGGGCGCGCGCGTGTGTGTGTGCGTGTGCGTGTGTGTGTGTGTGTGTGTGTGTTTGTGTGTGTGTGTGTGTGTGTGTGTGAGTGGGGAAGGGGGGAGGGGACGCGGCATGTATGCATATATGCATATGCATATATGTAGTGAGAGTGTGCGTGCGTGCGTGCGTGTGTTTGTGTGCGCCTGTGAGTGTGTGCATATTGGTGATAAAATCCAAAATAATTTGAAGCACTTCCTCCTTTTTCAACAGTCCACACAAGCTCCAGATTTTTTAAGCCACTTTGCATCGAAACGAGATGTGTTTGATAGATTCCATCTCCTGGCCCTACGGGAGGAGATTTTTCCGCTGGGAATTGTGGGGACTCACACGTCCACCCAGATGTTCACGCACTCACCATTGCCAATACGCCATCTTAGACCTGATTAAAGAAGATCATTGCCTTCCATAAGACTGCTCCACACCTTAGATGGTCTGTGGCCCGTTTTTGCTTCTAAGAACAAACAATTAGGGAAGTAAATATTTTTGAGGATTTTAGAACACAAGGAATTAAGGTTTTTCATAATTCTCCAGCACATGTTTGCAAGCAAACCTCGGTTAAAACTTTTGAAATCTCTAAATCCCATCCCCCCCTCCACCTTGGGAAAAACTACCGTATCCCAACTAATCCAGTATATACCATTTTTATCCTGGCAGCCCCTCTACCAAAATTTTCTGACATGGGATGTGAGGCTATTACATAATTTTTTTCGGGAGTAAAATACAGGGCATGGCAAAGGTGGGGATTGCGTGCGTGCGTGCGTGCGTGTGTTTGTGTGCGCGTGTGAGTGTGTGCGTGCGTGTGCTTGTGTGGACTGTTGAAAAAGGAGGAAGTGCATATATATGCAGCCATATAACTGCTGCATATATATGCATATATATGCAGTGCTGCATATATATGCATATATATGCTGCATATATATGCAGTGCTGCATATATATGCATATATATGCGGTATATATATGCATATATATGCAGCACTGCATATATATGCATATATATGCAGCACTGCATATATATGCATATATATGCAGCATATATATGCATATATATGCCAACTGCTGCATATATATGCTGCCCACCCCAGCCCACCTGCTGCCGTAACCGCCCCCCTATGCAAACACCCTGACCTGACCGCCTTCGCACCCACCCTCCCTCCATCGCCTGAAACTTGCGCCCACCTTACCCCTGCCGACGCACCTTACCCGTGGGTGGCACTAACACCTCCCACGGGACCAACGTAACTCGTGGGAACGCACGCCGCAGCCGCGGGTGTCCCGGTTTGAGAGTACGACGGTAATTTGCTTATTTCCACACTTAGGCTTAAAAACATGGCGTTAGAGGGTGAGAACTCGAAACAGCCCCCGAACGGCCCCGTGGGTGGCACCAACACCTCCCACGGGACCAACGTAACTCGTGGGAACGGACCCCGCAGCCGCGGGTGTCCCGGTTTGAGAGTACGACGGTAATTTGCTTATTTCCACACTTAGGCTTAAAAACATGGCGTTAGAGGGTGAGAACTCGAAACAGCCCCCGAACGGCCCCGTGGGTGGCACCAACACCTCCCACGGGACCAACGTAACTCGTAGGAACTGACCCCGCAGCCGCGGGTGTCCCGGTTTGAGAGTACGACGGTAATTTGCTTATTTCCACACTTAGGCTTAAAAACATGGCGTTAGAGGGTGAGAACTCGAAACAGCCCCCGAACGGCCCCGTGGGTGGCACCAACACCTCCCACGGGACCAACGTAACTCGTAGGAACTGACCCCGCAGCCGCGGGTGTCCCGGTTTGAGAGTACGACGGTAATTTGCTTATTTCCACACTTAGGCTTAAAAACATGGCGTTAGAGGGTGAGAACTCGAAACAGCCCTCGAACGGCCCCATGGGTGGCACCAACACCTCCCACGGGACCAACGTAACTCGTAGGAACTGACCCCGCAGCCGCGGGTGTCCCGGTTTGAGAGTACGACGGTAATTTGCTTATTTCCACACTTAGGCTTAAAAACATGGCGTTAGAGGGTGAGAACTCGAAACAGCCCCCGAACGGCCCCGTGGGTGGCACCAACACCTCCCACGGGACCAACGTAACTCGTGGGAACGGACGCCGCAGCCGCGGGTGTCCCGGTTTGAGAGTACGACGGTAATTTGCTTATTTCCACACTTAGGCTTAAAAACATGGCGTTAGAGGTTGAGAACTCGAAACAGCCCCCGAACGGCCCCGTGGGTGGCACCAACACCTCCCACGGGACCAACGTAACTCGTGGGAACGGACCCCGCAGCCGCGGGTGTCCCGGTTTGAGAGTACGACGGTAATTTGCTTATTTCCACACTTAGGCTTAAAAACATGGCGTTAGAGGGTGAGAACTCGAAACAGCCCCCGAACGGCCCCGTGGGTGGCACCAACACCTCCCACGGGACCAACGTAACTCGTAGGAACAGACCCCGCAGCCGCGGGTGTCCCGGTTTGAGAGTACGACGGTAATTTGCTTATTTCCACACTTAGGCTTAAAAACATGGCGTTAGAGGGTGAGAACTCGAAACAGCCCCCGAACGGCCCCGTGGGTGGCACCAACACCTCCCACGGGACCAACGTAACTCGTGGGAACGGACCCCGCAGCCGCGGGTGTCCCGGTTTGAGAGTACGACGGTAATTTGCTTATTTCGACACTTAGGCTTAAAAACATGGCGTTAGAGGGTGAGAACTCGAAACAGCCCCCGAACGGCCCCGTGGGTGGCACCAACACCTCCCACGGGACCAACGTAACTCGTAGGAACTGACCCCGCAGCCGCGGGTGTCCCGGTTTGAGAGTACGACGGTAATTTGCTTATTTCTACACTTAGGCTTAACATGGCGTTAGAGGGTGAAAACTCGAAACAGCCCCCGAACGGCCCCGTGGGTGGCACTAACACCTCCCACGGGACCAACGTAACTCGTGGGAACGGACGCCGCAGCCGCGGGTGTCCCGGTTTGAGAGTACGACGGTAATTTGCTTATTTCCACACTTAGGCTTAAAAACATGGCGTTAGAGGGTGAGAACTCGAAACAGCCCCCGAACGGCCCCGTGGGTGGCACCAACACCTCCCACGGGACCAACGTAACTCGTAGGAACTGACCCCGCAGCCGCGGGTGTCCCGGTTTGAGAGTACGACGGTAATTTGCTTATTTCTACACTTAGGCTTAACATGGCGTTAGAGGGTGAAAACTCGAAACAGCCCCCGAACGGCCCCGTGGGTGGCACTAACACCTCCCACGGGACCAACGTAACTCGTGGGAACGGACCCCGCAGCCGCGGGTGTCCCGGTTTGAGAGTACGACGGTAATTTGCTTATTTCCACACTTAGGCTTAAAAACATGGCGTTAGAGGGTGAGAACTCGAAACAGCCCCCGAACGGCCCCGTGGGTGGCACCAACACCTCCCACGGGACCAACGTAACTCGTGGGAACGGACCCCGCAGCCGCGGGTGTCCCGGTTTGAGAGTACGACGGTAATTTTCTTATTTCCACACTTAGGCTTAAAAACATGGCGTTAGAGGGTGAGAACTCGAAACAGCCCCCGAACGGCCCCGTGGGTGGCACCAACACCTCCCACGGGACCAACGTAACTCGTGGGAACGGACCCCGCAGCCGCGGGTGTCCCGGTTTGAGAGTACGACGGTAATTTTCTTATTTCCACACTTAGGCTTAAAAACATGGCGTTAGAGGGTGAGAACTCGAAACAGCCCCCGAACGGCCCCGTGGGTGGCACTAACACCTCCCACGGGACCAACGTAACTCGTGGGAACGGACCCCGCAGCCGCGGGTGTCCCGGTTTGAGAGTACGACGGTAATTTGCTTATTTCCACACTTAGGCTTAAAAACATGGCGTTAGAGGGTGAGAACTCGAAACAGCCCCCGAACGGCCCCGTGGGTGGCACCAACACCTCCCACGGGACCAACGTAACTCGTGGGAACGGACCCCGCAGCCGCGGGTGTCCCGGTTTGAGAGTACGACGGTAATTTTCTTATTTCCACACTTAGGCTTAAAAACATGGCGTTAGAGGGTGAGAACTCGAAACAGCCCCCGAACGGCCCCGTGGGTGGCACCAACACCTCCCACGGGACCAACGTAACTCGTGGGAACGGACCCCGCAGCCGCGGGTGTCCCGGTTTGAGAGTACGACGGTAATTTTCTTATTTCCACACTTAGGCTTAAAAACATGGCGTTAGAGGGTGAGAACTCGAAACAGCCCCCGAACGGCCCCGTGGGTGGCACTAACACCTCCCACGGGACCAACGTAACTCGTGGGAACGGACCCCGCAGCCGCGGGTGTCCCGGTTTGAGAGTACGACGGTAATTTGCTTATTTCCACACTTAGGCTTAAAAACATGGCGTTAGAGGGTGAGAACTCGAAACAGCCCCCGAACGGCCCCGTGGGTGGCACCAACACCTCCCACGGGACCAACGTAACTCGTGGGAACGGACCCCGCAGCCGCGGGTGTCCCGGTTTGAGAGTACGACGGTAATTTTCTTATTTCCACACTTAGGCTTAAAAACATGGCGTTAGAGGGTGAGAACTCGAAACAGCCCCCGAACGGCCCCGTGGGTGGCACTAACACCTCCCACGGGACCAACGTAACTCGTGGGAACGGACCCCGCAGCCGCGGGTGTCCCGGTTTGAGAGTACGACGGTAATTTGCTTATTTCCACACTTAGGCTTAAAAACATGGCGTTAGAGGGTGAGAACTCGAAACAGCCCCCGAACGGCCCCGTGGGTGGCACCAACACCTCCCACGGGACCAACGTAACTCGTAGGAACTGATCCCGCAGCCGCGGGTGTCCCGGTTTGAGAGTACGACGGTAATTTGCTTATTTCTACACTTAGGCTTAACATGGCGTTAGAGGGTGAAAACTCGAAACAGCCCCCGAACGGCCCCGTGGGTGGCACTAACACCTCCCACGGGACCAACGTAACTCGTGGGAACGGACCCCGCAGCCGCGGGTGTCCCGGTTTGAGAGTACGACGGTAATTTGCTTATTTCCACACTTAGGCTTAAAAACATGGCGTTAGAGGGTGAGAACTCGAAACAGCCCCCGAACGGCCCCGTGGGTGGCACCAACACCTCCCACGGGACCAACGTAACTCGTGGGAACGGACCCCGCAGCCGCGGGTGTCCCGGTTTGAGAGTACGACGGTAATTTGCTTATTTCTACACTTAGGCTTAAAAACATGGCGTTAGAGGGTGAGAACTCGAAACAGCCCCCGAACGGCCCCGTGGGTGGCACCAACACCTCCCACGGGACCAACGTAACTCGTGGGAACGGACCCCGCAGCCGCGGGTGTCCCGGTTTGAGAGTACGACGGTAATTTTCTTATTTCCACACTTAGGCTTAAAAACATGGCGTTAGAGGGTGAGAACTCGAAACAGCCCCCGAACGGCCCCGTGGGTGGCACTAACACCTCCCACGGGACCAACGTAACTCGTGGGAACGGACCCCGCACCCGCGGGTGTCCCGGTTTGAGAGTACGACGGTAATTTGCTTATTTCCACACTTAGGCTTAAAAACATGGCGTTAGAGGGTGAGAACTCGAAACAGCCCCCGAACGGCCCCGTGGGTGGCACCAACACCTCCCACGGGACCAACGTAACTCGTAGGAACTGATCCCGCAGCCGCGGGTGTCCCGGTTTGAGAGTACGACGGTAATTTGCTTATTTCTACACTTAGGCTTAACATGGCGTTAGAGGGTGAAAACTCGAAACAGCCCCCGAACGGCCCCGTGGGTGGCACTAACACCTCCCACGGGACCAACGTAACTCGTGGGAACGGACCCCGCAGCCGCGGGTGTCCCGGTTTGAGAGTACGACGGTAATTTGCTTATTTCCACTCTTAGGCTTAAAAACATGGCGTTAGAGGGTGAGAACTCGAAACAGCCCCCGAACGGCCCCGTGGGTGGCACCAACACCTCCCACGGGACCAACGTAACTCGTGGGAACGGACCCCGCAGCCGCGGGTGTCCCGGTTTGAGAGTACGACGGTAATTTGCTTATTTCTACACTTAGGCTTAAAAACATGGCGTTAGAGGGTGAGAACTCGAAACAGCCCCCGAACGGCCCCGTGGGTGGCACCAACACCTCCCACGGGACCAACGTAACTCGTGGGAACGGACCCCGCAGCCGCGGGTGTCCCGGTTTGAGAGTACGACGGTAATTTTCTTATTTCCACACTTAGGCTTAAAAACATGGCGTTAGAGGGTGAGAACTCGAAACAGCCCCCGAACGGCCCCGTGGGTGGCACAAACACCTCCCACGGGACCAACGTAACTCGTGGGAACGGACCCCGCACCCGCGGGTGTCCCGGTTTGAGAGTACGACGGTAATTTGCTTATTTCCACACTTAGGCTTAAAAACATGGCGTTAGAGGGTGAGAACTCGAAACAGCCCCCGAACGGCCCCGTGGGTGGCACCAACACCTCCCACGGGACCAACGTAACTCGTAGGAACTGACCCCGCAGCCGCGGGTGTCCTGGTTTGAGAGTACGACGGTAATTTGCTTATTTCTACACTTAGGCTTAACATGGCGTTAGAGGGTGAAAACTCGAAACAGCCCCCGAACGGCCCCGTGGGTGGCACTAACACCTCCCACGGGACCAACGTAACTCGTGGGAACGGACCCCGCAGCCGCGGGTGTCCCGGTTTGAGAGTACGACGGAAATTTGCTTATTTCCACACTTAGGCTTAAAAACATGGCGTTAGAGGGTGAGAACGCGAAACAGCCCCCGAACGGCCCCGTGGGTGGCACCAACACCTCCCACGGGACCAACGTAACTCGTGGGAACGGACCCCGCAGCCGCGGGTGTCCCGGTTTGAGAGTACGACGGTAATTTGCTTATTTCCACACTTAGGCTTAAAAACATGGCGTTAGAGGGTGAGAACTCGAAACAGCCCCCGAACGGCCCCGTGGGTGGCACCAACACCTCCCACGGGACCAACGTAACTCGTGGGAACGGACCCCGCAGCCGCGGGTGTCCCGGTTTGAGAGTACGACGGTAATTTGCTTATTTCTACACTTAGGCTTAACATGGCGTTAGAGGGTGAAAACTCGAAACAGCCCCCGAACGGCCCCGTGGGTGGCACTAACACCTCCCACGGGACCAACGTAACTCGTGGGAACGGACCCCGCAGCCGCGGGTGTCCCGGTTTGAGAGTACGACGGTAATTTGCTTATTTCCACACTTAGGCTTAAAAACATGGCGTTAGAGGGTGAGAACGCGAAACAGCCCCCGAACGGCCCCTTGGGTGGCACCAACACCTCCCACGGGACCAACGTAACTCGTGGGAACGGACCCCGCAGCCGCGGGTGTCCCGGTTTGAGAGTACGACGGTAATTTGCTTATTTCCACACTTAGGCTTAAAAACATGGCGTTAGAGGGTGAGAACTCGAAACAGCCCCCGAACGGCCCCGTGGGTGGCACCAACACCTCCCACGGGACCAACGTAACTCGTAGGAACTGACCCCGCAGCCGCGGGTGTCCCGGTTTGAGAGTACGACGGTAATTTGCTTATTTCTACACTTAGGCTTAACATGGCGTTAGAGGGTGAAAACTCGAAACAGCCCCCGAACGGCCCCGTGGGTGGCACTAACACCTCCCACGGGACCAACGTAACTCGTGGGAGCGGACGCCGCAGCCGCGGGTGTCCCGGTTTGAGAGTACGACGGTAATTTGCTTATTTCCACACTTAGGCTTAAAAACATGGCGTTAGAGGGTGAGAACTCGAAACAGCCCCCGAACGGCCCCGTGGGTGGCACCAACACCTCCCACGGGACCAACGTAACTCGTAGGAACTGACCCCGCAGCCGCGGGTGTCCCGGTTTGAGAGTACGATGATAATTTGCTTATTTCCACACTTAGGCTTAAAAACATGGCGTTAGAGGGTGAGAACGCGAAACAGCCCCCGAACGGCCCCGTGGGTGGCACCAACACCTCCCACGGGACCAACGTAACTCGTGGGAACGGACCCCGCAGCCGCGGGTGTCCCGGTTTGAGAGTACGACGGTAATTTGCTTATTTCCACACTTAGGCTTAAAAACATGGCGTTAGAGGGTGAGAACTCGAAACAGCCCCCGAACGGCCCCGTGGGTGGCACCAACACCTCCCACGGGACCAACGTAACTCGTAGGAACAGACCCCGCAGCCGCGGGTGTCCCGGTTTGAGAGTACGACGGTAATTTGCTTATTTCCACACTTAGGCTTAAAAACATGGCGTTAGAGGGTGAGAACTCGAAACAGCCCCCGAACGGCCCCGTGGGTGGCACCAACACCTCCCACGGGACCAACGTAACTCGTGGGAACGGACCCCGCAGCCGCGGGTGTCCCGGTTTGAGAGTACGACGGTAATTTGCTTATTTCGACACTTAGGCTTAAAAACATGGCGTTAGAGGGTGAGAACTCGAAACAGCCCCCGAACGGCCCCGTGGGTGGCACCAACACCTCCCACGGGACCAACGTAACTCGTAGGAACTGACCCCGCAGCCGCGGGTGTCCCGGTTTGAGAGTACGACGGTAATTTGCTTATTTCTACACTTAGGCTTAACATGGCGTTAGAGGGTGAAAACTCGAAACAGCCCCCGAACGGCCCCGTGGGTGGCACTAACACCTCCCACGGGACCAACGTAACTCGTGGGAACGGACGCCGCAGCCGCGGGTGTCCCGGTTTGAGAGTACGACGGTAATTTGCTTATTTCCACACTTAGGCTTAAAAACATGGCGTTAGAGGGTGAGAACTCGAAACAGCCCCCGAACGGCCCCGTGGGTGGCACCAACACCTCCCACGGGACCAACGTAACTCGTAGGAACTGACCCCGCAGCCGCGGGTGTCCCGGTTTGAGAGTACGACGGTAATTTGCTTATTTCTACACTTAGGCTTAACATGGCGTTAGAGGGTGAAAACTCGAAACAGCCCCCGAACGGCCCCGTGGGTGGCACTAACACCTCCCACGGGACCAACGTAACTCGTGGGAACGGACCCCGCAGCCGCGGGTGTCCCGGTTTGAGAGTACGACGGTAATTTGCTTATTTCCACACTTAGGCTTAAAAACATGGCGTTAGAGGGTGAGAACTCGAAACAGCCCCCGAACGGCCCCGTGGGTGGCACCAACACCTCCCACGGGACCAACGTAACTCGTGGGAACGGACCCCGCAGCCGCGGGTGTCCCGGTTTGAGAGTACGACGGTAATTTTCTTATTTCCACACTTAGGCTTAAAAACATGGCGTTAGAGGGTGAGAACTCGAAACAGCCCCCGAACGGCCCCGTGGGTGGCACCAACACCTCCCACGGGACCAACGTAACTCGTGGGAACGGACCCCGCAGCCGCGGGTGTCCCGGTTTGAGAGTACGACGGTAATTTTCTTATTTCCACACTTAGGCTTAAAAACATGGCGTTAGAGGGTGAGAACTCGAAACAGCCCCCGAACGGCCCCGTGGGTGGCACTAACACCTCCCACGGGACCAACGTAACTCGTGGGAATGGACCCCGCAGCCGCGGGTGTCCCGGTTTGAGAGTACGACGGTAATTTGCTTATTTCCACACTTAGGCTTAAAAACATGGCGTTAGAGGGTGAGAACTCGAAACAGCCCCCGAACGGCCCCGTGGGTGGCACCAACACCTCCCACGGGACCAACGTAACTCGTAGGAACTGATCCCGCAGCCGCGGGTGTCCCGGTTTGAGAGTACGACGGTAATTTGCTTATTTCTACACTTAGGCTTAACATGGCGTTAGAGGGTGAAAACTCGAAACAGCCCCCGAACGGCCCCGTGGGTGGCACTAACACCTCCCACGGGACCAACGTAACTCGTGGGAACGGACCCCGCAGCCGCGGGTGTCCCGGTTTGAGAGTACGACGGTAATTTGCTTATTTCCACACTTAGGCTTAAAAACATGGCGTTAGAGGGTGAGAACTCGAAACAGCCCCCGAACGGCCCCGTGGGTGGCACCAACACCTCCCACGGGACCAACGTAACTCGTGGGAACGGACCCCGCAGCCGCGGGTGTCCCGGTTTGAGAGTACGACGGTAATTTGCTTATTTCTACACTTAGGCTTAAAAACATGGCGTTAGAGGGTGAGAACTCGAAACAGCCCCCGAACGGCCCCGTGGGTGGCACCAACACCTCCCACGGGACCAACGTAACTCGTGGGAACGGACCCCGCAGCCGCGGGTGTCCCGGTTTGAGAGTACGACGGTAATTTTCTTATTTCCACACTTAGGCTTAAAAACATGGCGTTAGAGGGTGAGAACTCGAAACAGCCCCCGAACGGCCCCGTGGGTGGCACTAACACCTCCCACGGGACCAACGTAACTCGTGGGAACGGACCCCGCACCCGCGGGTGTCCCGGTTTGAGAGTACGACGGTAATTTGCTTATTTCCACACTTAGGCTTAAAAACATGGCGTTAGAGGGTGAGAACTCGAAACAGCCCCCGAACGGCCCCGTGGGTGGCACCAACACCTCCCACGGGACCAACGTAACTCGTAGGAACTGACCCCGCAGCCGCGGGTGTCCCGGTTTGAGAGTACGACGGTAATTTGCTTATTTCTACACTTAGGCTTAACATGGCGTTAGAGGGTGAAAACTCGAAACAGCACCCGAACGGCCCCGTGGGTGGCACTAACACCTCCCACGGGACCAACGTAACTCGTGGGAACGGACCCCGCAGCCGCGGGTGTCCCGGTTTGAGAGTACGACGGAAATTTGCTTATTTCCACACTTAGGCTTAAAAACATGGCGTTAGAGGGTGAGAACGCGAAACAGCCCCCGAACGGCCCCGTGGGTGGCACCAACACCTCCCACGGGACCAACGTAACTCGTGGGAACGGACCCCGCAGCCGCGGGTGTCCCGGTTTGAGAGTACGACGGTAATTTGCTTATTTCCACACTTAGGCTTAAAAACATGGCGTTAGAGGGTGAGAACTCGAAACAGCCCCCGAACGGCCCCGTGGGTGGCACCAACACCTCCCACGGGACCAACGTAACTCGTAGGAACTGACCCCGCAGCCGCGGGTGTCCCGGTTTGAGAGTACGACGGTAATTTGCTTATTTCTACACTTAGGCTTAACATGGCGTTAGAGGGTGAAAACTCGAAACAGCCCCCGAACGGCCCCGTGGGTGGCACTAACACCTCCCACGGGACCAACGTAACTCGTGGGAACGGACGCCGCAGCCGCGGGTGTCCCGGTTTGAGAGTACGACGGTAATTTGCTTATTTCCACACTTAGGCTTAAAAACATGGCGTTAGAGGGTGAGAACTCGAAACAGCCCCCGAACGGCCCCGTGGGTGGCACCAACACCTCCCACGGGACCAACGTAACTCGTAGGAACTGACCCCGCAGCCGCGGGTGTCCCGGTTTGAGAGTACGATGATAATTTGCTTATTTCCACACTTAATTTTTATATTTCTACTTGGTTACTGATAATTTTAACTCATATATGCAATTTTTCAGCTTAATTAATTTTTTTGTAAAATTACTTGGTTACTGATACTTTTATTTTTTGTATCCTATCATTTGTAGGATTTTTGCGCGTGGATCAAATGAAGGAGGCAATGTTTTACAACATGATGATTATTTATATGTTGTGGACATTCAGGATAATGTTTTTTATGTGTTATAGCCGTGCAGGCTTTTATTGTTTAGTTTTATGGCCGTGCGGGCTTTTATAATTTGATTGTTGAATTTTATAGCCGTGCGGGCTTTATAATAAGCAGGTTTTTCATTTACAGGTTTTGGAATGTCAAGAAAATAGAGGAAACTCTGCCCAATTTTTTTTTGTTCTGTGAATTATTAAGACGTGTAATATTTTTATGTTTGTATATATATTTGTTTATTAACAACATTCTCAATTCGCAATTTGTGATTTTTTTTTATTGTTTTGCCTATAATAAATATTTGTAACACCTCGTAGCAACCGATGATGCACTCACAGGAACCCCAATTTTAGGATTGGGCAAAAAAAAATACATTTTTTTTAAATTACAGATAAATATGGTCATGGACTTTGTCCATGACCATTTTTACTTTTTTTTGTCGCGCTTAAAAATGGTCGCGGCCAAAGTCCGCGACCATTTTTTTTTATTTTTTGTCACGGTTATGGGTCGCGGACTAGGGCCTCGACCAATTTTTTTTAATTTTTTTTTGTCACACACATGAGTCGCGGCCAAAGTCCGCGACCAATTTGTCACGGTCGTGGGTCATGGACAAGGACCGTGACTAATTTTTTTAATTTTTTTTTGTCACGCACATGGGTCGCGGACTTTGGCCGCGACCAATTTGTCACGGTTGTGGGTCATGGACAAGGGCCGCGACCAATTTTTTTAATTTTTTTTTGTCACGCACATGGGTCGCGGACTTTGGCCGCGACCAATTTGTCACGGTTATGGGTCACGGATTAGAGCCGCGACCCATCACGGCATGGGTCACGGCCTAAGTCCGCGACCATCTGCCGTGACCCCTCTCGGCCGTGACCATTTTTTGGTCACGGACTTGGGCCGCGACCCACGAAAATGGTCACGCCCGAAATGGTCACGGCCCAAGTCCGCGACCCACAGGTTTGGTCAGGGATTTTGGCCGTGACCAATCGCCAGTTTTGGTGTAGTGTCAAATGGAGCCATGCAAATAGTGAATTGGTAGGAGTTATTATAGGCAAACTCCACCAGTGGAAGATATTGCTCCCAACCACCTCTAAAGTCTAGGATGCACATACGTAACATGTCTTCCAATATCTGATTTGTCCGCTTGGTCTACCCATTTGTCTGTGGGTGATAGGTTATACTTAATCATAGCACCATTCTCATGGATTTTCCTGAAAACTCTCCCAAAACTGTGACACAAATATCTTATCCCTGTCGAACATGATATCGAGAGACACCCCATAAAGTCTCATTATCTCAGCTATGAAGATCTAGGCATATTGTTCCGTAGTGTAGTCTGTCCGGGCTAGCAGAAAGTGAAAAACCTTTGTCAACCGATCCACGATCACCCATATGGAGTCGTGACCTCTCGGCGATGTAGGTAATCCCGTGATTAAGTCCATGGAAATTCTCTCCCATTTCCACATAGGAATCTACAATGGTTGTAAAAGTCCTGTCGGCCTCTGATGGTCCACTTTTACTAGCTGACATCATATCAGGAATATATATATATAAATGCATCACGAATATCAATGTCTGAGATATAATGACAAAACAAAGATAGCTAGACATCGGTAGGAGTATCATCATCAGCAGCAGCATTATCGGTGTATGTATATGAAATATGGCTGAGTCCAGAGGATCCTGCACCTCTCAACTGATCTTGCTACCGCATCTCATCAAAGAACGCTGTCATCCTGCACCAAAACTGGCGATTGGTCACGGCCAAAATCCCTGACCAAACCTGTGGGTCGCGGACTTGGGCCGTGACCATTTCGGGCGTGACCATTTTCGTGGGTCGCGGCCCAAGTCCGTGACCAAAAAATGGTCACGGCCGAGAGGGGTCACGGCAGATGGTCGCGGACTTAGGCCGTGACCCATGCCGTGATGGGTCGCGGCTCTAATCCGTGACCCATAACCGTGACAAATTGGTCGCGGCCAAAGTCCGCGACCCATGTGCGTGACAAAAAAAAATTAAAAAAATTGGTCGCGGCCCTTGTCCATGACCCACAACCGTGACAAATTGGTCGCGGCCAAAGTCCGCGACCCATGTGCGTGACAAAAAAAAATTAAAAAAATTAGTCACGGTCCTTGTCCATGACCCACGACCGTGACAAATTGGTCGCGGACTTTGGCCGCGACCCATGTGTGTGACAAAAAAAAATTAAAAAAAATTGGTCGCGGCCCTAGTCCGCGACCCATAACCGTGACAAAAAATAAAAAAAAATGGTCGCGGACTTTGGCCGCGACCATTTTTAAGCGCGACAAAAAAAAGTAAAAATGGTCATGGACAAAGTCCATGACCATATTTATCTGTAATTTAAAAAAAATGTATTTTTTTTTGCCCAATCCTAAAATTGGGGTTCCTGTGAGTGCATCATCGGTTGCTACGAGGTGTTACAAATATTTATTATAGGCAAAACAATAAAAAAAAATCACAAATTGCGAATTGAGAATGTTGTTAATAAACAAATATATATACAAACATAAAAATATTACACGTCTTAATAATTCACAGAACAAAAAAAAATTGGGCAGAGTTTCCTCTATTTTCTTGACATTCCAAAACCTGTAAATGAAAAACCTGCTTATTATAAAGCCCGCACGGCTATAAAATTCAACAATCAAATTATAAAAGCCCGCACGGCCATAAAACTAAACAATAAAAGCCTGCACGGCTATAACACATAAAAAACATTATCCTGAATGTCCACAACATATAAATAATCATCATGTTGTAAAACATTGCCTCCTTCATTTGATCCACGCGCAAAAATCCTACAAATGACAGGATACAAAAAATAAAAGTATCAGTAACCAAGTAATTTTACAAAAAAATTAATTAAGCTGAAAAATTGCATATATGAGTTAAAATTATCAGTAACCAAGTAGAAATATAAAAATTAAGTGTGGAAATAAGCAAATTATCATCGTACTCTCAAACCGGGACACCCGCGGCTGCGGGGTCAGTTCCTACGAGTTACGTTGGTCCCGTGGGAGGTGTTGGTGCCACCCACGGGGCCGTTCGGGGGCTGTTTCGAGTTCTCACCCTCTAACGCCATGTTTTTAAGCCTAAGTGTGGAAATAAGCAAATTACCGTCGTACTCTCAAACCGGGACACCCGCGGCTGCGGCGTCCGTTCCCACGAGTTACGTTGGTCCCGTGGGAGGTGTTAGTGCCACCCACGGGGCCGTTCGGGGGCTGTTTCGAGTTTTCACCCTCTAACGCCATGTTAAGCCTAAGTGTAGAAATAAGCAAATTACCGTCGTACTCTCAAACCGGGACACCCGCGGCTGCGGGGTCAGTTCCTACGAGTTACGTTGGTCCCGTGGGAGGTGTTGGTGCCACCCACGGGGCCGTTCGGGGGCTGTTTCGAGTTCTCACCCTCTAACGCCATGTTTTTAAACCTAAGTGTGGAAATAAGCAAATTACCGTCGTACTCTCAAACCGGGACACCCGCGGCTGCGGGGTCCGTTCCCACGAGTTACATTGGTCCCGTGGGAGGTGTTGGTGCCACCCACGGGGCCGTTCGGGGGCTGTTTCGCGTTCTCACCCTCTAACGCCATGTTTTTAAGCCTAAGTGTGGAAATAAGCAAATTTCCGTCGTACTCTCAAACCGGGACACCCGCGGATGCGGGGTCCGTTCCCACGAGTTACGTTGGTCCCGTGGGAGGTGTTAGTGCCACCCACGGGGCCGTTCGGGGGCTGTTTCGAGTTTTCACCCTCTAACGCCATGTTAAGCCTAAGTGTAGAAATAAGCAAATTACCGTCGTACTCTCAAACCGGGACACCCGCGGCTGCGGGGTCAGTTCCTACGAGTTACGTTGGTCCCGTGGGAGGTGTTGGTGCCACCCACGGGGCCGTTCGGGGGCTGTTTCGAGTTCTCACCCTCTAACGTCATGTTTTTAAGCCTAAGTGTGGAAATAAGCAAATTACCGTCGTACTTTCAAACCGGGACACCCGCGGGTGCGGGGTCCGTTCCCACGAGTTACGTTGGTCCCGTGGGAGGTGTTAGTGCCACCCACGGGGCCGTTCGGGGGCTGTTTCGAGTTCTCACCCTCTAACGCCATGTTTTTAAGCCTAAGTGTGGAAATAAGAAAATTACCGTCGTACTCTCAAACCGGGACACCCGCGGCTGCGGGGTCCGTTCCCACGAGTTATGTTGGTCCCGTGGGAGGTGTTGGTGCCACCCACGGGGCCGTTCGGGGGCTGTTTCGAGTTCTCACCCTCTAACGCCATGTTTTTAAGCCTAAGTGTAGAAATAAGCAAATTACCGTCGTACTCTCAAACCGGGACACCCGCGGCTGCGGGGTCCGTTCCCACGAGTTACGTTGGTCCCGTGGGAGGTGTTGGTGCCACCCACGGGGCCGTTCGGGGGCTGTTTCGAGTTCTCACCCTCTAACGCCATGTTTTTAAGCCTAAGTGTGGAAATAAGCAAATTACCGTCGTACTCTCAAACCGGGACACCCGCGGCTGCGGGGTCCGTTCCCACGAGTTACGTTGGTCCCGTGGGAGGTGTTAGTCCCACCCACGGGGCCGTTCGGGGGCTGTTTCGAGTTCTCACCCTCTAACGCCATGTTTTTAAGCCTAAGTGTGGAAATAAGAAAATTACCGTCGTACTCTCAAACCGGGACACCCGCGGCTGCGGGGTCCGTTCCCACGAGTTATGTTGGTCCCGTGGGAGGTGTTGGTGCCACCCACGGGGCCGTTCGGGGGCTGTTTCGAGTTCTCACCCTCTAACGCCATGTTTTTAAGCCTAAGTGTGGAAATAAGCAAATTACCGTCGTACTCTCAAACCGGGACACCCGCGGCTGCGGGGTCCGTTCCCACGAGTTACGTTGGTCCCGTGGGAGGTGTTGGTGCCACCCACGGGGCCGTTCGGGGGCTGTTTCGCGTTCTCACCCTCTAACGCCATGTTTTTAAGCCTAAGTGTGGAAATAAGCAAATTTCCGTCGTACTCTCAAACCGGGACACCCGCGGCTGCGGGGTCCGTTCCCACGAGTTACGTTGGTCCCGTGGGAGGTGTTAGTGCCACCCACGGGGCCGTTCGGGGGCTGTTTCGAGTTTTCACCCTCTAACGCCATGTTAAGCCTAAGTGTAGAAATAAGCAAATTATCGTCGTACTCTCAAACCGGGACACCCGCGGCTGCGGGGTCAGTTCCTACGAGTTACGTTGGTCCCGTGGGAGGTGTTGGTGCCACCCACGGGGCCGTTCGGGGGCTGTTTCGAGTTCTCACCCTCTAACGCCATGTTTTTAAGCCTAAGTGTGGAAATAAGCAAATTACCGTCGTACTCTCAAACCGGGACACCCGCGGGTGCGGGGTCCGTTCCCACGAGTTACGTTGGTCCCGTGGGAGGTGTTAGTGCCACCCACGGGGCCGTTCGGGGGCTGTTTCGAGTTCTCACCCTCTAACGCCATGTTTTTAAGCCTAAGTGTGGAAATAAGAAAATTACCGTCGTACTCTCAAACCGGGACACCCGCGGCTGCGGGGTCCGTTCCCACGAGTTATGTTGGTCCCGTGGGAGGTGTTGGTGCCACCCACGGGGCCGTTCGGGGGCTGTTTCGAGTTCTCACCCTCTAACGCCATGTTTTTAAGCCTAAGTGTAGAAATAAGCAAATTACCGTCGTACTCTCAAACCGGGACACCCGCGGCTGCGGGGTCCGTTCCCACGAGTTACGTTGGTCCCGTGGGAGGTGTTGGTGCCACCCACGGGGCCGTTCGGGGGCTGTTTCGAGTTCTCACCCTCTAACGCCATGTTTTTAAGCCTAAGTGTGGAAATAAGCAAATTACCGTCGTACTCTCAAACCGGGACACCCGCGGCTGCGGGGTCCGTTCCCACGAGTTACGTTGGTCCCGTGGGAGGTGTTAGTGCCACCCACGGGGCCGTTCGGGGGCTGTTTCGAGTTTTCACCCTCTAACGCCATGTTAAGCCTAAGTGTAGAAATAAGCAAATTACCGTCGTACTCTCAAACCGGGACACCCGCGGCTGCGGGGTCAGTTCCTACGAGTTACGTTGGTCCCGTGGGAGGTGTTGGTGCCACCCACGGGGCCGTTCGGGGGCTGTTTCGAGTTCTCACCCTCTAACGCCATGTTTTTAAGCCTAAGTGTGGAAATAAGCAAATTACCGTCGTACTCTCAAACCGGGACACCCGCGGCTGCGGGGTCCGTTCCCACGAGTTACGTTGGTCCCGTGGGAGGTGTTAGTGCCACCCACGGGGCCGTTCGGGGGCTGTTTCGAGTTCTCACCCTCTAACGCCATGTTTTTAAGCCTAAGTGTGGAAATAAGAAAATTACCGTCGTACTCTCAAACCGGGACACCCGCGGCTGCGGGGTCCGTTCCCACGAGTTACGTTGGTCCCGTGGGAGGTGTTGGTGCCACCCACGGGGCCGTTCGGGGGCTGTTTCGAGTTCTCACCCTCTAACGCCATGTTTTTAAGCCTAAGTGTGGAAATAAGAAAATTACCGTCGTACTCTCAAACCGGGACACCCGCGGCTGCGGGGTCCGTTCCCACGAGTTACGTTGGTCCCGTGGGAGGTGTTGGTGCCACCCACGGGGCCGTTCGGGGGCTGTTTCGAGTTCTCACCCTCTAACGCCATGTTTTTAAGCCTAAGTGTGGAAATAAGCAAATTACCGTCGTACTCTCAAACCGGGACACCCGCGGCTGCGGGGTCCGTTCCCACGAGTTACGTTGGTCCCGTGGGAGGTGTTAGTGCCACCCACGGGGCCGTTCGGGGGCTGTTTCGAGTTTTCACCCTCTAACGCCATGTTAAGCCTAAGTGTAGAAATAAGCAAATTACCGTCGTACTCTCAAACCGGGACACCCGCGGCTGCGGGGTCAGTTCCTACGAGTTACGTTGGTCCCGTGGGAGGTGTTGGTGCCACCCACGGGGCCGTTCGGGGGCTGTTTCGAGTTCTCACCCTCTAACGCCATGTTTTTAAGCCTAAGTGTAGAAATAAGCAAATTACCGTCGTACTCTCAAACCGGGACACCCGCGGCTGCGGCGTCCGTTCCCACGAGTTACGTTGGTCCCGTGGGAGGTGTTAGTGCCACCCACGGGGCCGTTCGGGGGCTGTTTCGAGTTTTCACCCTCTAACGCCATGTTAAGCCTAAGTGTAGAAATAAGCAAATTACCGTCGTACTCTCAAACCGGGACACCCGCGGCTGCGGGGTCAGTTCCTACGAGTTACGTTGGTCCCGTGGGAGGTGTTGGTGCCACCCACGGGGCCGTTCGGGGGCTGTTTCGAGTTCTCACCCTCTAACGCCATGTTTTTAAGCCTAAGTGTCGAAATAAGCAAATTACCATCGTACTCTCAAACCGGGACACCCGCGGCTGCGGGGTCCGTTCCCACGAGTTACGTTGGTCCCGTGGGAGGTGTTGGTGCCACCCACGGGGCCGTTCGGGGGCTGTTTCGAGTTCTCACCCTCTAACGCCATGTTTTTAAGCCTAAGTGTGGAAATAAGCAAATTACCGTCGTACTCTCAAACCGGGACACCCGCGGCTGCGGGGTCTGTTCCTACGAGTTACGTTGGTCCCGTGGGAGGTGTTGGTGCCACCCACGGGGCCGTTCGGGGGCTGTTTCGAGTTCTCACCCTCTAACGCCATGTTTTTAAGCCTAAGTGTGGAAATAAGCAAATTACCGTCGTACTCTCAAACCGGGACACCCGCGGCTGCGGGGTCCGTTCCCACGAGTTACGTTGGTCCCGTGGGAGGTGTTGGTGCCACCCACGGGGCCGTTCGGGGGCTGTTTCGCGTTCTCACCCTCTAACGCCATGTTTTTAAGCTTAAGTGTGGAAATAAGCAAATTATCATCGTACTCTCAAACCGGGACACCCGCGGCTGCGGGGTCAGTTCCTACGAGTTACGTTGGTCCCGTGGGAGGTGTTGGTGCCACCCACGGGGCCGTTCGGGGGCTGTTTCGAGTTCTCACCCTCTAACGCCATGTTTTTAAGCCTAAGTGTGGAAATAAGCAAATTACCGTCGTACTCTCAAACCGGGACACCCGCGGCTGCGGCGTCCGTTCCCACGAGTTACGTTGGTCCCGTGGGAGGTGTTAGTGCCACCCACGGGGCCGTTCGGGGGCTGTTTCGAGTTTTCACCCTCTAACGCCATGTTAAGCCTAAGTGTAGAAATAAGCAAATTACCATCGTACTCTCAAACCGGGACACCCGCGGCTGCGGGGTCAGTTCCTACGAGTTACGTTGGTCCCGTGGGAGGTGTTGGTGCCACCCACGGGGCCGTTCGGGGGCTGTTTCGAGTTCTCACCCTCTAACGCCATGTTTTTAAGCCTAAGTGTGGAAATAAGCAAATTACCGTCGTACTCTCAAACCGGGACACCCGCGGCTGCGGGGTCCGTTCCCACGAGTTACGTTGGTCCCGTGGGAGGTGTTGGTGCCACCCACGGGGCCGTTCGGGGGCTGTTTCGCGTTCTCACCCTCTAACGCCATGTTTTTAAGCCTAAGTGTGGAAATAAGCAAATTACCGTCGTACTCTCAAACCGGGACACCCGCGGCTGCGGGGTCCGTTCCCACGAGTTATGTTGGTCCCGTGGGAGGTGTTGGTGCCACCCACGGGGCCGTTCGGGGGCTGTTTCGAGTTCTCACCCTCTAACGCCATGTTTTTAAGCCTAAGTGTAGAAATAAGCAAATTACCGTCGTACTCTCAAACCGGGACACCCGCGGCTGCGGGGTCCGTTCCCACGAGTTACGTTGGTCCCGTGGGAGGTGTTGGTGCCACCCACGGGGCCGTTCGGGGGCTGTTTCGAGTTCTCACCCTCTAACGCCATGTTTTTAAGCCTAAGTGTGGAAATAAGCAAATTACCGTCGTACTCTCAAACCGGGACACCCGCGGCTGCGGGGTCCGTTCCCACGAGTTACGTTGGTCCCGTGGGAGGTGTTAGTGCCACCCACGGGGCCGTTCGGGGGCTGTTTCGAGTTTTCACCCTCTAACGCCATGTTAAGCCTAAGTGTAGAAATAAGCAAATTACCGTCGTACTCTCAAACCGGGACACCCGCGGCTGCGGGGTCAGTTCCTACGAGTTACGTTGGTCCCGTGGGAGGTGTTGGTGCCACCCACGGGGCCGTTCGGGGGCTGTTTCGAGTTCTCACCCTCTAACGCCATGTTTTTAAGCCTAAGTGTGGAAATAAGCAAATTACCGTCGTACTCTCAAACCGGGACACCCGCGGCTGCGGGGTCCGTTCCCACGAGTTACGTTGGTCCCGTGGGAGGTGTTAGTGCCACCCACGGGGCCGTTCGGGGGCTGTTTCGAGTTCTCACCCTCTAACGCCATGTTTTTAAGCCTAAGTGTGGAAATAAGCAAATTACCGTCGTACTCTCAAACCGGGACACCCGCGGCTGCGGGGTCCGTTCCCACGAGTTACGTTGGTCCCGTGGGAGGTGTTGGTGCCACCCACGGGGCCGTTCGGGGGCTGTTTCGAGTTCTCACCCTCTAACGCCATGTTTTTAAGCCTAAGTGTGGAAATAAGAAAATTACCGTCGTACTCTCAAACCGGGACACCCGCGGCTGCGGGGTCCGTTCCCACGAGTTACGTTGGTCCCGTGGGAGGTGTTGGTGCCACCCACGGGGCCGTTCGGGGGCTGTTTCGAGTTCTCACCCTCTAACGCCATGTTTTTAAGCCTAAGTGTGGAAATAAGCAAATTACCGTCGTACTCTCAAACCGGGACACCCGCGGCTGCGGGGTCCGTTCCCACGAGTTACGTTGGTCCCGTGGGAGGTGTTAGTGCCACCCACGGGGCCGTTCGGGGGCTGTTTCGAGTTTTCACCCTCTAACGCCATGTTAAGCCTAAGTGTAGAAATAAGCAAATTACCGTCGTACTCTCAAACCGGGACACCCGCGGCTGCGGGGTCAGTTCCTACGAGTTACGTTGGTCCCGTGGGAGGTGTTGGTGCCACCCACGGGGCCGTTCGGGGGCTGTTTCGAGTTCTCACCCTCTAACGCCATGTTTTTAAGCCTAAGTGTAGAAATAAGCAAATTACCGTCGTACTCTCAAACCGGGACACCCGCGGCTGCGGCGTCCGTTCCCACGAGTTACGTTGGTCCCGTGGGAGGTGTTAGTGCCACCCACGGGGCCGTTCGGGGGCTGTTTCGAGTTTTCACCCTCTAACGCCATGTTAAGCCTAAGTGTAGAAATAAGCAAATTACCGTCGTACTCTCAAACCGGGACACCCGCGGCTGCGGGGTCAGTTCCTACGAGTTACGTTGGTCCCGTGGGAGGTGTTGGTGCCACCCACGGGGCCGTTCGGGGGCTGTTTCGAGTTCTCACCCTCTAACGCCATGTTTTTAAGCCTAAGTGTCGAAATAAGCAAATTACCATCGTACTCTCAAACCGGGACACCCGCGGCTGCGGGGTCCGTTCCCACGAGTTACGTTGGTCCCGTGGGAGGTGTTGGTGCCACCCACGGGGCCGTTCGGGGGCTGTTTCGAGTTCTCACCCTCTAACGCCATGTTTTTAAGCCTAAGTGTGGAAATAAGCAAATTACCGTCGTACTCTCAAACCGGGACACCCGCGGCTGCGGGGTCTGTTCCTACGAGTTACGTTGGTCCCGTGGGAGGTGTTGGTGCCACCCACGGGGCCGTTCGGGGGCTGTTTCGAGTTCTCACCCTCTAACGCCATGTTTTTAAGCCTAAGTGTGGAAATAAGCAAATTACCGTCGTACTCTCAAACCGGGACACCCGCGGCTGCGGGGTCCGTTCCCACGAGTTACGTTGGTCCCGTGGGAGGTGTTGGTGCCACCCACGGGGCCGTTCGGGGGCTGTTTCGCGTTCTCACCCTCTAACGCCATGTTTTTAAGCTTAAGTGTGGAAATAAGCAAATTATCATCGTACTCTCAAACCGGGACACCCGCGGCTGCGGGGTCAGTTCCTACGAGTTACGTTGGTCCCGTGGGAGGTGTTGGTGCCACCCACGGGGCCGTTCGGGGGCTGTTTCGAGTTCTCACCCTCTAACGCCATGTTTTTAAGCCTAAGTGTGGAAATAAGCAAATTACCGTCGTACTCTCAAATCGGGACACCCGCGGCTGCGGCGTCCGTTCCCACGAGTTACGTTGGTCCCGTGGGAGGTGTTAGTGCCACCCACGGGGCCGTTCGGGGGCTGTTTCGAGTTTTCACCCTCTAACGCCATGTTAAGCCTAAGTGTAGAAATAAGCAAATTACCATCGTACTCTCAAACCGGGACACCCGCGGCTGCGGGGTCAGTTCCTACGAGTTACGTTGGTCCCGTGGGAGGTGTTGGTGCCACCCACGGGGCCGTTCGGGGGCTGTTTCGAGTTCTCACCCTCTAACGCCATGTTTTTAAGCCTAAGTGTGGAAATAAGCAAATTACCGTCGTACTCTCAAACCGGGACACCCGCGGCTGCGGGGTCCGTTCCCACGAGTTACGTTGGTCCCGTGGGAGGTGTTGGTGCCACCCACGGGGCCGTTCGGGGGCTGTTTCGCGTTCTCACTCTCTAACGCCATGTTTTTAAGCCTAAGTGTGGAAATAAGCAAATTACCGTCGTACTCTCAAACCGGGACACCCGCGGCTGCGGGGTCCGTTCCCACGAGTTACGTTGGTCCCGTGGGAGGTGTTAGTGCCACCCACGGGGCCGTTCGGGGGCTGTTTCGAGTTTTCACCCTCTAACGCCATGTTAAGCCTAAGTGTAGAAATAAGCAAATTACCGTCGTACTCTCAAACCGGGACACCCGCGGCTGTGGGGTCCGTTCCCACGAGTTACGTTGGTCCCGTGGGAGGTGTTGGTGCCACCCATGGGGCCGTTCGGGGGCTGTTTCGAGTTCTCACCCTCTAACGCCATGTTTTTAAGCCTAAGTGTGGAAATAAGCAAATTACCGTCGTACTCTCAAACCGGGACACCCGCGGCTGCGGGGTCCGTTCCCACGAGTTACGTTGGTCCCGTGGGAGGTGTTGGTGCCACCCACGGTGCCGTTCGGGGGCTGTTTCGAGTTCTCACCCTCTAACGCCATGTTTTTAAGCCTAAGTGTGGAAATAAGCAAATTACCGTCGTACTCTCAAACCGGGACACCCGCGGCTGCGGGGTCCGTTCCCACGAGTTACGTTGGTCCCGTGGGAGGTGTTGGTGCCACCCACGGGGCCGTTCGGGGGCTGTTTCGCGTTCTCACCCTCTAACGCCATGTTTTTAAGCCTAAGTGTGGAAATAAGCAAATTATCATCGTACTCTCAAACCGGGACACCCGCGGCTGCGGGGTCAGTTCCTACGAGTTACGTTGGTCCCGTGGGAGGTGTTGGTGCCACCCACGGGGCCGTTCGGGGGCTGTTTGGAGTTCTCACCCTCTAACGCCATGTTTTTAAGCCTAAGTGTGGAAATAAGCAAATTACCGTCGTACTCTCAAACCGGGACACCCGCGGCTGCGGCGTCCGTTCCCACGAGTTACGTTGGTCCCGTGGGAGGTGTTAGTGCCACCCACGGGGCCGTTCGGGGGCTGTTTCGAGTTTTCACCCTCTAACGCCATGTTAAGCCTAAGTGTAGAAATAACCAAATTACCGTCGTACTCTCAAACCGGGACACCCGCGGCTGCGGGGTCAGTTCCTACGAGTTACGTTGGTCCCGTGGGAGGTGTTGGTGCCACCAACGGGGCCGTTCGGGGGCTGTTTCGAGTTCTCACCCTCTAACGCCATGTTTTTAAGCCTAAGTGTGGAAATAAGCAAATTACCGTCGTACTCTCAAACCGGGACACCCGCGGCTGCGGGGTCCGTTCCCACGAGTTACGTTGGTCCCGTGGGAGGTGTTAGTGCCACCCACGGGGCCGTTCGGGGGCTGTTTCGAGTTCTCACCCTCTAACGCCATGTTTTTAAGCCTAAGTGTGGAAATAAGAAAATTACCGTCGTACTCTCAAACCGGGACACCCGCGGCTGCGGGGTCCGTTCCCACGAGTTACGTTGGTCCCGTGGGAGGTGTTGGTGCCACCCACGGGGCCGTTCGGGGGCTGTTTCGAGTTCTCACCCTCTAACGCCATGTTTTTAAGCCTAAGTGTGGAAATAAGCAAATTACCGTCGTACTCTCAAACCGGGACACCCGCGGCTGCGGGGTCCGTTCCCACGAGTTACGTTGGTCCCGTGGGAGGTGTTGGTGCCACCCACGGGGCCGTTCGGGGGCTGTTTCGCGTTCTCACCCTCTAACGCCATGTTTTTAAGCCTAAGTGTGGAAATAAGCAAATTATCATCGTACTCTCAAACCGGGACACCCGCGGCTGCGGGGTCAGTTCCTACGAGTTACGTTGGTCCCGTGGGAGGTGTTGGTGCCACCCACGGGGCCGTTCGGGGGCTGTTTCGAGTTCTCACCCTCTAACGCCATGTTTTTAAGCCTAAGTGTGGAAATAAGCAAATTACCGTCGTACTCTCAAACCGGGACACCCGCGGCTGCGGCGTCCGTTCCCACGAGTTACGTTGGTCCCGTGGGAGGTGTTAGTGCCACCCACGGGGCCGTTCGGGGGCTGTTTCGAGTTTTCACCCTCTAACGCCATGTTAAGCCTAAGTGTAGAAATAAGCAAATTACCGTCGTACTCTCAAACCGGGACACCCGCGGCTGCGGGGTCAGTTCCTACGAGTTACGTTGGTCCCGTGGGAGGTGTTGGTGCCACCCACGGGGCCGTTCGGGGGCTGTTTCGAGTTCTCACCCTCTAACGCCATGTTTTTAAGCCTAAGTGTGGAAATAAGCAAATTACCGTCGTACTCTCAAACCGGGACACCCGCGGCTGCGGGGTCCGTTCCCACGAGTTACGTTGGTCCCGTGGGAGGTGTTGGTGCCACCCACGGGGCCGTTCGGGGGCTGTTTCGAGTTCTCACCCTCTAACGCCATGTTTTTAAGCCTAAGTGTGGAAATAAGCAAATTACCGTCGTACTCTCAAACCGGGACACCCGCGGCTGCGGGGTCCGTTCCCACGAGTTACGTTGGTCCCGTGGGAGGTGTTGGTGCCACCCACGGGGCCGTTCGGGGGCTGTTTCGCGTTCTCACCCTCTAACGCCATGTTTTTAAGCCTAAGTGTGGAAATAAGCAAATTACCGTCGTACTCTCAAATCGGGACACCCGCAGCTGCGGGGTCCGTTCCCACGAGTTACGTTGGTCCCGTGGGAGGTGTTAGTGCCACCCACGGGGCCGTTCGGGGGCTGTTTCGAGTTTTCACCCTCTAACGCCATGTTAAGCCTAAGTGTATAAATAAGCAAATTACCGTCGTACTCTCAAACCGGGACACCCGCGGCTGCGGGGTCCGTTCCCACGAGTTACGTTGGTCCCGTGGGAGGTGTTGGTGCCACCCACGGGGCCGTTCGGGGGCTGTTTCGAGTTCTCACCCTCTAACGCCATGTTTTTAAGCCTAAGTGTGGAAATAAGCAAATTACCGTCGTACTCTCAAACCGGGACACCCGCGGCTGCGGGGTCCGTTCCCACGAGTTACGTTGGTCCCGTGGGAGGTGTTGGTGCCACCCACGAGGCCGTTCGGGGGCTGTTTCGAGTTCTCACCCTCTAACGCCATGTTTTTAAGCCTAAGTGTGGAAATAAGCAAATTACCGTCGTACTCTCAAACCGGGACACCCGCGGCTGCGGGGTCCGTTCCCACGAGTTACGTTGGTCCCGTGGGAGGTGTTGGTGCCACCCACGGGGCCGTTCGGGGGCTGTTTCGCGTTCTCACCCTCTAACGCCATGTTTTTAAGCCTAAGTGTGGAAATAAGCAAATTATCATCGTACTCTCAAACCGGGACACCCGCGGCTGCGGGGTCAGTTCCTACGAGTTACGTTGGTCCCGTGGGAGGTGTTGGTGCCACCCACGGGGCCGTTCGGGGGCTGTTTCGAGTTCTCACCCTCTAACGCCATGTTTTTAAGCCTAAGTGTGGAAATAAGCAAATTACCGTCGTACTCTCAAACCGGGACACCCGCGGCTGCGGCGTCCGTTCCCACGAGTTACGTTGGTCCCGTGGGAGGTGTTAGTGCCACCCACGGGGCCGTTCGGGGGCTGTTTCGAGTTTTCACCCTCTAACGCCATGTTAAGCCTAAGTGTAGAAATAAGCAAATTACCGTCGTACTCTCAAACCGGGACACCCGCGGCTGCGGGGTCAGTTCCTACGAGTTACGTTGGTCCCGTGGGAGGTGTTGGTGCCACCCACGGGGCCGTTCGGGGGCTGTTTCGAGTTCTCACCCTCTAACGCCATGTTTTTAAGCCTAAGTGTGGAAATAAGCAAATTACCGTCGTACTCTCAAACCGGGACACCCGCGGCTGCGGGGTCCGTTCCCACGAGTTACGTTGGTCCCGTGGGAGGTGTTAGTGCCACCCACGGGGCCGTTCGGGGGCTGTTTCGAGTTCTCACCCTCTAACGCCATGTTTTTAAGCCTAAGTGTGGAAATAAGAAAATTACCGTCGTACTCTCAAACCGGGACACCCGCGGCTGCGGGGTCCGTTCCCACGAGTTACGTTGGTCCCGTGGGAGGTGTTGGTGCCACCCACGGGGCCGTTCGGGGGCTGTTTCGAGTTCTCACCCTCTAACGCCATGTTTTTAAGCCTAAGTGTGGAAATAAGCAAATTACCGTCGTACTCTCAAACCGGGACACCCGCGGCTGCGGGGTCCGTTCCCACGAGTTACGTTGGTCCCGTGGGAGGTGTTAGTGCCACCCACGGGGCCGTTCGGGGGCTGTTTCGAGTTCTCACCCTCTAACGCCATGTTTTTAAGCCTAAGTGTGGAAATAAGCAAATTACCGTCGTACTCTCAAACCGGGACACCCGCGGCTGCGGCGTCCGTTCCCACGAGTTACGTTGGTCCCGTGGGAGGTGTTGGTGCCACCCACGGGGCCGTTCGGGGGCTGTTTCGAGTTTTCACCCTCTAACGCCATGTTTTTAAGCCTAAGTGTGGAAATAAGCAAATTACCGTCGTACTCTCAAACCGGGACACCCGCGGCTGCGGGGTCAGTTCCTACGAGTTACGTTGGTCCCGTGGGAGGTGTTGGTGCCACCCACGGGGCCGTTCGAGGGCTGTTTCGAGTTCTCACCCTCTAACGCCATGTTTTTAAGCCTAAGTGTGGAAATAAGCAAATTACCGTCGTACTCTCAAACCGGGACACCCGCGGCTGCGAGGTCAGTTCCTACGAGTTACGTTGGTCCCATGGGAGGTGTTGGTGCCACCCACGGGGCCGTTCGGGGGCTGTTTCGAGTTCTCACCCTCTAACGCCATGTTTTTAAGCCTAAGTGTGGAAATAAGCAAATTACCGTCGTACTCTCAAACCGGGACACCCGCGGCTGCGGCGTCCGTTCCCACGAGTTACGTTGGTCCCGTGGGAGGTGTTGGTGCCACCCACGGGGCCGTTCGGGGGCTGTTTCGAGTTCTCACCCTCTAACGCCATGTTTTTAAGCCTAAGTGTGGAAATAAGCAAATTACCGTCGTACTCTCAAACCGGGACACCCGCGGCTGCGGGGTCCGTTCCCACGAGTTACGTTGGTCCCGTGGGAGGTGTTGGTGCCACCCACGGGGCCGTTCGGGGGCTGTTTCGAGTTCTCACCCTCTAACGCCATGTTTTTAAGCCTAAGTGTGGAAATAAGCAAATTACCGTCGTACTCTCAAACCGGGACACCCGCGGCTGCGGGGTCCGTTCCCACGAGTTACGTTGGTCCCGTGGGAGGTGTTGGTGCCACCCACGGGGCCGTTCGGGGGCTGTTTCGAGTTTTCACCCTCTAACGCCATGTTAAGCCTAAGTGTGGAAATAAGCAAATTACCGTCGTACTCTCAAACCGGGACACCCGCGGCTGCGGGGTCAGTTCCTACGAGTTACGTTGGTCCCGTGGGAGGTGTTGGTGCCACCCACGGGGCCGTTCGGGGGCTGTTTCGAGTTCTCACCCTCTAACGCCATGTTTTTAAGCCTAAGTGTGGAAATAAGCAAATTACCGTCGTACTCTCAAACCGGGACACCCGCGGCTGCGGGGTCCGTTCCCACGAGTTACGTTGGTCCCGTGGGAGGTGTTGGTGCCACCCACGGGGCCGTTCGGGGGCTGTTTCGCGTTCTCACCCTCTAACGCCATGTTTTTAAGCCTAAGTGTGGAAATAAGCAAATTTCCGTCGTACTCTCAAACCGGGACACCCGCGGCTGCGGGGTCCGTTCCCACGAGTTACGTTGGTCCCGTGGGAGGTGTTAGTGCCACCCACGGGGCCGTTCGGGGGCTGTTTCGAGTTTTCACCCTCTAACGCCATGTTAAGCCTAAGTGTAGAAATAAGCAAATTACCGTCGTACTCTCAAACCGGGACACCCGCGGCTGCGGGGTCAGTTCCTACGAGTTACGTTGGTCCCGTGGGAGGTGTTGGTGCCACCCACGGGGCCGTTCGGGGGCTGTTTCGAGTTCTCACCCTCTAACGCCATGTTTTTAAGCCTAAGTGTGGAAATAAGCAAATTACCGTCGTACTCTCAAACCGGGACACCCGCGGCTGCGGGGTCCGTTCCCACGAGTTACGTTGGTCCCGTGGGAGGTGTTGGTGCCACCCACGGGGCCGTTCGGGGGCTGTTTCGAGTTCTCACCCTCTAACGCCATGTTTTTAAGCCTAAGTGTGGAAATAAGCAAATTACCGTCGTACTCTCAAACTGGGACACCCGCGGCTGCGGCGTCCGTTCCCACGAGTTACGTTGGTCCCGTGGGAGGTGTTAGTGCCACCCACGGGTAAGGTGCGTCGGCAGGGGTAAGGTGGGCGCAAGTTTCAGGCGATGGAGGGAGGGTGGGTGCGAAGGCGGTCAGGTCAGGGTGTTTGCATAGGGGGGCGGTTACGGCAGCAGGTGGGCTGGGGTGGGCAGCATATATATGCAGCAGTTGGCATATATATGCATATATATGCTGCATATATATGCATATATATGCAGTGCTGCATATATATGCATATATATGCAGTGCTGCATATATATGCATATATATACCGCATATATATGCATATATATGCAGCACTGCATATATATGCAGCATATATATGCATATATATGCAGCACTGCATATATATGCATATATATGCAGCAGTTATATGGCTGCATATATATGCACTTCCTCCTTTTTCAACAGTCCACACAAGCACACGCACGCACACACTCACACGCGCACACAAACACACGCACGCACGCACGCACGCAATCCCCACCTTTGCCATGCCCTGCATTTTACTCCCGAAAAAAATTATGTAATAGCCTCACATCCCATGTCAGAAAATTTTGGTAGAGGGGCTGCCAGGATAAAAATGGTATATACTGGATTAGTTGGGATACGGTAGTTTTTCCCAAGGTGGAGGGGGGGATGGGATTTAGAGATTTCAAAAGTTTTAACCGAGGTTTGCTTGCAAACATGTGCTGGAGAATTATGAAAAACCTTAATTCCTTGTGTTCTAAAATCCTCAAAAATATTTACTTCCCTAATTGTTTGTTCTTAGAAGCAAAAACGGGCCACAGACCATCTAAGGTGTGGAGCAGTCTTATGGAAGGCAATGATCTTCTTTAATCAGGTCTAAGATGGCGTATTGGCAATGGTGAGTGCGTGAACATCTGGGTGGACGTGTGAGTCCCCACAATTCCCAGCGGAAAAATCTCCTCCCGTAGGGCCAGGAGATGGAATCTATCAAACACATCTCGTTTCGATGCAAAGTGGCTTAAAAAATCTGGAGCTTGTGTGGACTGTTGAAAAAGGAGGAAGTGCTTCAAATTATTTTGGATTTTATCACCAATATGCACACACTCACACGCGCACACAAACACACGCACGCACGCACGCACACTCTCACTACATATATGCATATGCATATATGCATACATGCCGCGTCCCCTCCCCCCTTCCCCACTCACACACACACACACACACACACACAAACACACACACACACACACACACGCACACGCACACACACACGCGCGCGCCCCCTGCCCGTCCCCTCCCCCCTTCCCACTCACACGCGCGCACACACACAAACATGCACACACGCACACACGCGCCCCCTGCCCATCCCCTCCCCCCTTTCCCACTCACACGCGCACACACACAAACATGCACACGCACACACACAAGCCGGGAGCGCCGTGACTACACGGTAGGTTCCTACGACTTACATTGGTCCCGTGCGAGATGTTCGTGACTCTTGCGGGACCGTTTTGTGGGTGTTTTACGTTTTCACCGTTCGATGGCTATTTTAAGGCTGTTTTACGTGTTCAAAAGTTATCCAAACCCAAAATAATTAAAAAATTGAATCAATGCATATTTAACCTTAAAATAAAGTTCATCATAGGTCTATCCATTACCTGGATATTTTGTTACACCCAACGCCAATCAGAACCTTCTCTATGCCAGCAGCGATGCAATTTCAGATTATGTTTGATAGTAGTTCGACCCCAACATCAATGTATCCTATGACAGTGAAAAAATAATGAATTTTTTGCAAACAGTTATGTTCAATTAAAAAAATGGTAGAACCAAAAAATAGCGGGACATTACACTTAAAAGTAGATGAAATTCATAAATTAATGTAAAGTGCTAATACAATGTCAATATCATAATAGGATACAAATAAGATTGATGAGGATAAAATAATATTTTGATACTCAATCTTCCTCTAAATCAACTAAAAGATCCTTCAAATTAGGGTTGTCATCAAGAGCTGACTGGAACTCTTTTGGAGCCTTTAATGCGTCTACTTCAGTAGTCATACCCTTTGGTGCATGCACAACAATAGACCAATTGCCATCGTTTATGCACTTCGAGTAGAATACCTTCTTTACATTCTGAAAGGCACAAATAAAAGGCTCGTCGACTATGCGGTCTTTAGTCTTCAGCTTTGATAAATCTACCATAATAAGTTTGGAGTCGGGATCAACTTTGCAAGCATTCGTTGTATCCTCCACCTTTACCCAATCACAATAGAATACGGTTTCTGTGAAATCCAAGTAATCAAGTTCTAGGATTTGTTGAATTATCCCATAATAGGTTAGCACCGTATTCTTTGGATTTTTATCACTTTTGCTAGCGATACAGGTGGTCAAGGCAGAAATTGATATTCCACTGTTTTGCGTCAAAAGCTTTTCCTCATATGGATATGAAATGAAATCAAAACCGTTGGTGCGGAATTTCTTAAACTCTTTTGCACGAAAACTAGGACCTTTTGCTAGGCGTGCAAGTCTGGAAGAGACATCACCTCTTTTTAGAAGCTGCATTTATTAATGAATTTGTATTAGGGCATGTTTTTACCACACATGAATAAATAACCGCACACATAAGATGTGAAAAGTACCTCTTTTGACACCCATGCCCTAAAGTCAGTTGTCGTCCAATTTCTCCTTTGATTTTGGATAATTTCGTTCTCGTACTTCCTACCGAAAAATTATAGAGTTTAGATCATAAAATAAAAAATACATATAATCAAAGAAGAAGAATTCAGTAGATACTCACTGTCTCCAGTCTTGGACTTCATCTTGCGATTCGAAGACATGACGAGTTGCTTGCTCGTATTGTAGGTTTGTGAGTTTCACCTCTTTAGGGTTCCCAAACGATAATTCGTCCTCAAACTCGTCAGGTTCCTCTATCACTCGTTCTCCACGAGGATTAAACCTCCTCACCTCTTGTTCTGGCATATGTTCCCTAGCGTATAGCGATGATTCCACCGTTACGTATTCTTCAGCAATTGACCCTCCAATATACCGTGTATTCTTTACATAATCTTTGAAGGTTTTCATCAAGCGCTCAAAAGGATACATCCAACGATACCTCACGGGACCACATAATAAAGCTTCATCGCATAAATGCACAAGCAGGTGGATACTGATATCGAAGAATGACGGAGGAAAATATTTCTCTAACACACAAACTGCCTCGGCTAAAGTTGATTTCGCAGCTTTAATGTGTCTTCTGTTTACCACTTTTGCACAAAGTAGGGTAAAACACAAACTGATTTGCATAATTGCCCGACGGAGATCTTTGTGTTCAGAGAAGCAATGCCGAAATAACAACGGGATTAATTGGATGATTACGTGCCAGTCGTGAGACTTGCACTGTTTCAAGTCATTTGCTTGGTAGTTTACTACCCTACGTAAATTACCAGAATAACCGGTTGGAGTCTTCAAGTTGAACAACGTGTCTAAGAGGATCTTCTTCTCACTAGTAGTCAAAGTGAAAGCAGTGGGGGGGATAGAAATTCTTCCTGTCGTTGGATCATTTTTTAACCACAGTCTCTTCTTTATTTTCATATCCTGTAGATCTCGGCGGGCACGCTCTCCATCTTTGGAATGAGATCCACCCAGACATGTTCCTATCAAATGTTCTGCAACATTCTTCTCTGTGTGCATCACATCAATTATATGCCTTACACGATGATCTTTCCAATACGGCAAATCAAAAAATATTGATCGCCTGGACCATGGCTTCGCTTTACTAGGGTCGTTCGGATCCTCCCTAGCTTTACGCTTCAGGTTTACAAACTGGGGGTGTTTTCCTACATACCTATTCCCCGCAGTCGCAGCCACCGCCTTCTCCTCAATTTGCTGACCAGAAAGTCGACTAGGTGCCGTTCTTCGCTCGTGACCGACAGGCAAAAAGTTAGACTTGTCGTTCCTAAAAGGGTGACTGGTCGGCAGAAATCTACGATGACCCGTGTAACTCAACTTACCACTATGTTTTAACCAACAGGCTTCAGTTTCCTCCCCACATATGGGACATCCATAATAACCATGAACATTACAACCGGACAAGGTCCCATAAGCAGGAAGATCGTGGATCGCCCACATCACCATTGCTTTAAGTGTGAACTCTTCACCCTTATGAGAATCGAACGCCGTCACGCCTTTATCCCACAACTCTTTAAGTTCTTCGATTAATGGTGCTAAGAATATATCAATATCATCACTGGGAGCCTTAGGCCCGGGTATCAACAGAGATAACAATGTGAACTCCTTTCTCATGCATAACGTCGGAGGAAGACTTAAAGGCGCCATAAGAACTGGCCAATAACTCTGACTAGTACTTAAATTACCGAAAGGGTTAAACCCATCGGTTGAGATTGCAAGACGAACGTTGCGCGGTTCCTTTGCAAATTCATGGTGTTGTGCATTTGAAATTTGCCAGATGAGTGAATCAACCGGATGACGCATCAAATTCCCACCCACCTCGCATCGAGCATGCCATGTCATGGCCTCCGCTATCCACGGTACAGTAAAAAAACGTTTTAACCGTGGCCCAAGTGGAAAATACTTCAAAACCTTTTGTGGGACTTGCGAGCACTTGCGATTTTTTGCATGTTTGTCATTTCCATTCTCACAAACCATATATCTAGGCTCACTGCATACAGGTCATTCATCCTTCTCTTCGTGCTCATTCCGGTACAATATGCAATCATACTTGCAAGCATGAATAGATTTGTATTTCAAACCTAAACCCTTCAAACTCTTCTTCATGGTAGGATAATTGTCTGGTAACATGTTCTCTTTTGGGAGAATTTCTTTAACCCACTTAAGAATTCCGGTTACGCTGTTTCCAGACAAACCAAATTGACTCTTCAAATTATGCAAACCAATCATTGCATATAATACCGAGTGATCTTCATCGCAATCTTTATACAACGGTCTAGCCGCATCTGCTTTCAACCGTATGTATTCCCGATCTCCTAGTAGTTCAGCATCAATTTGTTCATTTACTTGGTCATAATGCACATTATTTGTATCCATATGTTGGTGGTTTTGTTGGTTGTGGAGTCCGTAAGCATCATCAATTAAGTCGGTCAATGGACGATGTGTTGGTGAATCATGTACCACTTCTACTCCTTGAGGTTCCGTTACACGGTCGGCTCCCGGTAATTCTTCTGGAACATAAGGTACAACTTTTTCACCATGGTATGTCCATATTATATAGTCTTGACAGATTCCCCACTTTAGTAAATGCAACTCAACAACTTCCAATGACTTATATTTTCCGTTAATACAATGAGTGCACGGACACGGAATCTTCTCACTTTTAAGATTTTTGGAAGCATATTTAACAAATTCATAAACGCCCTTTACATGATTAATTGATATCCGGTTAGTCTCTCCCATCCACTCTTTGTATTGTGGGAAATCCATGTAATAATCTTCAAATTTCAGTCCTGTGGTAATAGGTTAAAAAATATTATTACAACTGAAACAGAAAGAATATTCTTACGACTGAAACAAAAAAAATATCATTCCATACGAAACAAAACCAATATTCTTACAACTGAAACACAACCAATATTCTTACAACTGAAGCAAAACCAATATTCTTACAACTAAAACAAAAAAAAATTATTACAACTGAAACGAAAGAAAATATTATTAAACCTTGGCCAACAGATAAAGTGGCCAAGTAATAAAAGATTTTGCATAATTCCTCAATTCCATCCCATCCCCGCTGTTAACGTACACAGGTACATCTCCGCAGCCGTTGTATATTTCATCGACCATTATTTTAGCCTCACCCTTCTCCAAAGGTCGGCGATGTACTAGAGTCCCCCTTTCCCTGGAGATGAGTATGCACACGCCAACAAACCTCGAATTGCTCATGTCCTTGATATAGTACTCTTCGCCATAGTCACCGTGAGCTGTTGACGATGATCCGAGCCCCGTGATTGGAGGATGAGGCATTTGAGAGGGGAATGTTGGAGGGGAAGGATGTGTGAAATCTTGAGGAGGCATTGGGGGCCTATAACTTTCAATAAGATTCACAAGTTTCCCAATTTGATTGTTCAATAATCCCAGGGAATTTTTAAGGTCATGGACATCCCCATCGGTCTTCTGTTGGTGCTCCTTTTGGGATGAGATATAATTCTTGACCGAAGATAGCTCGTCCACAAGAGGTGCAATGTGTTGAAGTTTTGTTTTTGGCATATGTGAGCCAACGCCTCTCGTCCTCCCCCTTTTGTCCTTTCCAAAGGTCTTAGTCAGGGCATCATTTTCAAGGTCAAAGTCATCAGTAGGGCACTAATCTGATTGACTGCTGATGGCCTCTATTGATTCCAGTGTCTTAGCCAACTGCAGGGGGAATTTATTATCTTTGTCCCGTCGAGCATGAAGGAATAAGTTGGATCGATTTGGGTTTTTACCGGCATCTGGACCATCTTTTGTCCTACTCTCCCATTCATTCTTCAAATCCTCATATGATTTGGATCCCAGCCTATGGATATCAGTTTTTTGTGCCCTATTTTTTTTGTTTTGCTCCCTCTGGACCAACTTGTTTTCCTTCGCCTCATTCTCCAAAAACTTATTCCACTGATCCACCGGCATTTCAACATTGGGAGGCACTTTCTCTTTCAAAGCCAAAATATCGGAGCTCGCTACCTCTTTCGGGAAATGTTTCTTCCGAAGGTTTCTCCTGTATGTCCTCAATCCTTCAGCAACCCGAGATAGAACCTTATTCTTGGAACGGTCAGGAAATGAGAAATGCTTGCAAAGTTGGTTATATATGTCATCTTTGACAGATTGATCAACAAGGTTCCAATTATCTGGTCCACCGACTCCCACGTTCATTTTTCCCAGCGACAAACACCGGGCTTTAAAGTTCAGCACGTCACTCCTATCACCCATCGGGTTATTCCCGAGAAGGGAGAATCCAATAGGCTTCTTTTCATTTGAGCGGGAGGCATCATGAGTGTTGGATTGGGGCGTTAAAGCAACGGGAGTGCCGGATTGGGGTGTAGGAGCACTTGGGGTTGGACTTGGTGAGGAGTGAACCATTGGTGGAGTTGTGAATTGCTCAGCCATTGGTGTTGAGAATTCGGGTTCTGCAGAAGATGGTGAACCTCGTTGTGGTGTCACATCGGCACTTGGTACCCTAGGGTTGTTTCCTCTCGACATTATCTACAAAAATTAAAAAATATGAGTGACTAAATAATTATAGTAATATGAAATTATAACTAATTAATCAAGCTTAATTATTTTTAGATATATAAATAGATAGATAGATACCTTTTCAAAGTAAGACTTTAGAATAAGTTCAATGTGTCTGATCTCCATCCATTCGGTATTAGTTTTTAAGAACCTATAAATTTTTGCACGTGGCCAACTAGAAGGAAGGGTATCTATGATTGATGTGTAGATGTCAGTGACATGAACTCGGAATCCCCTATTTCTCAACTTGTTGGCAAGATTCAATTTTACGTGCATGTGGCGCGAGACATCACAGTCTATGTCAATGCTCTCTGTACGCAGTTGTATCCATAACGGGTGGATTTTTTTTTCCGCCTTCTCCAACAACGTAACCAAGGTCAGGGCTATGTCGGGATTATGTGTGTGAAATATATTTTGTATAACGTCATCCCAGTTTTCTGGTAGAGAAAATAGAATACGATCGAACAAGTAATCTTGCTGGATATCAAATCCATGATTTATAAGGTAGTTAAATTGTTCGATCTTTTTATTTCCGTACCTATAAATAGGAGTACCCTCTATATGACGCACGCTAATAAAAGAGTTATGTGTGCGGTCTAATTGCAACCTGTCCCACTCTTGTTGACAGTATTTATCACCGTGCCTCATTTTTCCTGAGAAAAGTAGTATCCAACAAATTTTATAACATATACATTTATCGACACTAGTATCAATTCAATAAATTCAACATAGTATCCAACACGACATGCATATAACCCCCAATATAGTATGATGGCACGCATATAACCCCCTATAAAATCCCACGAGGTAGATGTAATTTTTTTTTTTACTTATTAAGAATCCATTTAATAATATTTTGTCAAAAAAAATATAATGTCTAGGGTTATATTTTGAATAATATTTTGTCAAAAAAAAAAATCCCAATACAATGTCTAGGGTTTATTGAAATAAAATGTCTAGGGTTTATTGAAATAAAATACAATTTGTTTGTAGTTACACACATAAACACACATACACACATACATATAAACATAAATCTATACATACACACACATATATACAAATCTATACATACACACACACATATAAACATAAATCTATACATACACACACATATATACAAATCTATACATACACACACATAAATCTATACATACACACACATATACACACATATACTAACACAATGAGAATCGAAATGCACGAGAATCGAAATGAGGGATGGAAATCGCACAAATAAACACACAATACCTTTCTGAGCCGAAATCTCAAGGATGGAAATCGCACAAATCGCCTAGGGCTTTAGACACTGACCTCGATCGACAGAAATGAAATGAGGGAGGCGCGATTCTTTTTTTTAAGGACTGAACCTGGTCACGGCCAACCACCGTGACCCACCATGCGCGACCCTTAAATGAAACTCAACTGCTGCTCGATTGAACCTCGTCACGGCCCAGAGCCGTGACCCCCAGTGCGCAACCTGCAAACCATCACCACCACTGCTCGAATGAGGGATGGTCACGGTCTAAAGCCGTGACCCATACAAGGAAATGGTCACGGCCCTCAGCCGTGACCCATGACCCCCATTGCGCAACCTGCAAACCATCACCACCACTGCTCGAATGAAGGATGGTCACGGCCTAAAGCCGTGACCCATACCCAGAAATGGTCAGGGTCTTCGGCCGTGACCCTAAATGTGTGTGTTATTTACTTCGTCGTGCCTTTGGTCACGGACTTGGGCCGTGACCCCATCCGCGACCAGTTTGGAGGGAATTTTGGCGCGAATTTGGCGCCAAGATGGTCACGGCCTGGTCACGGCTCAAGTCCGTGACCCACAGTGGTCAGGGACTTGGGCCGTGACCACTTTCAAAGCATCCATGGTCTAGTGTGATAATAAATATGGTCACGCCCAAAACAGCCTTGGTCATGGCCCAAGTCCGCGACCAACGGGTCGCGGACTTGGGCCGTGACCAACTCGGCGTGACCATTCGCAGGATTTGGTGTAGTGGATCAGCACGAACACGGGCTCTGGCCTTAGCATTAAATCTGGCAATGACAGTGTCATACATCTGAGTTTGGGCATCTACATGTGCCTGTAGAGCAAAGACATCCTCCTCAATAGGACGTGTGGGTGCAGGAGTGGAGCGGCATGGCTGAGAAAAATCAGGGGTGCTCAGAATAGTGTGACCAGCAGACTGGCAGGGATCAGCATCGGAGAAGTCTCCCTCAGTGGGTGGAGCTCTAGCTCTAGCTCTCGCCTCCTGTGGAAAATGACTATCTAAACGTGTGAGAGTATTATGATCAATAATAGCAGGCATAGGGAGACGTTGATCATCCTCTAAAAATGGAACCCTAGCAGCAGTGCAAATGAGGGAAATGAGAATCCCATAAGGAAGAGCAGGGCGGACAGGAGTGGTACCACTGACGGTGACAGAGGATATAACATGAAGCATGACAATTAGTAAATCGATATCCCACATGTGAGAGACATGGTACATAAAATAGACAATGTCATACTCGATCTGAGTATGATTTATTCAAGGATAAATAGATACTAACACAAACCTATTAAGAACTCGTAAGGTAAGGAAAATTTGGCAGTGATACATAGTAATACCTACCTGGGGAATCTCCTAGAAGCAATGATGCAAAATATTATCATATATAGGACCATCTTTGGAATAATGGGGAAACACAGCGTCAGGGACACGGGGAAGGTGTATAAATGATGCTATAAGATTTGTTGTGACGAGAACAGGAATGCCACAAATAGCAGAAAAAATCCCCTCAGCATTGGGGAGAGCGCGAAAGAAGAAATCGCGGACAATGTTCGGATAAGTAACCCCATGAGCCTCAAACCGGTGATCCCAACTCCGACCAGATAACCAGTGATGAATACCTAACTCATGAAACTCAGAATAACGAAACACACGCTCCTAAACAACAGACCTAATATGGAGACTCAATAAGCAATAGTGATCATGCTCAACACGTGTGACCTATCTCACTGCGGAGTACTGGGGTCTACTTGTCTGAGATCTCTGAGCTCGAGCAGAGGGTGGCAGCTCATCGAGTCGGCCTGAAGGGGCACCATGATGTTTAGGAGGCATGAAAAAAGAGTGTACTGTGATACCGTCATCAAGGAACAGACACCGAAGCACCTATCTCCGTACAAAACATCCAATCGAACCACCACGAACACCAACCACAGCAACAGCACAATTCAGAAAAAAAAATCTAAAATAGCAACCAATCCTACTCAATCAAATGATTTCTAATGAAAAAGGACCCAAAAAAATGAACAAAACACTGTAGTACCTCGAAATCATCAGAAATGGAGAACCTTCTTAAAGTATGAGAAAACACGCACCACACGATGCTCACACGTCGGAGGCACACAGTGTAAAAAGTCAAAGGAACTAATTATGGAGGTTTGTGTTGAACTTTTTGTCACTGGAGAACTAATTTCTGGAGGAACACGCGCCGGAGAACCAATACGATGCACACACGCCGGAGGAACAGCTTTGAGAAAAAAAAGGCCACCGACAATCTCTCTCTATATATATCTATCTATCTATCTATCTCTTTTGTTATAACTGCCTATGATCTTACTCTAACCCTCTCTTATCTCTTCTTCTAATTATATGATAAAAATGGCAATTTATTGAACAGGTTGGGGATTTGGTTATTATCGCTAGAAGACAGAGGGAAGTAAATGAGAGAACGAAAAGGGAAGAAAAGAAAATGACTGGTTTTAAATGAAACCTTGATGTCGCTCGAAGTCACTCGAACGACAAGATCGCGCGACACAAATATGTATCTTAAACGATAAAGAGTCTCACTCGAACGAGATATTGGGTCGTTCAAACGAGAAATGCTATTTTCCAGAAATACCCCAAAATTAGTTAGGAGTTGTCAAGTGAAAAAATTATTCCAAAACAGTACCTGGAAATCAGAAATAGTCAAAAAACAAACTCAAAACAAAAAAAAAAGATAAGAAAGTAAAAAGGCCAACGAGAATTACATGTTAACATAGTACCAATGTTCTCAAACATGAATGTGGACTGTATGGGCGTGAACTACAACAAATAAGTCACCATTTCAGTACGCCGAACCGATCAAGAAGTTCTAATTGATAGCAAGAAATCATCAAACTTCATCAAAGCCATTTGTGACAAAAAAGTGTGAGTTTAATTAACTAAAGCAATCAACATGCACAAAAGTTTGGATTATTAACGATTCTACGAACAATAGCGTCATGATACGATGTTTCAACGTAGGATTCGTGGTGCAAAGCCGTTTAAACTTTTCTCAACCAAACTCCCTCATATATATGTATATATTTTAAGTTCTTTTGAGATTTATATCATTCTCAACTTAGAGAAAATCCAATTGGCCCCGTTTTTGGCATTTGTTTCCTTTTATTTCCTTGATTTTTTTTTGGGCTCTTTTAAACGGTGGCTTTCACGACAAGTCAATTTTATACTCTCGCAGCCCTTTCTCGTGAACACTCATATTTTTTTTTAATATCAATTCTCACAGAAACGGTTCTTACAAGCCCACCTCCACCTTAAGTTTACTTACGCAAAGATGACAAAATTGAGATAAGAACGTGTCACCAAACTCAAAAATGAAAGAGAAGTCAAACATTCATATAAACTCGTCCATGTGTGCAAGACTGGAAAATACACAAACTCGAATCAAACTACATATCAACTTCGAAACAACCCCATAGTGAAAATGGTTATGATCATTTATTAATAATAATGACCAAAAGTCCAAGCCATATGGATAATAAAAGAAGGGGGGTTCAAGCACACCAATATGCCGCATCAAACATGCAACCTCACGACTCAACAACCAAATATCTTTTTGTATTTTTAAAAGTTTTTGTAACAACCAGCGTAATTTTGGGGTATTTTCAAAATATAGAGGAAAATAAAGTTTTTGGTAAAAATATTTGTATTGCTCAAATATTATGGATTTTATTTTTAAAGATGATAATTTCAAACGGTTTTGGAATTGGAATTAAAATGGAGTTTTAATTGAATTTTTATTATATAGAAGAGTCCTCAAAACATAAAACTCTCTAACAAAAAAAATATTTAAAAATATTGAACGGTCCGATCGAGCTAAATTTTTTTATGTAGCTTCCTCTCATCTTCAACTAATTTTATATAAAATTTAATCCAATTCCAACGGTCCAATCGTCCGAAATAAATTTTTTAGTGTTTGTATCTGATTAGAACTCTTTTCTTAATCAAACTCTTAATCCTTTATATATCAACAAATTCGTGGCTTGGCTTTTCAAATCACTTTTTCTCAAACTTTTTAACCAGAAGACCCCTCCAAAATTACTCCCTTTCATCTACAAACCATAGCCCCAAACTTATTCAAGATTTCAACCTTAAATTAGAAGGCTTATTTGGCGTTTTCTCGAGTTTGGGCTAGAAGTTGATTATATTATTTTCACGAGAGGAACGTGATGGTGTGATTAGATTTTGAGGCTGAAATTATATGATGATTCATGTGTTGATTTTAAGGTATGGAGTTTTACACAATATGCTCCTTAATCTCGCGAGTGTTATTACCGTTGTTTTCTTGTGATTGTTGACTCATATTCGAATTGATAAATTCATTGGAATTTGGAAATTTTTGTTGGAATCTAATTTTGATTCATGTGGTATTATTATTGTGTTGAGGATGTGGTCATGAAGATTTTAATATGGCACTGAGGTTGGGCACCCGCCAATATTTTTTTTTCTGGATATGCAAAAAAAATGCATAGGCGCGGTACGGTGGTGAGGCTGGTGACCTGGTTGATGTGTTGTTGAGAAATTATATTGATATAATTACTTATGAGATTCACATTTAATTAGAATATTCGTATTCGTATTGTGACGTTTTATTCACTACTAATAATTATTGAGCATCTTTCCTATCGTATTGTGTAATTCCCCATATTTTCTTTTAGTGGCAGGTTAGCGCAGATTTTGGGGCGCTATGGAGATTGATTTCAGCGAGGATTATTTTGGAAAGATTTTTAATACATGATGAGAAGATTTTATTATCTTGATGTATAGAGCATTGAAGATTTATATTTTATTTTCGAGTTAGTTGTTATATGTAATTCAAGAGACTTGGTATTTGTTTGAAGAATTTGAGATTAGTGGATTATTTTATTGTATTGTGGGATTTTTAGATGCTCTATACCTTGTTATTTGTGGATTTGGTTAGTTTTATCGTAGTGGCGCTCCACTCGCTCCCCCGGACGGGCGGGGTGTTATAGTTTTATAAAAGGAAAAATCTTTTTGTATTTTTCGATAAGACTCCAAAAATAATAAAAACTAGACACACATCATAACATTAGCAAAATACAACACATGAAGAAAATACTAAAGTATGACAAATCAACGAACAACCTCAATCGAAAGATGAAACATGAGGAGAACCACGGGCAATGATGAAGGAATCACCAAGCCTAATACCTAATGCCTCTAAATCCGACTTCTTAAACCAAGTAGGTGTGAACCGTCGAGAAGGGTTATTAGGAACCGGAATGGCTTTAGACTTTCTAGGAGCGTTCTTAAGATCGTAGAAAAATTGTCTAAGATGACCTCTCCTACCGCAATGAGTGAAAGTGTACATATGGTGAGGAATGATTTTTAAATGATTTTTAAATGTTTTTAACTCTTGGAGTTGTTTTGACTTCCAACTCTTCATTTCTTTGCCTTATTTAAAGGAGTCTTTCGAATTTCAGCTCTTCATTTCTTTGCATTATAAAAGAAAGTCGTGGGCAACCTTTTTAACCTGCTTTTGGCATAAATTTTGGCAGCAAATATATTTTATATTCCTCTTGTTTTATATACACATTAGCCCTTGAGATTTGTGAGTTCCAACCTTAGATTAGAGGTGTTCTTTGGGCTATTTTATTAGAGGTTCTTGGAGGAGCTTTTGTAGATATTTTGTGTTGATCTTGAGGATGTGATCATTGGTTTCTCATCATGGTTTGAGGTATGGGGTTTTACACAATATGCTCCATAAATCTCGTGAATGTCATTCTCTTTGAATTCTTGTTTAATTGAACTCATATTTGAATTGATAAATTCATTGAAATCTGAAAAATAATTGTTCAAATTATTTTGATTCACGTGGTATCATTATATTGTTGATGAGCACATTGTCATGAGATTTTAATATGGCACGGATGTTGGGCACCCGCCAAAATTCCTGTTTCCTACGCTATGGCTGGATAAAGCATATACGGATGTGGTGAGGCTTGGTGACCCAGTTAAAGTGTTGTTGAGAAATTATATTGATAAATGCTTTGAGATTTTCATTTTGAATTGAATATTCGTACTCGTGTTGTTACGTTTTATTCATCGCTAACATATATTTGTTGAGCATCTTTCCTGTCGTATTGCGTACTTCCCCATATTTTCTTTTAGTGGAAGGTTAGCGCGGATTTTGGGGAGCTATGGAGATTGATTTTAGTGAGGATTGTTAGGGAAGGATTTGTATTATTTATTTTGTTGTATAGAGCATTGAAGATTTGTATTTTATTTTTCGAGTTAGATGTTGTATTTATTCGAGAGACTTTTTGTATTTGAAGAATTGAGATTAGTGGATTTATATTATTGTGGGTTTATTTAGATGCTCTATACCTTGTTATTTGTGGATTTGGATTTATTTTATCACATTAGCGCTCCGTTCGCTCTCCCCGGGCGGGTGGGGTGTTACAGATATTTCCCATAATTAAATCCATGTGTTATGAGTATAAATACTTTCTCAAGGTTTCAATCTCTCTACAATATATAGAATTGATCTTTTAGTCTCTAAATCCTTACTCTTAAATCAATAGTCCAATTTTTCAGATTAGTTTATTCTTCAGTTGGTGCATTTTGATACGTTGACTAATTCTTTTCTCAGTTGAGGAACCCATGAACAGATTACTTTATGTTGTTTCAAATTTCAGGTAAGCGGACATTAACTTTCTTACCAAATGTTTTATAAAATGACTCATTCGACGTCGTATTTTTTGTGACTTCTTACCTTAGTTTTGTTCTGTTACATTATACTTTTTTGTAAGTTGTTCACTTTTTAGGTTTGTTATGTTACATCATAAATTCTATGAGTTGCTAAAATTTTAGATTTCTTAGGTTAATAAGATTTTGTTAAAAACATTTATTCATGCAAAAGTAAAAAATAGTTGATGTTGATAAATTGTAATGGAAGTATTTTTTGTAACAATTAAAGTTATTTAGATTGAATGTAAGTAATTACAACTCTATTTGATGCATGTTTTGGAGTCGGAACAATCAGTTTAATTGTTGGAACAATCAAAGTTTAAATTCAATCAGATTGATGCATGTTTAGCTGATGTTGCTTTTGTAACCACTGGGCAACTCATGTATGTGCAAGTAATTCGGCTAGATCAGGCTGTATACACTGTCTTGTGATAAGAAGAAGATCTAAGTATTTCACCAATTCCATTTTGGGTGATCACCATCTGGAAAGACATCTCACCAGACTAAATAAAAGTCAACGCAACCCTTAAGTTGATCAATGGAACACTGGATGATCTGATTGCAATATGCTATATACTCCACTTATTTTTGTTTCAAATTTTATGGGGTTGGGTTTGAATCGGTTTAAGTATTATTTTCATTCCAACTTTTATTTGTGCCTATCTTGAGGTATATTATTAATAAATGTAGTTTCTGATTACTGAGTTTTTACTTTTAAAACAGGGTGTATACTATTAAAAATTTATTACTCTCACTTGATTAGGTGAATTGGGAGTTTTTCTCCACGAGTTGAGTTTTTACTTTTAGTGATTTCGACTGTTTTCAGTTCATAAGTCTTAATTTGTTTCTCTGATTGTCTTTTTAAATATTTTATATGTTCCCTTTTCAAAGATGAAGTCTAAGAGTATAGGCATTTAAATAATAACCATTAGGTGTATGTAATTCTTTGGATCCTTACTTTAGTTAGGAATATTACATGACATGATAATATTTAGGAAATGTTCAGAATTAAATACTACACATAGTTTTGGTTTTGAAGTATGAGCACTATGCAATTTATTAAACAATATGCTCTTCATTTTTTGAATTTGACAGGTAGTGTTGATGGGCCTGACATGATTGGGCGAGGCATTTAAACTCACCCACTCTTAACCACTCACCCCCACTATTATTGGACTCCTTGCCTCAACACTCTTCTCGAGACTCCTCTTAAATCTACCCTCTGTAAGTTGCCTTTTTATGCGATATGTGATATCCATCCTTGTTCTACTTTGGTATGTTGTTGTTACATGGCATATGGTATGCTGCTGCCTCTTTTTTCATATCATTTTCAATAATGGTAGTCATTTAATTGAATTGAGAATATAATGAGATCCATCATTTTATTTGGAGCATGCCCAATAGAAAATGAATTCAACTTGATATTGTGGTCATTTGCATATATGTAATATGCATATATGCATCTGCATATATGCATGTGCATATATTCAGCTGCATATATACATATTGCATATATGTCATATGCATATATGCAATATGGATGTATGCAATATGCACTCCATGTATAATGAAATGACACAAGCAATTAAAGAGAAAACTCAGCTCAAGGAAGAAATGGTTTACCAATATAAAATTGCCAATTTTGATTGAGGCTGCATCTGCTATTCAGAGAAGATTGGACCTAGGCATGTCAATGGGTCGGGTCTGGACCCGGACCCGACCCGAACCCGATGCGTATAATAGGGTCTGAGCATATTTTTTTGGACCCGAGACCCGAAGACCCGAATGCTCGAAGACCCGTTTATTAAACGGGTAGGGTCTGGATCTTATGCAAGACCCGGACCCGAAGACCCGACCCGAATTGTACATTATTATTTTGTATATACATACATATATATTATAAATTTATATATATTTATAAATATATCTTAGCAATATAACATGTAAGTACTATATATAAAAATATATATTTATGTATATAATAAATATAAGTCATATATGTTTTATTTATACTAATAATATTCTACAATACATTATAAAATATTTTAATTAAAGATTAAATAATAAAGAAGGGGGATAAAATAAAATAAATATAAAATAAATGTACATATTTGACCAGACCCGGACCCGAACCCGAGACCCGAAAACCCGAACCGATCCGGGTCTGGATCCAATATTGTAGACCGATGAAGACCCGGACCCGAACCCGAACCCGATGAAGACCCGATTACACGGATCTGGATCTCCCTAAACCCGACCCGTCTCCGACCCGTTGACAGGCCTAATTGGACCTAAGGCTATAACAAATATACAAAATTGGCAATTTCGGGGAATATTTGTACGTATTGATGTCGACCTCAATACGTATATACAAAATGGACCCAAGGCTGCAGCTGCTATCAACTTTTTTTTTATAATTTTGTAGGTATTAAAACTAATCATGTTTATTTATTTTTTATACTTATCACTTATTTTCATTAATATCAGTTAGTATAGATACATGGTATTATTAAATAATCTTGATGTTTCAATTTTGATATGAATGCAGGCTACAAGAGGTGAGAAGACCCCTAAAAGGGGCATCTCAGTCATGCCTGATGACTTTAAGACACCTCTGCCTATAGGAAGAAGCTAATGAGAGTATTCCCGATCTGTATAGTGTGCTTATTTATACCCTGAAAATAGTGAAAGTGGAGAACAAGTCCCTCCAGGTGAAGAGAATGGAAATGAAAAGCTTCATTCTTCACTTGATCATCCTTTAGATGAGGCAAACTTCTAAATCGTAATGAGATGTTATAGTTTAATTTTCATACCTATGTTATTTCACTCTATTTCACTTTTGTGTTTATGAAGTTTGGTACATTCTTCTTCTCAGCATATCAATTTATCTTGATTTGGTACGTATTATGAGGTAGGTTACGAGTATTGCTCAATTTTTTGGTTTAATTTAATTGACTCATTATTTGGGCAGAAAGAGGTACTTGGTACAAGTGATTCTTCATTTCTTTTCTTCATTTGGAGACAGTTTCATTTTTTCTTCAATTGACTCAATGTTTGGGCCTCAAAATGCAGCATAGGGATAGCTAAAAATAACTAAACTACATCTTTCAAAGATCTTTTTAGTTAAAGCAACAACCAGTTCCCAATGATCTATAGATGTGCCAAAATCAGGAGATCACATGAGCATATCTGGAGAGAATTTGACTGTTGCGTCTGATGTTGAAGTACGGTTGTAACTTTGAGTATGGTTATTTCATTTTTGAATTGTCTAATTCATTTATACATGCCTGTTTTAGTCTATATACTATACACCTTGGACATCATATGATTTACTTCTTGCTCATTTTTCAATTGTTCGATATATCAGGTATACTGCACCCCCCCCCTGTTTTGTTCTCCATTACACAGTTGATGCCGATGTTCGATATATCAGGTGTATTCCTTATGCAATTTTTGTATATTATAGGAGTTGTTTCTCATTCTTATTTATTTTTTAAATCACATTGCAATAAATGATTTTGTTTTTAATATCATACACACTTTCGTAGGTCGGTCCTACATGAGGTTGAGTATGAGGGAAAATATCTATCTAAACTATTTTTGATATCATACATACTTCCATATCAGTATGGATTTATACTTCTCATGACTTTTTAGAGTGGTGATTTTGTATAACATATGAGGGTAAATAGCTATCTAAACTGAATTTGTTATTTTTTTTAACTACCTTTACTTTAAATGTTATTTATATATGTTACCATGGAATTCTTTTACACTTCTTAACTAGGGCCTGAGTAACTTTTACTCAAGGTTTGAGTTGGTTATATTTTCAGACTCATGTTTCTTAAGGCCTAATATTTGGAAGACTTAATGTCAAAAGAATGGTGTAATTTTGTTTAATCAAATATTTGATGAGGTGGTGGTGAGATACAGTGTTGTACATTTTTTGGATTGGATATATGTATGTTGGAATTTTAGAGTTCATCAATGGTATGTTCGTAAACATCATTCTCATCATGAATACTCCATATTTTTCTCTCTATAACACTCTCTGTGAATTTATATATATGTGTTGATAAATGACTCATAAGGCCAATCTCCGGAATGACATATGTTTAAGGTCTCGATAGACAAACTCAGGTGGATGAAATGTATTATCTCTTCTATTCTTTAGATATGATATTGGTTGCTTTTTGTTTCTTACTTTATTTAGAATTTCGACATAATATTTCTATATTGCATGCATATACAATTATTCTCGATCAAAATTATTTATAAGTTGTCACCTCGATAATCTCTAAAGCTTTGAAGGATATGGCATTCTCATTTAGTGAGGATGATGAAGAAGAAAAAGAACCATCTAAAGCCCTCGAACCTAAGTTAATACATATGTGATTTTTTTACAAACTTTATTTTATTGAAGTATTTATTAGATGAATTTGAGATCATTCAATATTATTGGATTTGTTGTTATCCCTTAAGAGGGTGGATAGTCCAATAAACAAAGGAGATTATGTCCATTTTTTTTAAATGGACATTTAATTTTTTTGAGGTACAATGTGAATTCAGTTGATGATTATTATATATTTCATGTTATATGTGAATTTGTTTGATGAATGTAGACTATTTGAATGTTGTTGGAAAATTTGTTATTTGTTAAGCATGGTGGATAGTTCTATAAACAAAGGAGATTGTGGCTAATTTTTTAAAATTTACACTTTGTTTTGTTGGGGAACGATATTTTTTCCATTTTGCAATTACGTACTTTGAAAAATTTTGCCATTTCGCGATTACGTACTTTCGAAATTTTCGTTGTGCCATCAGGCACGGGCATTTCACTAGTATATATATATGTGTGGGTCGGTTACCGTTTGAATGCCTACAATAATATTATCAATATAACACTGCAGAATAGTGGCACAAATAGTAAAGATCCATTCAGCATACCTGACACTTCTAGTGGATCCATCATTCAATATCCTTTATATTTATTTTTAATTTTTATTGTAAGATTTAGAGACATTTGCCTTGTCATCTTATTAACAGGTTTGTAGCTTATTTTCTTGGTAATCCTGTGACACCCTGCTAATTAAAAACCTGGTGATCAGTCCATTATTATAATTAAATAGGTTATAAAAATTGATCATCCTTAGCATCACTTTCGAATACATGGTAATTACTAATAACCTATTAAGCCTGGTGGCAATTATAAAAACTTTTTTTCTTTTTATCTTAAATTAATAATAATACAATTTAATATTCATCAACCAAAATCACAATACTAACAACATTCACTGAATAATGACTGGATACATCATTTGTATAAAATTCATAACCAAAACCCATACAATATCCCTAAAGAAACAGTGAGACAAAATGCCTAAAATACAAATGGAAATACTGAGTCATAACTGCTGACTAAACAAGGAGCAAGATGCTCGAATGAAATAACTAAGAACTTATTCTAAAATGAATAGGAAATGGAATCGTCTAATTACGAGGTCCTGCAACTTTCACAACAACTGCAGCACGTCAACCTGGAATGAACTACTATATCTAGTGGCCCTATGGCTCGACACCTAAAATGTTTTGAAAGAGATTTGCAACAGCTCATGCCCTAAAACATTTTTAAAATATTTTTCAAGTGTTTAAATGCAATAAGTTCTAGCAATATAAATATCCATGTTAGATATGGTTGCTCTCACATGAGTCCTCGCCTCTCATTCTATTGAGCACATTGAACATCTCCTGATATTACGTCTCCTGATATTCTTCCTAGTTAAGTTACCTGCCTAATAAATCCACATACTCCACTAATAATCCCTACTAGTCATTTATCCCACCCGTACATTCCATACGATACCTAAATAGATTAGTTGCGTTTTTAACAGATTTATAATCACCACATTATTCATTAAGTTTCACATACTTATTTTAGTTCACAAGTGAACAAAAATAATGAACATATTAATGGATCTAATAAGATATTAAAAAATAACCATTAATTCCTTGTTGTAATTGTTCTGCTCCAGAGGCAACGAACACATGTGTGACACGCATGTTTTTTAATACACACACCTTAGCCCCCCCCCCAAAAAAATCACCCACCTTACTTAAGCACCTTATACCTCCATCGGGCTGGAAAAAAAACCCTGCCTACCATCCTACACCACCTGCCACAATCAGTAGGTGGTGGCTTGTAAGCCCCAACAAAATCGAACCCAACAGTCCCTAAAACTGGAGCAACCCAATAATTCGACCAACTCGAGATCCTAACCCGATGCCTACAAGACCCATAGCCTGAAGCTGCCATAACCCAAAACTCCACAACCCTCGGGCAGAACCATCACCTAATCCAACCCAAAATCAAATCCCCAAGAAAACCCATATACCCGTATCCCCATGAATCTCCAACCTGCTGCTTAGTTTGACCCTTTACCCTACTCCTATAACCCGATTTGCCATGATAGTTCTAAAATCCACTATACCGAAATACCCATCTCACAATACCTTCTCCACCCACCAACATCGGACCACCAATCACCCCCGGTGAAACTTCATACCCGATCCTAAACCCTAATAAAAATAACCTTCCCCGCCATTTACCTCCAAATCGCCGACCTTGCCCGGATCTATTCCCATACCTCCAACCCGCCATTTACTCCAATCCGCTACTTCAATTCGGGCGAATTGGATCAGCAAATGGGTTCGGGGTGGGGATTGTTAAGGTTTTTCATGTGTGTATTAAAAAGTGTGGGTATCAATTTTCGCTGCGGCGGACCAATTACAATAAAAAATTAAGAATTATTTTTTAATGTCTTATTAGGTTCTTTAAAATTCATTATTCATTAAGTTTCACATACTTAATTCCAATTCATATATTCACAATCCAGATATATATATATGGGAGAGGTTCACAAGTGAACCTAAAAGATGAACTTTTTAATGAACCTATATAAATATGGGAGAGGTTCACAAGTGACCCTAAAAGATGAATTTTTTAATGAACCTATATAAAATAACACCTAATAACTCATTAATTTTAATTCCTATATTGTAATTGGTCCGCGCCAGCGGCAACGAACACGTGTGTTGATCGATCCCCATCCCCCTGTCCCCATGGCAACCCTGCTGCCATAAGGGCTTCCATGGTGATGGTTGGGGTTGGGGGGCGGGGATTGATCGACACGCGTATTCGTTGCCGCTGGCACAGACCAATTACAATATAGAAATTAAAATTAATGAGTTTTTAGGTGTTATTTTGTTAAGGTTCATTAAAAAGTTCATCTTTTAGGTTCACTTGTGAACCTCTACCTATATATATATATATACAGCATCCCTGGAGATAGAACTCACAATGCAGCGTACTCTGCTATCGAGTCCATATGCACCTCACGTACTAGTAAGGACTATCGGTTCAAAATGGCACCTCGAACCATAAATCGATAAGAACATAATGGAGGAGAACATACTATTAATCATTTGGGCTATGCACATATATAATGCGCCCAAATGACCGACCACACTATCGTACACTCAAATAGTGGTCAGCCCTACGTTATATGTTCAAGGGTAAACATCTCGACATTGTTGGCATCGTCATGGTGGGATTTCCCACTATGCGTGACCTCCCGCGATAACAGGTAGCGTAGGTATTTTTATACACATAATAATCATACATAATAGGCATTCACACAACACGTAAATATTCATATAGTATGTCCCATATATATCTTAATTATTCAATGTACTGCCATTTCATATTTTATTTGTATTCTCATTTATTATGAATATCACTCGCTATTTAAAGAATTTTATTCATATATTTTATGATTTCAGTAGTTAATATCAAATTATTCTACTAATCTAAATTTTGGGTTCATCTCAATTCTCTACGTATCCCCATCTGATTCTCATAAGCTAATACGTTCAGTAATTTTTTATCTATTCTAGTCTATAGTTTTGACTCCTCTACTACCCCCTATATCTCAATTATATACTATTGATACTCCATTATTTTTCCATAATCCCAAACTATTCAAGTAAAAGTTCCAATAATTGATTTACAGTTGTACACCTAAACTAACAAAATTGCCATTTTCTGAGTAACCGAATCGGGGCGTAAATTTTCTCGAAGATTAAACACCCTGTAGTAAAATTACGATTTATCCCTCTACCGAAGTCCAAATGAGGTTATTCTAATCTCAATGGAAATCTAAGACATATGCCATTAAATCCATGTATGGCTCACACTCTAATTCAAAGTACACTGAAAATGGCATATGTTTGAATTCACGTCAAAAAATCGGGAAAATTTCTATCTTATATTCACCAAACAAACTTTGTTTTTCACCTTCTTTCTATACAAATATAATATTAACTATAATCCGTGTTCATCAATTTGAAAACCCAGAATTATCCTTTATAAAATTCATTCCCTACAAATTTTTAACATGAATAAAGTTTAATAATCTCTAATATTATTCTCAAATAAACCCCTAATGATATTCATGAACTTTCCATCAAAACAATCCTATTCTTTTTTACAGAATCATACTCAGCTATAAACTCAGATTTAATCTCTAGTTAAATACATGATACCAATTTCAAATATATGATTCATCCCTAGCATGATTTCCACATTACCACATGGAATTATCTCAATGAAATCCTATGAAAAATCATGGTTTTCATAAAAAATGCATCTTACTCTAGCATGCATATTTTAATGCAAGTAAAAACTTGCCTCTAAATGAAAGTCTTAATTCCACACTTAGATGATGGTGTAGGTGTTAGCCTGCTCCTCTCTCGATTCCGGCGGTGGTTGATGGTCCTAGGTGTTGCTAATGGTGGTTCTCCCCTTGAAAACTCTTTGAATTCCTCTTGGGACTCTTCCTATGCCTCACCTATAACTTTCTCTTCTTTATTGCTTCCAATAACCCTTTTCTCTAACTCAAAATTTGATTCTAAAGTGATGAATTACATTTCACTTAATAGCCAAGAAGTTCAAGGGTCTAAAAATGACGTAAGGAACGTCGGGTTGGCCGAAAAGTGACTCGAGACCCTATACCGACACCCGAATATAGTTTTCTGACTGTTTCAAACCCTACGGGCACTTTTACGCACTCAAAATGACCATATGAGTAACTTATATTTCACTTCTATTTTAATCCCCATATTTAATTCCCGGCACGAGTCACACGCTTGCCCTGACTAAATTATCGTAAGTGTCATATTTCTCACTAACAACTAAACATACAATGACATATTTCTTATTGTCCTCGTAACATCCAATTATATTTATCATAATAAATATCTATTAATCCCATTTTAAATATCTAGATTAATTCATTACACGAAAATGGTCAAATTGGCACCCTTTAAGCGGCTAGCCTTGTCACAGTCATTGACCGTGACAAAAAAACACATTTTTTATCATGGTCAATGACCGTGACAAGTCTGTGAAAACTATACTTGTCAAGGACTTGTCACGGTCATTGCCATGACAATACTATGGCTATCCCCGGATATATCCCCTCGCGGTGCGGCGGGAGAGGATCCCTCTAGGTCTTGCACGTCCCTCTAGGGAGAGGTTCGGCCTACGTCGATGAATGTGGTGAAAAATGTAGAGAGATAGAGTCATCAGTCTATTTTACTCAAAATAGACAAAAGAAAAGGGAGCCATCCCAAAGGATAGCATCTAAAGACATACTGATACATACGAAACCCAAATGATTCAAAAAGGGTCCGGAGGCTAAGTTATGAAATGGGAAGGTGTTAGGCACCCATTCCACCCTTATGGTCTCTCATGGGTTGTTGTTGTTTCCTTTATTTCCCCGTGATATGTGTGCATGTGTATACATAGTGGAGATAGGAATCATCGACTTGTATCATGGAATAGAGATTAAGCGAGTCATCCATAGGAATGTTCCTAAAAGTAATATTAGAAAATATAATTTATGCGATTATCCTAGCATCGATCATTATAGGGGAATGATAACGCATGTGGAATAATACACCATTGAGAACAAATATATGTATGTAAATACATAGAATTTAAGAGAATTAATTCTAAAGAATGTAGAAAAATAGGAAAATAGTAGAAAAAGAAAGAATAGGACTCGAGTATCAGGTTTTACCCCGAGACACCTACGTAGCCTATAGAGGCATCAAATTCCACGTAGTTAGCATGAAAAACGAGGGGTGGGATTTATCCCATAAATCCAACTGGGGCTTCTCTTATGTGTGTGTGTTAAAAAAATGCTTTAGTTGGGAGAAAAGTGTGAGAATTCTCGTTCGGAATTTATGAGCAAACCCTCTTTTTCTTATTTTTTATGAGTTTTTATTTATATAAAATAAGATATGTGCAATAATAATAAATAAAAAGTATATTAGGATATGTGAGATGAGAGAATAAAAGTTCTTTGTAATAAAACAAGTTAATGGGAATTTATGAGAATTTAAGGAGAGAGTTGAAAGAGTTAGACCTTCTTGGAGATCTTGAGCTTGATCTTGGATGTTGGAGAGCAGCCCTTACACTTGGATCATGATGGAGTGGACTTAAATCACCAAGTTTAATGAAAAGTATGATGAAAAGTGAAGCTTGGAAAGGTATTTGGATGTGGAAATCATGCTGACTTCGAGAGAGGTTTTCTGGATTCGCTGGGAGTGATGTATTTCTGATCTCGTCTCCCTTTGCAATGAGGTCAGGCCTTCCTTTTTATAATCCCGGGGCATTTCCAATTGGCATAGACCTGGTCCTTCCAATCAGCAGGTGCGTTTAGGCATACTTTCGATAGGCAAGGTATGGAACCTGGCATTTGGTTGTGTCTTTCATGTTCCTTCGAAAAATCGGTCGTAGAGTGCGAACCGTTGATCCGAATCGTGCACGGGGAAAACCATTGGAAAGTTAATTCAGAGACCTTCGAAAGTCTTTGGACTACTTCCGGGGGTCAGGAGTTGACTTTGGGTCAAATGTGGCTTGGAAGCTCTCGTCGGTCCTTTGGACGAGGAAACTTCGAACACAAACAAATCATTCGTCCGTAAGGTAATTCAGAATCACGCATGGGGTAGACCGTTGGAAAGATTAGGAGATGTACTTTGACATTCCAGAGAATTTGACCTAGTTTTGGGAGTTGACTTTGGTCAATCGAGGCTTGGAAGCGTCTGGTGACCTTTTGGAGTAAAATAAATCATTCATCCGTACCGTAAGTCAGAATCATGCACAGGACGGATCGTTGAAAAGGGGTTCCAGTGCCCTTTGAAGATTCATTCATTCTCGGTTGAGCTAAAGAGTTAACTTTGGTCAAACGAAGCTCGGGAGCACCCAGTGGCCTCCTGATCGGGTTTCGGGGGAAAATGAGTCTTTCGTCCGCATGGTAAGTCAAAATTGCGCATGGGATGGACTGTTAGAAAGGGGATTCGGTGCCCTTTGAAAATTCATTCAGTCTCGGTCAAGATGAAAAGTTTGACTTTTTGGTGAAATGGAGCCGAGGAGTGTCCGATGACCTCTAGGTCAGTACTCAGGGTATGACTTGGGTTTGCAATGATGAAGGGAGGTGCTAGGGACCTAAAGAGAGGTTAGGGGGTATTAGAATGGGGTGTCTACAGAGCCCCTCAACGGGTGAGTTTGGAGCAAATGATAGCCATCGAATAGACACCACATGATGCCTTTTAAAGAGGATAACTGGAGGGTCGAGGTCGATTCTGAGGACCTAAGGAAGAGGATGACCTATTCTACTGGTCGAAGCCAATTTTGAGGGCTTAAAGATGAGGGTGACCGATTCTGAGGGTCGAAGACAATTCTACGAGCTTGAAGGAACATGATGGGGATGGTTTTAAAGGAAATAATGACCAACGAAATGATGGGGGTGACCAATTATGCGGGTCGAAGCCAATTCTGCAGGCTTAAGGTGAGATGATCGATTCGGCGGGTCGAAGCCAATTCTTTGGGCTTAAGTTGTGGATGATCAATGCTGCGGTTTAAGCCAATTCTGTGGGCTTAAGTTGGGATGACCAATTCTGCAGTCGAAGCCAATTCTGCAGGCTTAAGGTGAGGTGACCAATTCTTTGAGTCGAAGCCAATTCTACAGGCTTAAGGTGAGATGACCAATTATGTGGGTCGAAGCCAATTATGCGGGCTTTAGGTGAGATGACTAATTCTGCGAGTCGAAGCCAATTATGTGGGCTTAAGGTGAGATGACCAATTCTGCGGGTCGAAGACGATTCTGCGGGCTTAAGTTGGGATGACCAATTCTACGGGTCGAAGGCAATTCTACGGGCTTAAGGTGAGATGACCAATTCTATGGGTCGAAGCCAATTCTACGGTCTTAACTTGGGGATAAAGATTGGATTTTGGGTTCCGCTGGGGAATAGCGAATGGGTTGGGGAAAATTTAGAGCGTCCTTTGGAGACATTGATGGGGAGAATGATTATATGGAATCCCATCGGGGAAATTACATCGTGATTTTATTTTGAGCTAGGGAGATGATTGTTGGGTAAATCCTTGTGTCTTTTGGAGACTTTGCAGAGGAAAGGCAAATTTGATGTTGTAAACTCCACTGGGGAAGTGTTTAAGTGGTTCAGGTATTGGACGTATTGCTCGGGGAGGTTTGAGACCTTTGGGGTATAGGAGGCGATCCTGGGAGAAGATTCACTTGGATTTTGAGAGTTTCAGTGGGGAAATAGGGGTTCCGCTTGAGGGAGTACGAAATTTCCTTGGTGAAGATGTTCAAAACCTTTCCTGGAGTTATTAGGGATTTTTTGAGGATTTCTCATGGTTTATTGATATTTTGGGGAAATTTTTCTACGAAATTTTAAGGGGTGTGTCGGTCATGGTGTAGAGGGTGCCATTCGGCAGTGGCATGGACTTTTGGGCTGCCTTGAGAAAATAAAGGGGCAGTGTCGATCGGTAGGTGGGGGTCAGTGTCGATCGGCATGACCCTTGGCATCCTATATAAAGGGGTAATTCTCTTCATTTTTCACAGCTTCGTGACTTCTCTCTTTCTGCGATTTTCCTCTACGAATCGTTCTAGCATTTTGTAATCTAAAAAAATGGACGCTTTTGTGAGCATTGTTATACACAAGGAGTGGTTGACTGCTGATGACTGGGTGAATGTGGAATGGAGGTCCAGGGCGCCTCTTGATTTGGGGAGCGAGAACTCCTTTGATGCATTCGAGCCGATTGCGGATGAGCGGACCATGCTGAGGGAGCCATCGCATCATCACTCTTCGAGGGTGGTGAAACCTAGCGGTTATGTGAGTAAAAATATCCTTTGGCATTCCTTTTTTATGTTTTCCTCTTTTCTTTGATTTTGATAAGGTTTTTCTCTTTTGGAAGTCTGATGTTTCTTTGAAGAACATGAGTGCCCACGGGACGACGGTGCTTAAGGATTTCTGGGAGCATCTACCACCTGTGGTGCGTTGGATGGTATCATCAGTGGGTTTTGGGAGGTTGGCGTATGCGCTAGATGAGACACCTCGTTCGACAGCGGTCTTGTGAGCTCTAGGGGAGAGATGGTGAGACACTACCCACACCTTCCATTTTGGCTTCGGGGAGATGACTGTTACTCCCATAGATGTGCAACAACTTTTGGGGCTAGATTGCGATGGGGAGCAGATAGAGGTGGATTGCTCCCTGTGGGTGAGACCGGAGGAGGTACGGGCGGCGATCGGTGATGTGGGGAGGATAGTATCTGGGGATTCTATTCAGATATCCTTGTTGTAGGATGTTTTTTTGGGTAGGGTGGTTAACGTGGAGGACGGGTTGCAGGTGAGGTAGATGACCTGGTTGTTTATCTTGCTAGCGCTGTGGGGATTTATGTGTGACACCCCGCCTAATTAAATACCGGGTGATCAATCCATTATTAAATTATAACCAAGGTGAACGGTAGGTTCATTCTTAACATCACTGTCGCAAAAATAACTTTTCCAATTAAACACCCTAAATAATTAAGCTAAGTGACAAAACCATTTTTAAGATATCAATTTCCAAGTTTCATTTAAAAACAAACATTCAAAACTTTACATAATTCATAGTTTAAGAATCACACAACAGCTATACTGGAACATATAATCCAAACAATTAAACATCCATCTAATTAATTCCAACTTTAAAACTTAAAGGAAAACATCCTGACAGTAATAAATCACAAAGTATAAATACTGGAAATCAACGAATCACAATCTCTGATAAAACAACTGAATAATGAAGAAGGGCAACACATGCCCAATAGAATAAATAGTGCTAGAAGTGGAATCAACAATGAGGTCGTCTAAGCAAGAGGCCTGCAACTCCCACCTAAGCTGCAGCGCGTTCCTTCCAAAGGATCCTATGCAAGACGCCCTTGTGGATGGGCACCCGCAATATATACAAGAGAGAAGAGAAAGTAGAAAACGGGTCAGAGACCGATTGTAAAACAGTTTAAAATTAGTTTAGCAAGTATTTAAAATTCTTGGCGCCTAATGCAACCAACATATTAGTGCGGCACTCCCTTGAGAAATTCTCACCTCTCTTCTAATGTGCACACCTATCGCACTAATACTCCCAACAGTTTAACTTATCTTATCTTAAGTTACTCTTAAGGTTTCATGCCTACCATTTCAAATGTTAAGGAGGTTAATTTTATTTAACAGCAAAGTTCTCACATAAGCCTTATTTGATAATAAAGTTTCCTAGTAATATCTCATACTTTTCAAACACTTATTCCCAAGTTGAAATGATTATTCCTTTCTTACATACCATAGTTACAGCAGGTAGTTCCCAAATTCCAGATTTAAATATATATATATTAAATACTCATATAATATATATATATATATATATATATTCTAACAGCACCCCACATAAAATTTATGGTGCGGGCATACTCTGCTATCCAGTCCCCGTATCACTCGTACTAAGGGAAATACTAGTTCAGAATCACTCTCGAACAGTATTAACACAAAACACATACAAAATTGAGGGGAAGCATAGATCCAAGTAACTAAGAGGTCAGCACATACCCTCACATCTCTTAGGACCGTCTGATTATCTATCCGATAGCCTGTACCAAGGATTCCTATGTTCTAGGGTACGAGTCAATATGCCCCATAAAGGTCCCATCGAGATAACACTGTCCCAGCGCGGTAACCTCAGGGATAGCAAGTAGCGCGGGCATGATTTTTACACGTATATAGTATTTGCATAAACACAGTCATATATGTATACTACTATTCCCATATCAAATTTAGGTATACTCTCACGATCCATAATTATGATATTTATCCTTATTACTTATTATTTAGTTATCACATATAACGGTTTATCTCTTATTCTTATTCATGAGATTATTTCAACTTTCCACGTAACACTCGTGTATTCATATTTCTCCAAGTGTAATTTCAGTAGTTAGTCAGTTATTTTACAACATAACTTCCTTACGAGTCTCACCCTTTAACACATGTTCCCATTGTCTCTTATATGTAAAAACACCCCCGTGAAATGTTAATCTCGTCTTACATTAATGGTTCCATATATTTCTAAAGTCTTACTCGTGTTCTTTATATCCCAAAATATTTTAATAGAAATAACCAACGATTTCTATCCGCTTAAATGGAAATTAATCATTCAAAAGGAAAATATAAGTCTTCTAGGAGGGGTCGATCGATCTAAGGCCGGTGTTCGATCGATTGATCCATCGATCCATCGATGATCTGGGTTCGATCAATCGACCAAGCAGGTATGGCAAATCTGCGGAATTTCCAGTTATGGGTTTTCTCTTCCAACATCATCCAAAACGTTATATTTGACTACCAAACTCCCAACAATTCATACTACAAGTATTATAACCTCAAATAAGTGATTTCCTATGTTAAGCATGCGGATTTTCATCATGAATAATGAATTAAAAGGGCCAAATCCATAAAAGCATCAAGAACCCTAATTTCTCTTTTGTTTAGTTTCTTCCCATTCTTTTACCAGATTTCGTACCCTTTATTTAATGAAATTTCGTGGTTCAATCACTACATATGAATTGGGTTTCAAGAATACATTTATTTCTCATACAATACGCAAATTTAAATCTCCAAAATAGGTTTTTCTTTCACAAAACTAGTCCTAATCAATCCTAGGCTAATATTATTGGAGCATTAACTGAAATAAATCAAGATAGATACTTGCCTGGAAATTCTTGGCTCAGATTTGAGGAGAAATTGGTGTGGTTGTGATCCTCGTTGCGCGATCTAAAGTTTGGCTGCGACGGCGGCGCAAACGGTGGAGTTCTTGGCCTAGAACCCGTTGGAAAGCTTCTCCTCTTCCTCTCCAATGGAAGTCTTTAGTTTATGGTTATTCTAACCCTGGAAGATGACTCCTATTATCTGATATACACTTAGAAATTTCGTGGGTTTTCACTCCCAAAAATGTAAAATGTCTAAAACGCCCTCCCGGGATGTTAATTAGGCCTAAAAACGCCCCATGACCCAAACTAAACCCTCGGGTACATTATTTTGACTATCTCGACCCTTCATGACACATTCACGCACTCAAAATGACCATACGAGCAACTTATAATTTATTCACTTTATATAATAGTAACTTAGTCCTGACACGACACAGGCACGTCCCGACTTAAATTTCCATAATTGCCATTTAATTCACTCGTGACAATTTTTAATAAAATGAATCTCATATATTACTTTAATCGTCTAGTAATATTCAACAATTTTCCCATAATTACTAACTCACACCACGTTAGTAAATATAAAAATAAATTTCTGGATTAATATTAAATTAATATCTCAATTTAAATTTAATAACTCCCCAATTTTAGAAGGCATAAAAATACGGGGTATTACATACTTCCCCCTAATAACGGAATTTTGTCCCGAAACTCGAAAAATAAGGCCTACCTGGTAAAATACATTTTGGATACCTTAACAGTACGCAACCTATCCACATAGTAAGGCACTCAATCACTATAGCCCCCGCCTCACAGCAAGCTGATTTAACACTCTTCATTAAAGATACTTCGCATTGTGCTCCTATCCGACAACATTCACTTAAGACACGCTTATACACTATTAATTACCATTATTTTGATATCATTGGGAGGCCGCACCTCACCACATGTCAACTTCTCGAATTTATCTAAACACAAAACTTCCGTTCTGGGAGAAACCATACAAACATCTGACCACTCTTGTTCGCCTAAAACAATCGTGGAACATCGGTTTATTCTCGACCGATCCAAAATTCTGATTATCCGCTCACCTCTAAACATACGCAGTGAGGGAATAATTAAGGTTTTTCCACACCAAAACTTCAATAAGCATCTCGTTCACGACAAACAGGTACGAGTTCTTCCACGAAACTCTACCATACTATACTTCACGTGCTAGTTATATCCGTTGTAGAAATGAAATGATCACCAAGATTCCAAAATTACCTTCGCGCGGCCCCACTAATCGTTAATCACCGTGTGCCTGCTCCTCGACTAGGGGTGATACCTCCCACTCATAACAAAACGTTATCTCCATTGTTTTCCTAAAATCCCATATTGAAGGTGGGATTCAGAAATCTCATCCCGATTCAGAAAATAATACCGTGTAGGACCACGTACCGGCGCTATCCCTTCCTTTCAGAGTAAGACTGGGGCATATTAGTTAATATTTGTAAATCACCCTAAAGGAATGTCAATCACTTCCTTCCTGGGCGATTTGTTCCACACGTTCAGATGAACCCTTTATCTTGTCTTGAAGATGGTAACCCATCGGAGAACTTTTACCGACTCTACCGGCCTCTCCCATTATAGGAATTGTCGATACACACACAATTCTATGGTTTATCTTCTTATTTCAACCAATCTATATCTATGAGTGGTGCATGCAGAGACTACTCACTATGTCCTGCTAAACATCGTGTTTTCCTAGAAATGTCTCACATTAGGTGACACTTAATACTCCCTTCTTTCCTTGGCGTGTATCAAAAGTTCTGACCCGTGCACTTTTCTCCACGAAGTGCACTTCTGGACCTTTTAGACCATACTAACATCATCACTCTTTGTATGCGCAATTCGCTTTCACATTTGACTAATTACAACTCCACTCCGAGCGTTCTCCACAATGATTAAATTCTACCCTTCTCAAGGAATACCCCTTTTAAATGGCTTTCCACAGCCTTCCAACCAAATTCGGCTGAGCTACTCTAATCACACCCGTATATGTATATATATATATGGATTATCGTTCTTCATGTGACGTTTAATTCCCTCTACTGCTTTCGCCTCGTTATGCTAGTCCCACAAACATATATTCCTCACGTACATTCCCACGTCCCTTCCACTCGGACGATTTTAACATTAGCTAACTAGGATGCCCACCTTTGTAACACCCTGACTGCACGGGGAGACCGAACGAAGCGCTACTCATCGATAAAATTACCTAAATCCCACAAAATACAAGGTATAGATCATCTAAATCCCACAAAAGAGGGACTACAAATCTCAAATCTCTTCAGATGAGTACAACAATTCTCTCGAATAAATACAATAATTAAAATAAATCACTAATGATCTATACATCCAAACAAATACAAGTCTCTTCTCTTTTATTAAAAATTCTTCCCAGATAATCCACACTAAAAATCATCTAAACTTCTTATTTCCCTTGTGTTCCGAACGCATTTACAACACTTGGGTACTCTCAATCACCTTAGAAATCAAAATTTTTAAATCTTCCTATCATCGTTCCACCCCTCAACTCATGGCGATAAAACAAAATTTTCAATGCATTCTTACCACACAACCGTCTTTACTGGACTTTAATCATAATTCAACTTCCATCTTACATATAGAATTACCTATTCCTTGTACGACCGAGGTACTGAACTAATGGACTATTAACCAGACATCTCCCTATTTTTAATCCTTACGCTAAGTTTCATGTGTGGGATGTCTCGCAAAGCGAAATCCAAACAAGGAACCCCCCCGATACACTACTACCTAGCATTGTCGGTTATCAAAATTTGTTAGGCCCTCCGTCCATATCATGTACCCCTTTACTCCGTCTCTTGATAGTCAAGTTTCATCATTTCCCGTAATTACACCTACACAAAGAACATTTCGCCAATCCACTATCATCCAGTATTGGTGGTAATCACTATTTGCAAACCTCTTACATATACAATCAGGACTCTCAAAATCCTGATCCCAAACATAGGAGTCTAACTCTTAACTATCACATCTCTAAAGGGTAGATATATCATTGTTCTCTACCTATTACCAAGTCCTGAGAGCTCCACATGATAATGAGTCAAATCTTTTCGCTCAACAGTAAACCCAGTATATACTAAATCATAACAACAATGTCCCTACGCACACCGTTATCGAATATATCGAGCCCACTATCCCTTCCGAAGTCTCTAGGATAGATAATATAAGTGCGAGTCCAACCCTCTTGCAGGTGAGGCCTCGCCAGAACAAAACATGCTGCACTAATGCAACCACTCCGATAGCCTTGTACTAACTGCCTACTATCGTACTGACCATTTCTATAAAGTTGTAATCAGTACCATATTATACTTGTATATCATATCACTAAAACGAGTAACCTCAATAAAGTATATAACACTATTAATATACTCACTCATCCTCCGCGGATAGCACTAAGGAAAATCCCGCTACACTAGGTAAAAATATTCATATAATAATATCGTTTGTAGTTATACACATTAAACTCATCTCACATGCTAATCTAGCAATGAACAAAATATAATGACTCGCTCGTGTCACATGAAACATGCCTTATCCTTTGAGGATAACAGTCATACGTCTACCTTTCCATTCGTATTGGCAAATCCTTCCTTTGGGCGAGGCAATGCCACCAAACATCTTTCCCACCCCGAAATGGCGGGGATAATACTCCTACCGAAACTCTAGCACGCCAATAACGACCTTATACTCACGCATATCTAACATCAGTATTGATCGCAGTTAAAAATAATGTTATCAATTTCTATATCTGCACCCCTTCAAATAAAGAAAATTAAAGACTCTTTCCCCCAAATGGTGAGTCTACGCATGACACTTTACTCGTCGTCGTGGCTAATATCCCTAAGGCTCATGAAAAATGAATAGCCATAAAACAGTGCGGTGCCCCGGTACCAATTAAAACTCAACCCATAGCACCCAGAATAAGGAACGTACCTTGTATCTCGGTTGGGGCCTGAGGTGTTGCTATCTGGTGGACATTACATACACGTACATACTGTAATTGCCTCTACTGAACTGAGGCTGTTGGAATGGCTGGTGGAGCTGGCTTCTATGGTTTATTACTAGCGCCCTTCTGTCGTGGGGCCCCATTCCTCTCTGGGCAATCCTGACGCCTATGGCCATTCCTGCCACATTGGAAGCACTTCCCTCAAAATCGTCTCACTTCACTACATTGTTGACTAGTCTCACTTTTTCCTTAGTCTTACTGGCCTTGATAAGAAATTTATGGAAAAATGATGTCAAGTTGAGAACAATCCCTCCACTTGTGACCTGGTTGCACACATTTATAGCAGAGTCCCGAAATTCCTCGCTGGTCGGGTTGTAGTTTCTCCCTAGGTTGATTCGGAAAAGATTGGCATTTATGACCGTACATTCCACATTTGAAACACCTCTTTGTGACTTCATTCTCACCCCAACCTTGTTGGCCCTGACACATTTGTCCCTGTACATAAATTTTGTTACCTCTGGAACTGTCTTGGTCTTGAGGGGTTTGTTGCCTCAATTTCGGTGTTTCGCACACTTGTCAACTCTAGTCACATGAATTTGACTAACCTCTCTAGGTCTTTTTCCTCCTTTGAGCTGCATGCTGTGTTCGTGGTACTGTAAGACTGCACTGGTAACTGCTTGTGCCACAATTCCCACAAATTCAGCGATTGATACCCTTTTCGGAGACACCTGAGTTGTGAGTTATTCTTGCTCATTACCTTCCCCAATGGAATTAGTTTGTTCGTCCTGACAGGCCATCTGAAAGTTTAAAAATTTAATCTAGATAACATCAACAAATCGCAGAAGCACGAAGTTCCAACGCATAAATATGAATACAACATTCCTAATGTTAGGGCTCTAAATCAAAGATGCTAAGCTGGAAACGAGATAAGCCGTACAGATCCTAAAGGACACTAGAACCTGGCTCTGATACCACCCGTGACACCCCGCCTAATTAAATATCGGGTGATCAGTCATTTATTAAATTATAACCAAGGTGAACGGTTGGTTCATTCTTAACATCACTGTCGCAAAAATAACTTTTCCAATTAAACACCCTAAATAATTAAGCTAAGTGACAAAACCATTTTTAAGACATCAATTTCCAAGTTTCATTTAAAAACCAACATTCAAAACTTTACATAATTCATAGTTTAAGAATCACACAACAACTATACTGGAACATATAATCCAAAGAATTAAACATCCACCTAATTAATTCCAACTTTAAAACTTAAAGGAAAACATCCTGACAGTAATAAATCCCAAAGTATAAATACTGGAAATCAATGAATCACAATCTCTGATAAAACAACTGAATAATAAAGAAGGGCGATACATGCCCAACAGAATAAATAGTGCTAGAAGTGGAATCAACAATGAGGTCCTCTAAGCAAGAGGCCTGCAACTCCCACCTAAGCTGCAGCGTGTTCCTTCCAAAGGATCCTATGCAAGACGCCCCTGTGGCTGGGCACCCGCAATATATACATGAGAGAAGAGAAAGTAGAAAATGGGTTAGAGCCCGATTGTAAAACAGTTTAAAATTAGTTTAGCAAGTATTTAAAATTCTTACCGGCTAATGCAACCAACATATTAGTGCGGAACTTGCTTCAAAAATTCTCACCTCTCTTCTAATGTGCACACCTATCGCACTAATACTCCCAACAGTTTAACTTATCTTATCATAAGTTACTCTTAAGGTTTCATGCCTATAATTTCAAATGTTAAGGAGGTTAATTTTATTTAACAGCAAAGTTCTCACATAAGCCTTATTTGATAATAAAGTTTCTCAGTAATATCTCATACTTTTCAAACACTTATTCCCAAGTGGAAATGATTATTCGTTTCTTACATACCATAGTTACAGCAGGTAGTTCCCAAATTCTAGATTTAAATATATATATATATATATATATATATATATATATATATATATATATATATATATATATATATATATATATATTAACAGCACCCCACATAAAATCTATGGTGCGGTCATACTCAGCTATCCAGTCCCCGTATCACTCGTACTAAGGGAAATACTAGTTCGGAATCAATCTCGAACTGTATTAACACAAAACACATACAAAATTGAGGTGAAGCATAGATCCAAGTCACTAAGAGGTTAGCACATACCCTCACGTCTCTTAGGACCGTCTGACTATCGATCCGATAGCCTGTACCAAGGATTCCTATGTTCTAGGTTACGAGTTAATAGCCCCCATAAAGGTCCCATCGAGATAAGACTGTCCCAGCGCGGTAACCTCAGGGATAGCAAGTAGCGCGGGCATGATTTTTACACGTATATAGTATTTGCATAAACACAGTCATATATGTATACTACTATTCCCATATCAAATTTAGGTATACTCTCACGACCCATAATTATGATATTTATCCTTATTACTCATTATTTAGTTATCACGTATAACGGTTTATCTCTTATTCTTATTCGTGGGATTATTTCAACTTTCTACGTAAAACTCGTGGATTCATATTTTCCCAAGTGTAATTTCAGTAGGTACTCAGTTATTTTACAACATAACTTCCTTACGAGTCTCACCCTTTAACACATGTTCCCATTATCTCTTATATGTAAAAACACCCCTGTGAAATGTTAATCTCGTCTTACATTAATGGTTCCATATATTTCTAAAGTCCTACTCGTCTTCTTTATATCCCAAAATATTTTAATAGAAATGACCAAAGATTTCTATCTGCTTAAATGGAAATTAATCATTCAAAAGGAAAATATAAGTCTGCTAGGAGGGGTCGATCGATCTAGTCGGTGTTCGATCGATCGATCCATCGATCGATCGATGATCTGGGTTCGATCGATCGATCAAGCAGGCATGGCAAATCTGCAGAATTTCCAGTTACAGATTTTCTCTTCCAACATCATCCAAAACGTTATATTTTACTACCAAACTCCCAATAATTCATACTACAAGTATTCTAACCTCAAATAAGTGATTTCCTATGTTAAGCATGCGGATTTTCATCATGAATAATGAATTAAAAGGGAAGAATCCATAAAAACATCAAGAGCCCTAATTTTTCTTTTGTTTAGTTTCTTCCCATTCTTTTACTAGATTTCGTACCCTTTATTTAATGAAACTTCGTGGTTCAATCACTACATATGAATTGGGTTTCCAGAATACAGCTATTTCTCATACAATACGCAAATTCAAATCTCCAAAATAGGTTTTTCTTTCACAAAACTAGTCCTAATCAATCCTAGGCTAATATTATTGGAGCATTAACTAAAATAGAGCAAGACAGATACTTTCCTGGGAATTCTTGGCTCAGATTTGTGGAGAAATTTGTGTGGTTGTGATCCTCGTTGCGCGATCTAAAGTTTGGCGGCGACGGCGGCGCAAACGGTGGAGTTCTTGGCCTAGAACCCGTTGGAAAGCTTCTCCTCTTCATCTCCAATGGCCGTCTTTAGTTTGTGGTTATTCTAACCCTGGAAGATGGATCCTATTATCTGATATACACTTAGAAATTTCGTGGGTTTTCATGCCTAAAAATGTAAAATGTCTAAAACGCCATCCCAGGATGTTAATTAGGCCTAAAAACGCCTCATGACCCAAACTAAACCCTTGGGTACTTTATTTTAACTATCTCGACCCTTCCGGACACATTGGCACACTCAAAACGACCATATGAGCAACTTATAATTTATTCACTTTATATAATATTAATTTAGTCCTGACACGACACAGGCGCGCCCCGACTTAAATTTCCATAATTGCCATTTAATTCACTCGTGACAATTTTTAATAAAATGAATCTCATATTTTACTTTACTCTTCTAGTAATATTCAACAATTTCCCTATAATTACTAACTCACATCACGTTAGTAAATATAAAAATAAATTTTCAAATTAATATTAAATTAATATCTCAATTTAAATTTAATAACTCCCCAATTTTAAAAGGCATAAAAATACGGGGTATTACGTTATGGTGCCGTCGAGCGCCGATGTCGTCCACTTGTGGTTCTTGCCGTACTTGAGGGTGTTTTCGAACATCCCTTTCTATGATTGGGGGAGCCAGACTTTGGAGACCCTCTAATTTTCTCTGGATGCATTCAGTCAGTGTTTTCGGTAGACTTTTACTGGAGCCATGTATGTTCTTGAGGTATTCTTTACTTTGCCCATTTTCCTTTCATGCATTCACACGTTCCTTATACGTCTAATTTTTTTTATTGCTAGTTGTTGTCTTTGGCAGACGTGATTTTATGAGGTGATTGGGTGTAATACCGAGTTGATCGCTCTGAAGGATAAGACTGTTGTGGAAGTCTGTCGGTTGTATCGATGGCACAAGGCCAATCGATAGTCGAGGGGATCTCTTTCTCTGGAGGCGGTGCGTCAGGTATTGAATGGCCTGACTAGTGATAGGGTAAGAGTTTTCCTTCTTTAGTTCTGTTGTTTGTATGCTCTAATTTTGTATTGTCTTATACTTTCTTGGAATTTTCACATGACCTTTTACCCTTGGGGGATTTCTATTCAGGACACGGGGTTGACTGAGGTGAATGCATAGTTGTGGCGCTTACTGGCGCATGAGTTTGGCTACTCTTGGTATCTCGGGGAGAGGGTGGTTCGACAAATCACTGAGGAGGAGGTGGTGGTGCCACCTGTGAGGCCTTCTATATCTATGAGGCGGGAGCGACTGCTGGCAGAGAATGCGAGGATCGCGATGATGATCGGCGAGTCCTACCTTTTGTACACTGATATGGCTACGTCATATGATTACATGGACTTTTTGATGAGATGGTTGATGGTGCCCAGCATATATGATGCCTTGACTTTCCCTCCTACGGGTTCGAGTCGGTCGGTGGGGTCCTCCCACAGCGATGGTGGTTCATTGACGTCTACAGCGGTGGTGACGTTGGAAGTTCCCTTCGTACTATTGCATACCCCTTCGTACAACATCTGGCAGGCTGATGGAGGGATGGTGCCTATTTTGCATCATCCTCATGCGATGGATCCAGAGGAGTTGAGCTTGAGAGAAAAGGTCCTTCATCCTCTGGTATACCTTTTGTTCCTCTCTTTCTTTCTTTTTAATTTACTTTCTATTTTGATACTGATTCTGCCTTTTCTTCCACTTGGCTGAGGGATATCAGAGACTGGATATCTTTGGCGATGGCCCATATTCGGGATGCGGTCCCGATTGCTTCTTCCTTGGTATCCTATGCTTCATCTGGGGAAGAGTTTGTTTCGGGTAGCGGTGGTGCATCATCTCATCTTAGGGGGAAGAGAGCGCATCACTGGGGTGAAGTTTAGGTTAGAGAGAGAGAGAGAGAGTGTGGGTTTGGGATGTGTCCCGTTGTTTTTTCTTCTCTTTATTTCCTACAAAATTTGATGTAACACAGAAAAACATATATATGCAATGCAATGGGGGTTTTTATTATCTTTAGTTAATGATGAATGAATGCATGCACATGTGCTTTTTACTTTGCTGCTGAAACTGTAAAAAATATTTTTGAAAGTTTTGAAAGGAAGATTTATTCATAATGAGGAATTATATAAGATGAAAAGGGGATCTTTGAAATTTTGTTCAGAATGTCAATTTATTTTTATTGAGTTTTCTGATTTTGACAAAAAAGGAAAATTTCCAAAAGTAGGGGGTTACCGATCAGTAAGTACCTTATCCTGCCTATCGGCAGTCAAGTCCAGACCCATCAATTCAAAACCTTGATTAGTACCCTCTTCAGCCTTTGGTGCCTTGTGGGGTAGGATTCCCTCTGAATTCTGCAGGGGTTATGTCTTTTGTGAGGGTTTGCAAGTATTAAAAGGGGTAAGGGTGGAGTATTTCCATCACACCTTCACACTTTTATTTTCCCACATTCTCAATTGCTTACTATTTCTTAATCTTAAAAGATGTCTCTCCCTGGTAGCATTGAGTTTGCTAACTACCTCAAAGCCCTGGAAGCAATGTGCTCTTATAATGTCGACTACGATGCTTTCAACATGCATCGAGTGTCTTTGTGGTGCAATTGGCCCATTGAGTGGAACATGCTGATGGATGCGGTACAATTTTGGTACCCCGAAGACCATGTATTCTGCTTATGGTTGGATGAGGTTTGTCCTACCTGTGAAGAGTTTTCTGTCATGCTGGGAATAAATCCCAGCATTGCTGCAACTTTACCTGAATTTTCCCATTCTCCCAGGCATTTATTGGTCAGGCTTCTTTGTATTTTGCCTTTGGTGTCTAGGCCACTAGTCATTAGAGGAATGATCTCCCTTTCATAGGTGTTACAATCCATGCATTGGAAGGAGGTTGGTGATGTTGGATACGCCAGAGCCATTGTTTTGGGCTTGGTTTCAAAATTGCTGCTGGTGACTGGGGAACTGCTGTGGATCCACAACTTACAACCATTACTTAATGGATGTCATACCATCGCAATCTTGTGGCGGTGATACTGGCGGAGACTTTAAACGTCCTGGATGCCTGTAAAGAAGGTTGTTCTGACTTTCTGAGGGGTACCCCCGTAATGCTGTTCAGGTGGTTGTTTGAAAGACTCCGCCTGGAGACTCCTCCAGAATATCCTTTATCGGTTGTACCCAACTTCTTCTCGCGTCATTCCATCAGCATTGGCTTGGATATTGAGAGCTGGGAGAACTGGTTTATGGACCATGGGGCTTTAAATTTGTACTGGTCAGTGCCTTGGTGGGGATAGTTACTGCCTATTCTGGAGCTGGGAGAATACCCATATGTTCGGTCCATTGGTCTCAAATAGACCTCTTTCTATTTCTCTTGGCGGCTTCTGTGTCAATTTGGCTGGGAGAAGGTTGTGCCACCTCGGACCCTAGATTTTTTTCCTATAGAAAATTTGACTGTGCGTCTGCGCATGCACCTTGGCTCTTTGTGGGAGAGTCGGCGTCCATCGACCCATTGCTCTAAGTTTGTTGAGAGAGTTTGGCATGTCCCTGGGGATTATATTAAGTGGTTGTGGAGGAGAGTAGTCAGCAAGATGTTGGCCGTGGGGACTGGGAAAAGGTGTCTTTCCTTATCTGATACCATAGAAGGAGGTCTTGTGATTTTTCTGAAGCTGGTTCAAGCCTATCGGTCCATGGAGCGTCTGCGAACCGCCATTCAGGTAGGGGAAGTCTGGGGACCCCAAGATGTAGATCATGATTACGGAGTAGGCTCCTCTGGTACCTGTGGATAGGACTCTTAGAGAGTTTATTTTGTATCGGGAAATAAGTTTGGGAATTTATTTGGCTTTGAAGCTAGGGTTAGGGAATTATCCGTTCCTTTTCTTATGTAATTGTATTGTAATTTCTTATTAGTGAAATAAATAAGTTTTTGATCATCCAGCTATGCCTTTTTGATGAGTTTTGTATTTTTAAATTATCTATACTGATTGCTAAGGCATACATAATCCTTTTATTCAAGTATATGTTAAAATGAACTGTCATTCTCGGAGATAGGAAAAGAATAGTTTTTTGTGAAAAAAAAGGGTCGTGCTCATGTAATATGTGTGAGCTGCCTACATACCTCTGGGGTTTTGAATTTTTTTTAATTTTCTTGAAAATGGTTTTTGCAGAGGATCAGGCCCACATAGTTCTGGGTAGAGGGAAATGAAGAATTTTTTTTAGAATAGAAGGGAGATGAGAAGAGTCGTAGCGCACCGAGATTTTGGACAAAAGGTAGAATTTATTGAGACGGTCCAGGTTCACTGGATGAGCCATATCTTCTCCAGCTAGGTCGGTGAGCATGGCGGCACCGCCGGACAAGATCTTCTTGACAAGGAATGGGACGCACCAATTGGGCTTGAATTTCCCTCTAGGTCCCAAATGGGTTCTATTATTTCTTTAAGGGATAAATCCCCCTCTCGGACACCGCAGTTCTTGACTCTCTTATTGAGTGATCGGGCTATTCAGCGATGGTATCCTTGTATGTGGTATAAATCTTTCAATCTCCTTTCATTTAGGAGGGCCAGCTCGTCAAGATGGCTTTGGCACTAGTCTTCTTCTCTGACCTTTCTTTCAAGCATGATGTGTAACGAGGGTATTTCTAGCTCCACGGCTAGGATTTCTTCCATGTCGTAGATTAGAGAGTAAGGGGTAGCCCCAAAGTGGTTCGGATTGAGGTTCGGTATCCCCAGAGGGCGTAAGGTATTTAGTTGGCCCAATCTCGACAACTTTTGGTTATCTTATTGATGATGGATTTGAGGTTCTTATTGGCATCTTCGATTATACCATTGGTCTAAGGTCGGTAGGGAGAAGATTTGTGTCTTTGAATCCCATACTCGCTGACCACTTCTATAACTTCTACCTCTAAATGCAACCCGTTGTCTGATACTATCTAGTTTGGGACCCTATATCGGCAGATGATGTTTTTCTTGATGAATTTGGCCACTTTCTTGGCGTTCAGCACTGCGTATGACTCAGCCAGGACCCATTTGGTGAAGTAATTAATGGAAACTAGGATGAACTCATGCCCATTGGAAGCCTTCGGTGTAACCTTCCCTATGATGTCGATAGTCTAGGTGGAGAACGGCCAGGGAGAAGTCATGTTGTATAATTCACGCGGAGGAAATGCTGAAGATTGGAGAACTATTGGCATTTGAGGCATCTCTGAAGATAGGCGATGCAATCCTGGGTCATGGTGGTCTAGTAGTAGCCTTGTCGGATGATCTTCTTATCAAGCATGTGATCGTTCATGTGGGGCCCTCATTCCTCGTTGTGGATTCTCTGCATTACCTCTTCAATGTTAGCCCCTGCGATGCAATGTAGATGGGTTCCATCGAAGTTTCTCTTGAATAGGGATTTATGATAGATGATATACTAGGTGGCCAGTCTTTGGAGGGTTTCTTGGTATTTCTTATTAGAACCCTCGGGATACTTACCATGTTTGAGGAGGTGTCAGATATCATAGTACCAGCAATTGGCTAGCTCGGGATCTTCTGCGGTGATGAGCTCAATGTGGTAGCAGTGGGTAGGTTTATCTTGCATTTGAACTAGGAATGGGGTCATTGTTATACCTTTGGGTATGTCGACCATGGAGGCTAAGGTATCAAGGGCATCGGTTAGGTTATTCTTTGCTCGAGGTAGGTAATGGAAGGTGATATCTTAGAATTGGGAGGCAAGTTCTTCTAAGTGGGCATGGAAGGGTTGAAGTTTCTCATCCTTGACTTTCAATTTTTTGAGCACTTGAACAATGATGAGGGAAAAATCCCCATAGACATCTAGGCATTGGATACTTTTCTTGAGAGAAACTTTGAGGCCTACCGTATATGCCTCGTATCCAATCATGTTATTGGTGCAGGGGAAATCCAATTTGATGACGATGGGAGTGTGGGAGTCATATGGGGTAATCAGAAGTGTCCCAATTCCATATCCCTTTTTGTTGGAAGCGTCGTCAAAGAACATTTGCCATCAGAGGTCCTCTTGAGCGGCGTAGAGGATATTTTCATCTGGGAATTCACAGATCCAGTCATCATCTTCTTCCATAGGGTAATCATCGTGGTAGTCTGAGATGGCTCTTCCTTTCATGGCTTTTTGCATGACGTACATGATATCAAACTCGACTTGGAGCATCAACACCCGGGCCATTCGTCTAGATAAGGAGGGTTTCTCAAACAGGTATTTGATGGGGTCCATTCGGGATACAAGTTTTATAGGGGAGGCGAGCATGAAGTGTCATAAATTTTGGGTGACCCAAACAAGAACGACGCATACTTTTTCCAAAGCGGTGTAGTTGACTTCCTACTCAAACAATTTACGACTGGCATAATAGATGGCTCTTTTTTTGTGAAAATCTTCAAGGTATTGAGCTAGCAAATCCCCAGTTGCAGTGTCGGTTATCGTTAGGTATAGGAGCAAAGGGATACCAGGTTATGGCGTCATGAGTACCGTAGGTTGAGTCAGGTATTATTTGATTCGGTTGAAGGCTTCTTGGCAGGCCTCGTTCCAAACTTTAGTTGAATCCTTTCAGAGGAGTTTGGAAATTAGTTCACAAATAGAGGTGAGTTGGCTGATGAACGGGTTGATGTATTACAATTTCCTAAGGAAACCTCAGACTTCTTTTTCCCTTCGGGGAGGTGGCATCTCAAGTATGGCTTTTAGCTTGACAGGATCTACTTCTATCCCTTTCTCACTGACCATAAATCCTAAGAGTTTCCCTTTGTAACCTCGAAGACGCATTTCTGTGGATTGAGTCTCATCTAATACTATCGCAGTCATTCAAAGAACCTTCAGAGAGCGGGGACATATCCTTCTCTAGTCTTGGATTTGATAATAATATCATCCACATAGACCTCAACTTCTTTATGAATCAGATTATGTAGGATGGTTGTGGTAGCCCTCTAGTAGGTAGCCCCAGCGTTCTTGAGACCAAATGGCATGACGGTGTAGAAAAAGGTTCCTCATGGGGTGATGAACGCGATCTTTTCTTGGTGGTCTAGGTGCATTTTGATTTTGTTATATCTGGAAAAATCGTCGACGAATGACTTAAGAGCATGACTGGATGTGTTGTCCAGGATCATGTCGATATTGGGTAAGGGATAATCATCCTTTGAAGAAGCTTTATTCAAGTTCCGGTAGTCTACACAAATTTGAACTTTCCCTCCTAATTTCGGTACAAGCACTATGTTGGCTAGCCATATGGGATATTCGATCACACGAATGAAGCGCACATTCAGCTGTTTGACCACCTCCTCTTTAACTTTGAGCGACCATTCAATACGGAGCTTTATCAGCTTTAATTTAACCGACTTGTAATCTGAAAAAGTGGGGATCTCATGTTGAGGAATTTTAGGATCAATACTGGGCATATTGTCACAGGACCATGCGAAGACATCCACGAATTCCTTCAATAATTCTTCGAGTTGTGCATGCTCATGCTCGTCAAGGGTAGCCCCTATCCTAATTTCACGCTGTTGGATACTAAAACCGAGGTTAATAACAACAATCTCTTCTTCATTAACTTGAACGCGGTTATGTTGTTTATTATTAACCTTATTTATATCAGTTACGAATCGTTCATTTGTAAAATCATCATCATTAAAAGTTTGATTAGAATCTAAATAGTTAATGTAAGGCACAACAAGATACTCAAAATCTTTATTTATTTCATTGATAGGAAAAATAACATTGAGAACCTCATTAGAGGATGTCTCGATTACATTTAAGCAATGATAGACAATAGAAGAAGAAATAGGGTAAACATTAGTGTTGGGTGGTATTTCAACAGGTAGAACTGGTGCAGCATTCCAATTGAGGAGAAGTGTATCAGCAGCTTTAATCAGGTGGGATGGATTTAGTGATGTAGTGCTTGAGTGAACCATGTAGAGTGTCAGCCCCAGTGTTTGTAAGTTAAATGAGTCCTAGGAGTCACTTTCTTTGGTATCTTTGATGAGCGGTTGTACATAGTGTTAGAAACTTTCGGCCCATGGGTAACTATCTTGGAAAAAGATCTCCATTTTGGGTTTCATCTTTTTGTCTGTATGGTCATACCATGGATCCTAAAAACCATAAAAGGGGAAATATTCACACTCTATGATGAATCATCCATTCAAGGAATCACCTAGGATGGTCTTGATGCAATCCAATCTTCTCTTTGGTCGAGACTGGCGAATCATTTTGTGCTCTTGTTCTGATGGTTGATACCCCAAATAGCAAGGAGGGAAAGCTTTCTTCAATTCAATGGGATCAAGCATCCCTTATTGTCTTTGTCCTAGCACCATTCTGGGTAAGAAGTGCATGTTTCTGAACATCTGAATCACATTAACGTTGCCATGAAGGTCGTATTCCTGATAAACCCTTACTTTGAAATTGTCCCCTACCGGGAGTAGGAGTGGCTCAACTCTGAAGGATTAGACTGCTGGTACTTGCACCTTCGATATTATCGTCGTCGCCCAAGATGGTGATGACTCATCTGTTGGCGAAGAACTTTAGTTTCTGATGGAGTGAGGAAGACACACCTTTGATATTATGGAGCCAAGGTCATCTGAGTAACAAGTTGAAAAAATTTGGTATGTCAATAACTTGGAATTCAATGACAGGGTTTATAGGGCGAGCCCCTATTATAAGTTTTATGGATCCCATCACCACCCGATGGCTATTATAGTAGGCACATACAACAGTGGAGGTGGATTAAGGTCACTTTCCTTTAGTCCTAAGCATTTGAAGGTTCTTAGTGGAAAAACATTCAAGGCGGATCCATTATCGACAAAAGAGAGTGGTACGACCCTCCCCATAACTTCGACAGAGATGTTGAGTGCATGATTGTGGTTTAGCACAATTCTGGGGATTTCTTATTCGGAGAAGGATATCATTCGGGTAGAGGTCAAGTATCTGACCAAATTTATCGCTTCTTCTGGTGTGGTAGAAGGAGGAACTATGCGTCCAGTGAGCAACTTGATCAAAGATTTTTTGTATAGCTGGGAAGACATGAAAAGCCCCCATATAGTGATGTTAGCTTGAGTTATCTTCAGTTGATCAAGAATCTTGCTTTCTTCGAGGGTCATTTTTGGCATAAGAAGGTTTTTAACTCCCTTCCCTTTGTCATTGGTTGGTAATGAGCTTGGGATCTGGTAATGCCTCCCTGATCTAGTCATATGATTTACTGAAGGAGGGAAGAACATGCATCCTGTTTCCTCGTCAATCTCGAGTTGTTCTGCCATCTTGCTTATTTCTTCAAGGAGTTTTTCAAATGATATCATCCCACACATGTCGTCTACTGGGACAGTTTTCTCGAAAGCTTGTTCTTCATTTGAATCTTCGAATTCTTCCCCCCATCTGGTGGCAACAATTCTGTCTTTCCATGTAAAGTCAATGCATTCCACAACTTCAATGGCTTCTTCATACAAGTCTCCCCATTCTGTGGGTATATGTAAGGGTAAAGGAACCAGGAGCCCTTGTAGATTCAGAGTATCAAGTAACTTGGTCATATTGCAAATATCATTTGTTTGCTTAAATAATTCTGCCATAATCTGGACGACATCATCTAAGCTCACTTCATCGGTCGGTACTACCCAACGGTCTAATTCTCAAGCCTATTTCCTTGCTTCCAAGAACAGTGTACTGAACCTCGGGCAATTAATGGTCATCTGTGAGGGAAATTTCAGACCGAACTCTAAGAGCTGGTTTAACACTTCTGATAATTCCATACTTCCATTTTCGAAATGGGTACGGACGACGATGCATGCTCTAATAAGGAGTGACAGTGCCTGATCAGCGAGACTAGTAGGGTGTAAGAGGAATATGGGCAAGTTTGGAGAGGTTTAGGAGAGTATATAGGTGTGATTTGAGTTGAGGGATTAATTTTTGGGTTCATTTCTAGGAAGATAGCATTGGTATGATTTGGGAGAGCGTTGTGAGTATTGTTTGGCTTAGGATTGGATGGTGGGGCAATGGTACCCTGGTCAATTAGACCTTGGATTATGTTTCAGAGGTGAAAGCATTGGTCAGTGGTATGACCAGCGATTTGGTGAAAGGCGCAGTGGGAATCTACCTTGAAGTTTCTTGGAAGTGGGTTTGGAAATGGACGGGGGTCCAAGGATTTGATAAGGTTTCGGCTTAGTAGGGCTTGATAAACTTTGGAGAGGGGAGCATGGAGCTCGGTATATTCCTTTCAATTTGGGACAGAGCGGCCTTCTGGTTCCCATGAAATGGTTGGTTGAGAGATGTTGTTGGTGGTCGAGACTGCAGTACTAGCAGGTTTATCATATTTTCTGGGGGTGAACTGTCCAGACATATTCTTTGGTTCAACTTCTATTTTAGAAAGAACTTCCTTGATTTCCACTCCTACTTCTCTGAGAGCTCGGAAGTGGGTATAGTATTGTCCTCCCATCTTTGCTCGGCCATGGGATAAGAAGTTCTTCTTCACTATGCTGACTTGTTCTTCCTCGGAAGGCCGATTGGTCCCGGTAGCTTCTTTTTCCCTCCATCGGTCTATGAAGTTACTGAATGATTCCCTAGAGTTCTGTTTGAGCAGCTCTAAATCACGATGGGTGACCTCAAGCTCTTCATTGTACTTGTACTACGATATGAATTCTCAGGCTACATCCTCCCAGCTACGGATTCTGGACTCTTCGAGAGACAAAAACCATCGAAGAGTGCTATCCTTAAAAGTTTGCTGAAACAATTGGGCCATCACTTCTTTAGAAGCACCTAGGAGAGTCATAGCATGGTGATAAATGCAAAGATGAACAATCGGGGTCCACTTCCTTCTAATTTCTCAATATTTGGCATCTTGAACTTCTCGGGTAACCTTGCCTTAAGATAAGTAGACATGTGGGTGTAGTCCATGTAATTCCTAGAGATTCTGACTTGGTACAACTTCTTAGTTAGCATCTTGAGATATTTTTTGACTTTATTCAACTCTTCCTATTTTGGATCAATGATCATAGACAAGTTAGCCCCAGGCTGGGCAAGGTTCAGCATTGAAAGCTGGGCGAACAACGGCCCATTAGTAGGAGGGGCACGTGGAGCGTGCATATACTCTTGGGGAACCAAAATAGGATAGGGTGGTCCCATATCACGACGGAATAGGTTGTCAAGATTTTAAGGAACACTTACCTACTTTTGTTGCATCTCTCGAACCTCAGTATGAAGGTTGTCAATCTAGAACACGAGCTGAGCTAAAACTGCCGTCAGATCCAGCTGCACAACGGGTGCTTGGTCTGTGTTCTCCATGGAAAGCGGATGGATACCGAACTCAAAAGAAGTAATAGGGGAATGGACATAACTCTGGGGTGATTTGACTGAAGACCGAAGCCAATAAGGAGCCAGGCCAAGGGTGTGCGATCGACCTGAGAAGGCGTACAATGGGATTTACTTTTTAGAAAAAGAATGAAAATATTTCTGACATTATTTTTTCTTTTTGAGATTAAAAGACAAAATATTCTTGTATTTTTATAAAGAAGGGAGAAATGTTTTTGGATTTTTTATAAAGAAATGAGAAATGTTTTTGGATTTTTGATAAAGAAGGGAGAAATGTTTTTTTTGATTTTTTAGGAGATGGTATCAGCATGATTATTATGATTACTATGTTCTCACTTGTATTAAATTCTCTTAAATGCAAAATGAAATTCCCTATGAGACCTGAGCCTGGAAAAGTTGGGTTTATGATATATGTAAAGCTATGGATGGACTTATAACCAGGTTCACGATCGAGGTCCTATTTTAAAAATGCGCAAAAACTTGGGAGGCAGGCCGACCCAAAATTTTGACAGAGTTTCGGGTTGAAATCAGGAATCTTATATGTGTGTCCTAGGCTTGACACCTATATGCAGGTATGTAGTTGGTTGGGTGAATCGAAAAGGTTTCCCCCTTCGGCGTAACATCCACGATATACGTCTTGCTCTTACGGATAATCGGTACGTGTGGACAAGCCATTTGATATACCTGAGTGTGCATGAATTGCCTCACTATATACATCGTGGGGACGGTATGTGTGAGAGCAAATTCAATATACTCGACGTACATGAACGAGTTCTCTGCAATATACCCCCGTCATGACTTTGGTCAAGAGGTACGATGCGGGGGAACCGTTCGATATACGTCGAAGGTACTTGGCCAATGGAAGTTGAGAGTCATGTCGCTTAGGCTAACTGCACCCTGCCGGACCAGCGCCCATCACTACGTGACCCTCTAGTTACTGGACATAATTTATTTAATCACAATGCTCTTGGGTGATGTCGTGTGAATCATGTATGATTCTCTTATTAGTATCTTTTGATGAGAGTATATTTCTTGATCATGCCGAACAAGAAGCAAAGTACAAGTACCAATGGTATACCGAGTATGGGTGATGCATGAAACATGGGTATATATGTGATCCTAGTTGCATGTGGTGTGAAGTGTACATGGAGAATTTTCAACAAGTGTGTGAATAGAACCATAAGTATGGGGTACACATGAAAAAGGGGAACATGAAAATTGGGGAAAATAAAAATAAGCATAACATCCATGTAAATAGAGTCTAGGCCTCAAAATAACGTCCCCAGCAGGGTCGCCACTATGGCCATCCCCGGATATATCCCCTCGCAGTACGGCGAGAGAGGATCCCTCTAGGTCTCATGCGTCCCTCTCGGGAGCGCTTCGGCCAGCGTCAGTGAATGAGGTGACAAATGTAGAGAGATAGAGTCGTCAGTCTATTTTACTCAAAATAAACAAAAGAAGAGGGATCCATCCCGAAGGACAGCATCCAAAGACATACTGATACATACATACGAAACCAAAATGATTCAAAAAGGGTCCGGAGGCAAAGTTAGGAAATGGGAAGGTGTTAAGCACCCATTCCTCCCTTACGATCTCTCATGGATTTTTGTTGTTTACTTTATTTCCCTGTGATATGTGTGCATGTGTATACGTAGTGGAGATAGGAATCATCGACTTGTATCATGGAAGATATAAAGCGAGTCATCCATAGGAATGTTCCTAAAAGTAATAGTAGAAAATAGGATTTTTGCAATTATCCTAGCGTCGATCATTATAGGGTAATGATAACGCATGTGGAATAATAAGCCATTGAGAACAAATATATAAATGTAAATACATGGAATTTTAGATAATTAAGTCTAAAGAATGTAGAAAAATAGGAAAATAGTAGAAAAATGAAGAATAGGACTCGAGTCTCACGTTTTACCCCGAGATGCCTACATAGCCTATAGAGACATCAAAGTCCACGTAGTTCGCATGAAAAATGAGGGGTGGGGTTTATCCCATAAATCCAATCGGGGCTTCTCTTATGTTTTTGTGTAAAACAAATGTTTTAGTTGTGAGAAAAGTGTAAGAAAAGTGTAAGAATTCCCGTTTGGAATTTATGAGCAAACCCTCTTTTTCTTGTTTTTTGAGTTTTATTTATATGAAAATAAGAGATGCTCAATAATACTAAATAAAAAGTATATTAGGATATGTGAAATGAGATAATAAAAGTGTTAAGTAATAAAACAAGTTAATTCGAATTTATGAGAATTTAAGGAGAGAGTTGAAAGAGTTAGACCTTCTCGGAGATCTTGAGCTTGATCTTGGATGTTGGAGAGCAGCCCTTGCACTTGGATGATGATGAAGGGTACTTAATTCACCAAGTTTGATGAAAATAATGATGAAAAGCGAAGGTTGGAAAGGGATTTGGATGTGGAAATCATGCTGACTTCGAGAGAGGTTTTCTAGATTCGTTAGGAGTGATGTATTTCTGATCTGGGCTCCCTTTGCAAGGAGGTCAGGCCCTCCTTTTTATAGGCCCAGGGCATTGACGATTGGCATATTCCTGGTCCTTCCAATCGGTAGGTGAGTTTAGGCACACTGCCAATAGATAGGGCGTCGAACCTGCTGTTTGGCAGTGTCTTTCAGGTTCCTTCAGAAAATCGATCGTAGAGCGTGAACCGCTGATTCAAATTTCACACGGGGAAAACCATTGGAAGCGTAATTCAAAGACCTTAGAAATTACTTTGGACTGCTTCTGGGGGTCGGTATTTGACTTTGGGTCAAATGTGGCTCGGAAGAGCTCGTCGGTCCTTTGGACGAGGAAACTTCGGATGCAAACAGATCGTCCGTCCGTATGGTAAGTCACAATCGTGCATGGGGTGGACTGTTGGAAAGGTTAGGAGATGTACTTCGACATTCCAAAGAGTTCGGCCCGATTTGGGGAGTTGACTTTGGTCAACCGGGGCCTGAAAGCGTCCAGTGACCTTTCGGAGTAAAACGGATCGTTCGTCACTACCGTAAGTCAGAATCGCGCACGGGGCGGATTGTTGGAAAGGGGTTTTAGTTCCTTTTGAAAATTGGTTCGGTCTCGGTGGAGCTTAAGAGTTGACTTTGGTCAAATGGAGCCTGGGAGCGCCCAGTTGCCTCCTAATCGAGTTTCGGGGGAAACGGGTCTTTCGCCCGCATGGTAAGTCCGAATCGCGTACGGGATGGAAAGTTGGAAAGGGTATTCAGTGACCTTCGAAGTTTCATTCAGTCTCGATCAAGTTGAAGATTTTGATATTTTGGTCAAACGGAGCCTAGGTGTGTCTGATGACGTCAGTACCCGGGGTATGACTTGGGTTTGCAATGATGAAGGGAGGAGCTAAGGGCCTAAGGAGAGGTTGGGGGGGTATTAGAATGGGGTGTCTACAAATACTATAAAGTTGTCACGGTCAATGACCGTGACATGTCCGTGACAATTATGTCAGTAAAAAGCCCTCGCTCTTCTTTTTTTCCCACCGTTTCTATTCACTCCATCTCTCTCTCTCTCTCTCTCTCTCTCTACAATTTTGGTATGTTTTCTCTCTCTATTTCTCCTCCATTTATGCATATTTGTGTGTGTGTATATATGTGTGTAAATGTGCATGTGTGTGTGTCTGGTGTATATATGCGTGTGGGGGTCGGGGGCAGAGGTGGGGGGAGGAGAGGGGGTGTATGTGTGTGTGTGTGTGTGTGTGTGTGTGTGTATGCGTATATGTGTATATGTGCATGTGTGTGTATATGTGTGTGTGTGTATATGTGTGTGTATATATATGCGTGTGTGTGTGTGGTGGGCATCGGCAGCAAGGGGAGGGGTAGGGCAGAGGGTGGGGGTACGGGGGAGCCTGTGTGTGTATATGTGCATATGTGTATTTTGTAAATTAAATTTTTATTGGTTTATTAGATATTGCCCCTCATATTATAGTGTCCCTTGTAAAAGAATTGATTGATTTAACATTGATTTTTTTTTAATTTTTTTTGTAAATTAATAATTAGTTCCCCTTTCATATGCAAGTAGGATTGCCCCTCATTGTAAATTAGTAAACTAATAATTGTATACTTCAATTGTTAGTTTAATTAATGAAAAGAATTAATTGAGTAGATGAATTAGATGGAGTACGGGTTACACATTTGTTGTTGCCATTGCGGTTGGATTATAGTGGATCGATGTTGGGTTGGTTAATTTTAAAAGTAGCATGACCACTGGATTATTGTCCATATGGGGGTGGGAATTTTTATCTTTTTTTGAAAATTAATTTTTATAACGAACAATTTATATATAGTATGATAATTAAATGAAACATACTTGAAATTACATATAGTGTGCATAGATACTAGCATTCTAGTTATTATGCATATGCATTCAATAGCCCTTAGACCCATTCGAGAGTCATTACCCCTATAATGAGATGTCTCGAATTGTCCCATTTGGACAGTTTGGGACTACATAATTTCTGTATAATAATATTCTTAGTGGATTAAAGTTGTTACTTTTGGAGGAAGTTCTGCAGTCGTATCCTAATTTTCTCTGGGTACATACTAGATTGACAAGTGTGACTGTTATTTCAATTGATCAATTGAAATAACACTCGCACTTGCTAATCTACGTCATGTACTTGGAGAACTACGGGGATATGCTGCCGAATGTTTCTCAAATCGTAAAAATGTTCATGAGTTGTTAAGTATATTACAAAAAAATGCAGTCTTGAATGGGATAGGACCACTCACCCTTTAGAGGAGATGGGGGAAATATAAATTTCTATTATAAATTGAATTTGAATTTGAAATTTAAAAATCGAATATAAATAAGACATAATTAAATAAAACATACTATAAATCTAAGTTTTGTTTATACTAACCCATGAATATATGCTCCTTACCTTTAATAGGTGATTAGTTGTGGTAGTTGTGATGGGATATCCGAAATATAAAGAGTGGATGGGTGAGACAAATAGCATGAGGGATGTGTTTCGCAGAGGTACTAATGAATTTGTGAAATACGCAAAGAGATGTAATTATGATGAAGAGTTTTCGTCTCCGTGTGCTAGATGTAAGAATGGTAAGGTGTTTGAGTGGAAAAGATTTTAACTACATTTGTTAAGATCGAGTATGTAAGATAGTTATCGATTTTGGAGTTTTCACGGTGAATTGAAAGTTCGTTTTGTCCCCGAAGAACCTTCACAATAACCTTCAACAAGTAGGATAGATGTAGAATGGGACGGCATAGATCATAATATGTTAGAGGATTTAGTTGATGATGTGTACGGAGTTTATGAAGCAGAGGAGAATGAGATTACTAATGATGTACAAGGTTCAAGTGCCCGTGAAGATATCATGATAAACCTTGATGATGACTATCAAAGTTTAAAATTTAAGGCGACCCAACTGTTATACTCTAGCTGTGAGAAAGGTCAAACAAGTTTACATGCCATGGTTGGTTTGCACAGTTTGAAGACGCAGTACGGTTTATTTGGAAATAGCGTGGCAGGAATTCTGAAATGGGTGAAGGGATTACTACCCAAGGAGAATACGCTTCCAAATAGTTATCGTGTTATGAAGAACAGTTTAAAAGGTTTGGGAATTAAGTATAAATCGATTCATGCTTGTGTGTATGACTGCATACTATACCGAAAGGATTATGAAAATCTTGATCGTTGTCTGGTTTGCGATGAACCTAGATATGTCCAATCTACTCATAACGAAGGCACAACCTCAAAAGTGCCTCAAAAACTATTGAAATATTTTCCCATTGGGCCTAGATTAAAGCAATGTTTCACAGTACCATGGATAGCGATAAGGCAGAAGTAGGGGGTAATCTCATGCGTCATCCTATTGATTCTACATCTTAGAGGACGATGAATTATGAGTATCCTGATTTTACTCGAGAATATCACAACATTCGTTTGGATATATCAACAGATGGTTTTAATCCATTTGGAAATCTAAGCACCAATCAAAGTGTATGGCAAGTGATCCTAGCCCCACTCAACCTCCCTCCTTCACAGTGTATGAGACCTGAATTTTTGATGATGTCTTTGTTAATACCTAGGCCAAAGGCACCAAGTGATGACATCGACGTCTACATGGCTCCGTTGGTAGAAGAATTAAATGAGTTGTAGGAAGAGGTTGTGTAATCATTTGACTCTTTTAGAAAAGAAGAGTTTACGCTGAAAGCTATGTTGATGTGGGCAATTCATGATTTTCCCGCTTATGGGAAATTATTCGGTTTTGTAGTACATAGTTATCTGGGGTATCCTATTTATGGAGATAAGACTAAATCTCTTCGTCTATCCTTTAGCTCAAAAAGTGTATACCATTACCATAAGAGGTTTTTACCCCCAGCTCATAGTTTCAGATTTGAGAAAGGTTCTAATTTTTTATTGGGCGTGGTGAACATAGGCTACCGCCGAGACAACTTTCAGGTTCAAAAATTGAAAGTAAAGCTTCTGAATGTGGCCCTAATATGCTAGGTAAGAATCCAAAATTTAAGAATGTCAAGCGTAATAAGACCCCAACTGGGAATGAAACTGAGACAAGAAAGGCATGGTCTAGGAGGTCAATTTTATTTGACTTGCCCTTTTGGAAGAATAACTTGGTGCACCATGTATTGGATGTGATGCATGTAGAGAAGAACTTCACTGAACATATTGTGGGCACTTGCCTTGGAGGGAGTTATTCGAAGGATGGAGAAAATGCACGAAAAGACCTTAAATCATTGAAACTTAAGCCATAACTATGGTTGAAAGAATATAGTAGGGGAAGGACAATGATTCCCCTTGGTGCGTTTACTTTGACAAGTGGGGGAAGGAATGTGCTTTTAGACACAATATATAATTTGAAGGGCCCATCTAATTTTTCATCCAACTTCCAAAGGATTATGAATTATGCTACTCATGATTTACATAAGTGTAAGTCCCATGATTGGCATGTGATCATGAAATTGGTTCCTCTATTGTTTAAGCATTGTTTCTCCAATCACAAGGATTTGCAGAGGGCTATTATGAAAATTAGTATTACCTTCTTACTCTTGTGTGAGAAGGTAGTCAATCGAGAACACATAGTGGCCGCAAAATTGGCGATGACCGAAGCAATTTATGTGTTGGATAAGTACTTTCCCTCAACATTCTTTGACATAAGTGTTCACTTGTTGGTACACCTATGTGATGAGGCACTTATTTGTGGTCCAGTTAGATATCGGTGGATGTATCCGTTTTAAATATTGATGAAAGTTATTAAAGATTACGTCAAGAATACGTGATACATTGCAGGATCAATTTCAGAGGAATACATCACCGTGGAGTTATCAATATATACTCGGGAATATATGCCTGACTTAACCAGCGTTGATGACACTGATGAGTTCTTCGATGATGGTGGTCATGTGATGGAAAAACGAGTGAAATCAACGAGTTTGCAACATGAACAAGTAACTCGTTATCCATTTGACACACATGAAGACGTCAAAGAATGGAGAAAGTAAGTTTAAATTATTTTAATGTTTAACATTATTTTAAAATATTTTTGATTATTTTATACATGATTAATTTTGTAATATGCAGAAAATATGAAGCCTGTGAGAACAATAAAAGACGAAAAAATATGGTACAATCAGACAACGAATTTAGGTTGTGGTTGTCACAAGAGGTAATTATAATGAGAATGGTTATTATATAACGTTACGGTACACTCTAACTTTACAACTAATCTAATTAATTTTTTAATATTCTCAGCTCTTAAAGACGGGTGATGTGACATCAAGGCTTGCTCGTTTAGCCACTAGACCCTTGTTCGTGGCACAAGAGTACAAAAAGTATCGATTGAACGGCTACGTATTCGGCGCAAAAGTGTACGAGGAAAGTACAAATGTACAGAACTCGGGCATTTCATAAAAGGCTCTTACTTTCTTTCGAGCGAGCGCAAAAGATAAAAACCTCGTTGAAGCTGAAATGACTTACTATGGTGTAATTCGGAATATATTTGAATTGGATTATATAAGCTTCAAAGAGGTTGTATTTTACTGTGACTGGGTAAGAGTTGAGGATAAAAATTCTTGTAAATTAGATCTTGTCACCAATTTGATCATGGTTGACTTGTCCAAGTTGAAGAGCAACGACCACATGAGCGATGAGCCGTTTGTTTGTGCATTTCAAAAGGTTAACCAAGTGCTTTACTAGGAGTATATCAACAACGAACCGTGGAAATTGTACTACACGTACCAAAGCGTGCAAATAGTAGTGTGGATGACTTGGCTGCTCCTACCGAATATCAATCCATTTTTTATGATAACCATAATTTGAAATAATTTTTCAATTTGTAATAAATATTCCAATTTTTACTTTATCAATCAATTTTTAATGATTTTAATTGATTTTCCCTTTATCATTTTTCACTCTTGTGTAGTGTGCGTGTGTGTGAACAGTAGGGGTGGGGGTGGGGATGTTTCGGATTTGTAGTAATTGTACATATTATGAGCTAGATGCTGTTGTTTTGGAATTCAGAATTGAGGTGTTAAACAGTAACAATCCATTTGGATTTGTAGTAATTGTACATATTTTCATGTATTCTTCTAATTCATTTTGAATTTTACTAATAACAACATTTTTTTACAGCAAATGTCTCCTTTAGGTATTAAGGCAAGGATGATGATGTTGATTATGATGATGTCGTTTGTGCTTGGTGGTAGCGGAGGCGATGAGGGCTCCTCGGCCCCTAGGGTTCCTAAATATGGCCAATTGGGGATGGCCATCGAGAACAAGATGGGGCTATTAGCGAGATCCCTCAAGATGGTAAAGACGATCATAGGTGCGGGGTACACTAGTTGGAGGGAGGTGCCAAATGTGCTCAAGTTAGCTATTTGGGTGGAACTACAGGTAATGTATTTATATGAATATTTCAATTTCAATTTCAATTTCAATTTTGATTTCAATTTCAATTTCATTTTATATTTATATTTATATTTATTCTGAACCAACATTGTATTTGATGAATAGGAACAATTCAGCTTGTATACAAAGCTACGCGATTTCGTCTTAGAGAAGTTGAGGGAGAAACACAAGCGTGGAAGAAAAATATGCGGACCCGGTACTTTGGGAAGACCCGAGAGTCCGTTATCCGAATGCGTGAATCCATCCCGCCGAAGGAGCCGATCTCATTGGCACAATGGCAAAAGTTTATTGACAATGAGATCGCTGAGAAAAAATTGGCATCTCGACAATCGGGGAAGGAAAATTGGGCAAAAAAGACAGACGTGGACTACTCCGGCCAGACGTCTTATGCCGAGGTGGAGCATAGGATGATGGTAAGATTTAATTTTTCTATAACTACAGAAATATACTATTCTCCATTATTTTACTTTGCGGGGATGATACTAATTTTACTTTATTTTATTTCAGGGGTAGGCCACATAGACTCGATACTTATGTGGCTATTCGGATGAAGAAGGGGAAGGATAAGGAGGTATCCACGAGCGTCGCGGCCACGATTGTAAGTAATCTGACAATTTACTTTTTGTGAATTGTGTTATAATTTTTTTATTTACTTACTAATCATGTGCTTTTTATCGTTTCGGGCAAAGCTTAAGGAAGTGCATGAGTCGCAGTCTGATGCCGACAAGGCATCTTTGTCCACAGACGCACTCATCAAAGTACTTGGTACTGATCGCATGGGGAGGAGAAGGGGGTGAGCTCGCACGTGGCCAAATATAGGATCGTCGGATTGGAGATGAGAGACACTGGGTTGGCTTAAATGGTAGACTCGTATGAAGGGAAGTTGTCCCGTTTGGAGGCGACGGTCCAAGATATATTCTCATTCATGAAGAATTCGTTAAGCAAAAACTATAAGGGGAAAGGGAAGGAGAATGTGGTGGAGGTGGAGGAGGTGAAGGAGGACGAGGTGAAGGAAGACGAGGATGCGGATCTCGCTGCTTCATCGTCAACACGTGCGGACTTTGATGATCCACTCACCTATTTGGCTCCCTTCGATCGACCGATGTCGACACTTGGTTGGACGAGCGTGTTTATACTGGACATATTTGATGTCCAGCGGATATGGAGGGGGTTGAGGAACCCGAATACCGTCCAGGGTATGACAGTTCATGGACGTTCACTTCAAGACATTGAGTCCAAGGTGCTCGTCACACATATGATACCCGAGAAGGAGAAATCCCCCTTGTGGTTGCGCGAATAATGCGGCACGATGTATATTGGTGGGTGTGTTAATTGGTATATCGTATGGCCTACTCACTTCCTCAGAGCTAACCTTACCCATGACATTTAGTGACATTATTTGAATTGAATTGAATTGTTTTAAGTTGTTACATTTGAATTATATTTGGATTATATCGTGATGCATATTGTCTCTATTTTGAATTTATATTTGCATTATCTCCATTTTATTTGGATATATGATGTTTGAACAAGTACAATATTTCTATAACAAGTACAAATATACTGTTGGGCAGTGGCAGTGGCCATATTGCCCAATAGTTATTTTTTCAATTCTACCCAGAATTGTCACGGTCATTGTCCGTGATAAGTCCGTGATAAAGGAAACTTGTCACGAACATGTCACGGTCATTGACCGTGATAATATTTTATTAAATGTCATGAGTTTGTTAACCATGACAAAATTTGTCAAGGTCAAGGACCGTGATATGACCGTAACAAGTCTAATGAACTTGTCACGGTCATTGACCGTGACAAGTCCATGACAACAAAATTGTACTCGGTCATTTATCACCCCCAAAATTGTCACGGTCATTGACCTTGACAAGTTGTACTTGTCAAGGTCAATGACCACGAAAATTCGGCAGATTTGGTGTAGTGATTCCAATTAAATTTTAATTATGGATTAATTCTAATTAATCCCATTTTAAATATTCATTAAAATATGTGGTGTTACATATTTCCTCCTTAATAATGGGATTTCATCTCAAAATCCAAAAAAATACCTAGTACAAATAACTCTGGATGATCCTCATGCTCCTAGGTAGACTCATCACCATTATGATCTCGCGACTGCACTCGTACAAGTGTTCCTACTTTTGAACTCAATCGTCTCCCACTGTAGTCTAAGATAGTAATAGGTCATTCCTCATAAGAAATGTTGGGCTATAAATTAATCTCCTCTGACACAATGTGAGTTTAAGTCAACTTATCTCAGAGATATCATCTTAGTAAACAAATATGGAACACTTCATGAATACGATGCAAGTGCCCAGATAACCCAAGTTTATATGCAACAGGCTCGATCCTATCAATAATTAGAAATGGCCCTAAGTACCTTGGCACTAACTTCCCTTTCTTCTTGAACCTCATAATACCCTTTATAGGAGATACTCGTATCAACACATTATCTCCCACACTGAATTCCTTGAAGGAATTTTTGGCATTTGCATAACTCTTCTGCCAGTCTTGAGTTATCCGTAAATGACTATGAATCAACTCAATCTTGGAAGAAGTATCTTGCATAACCTCTCGTCCGTGAAGTTTTTTATCACCCCACCTCTAACCAATAGGTTGGAAAAATGACAAGGTTTACTATATAATGCCTCAAACGGTGCCATGCCAGTAGTAAACTGATAGGAGTTGTTATAAGCAAACTCCACCAGCGGAAGGTACTACTCCCAACCTCCTCCAAAATATAGGATATACATACTCAACATGTTTTCCAACATCTGATTCATCCTCTCAATCTGTCCATCTATCTGCAGATGGTATGTTGTAATCAAATGTAACTCCGTACCCATAGCCTTCTAAAACTATGCCAAAAGTGAGACATGAAGATTTTGTCTCTGTTAGACACAATCTTTATCGGAACCCCGTGTAATCTCACTATCATCATCATCATCATCATCCTTTCCATAATCCCAGCACATGGGGCCGGCCACATAGATTCTCCTTTTCCATTCTAATCTATTATAAGCAATATTATCATTCACGTTTAATGCCTTAAGATCTCTCCTAATAATTTCCACCCAAGATATCTTAGAGCGACCCCTTTCTCTTTTATCCTCTATTTCAAATAATCTTCCTCTTTTTATAGGTGCATCTATTGGTCTAAGAAACACATGTCCATACCATCTAAGTCTACTCTCTCTTAATTTATCGTTAATGGGAGTTACTCCTAACTTTTCTCTCATGTAATGGTTTTTAATGTTGTCCTTTCTAGTAATTTATATCATCCATCAGAACATACTCATCTCACAAACATGGACTCTTTGTTCATATTTTTTCTTTAAATCCCAAGATTCTTCTCCATATATAGTCTCTGGTCTAATAATTGTTCTATAAAATTTTCCACTTAATTTATTAGTTATACTCTTATCAAATAACACCCCATATGCTTATCTCCATTTCATCCACCCAGTTGATATTCGACTCGTAACATCTTCATCAATATCCCCATTACTTTGTATCACTAAGCCTAAATAATGAAATTTATTAGAATGGTTTATCATTTTTTTGGTCAATCTTTAACATGAATGTATCAAACACCTCATTATTAAATTTACATTCCATAAATTCAGTTTTTATTTCTCTGATTTTTTGTCCCTTAGACTCTAAGGCATTTCTCCAAGTATCTACTCTAATCTCTAAGGCCTCCTTTGAAGTGTCAACTTAAACTATATCATTCGCAAACAACATACACCATGGGACATATTCTTGTATGTTCTTAGGAATCTCATACAATACAATGGTAAATAAGTAAGGACTTAATGCCGATCCTTGATGTAAACCCACTTTAATCGTAAACTCATTATTTTCTCAACAAATAGTTCTTACTTTAGTCTCTTTTTATCATACATATCTTTAATAACTCGAATATAACTCATAAGGATTATTTTCCTCCTTAACGCCCACCATATTATATCCCTAGGTACTCCACCGTATGCCTTTTCTAAGTCTATAAAGACCATGTATAAATTCTTATTCTTACTTCTACATTTCTTCATTAATTGTCTTAATAAGTAAATATCTCTATGGTGGATCGCCCTAGCATAAATCCAAATTGATTGCCTAAAATAGTTGACTCATTTCTTAATCATTGTTCTATTACCTTTTTTCATAATTTCATAGTGTGATTCATCGGTTTGATTCCTCTATAATTACCGCGGTTTTGTGCATCCCATTTGTTTTTATACAAAGGTATTATGGTTATTTTCCTCCACTCATCTGGAATGTTTCCTTCTCGTAAGATTTTGTTAAATAAACAAGTTAACCATTCTACCCCTATACTTCCAAGGGTCCTCCATACTTATATGGCTATTTTATTCGGGTCAATCGTTTTACTCCTTCCCATTTTCCTTAATAATATATCTACTTCTTTTATAGTAATCGAATATAGCATTCCTATATTCAGTTCTATATTCTCGACATCTTTTTGGGATATTCGTCATTGAATAATCCATGAAAATACTCTTCTCATCTATCTAGAATTTCTTTATCATTAATTAATATATTTTGATTTATGTCTTTAATACACTTAACTAGACCCAAATCCCTTATCAATCTATCTCTATTCTTTGCCAATTTATATATCTCCTTTTCATCTTCTTTGGTACTAAATTTACTATAAAGATTATCTAGTGCATTTTGCTGCGCATTTCTAATAATATTTTTTACTTCACTTTCTATCTTTCTATACCTTTCTAAATCTTCTTCACTTTTACCCTTTTGCCACTCTTTAAAACTTACTCATTTCTTTTGTACTATCTTTTGCACTTTCTCATTCCACCACCAAGTCTCTTTTTTAATGAATCTTTTTCCTTTAGTCCCACCTAAAAATTGCTTACCTATTTTCTCAATATCATTCGTTGTTCTTGCCCAAATATTGTTAACATTGTCTTCCCAATTCCACTTCATGTTTAATAGGAACTTCTGCCTAAACTCTATCTCTTTGTATCCTTCCATTTTATATTTTGATAACCTATTTTCTCTTTTTATAGCTTAAATCCCTTAATGGCTAAATCTATCACTAGTCGACGATGTTGATTTGTTTAGCTTTCAATTAATATAACTTTATAGTCTTTACAAGTGCTCAAGTCTCTTCTTCTAAGTAAGCAATAGTCTATTTGAGTTTTATCGCTCCGCTTTTAAATGTTATTAAATGTTCTTCCCTTTTTGTAAAAAATGTGTCTATTAACACTAGATTGTATGCTTTAGCAAATTCTAAAATAATTTCTCCTCCTTTATTTTTCTTACCAAGACCACACCCTCCGTATATCCTTGGATAACTATCTCATTCTACTCCTACACATCCATTTAATTCACCGCCTAAAAATATGTTTTCAAACTTAGGAATTTATTGTAATACTTTATCCAATAATTCGCAAAATAGTTTCTTTACATTTTCATCTAACGCTCCTTGGGGCGCATAAGCACTTATGACATATTTTTATCTAAGACAATCTTAATGATCATTAATATATCTACTCATCTTTTAACATCCACCACTTTATCTTTCATGTAGTGGTCAACAAAAATACCTACCCTATTTCTACTATTATCACTCCCTCCTAAATAAAATAATTTATAACCTTCTCCAATCTTTCTCGCCTTTTCACCCTTCCATTTAGTTTTTTGTAGGCATGCTTGTTGATTTTTCTTCATTTTAAGGCATTATAAGTTCTTTACACTTACCAGATAGTGTTCCTAAATTCCACGTACCAAATCTAATTTTATGTATGTACTTTTATTTGTGTTTCTTCTTCTAACTAGAGAATCCATCACCGAGATTTGACTTAAGTTTTATAGTCGACTGTCAACCTGACACTAACCCACCTCGTTTCACATCCGGACTTGGGCAGCAGCAATGCTAGAGCCAAAAGAATTAATTAATTAATCACTTAATTAAGTAATACTCTTATGAAATAAAATTCTACATAAATCGTTAAACTTACATCAACAAAATACATACATATATATATATAAAATAAGTTAGGTTGGTTTTTGAAAATGTGTACATTTTTAACGGTCTAGATCGATGCCACCTCCTTACATATTTTTACACATTTTAATGGCTTAGATCACATTCCATTCCTTTTTACAAATCTACCCCTCACTTTTTTGGTTTCCCTCTCTTTTTGTACCTCTGAAACTTAACCTTCAATTCAAAATTTGGGCATTTTTGGAATACCCTCTCAAATTAGAAAATCCACCACTCCCGTTCTTACATTCTCTCCAGTTTCAACTCCCTCCCTCACACTCTTCACGCTACACACACTCACTCGTCACCCTATCTCATCTTTCCTCTCTCTCATCCATCTTCCTCCACCTCTAACACACAGACTCCTACTAGTGACTCTCTTACACACTCACACACACACACACACACTAAACACACGCACTTATTTTGATTTCGGATAAGATCTGTTATTTTTATTTACAGATTTTGTTCATTTTGTTTTAGATCTGATTATGTGTATGTTTTTGTTATTTATTTTGACTTTCACAGGTGACCTGATTGTAATATGGACATAATCATGGATCTTCTGATGATATATTTCTAAGAAAATAGGTATTTTGGGCCTTTATGTATTTCATTACTTTTATTTTGTTTTATATATGATTATGTGTATGTTTTTGTGGTTTATTTTGACTTTTATAGGTTACCTGATTGTAATATGGACATAATCATGGATCATCTGATGATATATTTCTAAGAAAATAGGTATTTAGGGCCTTTATGTATTTGATTACTTTAATTTTGTTTTATATCTGATTATGTGTATGTTTTTGTTGTTTATTTTGACTTTTATAGGTTATATGATGAAATATTTCTAAGAAAATAGGTATTTAGGGACTTTATGTATTTGATTATTTTTTTATGATGATTTTTATTTTATTGTTTGGTCCAGGAATCATCTATGGATGTTTTGATTTATTTTTTGTTGATTTTGAGTTACAGGTAATGTATACACATCCATTTCTGAAAAGAGGTAATTTTTCATACTTTCATTTTTGAAATATGTGAACAATTATTTTGGGATTTTTAATTTATTTTATGATAATCCCTGATACATTAGGGATTCTTGATCTTCTAAGTAAAGTAATTGACAATATTTACCTTTTTTATGTGTATCTTGGACGTAGTCAACAACTATTGGTAAATTTGATGTTCTAATCAAATTATGTTATCATTTCAATGGATTTGGTTGATATGTAATGGTAGGTATTTTGATTTGCTCACATAAAGTTATATAGCCATATCTTCAAAACAAAGATTATTGTGTATAAATGATTGAAACGGTTTCTATTTGGTATAATTTAAACCGGTGTAACTTTTCATGGTCGAGTCATTGTGTTGATTTCAATGCTTTCATGAAATATGTGGAATGATAAGAATATATGGTACCATGTTAGCATGACACGTGATACTCTAAAAGTACTTTGTATGCACTGCTAGGTCTATTTATGGGATTAATGGATAAAAGTATTTTGTATTCACTACATCACTTTTTGGATGAATCTTTGGTACCTAAAATTTACAATTATGCTATTTTAGTATGCATTTTGTTGATGCTAACTATTATCACTAAAATTGTTTGATGAAATGACAGTGAAACGATTTGTGGGTTTTAAATTCTTTTGTTAAATGATCATTCTTTCCTTATTTCTTAAAAAAGTCGTTTGTTTGTCATGTATTTTGCAGTTTAATCTGATACTTTGAGTTAGGATGTTCAGATACGTAGGCACAAGAATGTTTGGCAATAGTTTATATAAATCATTACTTTTGATTTCCGTTAATCACTTTTACTTTTCATTTCTGCATCTCTTGCATTTGATCTCTGTAGGTATCTTTTCTTTTGCTTTTGTTTGTGATATTTGTAAGTTTTTTTTTTGGTGTCTTCATTATAGCAATGCATAAGTTTTTTCTCTTGCAATGGTGTTCGGTTTTGTGATCTTACTAAATTTTTTCATGTATTATAGCAAGGCATTTGAAGCATCTTAAGATACTGAAATTATTCTTGCAACTCAAACTTTGACATCAAATTCGAATCAAACTACGTTCATCGGTTTGGGGAAGAGCTCACATGAACTATGCATGGTGATTGGCGATCGATCTGAACCATGGGTGAGGTTAAGGGTTCGGGGTATGGATTTGGCGATTCGGAAAAATTAGTCACAGGTGCTTCATAGGCGATCAGCAAGGATGTAATCTTTCGGTGCCCAATGTGAGGTAGAACTCTTTAGAAGCAGAAGACATACATTAGGATTGTGGCTATCAAAGCAACCAGAAGATTCAACGACAGTCCAAGATTCAAAGGAAGATTTATCAAGCATATTTGAAAATCCGACTCACATAATGCAAGAAATTTGAGCAAAGGTCCATGTTTAACGAGGTCGTGGTGTTGGCGCGGGATACACGTTGATAATAATTTATAGATGGTTCAATATTCATTTACATCCAGGTATTTTTCTCAACTATACGATATATAACATAGAGTTGATGTGGTAACACCTGCTTATTGTTTTTTATGCTAAATTAACCTAGATATTAATATCATATAAGTCAATTACATATGTTTTGTGACAGACTAAAACAATCATGGCCTTATTGTAATATGTCTTAAGCAAAAGCAGACAGTCCAATGTAAGAGCGATTGGAGTCATTCAAGAGAGAAAAATAACGTTCAAGGTTGAGGAACCATTTCTTAATGGTTTTAAAAAAATTTGGCTATGAAGTCTACAGGGATGGATGTTTAAGCCGATGATTCCTTCCAACATTACATTACTCAGGTATTGAATCTGACCAAGCCACTTCAATACCAAACTATTTATAAATTTCAGAACTTATATGAATTGTCATCATTTCAATTGGATACAAAGTCAATTTATTCCCTAACTATCTGTTATTTTTCTTTTTCTCAATTTTTTGTGTGGAGGGGTGGGGTTGTGGGTAAGGTTGGAAAATAGAAAACATGGATATTATATTACTGACTCCCCCTTAGTCTCACAAAATTATTTTTTAACTACACTTTTAGTGACTCAGCAAGAAGTATTTCACATATTCGGGTGTGCAACCTCCTCTAATTTACATAAGCAGAATTGAGTTGATGACGACCCTTAGCTCATTATTAGTTGTAGTCTACTGTAATGAATCTGTGGTATATGAGAAAAACATAACATAATATACTGATTTTGTATATGAGCCTTTGCAGTGCCGAAACGTGATGTCAACAAATAATTTTTGAAACCGCAAAAAATCAACAATGTGTCCTCTGATACTTTAACATTTTCACATCATATATATCTCTGTAGAGTAACCAAAACCAAAAGATTCTAAATGTGTCCTCTCTTGAAAAATCCTACATAAAACCACATTCACATTGGGGACTCACTCTGTTTCTATGAGACCCAAGGGACTGTCTTAGATTATTCTCCTGCTTCCCACAAGGTCAATAAAGTCTACTAATAACATCAATAGGATTATATCAAGTAAATCTTTCATTCAAAGGACCAATTGAGTGTTCTACTATTTTGTTATGTTCTATTTTTTCTTTTCACTTAACTTTGGTCCTAATTTTTATTGTTTGTCATCTCGCTGTTGCAGATTATAGAAAAACCAAAATATTGCAGTCAATGTTTAATTAGATATAAACTAGCGGGGGTTAATGTCTAATTTATATGTAAAACAATGGGGCTAAGGTTACTGAGGGAACCATTTAATTTGAGAACCCAAGTCCAATAACTCATGTTTTTCAACCGAGTAGATATGTCAAGTATACGTATGAATCTGTATTGAATATATACTGAATTGAATTCATGTTTGATATTGATAGTTTTAGTTACATGGCTAAATTCTTACTACTATGTTTTTCAACCGAGTAGATATGTCAAGGAGATTATGCTAAATTTTTTTAAAAATTTGACATTTTATTTTTTTGAGACACAATGTGAATTCGATGGATGAATATTATATATTTCGTATTATATGTGAATTTATTTGATGAATATAGACTATTTGAATGTTATTGGACTATTTGACATTGTTTTAAAATTATACTTCAAAATTTTAGCATTTCGCTATTATCTACTTTGAAAAATTGTCGTTGTTTCGTGATTACGTACTTTGAAAAATTTTGTTGTGCCTTCAGTCACGGGCATACGCTAGTGTGTATATATATATCAGCAACAATCAAATCACAATATTTTTCAGTAAACACAACTCAGGATCGAGTTTCAAGATAAAAATAAGATCAATTTTTAAAAACATAAATCAATTTTTATATGATTTTGAAATAAAACCTCAACTCTTCAGTAACCAGCAATGGAGAGTAACTAATTAGGTCGGTTGTATATTCTTTGAAGAAAAATAAATCAAGTTTATAAAAGAATGACAAAGATCGAACATATATCCTTTTCTTTTATAAAAAAACAGATCAATATTATTAGAATGATGATGCGACAAAAAATAAATCGATAACAAAAACTTAACAGATATTTAAAAAATTTCAAATATGAAAAAAATGGTGTTGTTTAAAAAATAATATTATCAAAAGAAAATAATCACAAATAGATCCGAAATAGATAAAAAAACGCATATTTTTCTCTCAAATAACAACAAAAATAGATATGAAATATATACATATATCTATTGCACCTTCCAAAGATTACTCTCTCTCCCTCTCTCTCTCTCTCTTTTTCTCTCTCTATCTCTCTTTATATATATATATATATATATATGGCATACTGCCTTGTAGCATAATTGGTCCTCACTGGAAGAAAATGTGCCACCTTGGTCAATCTATCCACAATAACCCAAATGGACTCATGACCCCTCTATGATTTCGAAAATTCCATGATGAAATCTATAAATACTCTCCCATTTACATACCAGAATTTCTAATGGATGAAGAAGTCTGACTGCCTTCTGTTGATCCACATTCACCAGCTAATAAGTGGTGCATTTAGAAAGAAGCACAGTAATGTCTCTCTTTATCCCACTCCACCAATAGTGTCGTCGGTTGTCCTGATACATTTTATCCCCTCCAAAATGGACCAAGAATCATAAACAGTGCGACTCGGTCATCACTGTATGACGCAAATCACCTCCCTCCAAAATAATGATCCTACCATTCAAGCGTAATCCACCGTCTAAACGAACAGAGTAAGACTTAACTCCCTCGACTAAAAGCTGACATAAATGCTCCTGACAAAACAAGTCGGTTGCTTGGGCCTTCACAACCCTGGTAACAATTTGAGGAGTGACAGTTATAACTGACATAATGGGTCTAACCATGGAATCCTATTGTACCATCTCTTTCCACTTTGCTTTCCATAGTTCAGTTATATATCCAGCGGTGTACGGCTAAACTCACGTGCCACCACGTTAGCCTTCTCAAGGTTGTACTGAATATCAAACTGATAAACTTTCACAAATTCAAGCCACCTGCGTTGTCGTATATTCAACTCCTTTTGCGTAAACAAATATTGCATTAACTTATGGTCACTAAAAAGATGAGATTTCTCCCCTAAAAGATAATGTCTCTATATTCGTAATGCAAACAAAACTGTTGTTAACTCTAGGTCATGTGTGGGGTAATTCTTCCAAGAACAGTTAACTCTAGGTCATGTGTGGGGTAATTAATGTGCTACCAAGAACAATGTACTGAACCTTTGGTAATCGATGACCATTTGTGAGGACAATTTCAGCTCGAACTCTAGGAGTTGGTTTAACACCTCTCACAATTCCATTTTCCCATTTTTAGAATGGGTACGGACAGAGATGCATGCTCTGGTAAGGAGTGATAGTACCTGATCAGCGAGGCTAGTAGGGTGTAGGAGGAAATGTGGGAAAATTTGAAGAGGTTTAGGGGAGTATATGGGTATGATTTGAGTTGAGGGATCGAAATCTGGGTTTTCTTCTAAGAAGATGGCATTTGTATGATTTGGGAGTGGATTATGATTAGTGTTTGGCTTAGGATTGGCTGGTGGGGAGATGGTACCCCGGTCAATGAGATTTTAGATTACGTTGAGGAGGTGAAAGCATTGGTCGGTGGTATGGCCAACAGTTTGGTGAAAGTCACAATGAGCATCAGCCTTGAATTTGCTTGGGAGTGGATTTGGCAATGGACGGGGGTCCAAGGGTTTGATGAGGTTTCATCTTAACAGGGCTTGGTAAACTTTGGAGAGGGGAGCATAGAGCTCAGTGTATTATTTTAGGATGGGGTCAGGAAGGCTTTCTGGTGCCCATGATGTGGTTGGTTGAGATATGTTATTGATGGTTGAGACTGTAGTACTGGCTGGCTTGTCATACTTTCTAGGGGTGAACTGTCATCACACCTTCTTCGGTTCAACTTCTATTTTAACAAGGCTTTCCTCGATTTCTACTCCTGCCTCTCTGAGAGCTCAAAAGTGGGGATAGTATTGTCCTCCCATCATCGCTTGGACATGGGGAAAGAAGTTCTTCTTCACTATGTTGACCTGTTCTTCCTCAGATGGTCGATTGGTCATGGTAGGTGCTTGTTCCCTCCAACGGGTTATGAAGTTACTGATTGATTCCCCAGGGGTCTGTTTAAGCAGCTCTAAATCACGATGGGTGACCTCAATCTCTTCGTTGTATTTGTACTACGACATGAATTCTCGGGTTACATCCTCCCAGCTACGGATTTTGGATTCCTCGAGAGACAAAAACCATCGGAGGACACTATCCTTCAAAGTTTGGTGAAACAATTGGGTCATCACTTCTTCAGAAGCCTCTAGTAGAGTCATGGAACGATGATAACTGTGAAGATGAACAATCGGGGGTCCACTCCCTCCGAACTTCTCAATGTTTGGCATCTTGAACTTCTCAGGTAACCTCGCTTTTGGATAAGGAGACATGTTGGTGTAGTTCATGTAATTCCTAGAGATTCTAACTTGGTCAAACTTATTAATGAGAATCTTGAGATCTTCTTTGACTTTGTCCAACTCCTCCTCTTTTGGATCAATGGCCATAGGCAGGTTAGCCAAAGGCTGGGCAATATTTGGCATCGGAAGCTGGGCTGGCGGAGGCCCATTGATAGGAGGGGCACGTAGAGCCTGATGATATTATTTGGGAACCCATATAGGCTCGGGTGGACCAATAGCACAAGGGAATAGGGCCTCGGGATCTTGAGGAATAGGAACCTGGATTCGATACATCTCTCGGACCTCGATTTGGAGGTTTTCAATCTTGGACATGAGCTGAGCTAGGACTGCCGTCAAATCTGGTTGTACGACTGGTACTTGATCTGTATTCTCCATGGAAAGTGGATGGATTCTGGACTCGTAAGAAGTAGTAGAGGAACGGATGAAATTCTGGGGGGATTTAACTGAAGACCGAAGCAAATAGGGAGCCAGGTCAAGGGCTTGCGATCGACCCAAGGAGGCGTAGAATGGGATTTATTTTTGAGAAAAAGGGAAGAAACTATTTTTGGATTATCGATAAAGTGGAGAGAAATATTTTTGGGAGACGGAACTCAGCATGATTATTATGATTATTATTTTCTCACTTGTATTTAATTTTCTTAAATGCAATTTTGGACGGGCCCCGAGCCTGGAAAAGTGGGGTTTTTAATATATGCAAAGCTACGGTTGGACTTATAACAAGTCTCACTGATAGGGTCCCATTTTAAAAATGCACGAAAATTAGGGCGGCAGACCGACCCAGAATTTCAACAGAGTTCCAAGTCAAAACCGACAATCTAAAGTGCATGTCCTAAGTTTGTCACCTATATGCGAGTATGCAGTTGGTTGGGTGAATCGGCATGGGTTCCCCCCTTTGGACTGACTTCCATGATATACATCTTGCTCTTGCAGGCAATCGGTACGTGTGGACAAGCCATTTGATATACCTGAGTGTACGTGAATTACCTCACTATATACCTCATGGGGACGGTACGTGTGAGAGAGAATTCGATAAACTCGACGTATGTGAACGAATTCCCTATGATATACCTCCCATTATGACTTTGGTCAAGCGGTATGATGTGGTGGAACCATTCAATATACGTCGAAGGTACTTAGCCAATGGAAGGTGAGAGTCATATCGCTTAGGATTTGTGACCTGCCGGACCAACGCCCATCACGAAGTGACCCTCTAGTTACTGGGTAAAATTTGGTCAATAGCAATGCTCTTTGGTGATGTCGTGTGAATCATGCATGATTCTCTTTATTAGTATCTTATGATGAGAATTCCTTTCTTGATTATGCCAAACAGGGAGCAAAGTACAAGTACCAAAGGTACACCAAGTATGGATGGGTGATGCGTGCAACATGTAGATATATGTGATCCTAGGTGCACATGGTGTGAAGTGTACATGGAGAATTTTCTACAAGTGTGTGAACATAAGCATAAGCATGGGATACACATGGGGAAATGGGAACATGTAGATATAGGGGAAACATAAAAAAATATAACATCCATGCAAATAGAGTCCATCCCTCAAAACATATACATATCCCCAGCGGAGTTGCCACTGTGGCCATCCCCGATCCTCGCCTTGCTAGAGGGCGCGCGAAGGGAAAGGATCCTCGGGTCTTGTGCATCCCTCTCAGGAGTGCTTCGGCCTGCGTCATTTGAGATGAGGTGTGAAAATGTAGAGAGATTCAGAGTCGTCAGTCTATTTTACTCAAAAAAGACAATAGAAAAAGGGGAAGTCATCCTGAAGGATGGCATCCAAAGACATACTGGTGCATGCGAAACAAAAATGATTCGAGAAGGGTTCGAAGGCTATGTTACAAAATGGGAAGGTGTTAGGCACCCATTCCTCCCTTTCGATCTCTCATGGATATTTTCTATTTTCCTTTATTTTTCCCCATGATGTGTGCATGTGTATATATAGTGGAGATAGGAATCCTTGACTTGTATCATGGAAGAGATAAAGCGAGTCATCCGTAGGAAGGTATAAAAATAATATTAGAAAGATAAGATTTATGAGATTACCCCTACTTTGATCGTTATAATGGAACGATAACGCATATGGAGTAATATGTCACTAAGAACAAGTGTATAGAATATAAGAAAATTGGATTTAGAGATGATAGAAAATGAGAGAGAAAGTGAAAAAGAAAAGGACTCGAGTCTCGAATTTTACCCCGAGATGCCTACGTAGCCTATAAAGGCATCAGAGTCCACGTAGTTCGCATACAAAATGAGGGGTGGGGTTTATCCCATAAATCCAAATAGGGGATCTCTTATTTGTGAGTGTGTGTATATGTGTGTGTGTGTGTAGAAAAAAGGGTTTTAGTTGTGAGAAAAGGGTGAGAAAAGTATGAGAATCCCTATTTGGAAATTATGAGCAAACCCTCTTTTTCTTGTTTTTTGGGTTTTTTATCTATAAGAAAATAAGAATGGTGCAATAATACTAAATAAAAAGTGTATTAGGATGTGTGAGATGGGATAATAAAAGTGATAAGTAATACAACAAGTTATTGAGAATTTAAGAGAAAGTTGAGAAAGTTGGACCTTGTTGAAGATCTTGAGCTTGATCTTGAATGGTGGAGAGCAGCCCTTGCACTTTGGATGATGATGGAGAGTGGATAATTCACCAAGTTTGATGAAAAGGATGATGGAAAGTAGAAGTTAGAAAGGGATTTGGGTGTTGAAATTGCACTGTCTTCGAGAGAGGCTTTTGGTATTCGATGAGGGCGATTCCTATCAGATCTGGGCTCCCCTTGAAAATGAGGTGAAGGCCTAATTTTATAGGCCCAAGTTACTGCCGATCGACATAGACCTGGTCCGGCCTATCGGCACCTATCGATAGGCAGGGTCTGGAACCTTCCGTTTGGTAGTGTGTTTCAGTCCTTTTCGGAAAATCGACTGTCGAAGGCAAACTGTTGGTCAAAATATTACAGGGGGTAGATCATTGGAAAGGTAATTCAGATTCCTTTTAAAGTCCTTTGGATCGCTCCTAGGTTCGGGAGTTGACTTTGGGTCAAATATGGCTCGGAAGCATTTGTCAGTCCATTGGATGGGGGATTGTTCGGACGCAAACTGATCGTTCGTCTGCATGGTAAGTCCGAATCGTGCACGGGGTAGACAGTTGGAAAGGTTAGGAGATGTACTTAGACATTCCAAATAGTTTGTCCCGGTTTGGAGAGTTGACTTTGGTCAACGGGGCCTTAGAAGCATTTGGTGACCTCTCGGAGTCAAACGGATCGTTCCTCCATATGGTAAGTCGAAATCGCGCATGGAGTGGTCCATTGGAAAGGGGTTTAAGTTTCCATTGAAGATTCATTTATCCTTGATCGAGCTTAAGAGTTAAATTAGGTCAAACAGAGCCCGAGAGCGCCCGGTGGCCTCTAGATCAAGTTTCGGACGCAATCGAATCGTTCGTCTGCATGGTAAGTCAGAATCGCGCACGGGATGGACCGTTGGAAAGGGATTTTAGTTCCCTTAGAAGATTCATTCATCTTTGGTCGAGATGAAGAGTTTGAATTTTTGGTCAAACGGAGCCTGGGAGTGCCTGATGGCTTCTAAGTCAGTACTCGGGACATGACCTAGGTTTGTAGTGATGAAGGGAGGTTCTAGGGACCTTATGAGAGTTAGGGGGTAATAGAATGGGGTGTCTACAGATACTATTTGTGACACCCCACTAATTAAAACGATGGGTGATCATTCCATTATTATAATTAAATAGGTTACAAAAATGGATCATCCTTAGAATCACTACGAAAAACATATTAATTACTAATAACGTATTAAGCCTGGTGCCAATTCTAAAAACCTTTTTTATTTTTATCTTAAATCACATATAATACAATTGAATATTGATCAACCACATTCACAACAATAACAACATTCACTAGATAAATCATCTGAATAAAATTCATAAAAAAATCCATACAATATCCCAAAAAAATACTGAGACAAAATGTCTTAAATACATATGGAAATACTGATCCATAACTTCTTACTAAATAAGGAGAAACATGCCTGAATGAAATGACTAAGAACTTATTCCAGAATTAATAAGAAATGGAATCGTTTAATCCTCCTGCAGCTTCCACAACAACTACAACATGTCAACCTGGAATGAACTGCTAAATCTGGTGGCCTTGTGACTGGACACCTAAAATATTTTGAAATATATTTGCAAATGGGTCAATCCTTAAAACATTTTAAAAATATTTTCAATTGTTTAAATTCAATAAATTTGAGCAATATGAATATCCTGTAACACCCCACTTAATTAAATACCGAGTGATCAGTCCCATACCGAATTAAATGAGAATATATAGTTGAATCATTCTTAGCATCACTGTCGAAAACATTTTATAATCACCTAATACTTAATTAAACAGGTGTTAAAAACTTTCCAATTTTAATTTAATAAAAATCCTCTTTTAAAACATAAACCATTTAATCCAATCCATTCACACATTGAATAACAACTGAGTAAATATCACAACTAAATTAAATGAAACTAGAATAAAACTCCCCAGTTTAAAATATCAATATAATAATCAAACTTAAACCAAATGTAATCAACTCTAATACAAGTAAATAAACTGAGTGAGATTAAGCGTCTAACACAAAATCTGCAACTCCATAGGATCCATAGCACGTCAAATACCCTAATACTCTATGCCTAGTGTCCCTATGGTTGGACACCTAATATAGAAGATACAATAGAGAGAAGAATATGAAATAGAACGGGTCAGAGCTCAATGTAAAAATAGTTTAGAAAACAAGAAGTGAATAAATCCTATATTTAGCAATTATTACATACATGTTAGATTATCGGACTCTCACATGAGATTCTCACCTCTCATCTAGAGTGCACACCTAACGTACCTATAAGTCATACTAGTTACCGTTACCATGCTAACTAGTTCATACTAGTGCCAATTAACCATAGCCCATATCTTTCCCACGTATTTCTCTCGTAATACAAGTAATACATATATATTCAATTTTTGTATAATATGGATAATCCTTTTTACAATTCAATATAATTAAGTATTCACATACTTAATTCATTTCAGATTTCATTATCTTTCATGTCTACTTAATTCACACAGTAGATAATAATCCATGTATATATACATTTTCACACTATAATATATATACATTAATATGGAGCCCCTAAGCTCAGTTGCGGCGCAAGATGCAAAATATATCACAAGTATATATGCATATGCACTCTATTATATATATACATTACTGCACCCCGAGACTCACATGTGTGGCAGGCACATACTCTGCTATCATGTCTGGGTACATCTCGTCACTGTACATGGGACTGTCAGCTCGGTATATCCGTCGAACTATAAATAACAAACACAAATATTGGAGGCGAACATAGTCTTAAGCCTTTGGGCGACGCACATACCTATGAACTCAAATGATCATTCAATACCATTGTTCTCACTAATGGCAATCCAACCTAAGTCTTGTGGCAACAAGCCAAAGATCCCCATTAAGGCTCATCAGGATATGACTGCCCTCTACGCATAAACCTCCCGTCGATAGCAAGTAGGCTAGGTATGTCATACACATAAAATAAATAAGCAATATGTATACACACCAACCTATTAAAATTTGGTACGCACTCGACCAATATCATATTAGGATTTCATCCTACCCCAAGTACCCGTCGTATTTCTCGAATACCACCCGTACTTATTAATCACGATTATCATAGTATATTTATTATATAGTTATCACTCACATAATCTCAAGTACCCGTATATTTATATATATATATCACCAATATTACTCGTACTTGACCACGATGATTATTTATTTCTTAATCATTTTATTATTATGTAGATTTCTCTCACATAATTTTATTCCTCACTTCCATATAATTTTCCAACATTAACCCAAGTCCCTCATTCCTTGTTACTGTACCAAAATTATTCAAACATACTTCGTCGTATTTTTATTATGCGGTTATCACTCACATAATTTTCTATCCTGAATTCAATATTTAATTTTCCAACATTATCCCAAGTTTCTCACTCTTTGTTAATGTACCAAAATTATTAAAATATAATTCCCCACTGTAATTTATTCAATTAATGCTCGTTAATTTCCCCCATTTAATCCCATACATAATATCACATTTCAAGTCTTAGGTATATCCTACTGACCTACTCTAGGTCCTATTATGTTCTAATAATCATCACAAAAATTCCGAACCAATGGGATTTAATCAAAAATTAAAAAGGGAATAAATCATATTTCTAGTGGAAGTCGATTGATTAACTGTTTCTTATCGATTAATCGATCAGTCGATTGATCGACATTCTTGAGTCGATCGATCGATTGATCAGTTTTCTGCCAAATTCTATATATGTTTAGCTACGGGTTTGAACATTTTAAAACATCAAAACCATCATCAATTGATCCCAATATCCTCATTATTCAACCTAAATGTTATAACATGATATATAAATTATCTCTACTAATCAAACAACCTAGAATCATCAAGAAGGTTTAATTCAAACATGTTAATTCCCTTAAATTCCAAAACTTCATATTTTGTCATTTTCTCCAAGAAACTCAGAATTTCTACAACAAATGATTCCAATTTCGTGGATTAAAATACCTCTTCAAGAAAATATTAATCCTACATAACTCTCATTTTAAAAATTCAATTAAAATCAATTAAACCTTCCTAATATCACCAATTCTCAATTCTCCATTGATATTTAAAATGAACCTAGAATTTAGTTCTTAATTTAATCTACAAATCATCATTTATATATTCTCTACATGTATTAATCTCCAACTACATGAATTGCCTATCCATTAAACTTGATTTATCAATGATTTTGATCCCAAATTCATAAGTTCATCAATTCAAAGAGAAATCCTATTCTAACATGAATAATATAAGCACCAAAATAAAGCAAGAATTACACTTGCCTTAGGTGTAGGTCTGAACCTTTGGAGAAGTCCAGTGTTTGGAACTTTCTCTTCCTTTTTTTGGCAGAAATACCGTGGTGGTGCAAGGTGTAGATATGGTGGTTGTACCCTTAGTTTGCCCAAGATGACTCTTCCTTTCCAAGAAACCCTTCATTTCTTCAAGATAGCCTTTCATTTTCTCTCTAAGGCTTTTCATTCTCTCTCTAAAGACCTCACTTTGTGTTTAGATGAAATGAATCTTATGTACATCTAAACGCACACATATATAATTAGTCTCCAAGGTTAGCTAAAAGACAAAAAATGTAGGTAATATTCATTTCCCAAGAAAATGAGTAAAATGCCCCTTAAGGGTGTCCTTTCATCTTCCAATTGACCTGAGACCCAATCAAACACCCGGGTAGACTTTTCTGCCTATTTCGACCTTCCAGAATCAACTGCGTACTCAAAATGATCATCCGAATGACTTAAAAATAAAACTCATTTTATTTCCTCACTTTAGTCCCGACACGGCTCATAAGCGCGTCCCGACTTAATTTCCATTTGTGTCATATTATTAACTCATGAAAATATTAAAAATAATCATATCCACATATTACTTTATATCACTAAGTAATATTAAAAATCATATATTACTTTAATCTCAAGTAATATTCAATCCGGCTTAATCCCAATTAATTTTTCATAATTATTTCCAATTAATCCCCATTGATTGGGCCCATTAACTTTTAATTCATCTCATATTAAAAGTCATTAAGATTATGGGGTATTACATATCCATGTTAGATGTGTGTGCTCTCAAATAAGACCTCACCTCTCAATCTATTGTGCATATCTAACGTCACCTAATATTCTTCCTAGTTAAGCTACCCGCCTAACTAACCCATAAACTCCACTAATAATCCCTATTTGTCATTTATCCCACCCATATATCACATACGATACATAAATAAAATACTTGCCTTTTTACTAGATTTAAAATCACCACATTATTTATTAAGTTTTACATACTTAATTTTAGTCTAGATATTCAAAATATATACACATAACAGAGTTGAATAATAACAAGTGTATATATATAGAGAGAGAGATACACACACACATACACTAATACAGCATCTTTAGAGATAGAACTCACAATGCGGAATACTCTGCTATCGAGTCCACAAGCACCTCACGTACCAATAACGACTACCGATTTGGAATGGAACCTCGAACCATAAATTAATAAGAACATAATGGAGGAGAACATATTCCTAAGCCTTTGGTCTACGCATATATCTAACACACCCAAATGATCAATCATAATAGCGTAAACTCAAATAGTGATCAGCCGTAAGTTCTATGTTCTGGGGTACACATCCAGACCTTACGGGAAACACCAAGATGGGGTCACCCATTGCGCATGACCTCCCGTGAAAACAGGAAGCATAGGTATGCTTATACGCATAAGAATCATGCATAACAAGCATTCACATAACCCATGTTTATTCATATAGTACGTCCCATATATATCTCAATTATTCAACGTACTCCTATTTCACACTTTATTTTTATTTCCATTTATTACAAATATCACTTGCTATTCGATGAGTTCTAATCGTATCTTTTATTATTTCAGTAATTAATATCACATTATTCTACTAATCAAAATCTTGGGTTCATCTCAATTCTTTACGTATCCCCATCTGATTCTCGGATGCTAATACGTTCAATAATTTTTTTATAGGTTCTAGTTTATAATTCTGATTCCTTGACTACCCATATCCCTCAATTATATACTATTGGTATTCCATTATTTTTCCATAATTCCAAACTACTCAAGTTATGCTTCCAATAATTTATTTAAAGTTTTACACCTATACTAAAAAAATTACCATTTTCTGAGCAACCTAATCGGGTCATAAATTTTCGGGCAGATTAAACATCCTATAGTAAAATTGCGATTTCTCCCTCTAACGAAGTCCAAATGATTCAAAGCTCAATGGAAAGATACAACATAGAAATTTCCATCCATGTATCTATCTCACTCTAATTCAAAGTATATTAAAAATGGCATCTATTTAAAGTTGCGTAAAAAATTATGATAGATTTCTATCTTATATTCACTAAACAAACCTTTTAAAAATACATTCTACAATACCAATTTTATGATATAAAATATATTATTCTTCCCTAGAATTATTTCTATATCACCACTTGAAATTATCTCAATGTAATCCTTTTAAAAATCATGGTTTTCATAAAAAATGCATCTTACTCTAGCATGCACATTTTAAGAATTCAGTAATTAGATCAAGTAAACACATGACTCCAAATGAAGGTCTGAATTCCATGTTTAGATGATGGTGTAGGTGTTTCCCCATTCCTCTCTCGATCCCGGCGGCAGGTAATGGTTCTAGGTGGTGCTAATGGTGGTTCTCCCCTTGAAAAAGTCTTCAAATTCCTCTTTGGACTCTTCTTATGCCTCACCTATAACTTTCGCTTCTTTGTTTCTTCCAATAACACCTTTCTCTAGCTCAAAATTCTATTATAAATGATGAATCTCGTATCTCTTATTAGCCTATAAGTTCAAAGGTCTAAAAATGACATTTGGAATGTCGGGTTGGCCCAAAAGTGACTCGGGACCCTATTTGACACCCGAATACAGCTTTTTAACTATTTCAACCCCTCCGTACACTTCTACGCACTCGAAATGGTCATATAAGTTACTTTTATTTCACTTCTATTTTAATCCCCATATTTAAGTCCCGACACAAGTCATACGCTTGCCCTGATTAAATTATCATAAGTGTTGTATTTCTCACAAATGACTAAACATACAATGGAATATTACTCTCTATTATATCTAGTTATAATCATCATAATAAATATTTAATTAATCACAATTTAAAAATAAAAATTAATTCCAATTAAATTCAAATGACGGATTAATTCCAATTAATCCCACTTTTAATATTCATAAAAGTGCGGGTATTACAAATCCGTGCTCCACGAATTTTCTATTTAAACCAAGTAGTTCATCATATTCCCAAGTAAAGTTGACTTTTTACTAGTGTAAAATGTATATGACAAATTATTGGTCATCTTTACTAATATTTGAACTAATATAAGTAAGTATTTTGTTTTGTATCTCCCTAAATAAATTTATATCAAGGAGCAAGTTTGATTCTTCATCGGTATCTCGCAATCTAGTGGTGAAATTGATAATTGACCATTGTCTTGAGAAGTTTCTGTAAGGACAAAATTTCAAATTTGCATTTGTTGTATGTTTATTTGACTAATTCCAGGAACAAAACACGTTTGAGTCATAGGTCGTATTTTTATTGTCACGATCCCACACAAACTATGACTTATTGAAGTTTATTGATGTAAGGGCATATTTTCATAGCTCCGTTATCAATTTATTATGTCATATACCGCTACGAAGATCATTCAAGAGACATCTACACCAAAGACGGATCCAAATTACTCAAGTTATTCATCACTCAAGACTCCACGAAGTTTACTTTGATAAGGTTATGTTTTTAATACCTTAACTTTTCACTTAGAGCTTTTGGGATATTTGTACAAAATATTTTCTAAATGTTGGAGCGGGCTTTTTCGTCAAAATTTAAGAATGAGTATTTTTTCTAAGTGTTGAAGCGGATATTAAAATATTATTTTTTTTCGAAACTATCGTCCAAACGACATTTGTATGTCGTTCAAACGACAAGCAGTGTTGCGCGATGTCGTTCAAACGACTTCGCTATCTCATTCGCGCGACATGTAATCTAGTTCGAACGAGCTCAAATTTTGAGGCGGCATGTTTTTTAATAAATACTCATTATTTGGTAACATTTTCATTAAGAAGTCACAAGTTTTTTACGAACACAAAAACTACGAAAGCAGAATTCTTTTAGGCTTCTTCTTTTAGGGTTTAATCCCTTTTTTGTTTTCAATTCACAAAACTCCCATATGCTTGAGTGAATTGTTTTTGTTTTCAAGAACACTTTGCCTTCGTCCATCTTTTGTGGAGTGCGACTCTACACCGTATGGCTACGTGTCATTGAGGATCTTGCTGCGTGACGATTCTTTGCTGAAGATTGGACTGTGAGTCCTTGGAGGGTGCTGCGTGTATTCTCTTACTGAGTTCAAGACTGCGTGTCTTTGTGGGTTGGATGTGCGTTGATCCATTGCAGATTTCTCTATGTAATTGTAAGTTGTGATTTATTAATTCATAGTGAAATAAAGGTTTTATCCGAAAGGGTTTTTTTCCTGAAATCTGTGTCTCAGCATAGTTATTGTGTCACATGCTTTATATTTATTTTTGGGTTGAAATACACACTTTAGATGCTTGTTTAAGGGTTGAATTAAATAAGTTTTGATTAATAACTTGGAAATTAATTTGAAATAGGTATAACAAGTTTGACAAATTGGTATCAGATCCGGTTGCACTATTTTATCGTTTATTCCTATTTCCGCAAAATTGTGTGATATTGATTTTTTTTTTAAACCAAGTTTGTGAAAAATTGCAATTTTTCCAATGGAACGTTCATTTAATAAGGTGCCTATTTTTTATGGGAATAATTATTCCTATTGGAAAGCTCGCATGAAATCTAGTTTAAAAGCTATTGACGAGTGTGTTTGGTTGCTCTGTGAAAATGAGCGGACTCCTCCCACGGTCACCGTTAATAACGTCACCTCTTTAAAACCCGTGTTAGCCTGGACCGAAGATGATTATAAAATGTCTAATTTTAATTCCAGTGGTCTGAGTGCTATTTCTGGAGCTATCACTCCTGATGAGTTTCGCCGCATTATGACGTGCACCACATCTAAAGAGGCATGGGATGTTTTGAAATTGACACATGAGGGTACGAACGTAGTTAAAGAATCAAAATTACAAAATTTAGCCACCCAATTTGAGACTATCACCATGTCTGAGTCTAAATGCTTGGATGATTTTTATGCACGTTTGTCGGACATTGTTAACACATCTTTTAATTTGGGTGAGGTGATTGACAACACACATGTCGTTAAAAATATTTTTATATCTCTTCTAAAACGTTTTATTCCTAAAGTCACTGTTTTGAACTCGTTGGGAAATTTGAAATCACTTAAGTTGGAAGAACTTGTATGAGATCTTCAAACCTATGAGATTAACATTTTTCCCAAAGCCATTAAGGATAAGGATAATGTCATTGCTTTAAAGACTCATATTAAGAAAAAGAAAGAAAAAGTTTGTGAGTCCGATTCTGAGGAAGACTTTGATTTTAATGATATGGCCTTGTTTGCGAAAAATTTTAAAAAATTTCTCAAAATGAACAAAAATAATTCTTCCAATAAAAAGAGATTTTTTGAGAAAAATAAAATGAAAGAAAAGGCCAAAGAAAGCGGTGAGAGAAAAAAGGAGAATGACTCCGATGAGGAGTGTGAGGAAGATTTGGATAACGTAACTTGCTTTGAATGTAGGGGTAAGGGGCATAAGTCATTTGAGTGTCCTACATGGCTTAGAAAGAAAGGGAAGAAAGTAGCCATGCCAGCCACACTTAGTGATAGTGAGGGTGATGAGGGAGATGAGTCCGATAAAGGTTTAGCACATGGGATGGTTGTTGCTTTTTCTAGTCGTGTGAGCACACCCACTTTGTCTCACGAGAGTGTACACGAGAGTGATGATAATGATTTGTGTTCTTCGAGTGAGGGAGATAGCGAGAGTGAAAGTGGAGATGAAAGTGAGTTCTAAAAGTCCTTTAGAGATTTGTACATCGATACCTTGAAAACAAAGATATATAATAGAGATTTAGGTCATCGGGTTTTAGATTTGGAGAGAGAGAAGGAGGTTTTAAGAAATGAGAAGTGTGATTTGACCAACACGATGTCTAGTCTGACGACACATGTATCCCAACTCGAGAGTGATCTCGAACGTGCCAGGGAGGTCAAAGTCAATTTTGAGAACGCACCTAAGAAGGTTGAAAAGGTGGTTCTTAAGGGTAAAGGTGAGAAGTTAGTAATAAGTCATGACGGTGCTTCTACTTCCCAATTAGCACTCGAGCCGGTTCCCACTTTGGTGTTAGATTCACGTGAGTCTCACCCTCACCCACCTAGGCGTCCTATTCCTATTAGGAGAGAGCATCCTAGAGTTTTTGAGAGAGGTATTCCTAGGCCTATTTATGTTTGTTCATATTGCAAGAGGAGAGGTCGCCTTGAGGAATTTTATTTTAAGTTGAGTTATGTGTCACGTTTTGCTTCTACACTTGTTTCTGACACACATGCACCCACTCATGATACTTTACATGCTCCTGGAGACTACATGAGAGAGTTTGCACATTTAGGTGAGCAAGTTAAGTTTTTGGTCAAAACTTCACAAGATTTGATGGACGTTTTTCATAAGTTGGCACCACCTTTGGAAAAACCCCCTACACCTAACGATTGAGGTTTGACTTGTTTACTAGCATATGATGATTTTAATGATGTCATTATTTGCCTATTGCTAGTATGTATCATTTTTGTATAAATTTTTGCTTTTGATATTTTTGAAAAATACAAAAATATTTTATTTTGATAAATTTTTAAAAAATCCAAAAAGATTTTTGTTGTTTTTTTGCACCGTTTATGGATGGACACTTAGGATGGCCAAGTCAAAATTTCATTCCATTTATTCATGTGACTATTTGATAGAGTTTTGAGACAATAGGTCATATCATCTTTGTGCTTTATACTGTTTGGAGTCATTAAGATGTAATTAAGTATTACTACCTACATGTTTGACTCATGTTTTTCTTTATTGCACACATGCACGGGTTTGTTTGATTATTGTGCTTGTCTTATCACATGTTGGTTGGGTGTTTTCACTTCAATCATGTCCTTAAAAAGAACCAAGCGCGTTAAAACTTGATAAGAAAGTTGTGCATATAAGAACTGTTTTGTGAGTTTGTGTGCTTTGTTTAAAAATGGTGAAGGGCTACGAAAGATTTTTATTTATCCTTTACGATTAAGCTGCCGTTTAAATTGGACCTAAAAATTGAGGAATTTTATTATTCGGGGTCCAAAGAGGTTTAAAAGAGCCCAAAAAAATTTGAAGTCAATAAAAAGAAAGTCATGTCAATTATGGGCCATCTAGGTTTTTGCACCAATTCTCCAAAGTTTGAAAATTGTGTTTCACACCTCTAAAAGAAAATATATATGAGGGAGTTTGGTTGGAGATTTTATAACAGGTTTGCACGTCCTTAAAAATCTTGAAAAAACGATAAATAATTTTGGATGTTATTGGTGTGGAAATCATTTGACTTTGATTTGTTGATTTGCATAAGACGATGCCATCTAAATTCAATAAATTTTTACACCTAAGGATACTTTTGATGTTCATTCGTTAGGAGTAAACATACGCATCATGCACATATGATTGATTGAGTTGATTTACCTATCGAATGTGTTCACACACATTCTTTCCATTTCCATGACTAAGTTGTTTTAGTTTAAATCCATGGTGTGTGTTTTTTTGTATCTCGTTTTTATATGAAAAAATTGAAAATCCAAAACTAGTTTGTGTATGTTTGCATGCGCGTAGCTTGATTCTTGTTTGCTATGCATTTTGTCGTGACACTCCATGTTTTGATTGTTTCTTCTTATCTGTCTTTTTGGGGACATCATAAAAAGGGGGAGAAAGAATTATCTTGTTATGGGGGAGTTTTTGCATTATGGGGGAGATTTGATTATTAATGCGCTATTCTTATATCATTTCAAACTCGATGCGTCACGAAGGTTTTTGCTTTATCTCATGTGTGTAGGTACAAAGATTGAATATCACGATGTTGCACACCCTGATGAGAAAAGCTTTGAGGTTCGATAAAGATGATTGAAGAACAGTTTTGAGGTCTTGAAAATTTAAGCATGGGAGGGTAGATTTGTATAGGCGTTTTGGTTTTTGATAATTAGGATTTTTTATGTATGTACCGGCATAGACATAGGGGGATATTTGTAAGGACATGTCTTCATAGGTCCGTTATCAATTTATTATGTCATATACCGCTACACCGTCGAAGAGCATTCAAGAGACATCTACATCAAAGACGGACCCGAATTACTCAAGTTCTTCATCATTCAAGACTCCTCGAAGTTTACTTTGGTAAGGTTATGTTTTTAATACCTTAACTTTTCACTTAGAGCTTTTGGGATATTTTTACAAAATATTTTCTAAGTGTTGGAGCGTACTTTTTCATCAAAATTTAAGAATGAGTATTTTTTGTAAGTGTTGAAGCGGATATTAAAATATTTTTTTTTCGAAACAGTCGTTCAAACGACATATGTACGTCATTCAAACGATAAGCAGTGTCGCGCGATGTCGTTCAAACGACTTCGCTATCTCGATCACGCGACATGTAATCTCGTTCGAACGAGCTCGAATTTTGAGGCGATATGTTCTTGAATAAATACTCATTATTTGGTAACGTTTTCATTAAGAAGTCACGATATTTTGATGAACACAAAAACTGCGAAAGCAGAATTCTTTTAGGCTTATTCTTTTAGGGTTTAATCCCTTTTTTATTTTCAATTCACAAAACTCCCACATGATTGAGTGAATTGCTTTGGTTTTCAATAACACTTTGACTTTGTCCATCTTTCGTGGAGTGCGTCTCTACGACGTACGGCTGCGTGTCATTGAGGATCTTGCTGCGTGAAGATTCTTTACTGAATATTGAACTGCGAGTCCTTGGAGGGTGCTGCGTGTTTTCTCTTGCTGAGTTCAAGATTGCGTGTCTTTATGGGTTGGTTGCACGTTGATCCATTGCAGATTTCTCTATATAATTATAAGTTGCGATTTATTAATTCATAGTGAAATAAAGGTTTTACCCGAAAGGGTTTTTTTCCTAAAATCTGTGTCTCGACATAGTTATTGTGTCACATACTTTATATTTATTTATGGGTTGACACACGCACTTTAGATGCTTGTTTATGGGCTGAAGTAAATAAGTTTTGATTGGAAACTTCCGAATTAATTTGAAATCGGTATCACGCATTTGACAGAAAGGTTTCTGGCAAAGATGTGAGTATAAAGACATTCCTCTTTTTTGCAAGACCTGTCACAAAAAGGGGTATGAGGATAAGGGATGCCTCTCAAAGAAAAATTAAGAAGTAAGTAAGAATATAGGAGATCGTGAGAAAGATACAAAACAAAATGGAGGGGAAAATCTAAAACAAAGGATGGGATCAATGGGGATCAAGAAAAGATTGATGAGAAAATAAAAATAAATGAATGGGTTAATAAGAGTTTTTCCAAGGAGAACCAAGCTGAAGATATCTAAATAGAAAATGAAGACATTGAAGAGTGGAAAATTGAACTTCTACAAGAACAACCTCCTCAATTAGAAGCCATATTGGAGCGTGATGAAAACACAAGGATTTCAGTGGATGGGGAAAATACTTTTATTATTGAAGAAAAGATTGAAGATGTTCCACAAGATGGTAAAAGAACTGCAACAGCAAAGGATAATGATGTTATAGGAGCTTTACATTTATCCTCAACGAAAATTCCTGTTGATGATGGGAAAACTGAAACAAGTTAACGAGGAATGGACTCATGTCATAACTAAAAAATAGAAGAAATCATCAAGAGAAATAAATAGATTACAGATAATAGGGTGTTAAGATCATCCACTAAGACTCCATCTAAACCTCTGTTAAAATGATTAAGTTAATAATCTAGAATGTTAGAGGAATTGGGAAGAAAAGTGTTGTGAATAGATTTAAAAACCTTGTAAATAAGCATAAGCTTGTCATGCTAGGATGTTTGGAGCCTAAAGTTGATTCCAATAAATTGGAGGAATTTAGGATCAAATTTGGGTTTCAATCAGCTTTGTCCAATCAGGTCAACACTATATGGTTTTTCTTTAACTTTGATATAGCTGCTACCATAGAGTCCCAAATGACCCAATGTTTTAATATTAATTCGCCTCATCCTTTAGTTCCAAAACCTATTCTAGTATCTTTAGCATATGCTAAATGTACTAGAAGAGAAAGAGTAGATTTATGGTACTATTTGACACCATTACTGATATGCCCAAAGTGCACCTACCAGCTCGGAGGCATTAACCTCGGCCTGTATGACGGTCGAGGTAACAATAGTTTGAGATGACCCATCAGTGATGTCGTCCTTCAATAGGTCGGCCACAGTCGACGTTGCAAGTACCACCATGATTGGGCATCAGCCGAGGTCTACATGACTCATGGGGTCAGTTATCCATCAGGTCGGCTGCAGTCGATGTTACAAGTATCACCTCGGTGTGGGCATCATCCGAGGTGAGTATGGACATGGGTTATCTATCAGCATCAACATCAACATCGGTCATAGACGACATTACAGGTTTCACCTAAGATCATCAAGGCTTTGCAGGCTCAGCATCAAGTGTCAAGACAACATCGGCCCTAGCCGACGTTCCAAATATATAACCTCGACTGGCATCTCAGCCAAGGTCATCATATAATCACCAACCAAGGCATGGGTCATACTTCACCAACCTGGTACTCATCCAGGCCGAGATTGGTACCAAGCAAAGACAGCCGAGCATCTATGCTCATATGTATGGATTGGAACAGGTGGACAAATCCGTTGTAACTAAATCATTCCCTCCATGTGAGGGAATATGGAGGTCATCATTACTTAGTTGAGATCAGCCAGATGTCATCCTTGCACTGGCTGGGTCTCCATGCACATGGACATTACATGCTTGGGGGTACATTACACCCCCCAAGCACTATATATTGAGGTAATCCTCAACATTGTAAAAGATCAAGAATGACAACCCTAGCTAAAACTCTGTCAATTTACATAGTACAGAGAGAAAGCTTGAAAGATTGTATCCATGGCCATTAGTGCCTTATTTCAGTGACATTACTCACTCGTTTGCACAGTGGATGTAGGCCTAATTGGCTTAACCACTTACATATTGGTGTCCATCCTCTTCTCCTCACCTCCTTCTATACATACACTTGTATTCTCCTGTGCTACCATTGTTATCACTTGCTTGAGCTTGTCAACACCTTACCTTGTGGTGCTATTTACAGCATCATCATTTTGGCATTGTCTGTGGGAATGAGAAGTTGTCTCTCCCTCTTTTTCTTCTTAACCTCACCGGAGACTGTGGTGGTGAACCAGGCCTCACCCCTTGCGTGGAGCTATTTCACTATTGAAAGAGGTCTTTTAGGTATTAAGCCCATCTTCTTCACAAGCTCTTTAGTTTTTACATATGGCACCAAAGTTGCACCAACTCCTCCCCCATCTGGTGCTGGAGGACCTAGTTCTAGCTAGGCACCACCCCAGTTCGAAATGGCTGAGGTGGCAGCAGCCTTGAGGTCCTTGGTTGCAACGCAACAAGCAATTTTCACAGCTCAGTCAAAATATGATGAGTCCACCTGGGGTCTCACTAGAGATGATTACTCTGACAGCTGGTCAACCTCATCCTGAAGCTAGGGGACCACCCCAGGCACCATAAAGGACCAACCTACTCCTCAATGGAGGAAGGACATTATTGACCCTAGGCATTTACATCTGAGGAGGCAAGGAAACCCTTGCCCTGAGGATAGGTATGATGATATGGAGGCCAAAGATGCTCCAAAAGACTACTGGGAGCCGTATCAGGTTTCAAATAACACGGTACATCCTATCCAGCAGAGCAGAGGTTGTGGGGGCAGAAGATATGGTGGTGCCCAACAAAGAGGATCATCTTTTGATCGCCTGAGAAGAGGGTCATACTTTGAAAGGCCCGGCCCAGTTAATGACCTAAGGCAGAGGTTATCCAGGTCCAGAAGTGCATTAGTCTCACAAAAGGAAGATGGGGAACATCGGACTCATAATTTCCGACCCCAACATGGCCGAGATAGGGGTCAAGAAGAGGTAAATAGCTGAAGTTGTGAAGTGAATGGGGAACCCTCAGTTTACCCCTTGGAGGTGGATGGGGATAACCTCGATCAGGAAGATGTTATAAGGCCATTGAACGATTCCATTCAACGTCTTGAAGAGAATATAGGGATCCTCAAAAAAATTTGAGACCCACTACAAAGAGGGTTCTTAGAGGGCTCCTCGTTTATGGAAAAGATAGTGAACTTCCCAACCCCTTTCAAGTTCAAACCACCTACGGTGTCCTCCAAGTATGATGGTAGCACCAACCCTGTGCACCATATTGAGATGTACTAGTCCGCAATAGACATTTACTCAATTCCAGATGAGATGAGGTGTCAGGCCTTCTTTGGGACTTTAACAGGAGCTGCACATATTTGGTTTACTTCTCTTCCAAAGAACTCTGTTGAGAACTTTAACGGCTTGGCTGAACGGTTCATTCACAATTTTTCTTTTGGGGTAAGACCTCAGAAGAAAACCACTCATTTGTTGTACATCAAGCAAAGAAAGAACGAGAGCCTAAGAGACTACATTGCTAGATTCAACAAGGAAAAATTGGAGGTTGAAGATTACGAAGAAAATACAGCTATGAAAGCCCTCATCGAAGGACTTGTTGTGGAAGCTTGCTGAAGACCCTTTTAAGTCCATGGCAGAGCTGTTAGCAACTGCAGGAAAGGTCATGAACACTGAAGATACTATGGTCGTGAAGTATGAGGATGATAACGGAAGTGGCAGCGAAAAGTTCCAAAGGAAAAAAGACGAAAAAAAGAGGTTGGCAGATCACAAGTTTGCACCCTATACTCCTCTAATTGTGAGCTGCGAGCACATCCTCAACGAAATAAAAAAATAACCGGTCCCTGAGATGTCTGGAGAAGCTAAAGGCTCCTCTGCATAAGAGGAACAAGAACCTATGGTGTGAGTTCCACCATGACCATGGCCATGTGAGAGATAAGAGCTTCGCCTTGAATGATGAGATCGAGAAGATGTTAAAGTCTGGGAAGCTCAGGAAGTATGTCGATGGTAACGCTTTTAAGAAGGGAAGAGACGAACCTAAAAAGAAGATAAATGACAGATGTCGAGATGATCCCCCAGTGATAAGAGACAATGACTCAGATGGTGATGATAAGGACGATCCATACCTCCCACCGAAAGATGATAATGCCCCTGTGAAGAGGGTTAGTATGATATCCTTCGGTGTTAACACCGTATGTGGAGGACTAGCAGGGGTGGCTCCGAAGTAGCCGACCGTAAAGCTTATGTGGCAAAGGCTAAGTGAGTGACAAAATTAGAGGTTGTGAATCTGGCATCTTCAAAGGCTAAGCTAAAGAGAAAGAAGGTAGATATGAATAGCCTAATAGTTGGATTCTCCCGACTTAACTTTAAAGGTATCTTAGCTCCGCATGATGACCCTTTAGTACTTACAACGAGAGTACATGGATGTGAGGTACAGAGAATCCTCGTAGATGGAGAAAGTTCAGCAGATGTGATGTTCTGGCCCTGTTTTAAGAGCCTAGGCCTCAGCAGAGCTAGGATGGTACCTTATCATTATCCGTTGATGGGCTTCAGTGGTGAAAAGGTCCATCCGTTGGGCATGTATCAGATGGATGTGCAAATGAGAGACGAGTGGCCTAAGAGATTGACCCGGAAGATTAATTTTTTCGTTATGAATGAAAACATCTTCTCGGCGTACAACCTCATCATAAGACGAGTATCCCTTAAGGAATTTAAGGCCGTGCCGTTGATGATCCACAAAATGCTAAAATTTCCATCCCTCTATGGGGTAGGGGAAGTGCAGGGTGACCAGACCTCGGCATGAGAATACTACTTCAACTCGGTCGAAGAGAGAGAGGCCCATAAGAGGGCAACAACCACATATAACATTGATACACTTCATCCTAGGGGTGAAACAAAATTGAAGAAAGGAGAGGTCGCGAAAGAGGTAGAATCCATCGTCCTCAATGAGGACGAACTGAAAAAAACCGTCCAAATCATCAAGGCCCTAAAACCCGAGATTAAGGAAGATCTGATAAGATTTTTGAAAAAGAGGCAGAATGTCTTCGCTTGGAGCCACGCAGACATGCCTAGAATCGACCCAGAGGTTATGTACCATAAACTAAAGGTAGCAGAAGATTCTAAGCCAATCAAATAAAGATGAATATTTTCTCCAGGGAAAATTATGATGTCATCAGGGAAGAGGACAGAAAGTTGGAAGAGGAAAAAATTTATCAGGGATGTCATATACCCAAAGTGGTTATCTAACACCGTCATTGTGACCAAAATTAACGGAAAATGGAGGATGTGCATTGACTTCACTAACCTGAACAAGTTTTGCCCAAAAGACAGCTATCCCTTACCTCGAATTGATCAAATGGTAGATGCCACGGTAGGGCATGAACTTATGAGCTTCATGGATGCATATTCAGGCTATAATCAGATCTTCATGGATGCCGAAGACTCAGAGAAGAATTCATCATAAATAAGGGGACCTATTGCTATAAGGTCATGCCCTTCGGCTTAAAGAATACAGGGGCCACATATCAACGTCTTGTAAATAAGATGTTCGAAGATCATATTAGCAAGACCATGGAGGTATATTTAAATGACATGTTGACGAAAAGCTTGAAGGCATTCACTCATGTAGCCGACTTGGAGAGGACTTTTGACACCATGGACTTATATAGGATGAAGCTCAATCCTACCAAATGTGTCTTCGGAGTAGGAGCAGAGAAATTTCTTGGATTCATCATTAATCAAAAGGGAATAGAGGCCAATCCCCCAAAAAATCAAGGCTTTTCTTGAAATGAAGACACCCAGAACCATCAAAGACGTTCAAAGGTTAACCGGAAGAGTTATTGTGCTGAACAGGTTTGTCTCTAGGTCTACAGACAAGTGTCTTCCTTTTTTTAAAGTCCTTAGAAAGGCCTTCGAATGGGATGAAGAATGAGATAAGGCCTTTAAGGATCTCAAGTCCTACCTCAGATCCCCCTATTCTTATCCCGGCCCATTCTGGGGGAGAGGTTATTCATTTATCTAGTAGTTTGGGAGTCAGCTATAAGTGAAACCATAGTATGGGAAGACGATGGGGTACAGAGGCATGTATACTTTAATCGTAAGTCCCTTCAAGGGTCTGAACAGAACTATCCTCGGATAGATAAGTTGGCCTACGTCTTGATATACGCTTCCCGAAAGATAAAGCCCTATTTCCAAGCCCAATCTATGGTTATCCCCACTAACTACCCACTAAGGCAAGTCCTACACAAGCCCAATAAATTAGGCAGATTGATGACATGGGCCATCGAGGTTGGAGAGTATGATATTATTTATCAACCCAGGGTGGCCATTAATGGGCAGGCACTCGCAGACATTGTTGTTGAGTTCACATGGGAGGAGTCTAAAATTGAGAATAGCCCAGAGATTGTAGAGGGATCAAATAGTAATGTCTTCTGAAACCCAGAAGAGGTTGTGTCCATCAGAGCCAAAAAATGAGTAGCAGAGAATGAGTAAGATAGGTACCTCTTCAAGCAAGGGACCCTCTCAGAGGGGAACTTCTCTTCAAATGAAGATATTTGGAACCTCTTCTTGGATGGGTCTTCTTGCGAGAGTTGAAGCGGTGCAGGGCTGATATTATCAGCTTCGGATGGTACCGATGTTGAATATGTGCTAAGGTTCAACTTTAAGGCTTCAAACAACGAGTCCGAGTATGAGGCGCAGATAGAGGGGCTATCCTTGGAAAAAGCCCATAGAGTTAGACGACTCCTACACACAGTGACTTGACGTTAGTTATCAACCAAGTACTTGAAGTATATGAGGCCAAGGATGAAAGGATGGCCAAATACTTGAAGAATGTAAAAACGATGCTAGAAGCCTTCGGAGAGGTGAAGATGAAGAGGTTACCTCGGTAAGACAACAGTCGTGCAGATGCACTGGCAAGGTTGGCTTCAGCAATAAGGATACTACCAGTCTAGATCTTGCTCAAACCGACTATTGAGAAAGAAGAGGTTGCTAGCCTTTGTCTCAACTTGAACCTAGGGGACTCATGGATGGACCCCCTTATCAGATATATCAGGCAGGGAGAGCTGTCGGAATCGAAGTTAAAAAGGACGAAATTGAGGTACAGAGTTGCCAAGTTCTCGATAATAGGAGATATCCTATATGAAAAAGGATTACTATTGCCTCTCCTCAGATGTGTCCATACCAGAGAGGTTACCCACGTCCTACAGGATGTACATGAGGGATCTTTCTCCAGTCATATAGGAGGAAGACCTTTAGCCAAGAGGATAATTACACAGGAATACTAGTGGCCGACCTTGGCCAAAGATGTTACTGCCTACGTGAAGAGGTGTGACAAGTGCCAGAGATTCTCCACTATCCCTCATCAACCTCATCAACCTATGACATCAATCAGTTCTCCTTGGCCATTTACAGTATAGGAGATTGACTTGGCGGTACCATTGCCAAGAGCTGTTAATAATTATCAATTTCTGATAGTAGCAATTGATTACTTCTCTAAGTGGGTAGAGGTTGAGCCGATGATCACGATTACAGAGCAAAAGACCTTCCAGTTCATTTAAAAGAGCATCATATGCAGACATGGCCTTCCAAACACCCTCATCTCAGACAACGGAACCCAGATCAAGAATTATTTTATGAAAGAGTGGGGATTAAGCCGCTCTTCTCCTCTCCTGGACGACCCTAGGTAAATGGTCAAATTGAAGTCATGAACCGAACAATCCTTGATGGGATCAAGAAGAGGTTGGAAGAAGCTAAGGGGAGATGGATAGAAGAGCTTTATGCAGTGCTATGGGCCAACAGGACAACGATAAGGACACCAACGAGGGAAACCCCATCTATGTTGGCCCATGGTTCAGAATCCATCATACCAACAGAAGTAGGACTCGCCACCCATAGAGTTCAGACCTATGACCCTCAAAGGAATGGGTAAGAAAAAAGACTTGACTTGGATCTAATTAAGGAGAGAAGATAATACATTGAGATCAGACAGGCAGCCTACCAGCAGAGAGCAGAAAACTTCTACAATCAAAGGATGAAATCAAGACCTATAGTTGTAGGAGACCTAGTGCTGAAGAAGACGTTGCAGAAGACAAACAAGCTCCACCCAAACTGGCATGGTCCTTATAAAGTAGTCGATGAGGTTGTACCTAGTACCTACCGGCTAGAAAATCTCGAAAGGGAACCTTTCTCCAATCCATGGAATGCTGATCACCTGAAGAAGTATTACATATGATGTTGCAGTTGTTTCTTTGTAATATATGTATCATTTTATCAAGAGGATATTAATGAGAAGAGCAGTTCATGTGTCAATATTGTTTCATTATATTTAAACATCATAATTTGGTGATAAGGTCTGAGGTGAGACATCATATTTTGATGACCTCAAACCATAAACATCATAAATTAGTGGAAATTTATGAGGGCAATCATCATAATTTGATGAACTCGGACCTTAAACATCATAATTTGGTGACAAGGTCTGAGGTGAGACATCATATTTTGATGACCCCAGACCTTAAACATCATAAATTGGTGGAAATTTATGAGGGTAAATATCATAATTTGATGACCTCGGACCTTATACATCATTAATTTGGGGAAATTTATGAGGGCAAACATCATAATTTTATGACCTCAGACCTTAAGCATCATTAATTCGGTGAAATTTATGAGGTGAAACATCATATTTTGGTGACCTCAAACCTTAAACATCATTAATTTGGTTAAATTTATGAGGTGAAACATCATATTTTGTTGACCTCAAACCTTAAACATCATTATTTGGTAACAAGGTCTGAGGTGAGACATCATATTTGATGACGTCATACCTTAGACATCATTAATTTGTTGAAATTTATGAGGTGAAACATCATATTTAATTTGATGAAATTTATGAGGTGAAACATCATATTTTGGTGACCTTGGACCTTAAATATCATTATTTGGTATCAAGGTCTGAGGCGAAACATGAAATTTTAGTGACCTCAGACCTTAAACATCATTAATTTGGTGTTATTTATAAGGTGAAACATCATGTTTTGGTGACCTCAGACCTTAAACATCATAAATTGGTGGAAATTTATGAGGGTAAACATCATAATTTGATGACCTCAGACCTTAAACATCATTAACTTGGTGAACTTTATGAGGTGAAACATCATATTTTGGTGACCTCAGACCTAAAACATCATTAGTTTGGTGAAATTTATGAGGTGAAACAACATATTTTGGTGACCTCGGACCTTAAACATCATTATTTAGTAACAAGGTCTGAGGTGAGACATTATATTTGATGACCTCAAACCTTAAACATCATTAATTTGATGAAATTTATGAGGTGAAACATCATATTTTTGTGACCTCGGACTTTAAACATCATTATTTGGTGGAAATTTATGAGGTGAAACATCATCTTTTGGTGACCTTTGACCTTAAACATCATTATTTGGTGGAAATTTATGAGGGTAAACATCATATTTTGATGACCTCAGACCTTAAACATCATTAATCTGGTGAAAATTATGAGGTTAACATCATACTGTGATGACCTCATACCTTAAGTCATCATTAATTTGGTGAAACACTGTGAGGGTAAACACCATATTTTGGTGACCTCAGACCTTTAAGACAACATCACTATATGATTAAAACAACATTCAAGAGAGAGCATTCCTTGAAAAAAGAAAAATCTTCTGAAGGAAATGGTGTTACATGAAGTAATCATAGTTATGGATCAAATATGCCCCAAAATATGTCATCAGAGTTTACAAAAAATTACAGACGAAAAAACAAAAATTACAAGTTAAAGGCTTCACAAATTAAGGCTCAAGGGTCGGCAGTCGCAGATGTTTCTACTTGGACGACGTTGGTAACCTCGGCTCTGTCATCTCAAGGGTTAACATCCTCAGTCGCTGTGGCTTCCAACTGTGCAGTCTCTGCAGGAGCAGCGCCTTCCTCCTCAACCTCTTGTAAGGCCTGAGCAAAGCGAGAATCACCGAAGCCCAGACCAACAAAGTCTGAGGCAACATGGTAGGAGGTTTACCTTTTGATTTGAATGTTACAAATGGATTTTTACAATGTATGGAGTCTAATGGTCAGAATCTTTTTACCAAGGTGATGGTAGAGCACTTGAACAAAACAGCTTCTGATCATGCCCCTTTACTTCTTTCTTTATAATTAATTTCTAGTGAACACTTATCTTCCAAAATTTTTGGAATTCTAATTCAAACTAAAAATATTTCATTCAGTTCTTGGAAGTATTTCAATGAAGGTAACCCCTGCAAAGTCTTGTTTCTAACCTGAAGAATTTTAGAGCGGGATTGTTTAAATGGAATAAGAAGCACTTTGGGAATTTATTCTAAAACTCCATATCAGTAGAAGATGCAGCCTTAAGAAGTGAATTTATGTTTGAAAATGATCCTACTAATGCCAATATAGAGGAAATGAGTAGATGTTCTGCTAAGTTGTCTCACCACTTAAAGCTGGAGGAAGAATACTGGAGAGAAAAGGCTAAATGTAAATGGTCCAAAGAGGGAGATGTCAATTCTAATTCTTTCACAAATTAGTTCAATCTAGGAGATAGAAGAGCTTTATTCGCAAGATAAAGAATGATGCAGGGGCATGGTTTGAAGATCAAATTCTTATCAAAGAAGAAGGTATGCTCTTTTTGAAAAAATTGACTAGAGCTGACTATTTGAGATTGGAAGATGAAGAGTTTTTATCTGTCATTCCTCCATTAATTACAAATGAAGACAATCAAGTCCTTACAACTACGCCAAGCATGAAGGAGTTCAAAAGTGCAGTTTGGGATCTTTGTGGAGATAGTGCTCGAGGTATTTATGATTTTACAGGGCATTTCTTTACATCCTCATGGGATATCATTGGTATATATGTTTGCAAAGCTATTGAAGGTTTCTATAATGGTATGGATATCCCTAAATTTTTCACTTCTACCATTATTATTCTAATCCCTAAAAAGGAACCCTCAGTATTTTGCAGAGTTTAGACCTATAAGTCTTTGCACCTTCTTCAACAAAATTCTTTCAAAAATTCATGCTTCAAGACTTTCTACTATCCTCCCTCAAGTAATTTCTCCAAACCAAAGTGGCTTTGTAAAAGAAAAACGCATAGTAGATAATATCCTATTTGCTCAAGAAATGTTTTTAATGATCTATTCAAAAATGAAGGTAGCAATGTGGCTATAAAGATATATATATTTATAAGGCTTATGAGTGGGTTTCCTAGATTTTCTTGATTAAAGTCATGAGAAAATTTGGGTTCAATGAGCTATTGATAGACTTGATTTGGAGGCTCATCTCAAATAACTTTTTCTCAATGATGATTAATGAGAAATCTTATTTATTCTTTCAATCTTATAGAGGTTTAAGACAAGGAGATCCCATATCTCTTTTATTATTTATTATTGGGGCTGAAGTATTGAGCAGAAATATTGACAAAATCTTCCAAAATTATAACAATATCAAGTTGAAAACTCCCATTAGTTGTCCTCTATTGTCCCATTTTGCCTATGATAATGATTTGATCATTTTCTCATCTGGAAGTTTCAAAATAATCAAGAGAATTAAATCAGTTCTGAACAGATATGAATGAATCTCTGGACAAGAAGTGAACAAGTCAAAAAGCTCTATATACTGCTCAAATAATATGGAGAAAGCCAAATCCAAGAAAATATCCAATCTGCTGCAGATTCCCATTAAAAATACTCCATTTATGTATCTAGGATATCCAATTTATGCTGGTAGGGTTAAATACATTCGTTTTTAGTCTTTAATAGATAAAATAAGTGCTAAACTAGAAGCGTGGAAAGCTAATCTATTATCCATGGGGGGCAAGATCACATTGATTAATCATGTGCTTCAATCAATCCCCATATATACCTTAGTTGTTATGCAACCTCCAAAGAAAATTATTTCCATCATTGAAAAAATTATGGCTGATTTTCTATGGGGATCCAAAGAAGGTACAAATAAACACCATTCGATAGCTTGGAAAGACTTATGCAAGAATTTGGTGGAGGGATGTTTAGGATTTCGATATTTAGATGACCTAATTGATACTTTTAGCATAAAGTTAGGGTAGAATTTTAGAAACAAAAATCTTTATGGACAAAGTTCTTAAAGGAAAAGTACTGTAGACTTCAACATCGAGTTATAGATAAGGTCAATAGAGGATCTCATGTTTGGAAAAGATTATCTAAACAAAAAGATATTGTAGAGAGAAATTGTAGATGGCTTATTGGTGAAGGGGATTTTAATGTCAAATGGGATAACTGGTTTAGAGCAGATGAGCTCGATTCAAATTGCATTACTAATAATATTTTTATTTCTGACCTGATTGAGTGTACAGGAGCTTGGGACTTTCAAAAAATTAACATGTTGATGCCTCCCAATTCCATCCATATATTCTCTAAAGTGTAAGTCATGGGTAATAATCACAAAGACATCCTTGTATGGACCCAAAATTCCAATGGTTTATTCACTCTCTATTCAGCTTGGCAAATGGTAACGAAGCCCTTCTTGGACTAACACTTTTATATGGCATAAAAGCATCCCTACTAAAATTTCATTCTTTCTTCTAAGACTCCTAAAAGACTGCCTTCCATTAGATGAAGATATTAAAACACTTGGGTGAGAGGACCATCTAAATGTGGTTGTTGCACTTCCCCAAATACTGAATCAGCAGATCATCTATTTGGGATCAGTGAAATTACTACTTCAATATGGTCTCATTTTGAAAATCTCTGTGGTGTGCATATTCTTAAATCTTTAATCAGAGGAAGATTAATTACCTGATGGTCTACTCCAAATAATTCTCTATGGGGAAAGCATCTTAAATTGTTTCCTCTTTTCATTTTATGGGGAATTTGGAAATCAAGGAACAAATGGAAGTTTGAGAAAGTTCTAAAGAAGACTCAAAGAGTCATCAAGGAGATCCATTCTCTGATTTTTATTCACATAAGTATTGATCTCTGCTTGCCTTTCAAATGGCATGCCCAAATTCATCCCAAGGCAGTCAACATAGTGTAATGGAAACCTCCTGATAGATCTTCTCTAAAGATAAATGTAGATGGTAGTTATAAAAGCAATCTAGGAATTATGGGAGGAGGAGGAGGAGGAATTTTGGGAAATTCATAAGGTAGATTTATCAAAGCATTTGCTTATTACTTTGGTAATGGTACTAATATACAAGCAGAAGATCTGGCTATTCTTAAAGGATTAGAAATGTGTGATTTAAGTAGATTACAAGGGTTGCATGTGGAATCTGATTCGTTAATGATTATCCAAGTCCTTAATCATCACCTAAAATGCCCATGGAGTATCATTCCAAGGTTTTAATATCAAGTTTTGTCATATTCTCAGAGAAGGAAATACATGTGCAGACTTGCTTGCAAAATATAGTGTTTCAACTAAAGATCAAATTATTCAAATTCTTTAAACTCATTTCCCAGAGAGTTAAAAGGTATCATTAATTTAGATGTTGGGGGTTTCCCAAACATTAGATTTGATAAGTAATTTGCTTTGATGTCATTGTAAAGGTGACTATTTTATAAAGTCATCCTTCTCTCTTGTAAGTTCTAGTGGAGTTTTTATTTCTAATAAATTCAAGGGGCTAAGCCCCTCTTCTTAACAAAAAATTACAAAAAAAGTGTATATATATATACACACACAGAGAGAGAGAAAGAGAGAGAGAGAGAGAGAGAGAGAGAAACTAACCGTCTTCTCATAGAATTTTTCTATTTTTTTCAGTCGAAATACGTATTAATGCAAGGTTTATTCTTTACACAACCTTTGTAATCTTTTATTGTTCCTATGTCTTGGTTATAGTGTAATTTTTAGCTTTTTCTTAATTTTCTAGGTTTTTCAAGTTTCTGGGGGGTTTCGTAAAGTTGTGTTAGGTACTTTATATGAGTGACTCATCCAAATAACTGAATACACTTATTATATGCACCAATTTTCCCCAGGTGCCTTTTTTGAGTGGTTTCCCCTCCTTAAGGGTTCTCCACCCCAAAAAAGATCTAACAACAGAATTTTGTCCCCGAACTAGCTACTTCTACTACATCAGCCCCTAATTGTTAAGTATAACATCTCTGAGTTTCATAGGTTCCTTACATTTCAAACACTAAGTGGGAACAACTTAGATACTTGCAACACCGTGTCTACTATACAGTTAAATTCTGAGGAGAAAGTCATGATGTCTAATCAATTCCTTCCTACAAAACTAGTAGACGTCCCTTTGATAAAAAAAGAGATGGCTTTTGGAGAGGCTCCCACCACCTCTTTTGAACTAACTACCTATGATGCTAGGTGGTATAAAATGGATTTAAAGATAAAGAGTTGCTAAAATGAGGGTCTCGTACTCTATCTCTGAGGATGTGACCATTAGGATTTCTATCCCAGAAGAGAAGGATTATGATATCAGGAATTCAAATGAGGTTTGTTTCCCCTTCATGATATTCAAATTTGAGTTCTTCTTCCCTTCCATTCTGTAATAAGGTCCATCTTAAAGGGTTATGGATTGACCCTTTCTCAACTACGTCCTAATGCATGAAGGTCAATGGTTTGACCCGTGATCTATTGGAAGAAGTATGTGGGTTTAATATAAATGGAGTTATATTTAAGGTTTTATATGATTTAAAAGATACCCATAAGGCCCCCTGATATTATTACTTCTCTCCTAGACATTCCAACACCAAGATGGTGCAGAATTCCTAAACCAGTAACCATAATTAGAGAACAACTTCACCTACTCTAGCCATCCCTCTCTTGGTAGACGTGCACACTAGCGGTTGGAGCCCGGCCTCGGGGCACTTCGACCGTCTTCAATTGAGGTTATGTGTAGAGATAGAGTTTCCATCCTATTTTGCACAAAATAGGCAAAAGAAGTGTTGCCGCCTAAAGAGAACGACATCAAAGACATACTGATGCTTGCAAAACCAATTAGTTCAAGGATTTGGGGACTAAGTTACGGAATTGGAAGGTGCTAGGAACCCATCCCGCCCTTTAATTCTATCATGAGCATGTGTTATTCTTCTCCTTTATAACTCCGTGAAGTGTTTACATGTAGATATAAATGGATAGTACAATTACTCGATTCGCGTCATGGATAAAGGAGGTGTGAGATCATCCTTAGGAGTGTTCCCAAAATAGTAATCAAAATATAATATGTACGTTCATCGGGTCACCGGTCATTTATAGAATAACGATGATAAATGTTGGAAAAAGCGTAAGCATGAATCACAAATATAGTATATGAAAATAATGTACGAACAAAAATAGGAAAGGAGGACTCGAATCTCGAATTTTACCTGAGATGCAAACGTATTCTAAAAAGACATCAAGGTCCACATTGTTCGCATATAACACGAGGTGGGGTTTATCCAATAAATACAATCGGGGAATTTTCTTATATGTGCGTGTGTGGAAAAAGGATGTTTTAGTGTGAGAAAATGTAATGATAAATCCCCTTTGGAATTTACAAGAAAACCCTCCTTTTCTTATTTTGTGTTTTTTTATAGAAGATATTATATGTGCAGTACAACTAATAAACAAAGGTTGGGTATCAATATATGCGATCTAATAAAAATGAAATGCTAAAATAAGAATTGAGTAACAAGAGAAAAAATAAGAGAATTTAAAGAGGGGATGAATTTAAAGTGGGAATGATATGGCCAATATAATCCCTACTACCGCGGACGCATTAACAAGAAGCCTCCGACTAGGCAGAGATAGGATGCGACACCATACAATTATCAGGCCTCATACCAAGCCAACATTGGCCGCTGCTTGGCTCTGACAGGCAGCGATATCTCCTTCAGCACGGTCGTTGCCTGGGTTCAAATAGGCTGCAGCCCCTACTCTAAAAACAGACTTGCCAACTAACCAGTTTCTAGGAGGATTGCTTACTCATCATACTTATCCATATGTCACGTGTACCAAGCACATGCCACCACCATCATGACTCCTATAAATATAGATGCTTACCTAATTATTGTAACACCCCGTATTTTTATTAATTAATTTAATTAATTAATTGGAATATTTGAAAAAAATAAATTTTTGGATTTAATTTTTTTTTTATTAAATAAATATGTTGGTTATGATTTTAGAAGAATAAAACTTCAAGCAGAATTGAAATCGGATTTAAAATGGATTTTTAGTGAAATTTTTAATATTTTTGTCGTATCGGCATTTTGTGGGAAAACTGCCGCCAGAACCGATCGATCGATCGATCGACCCTGGGAGTCGATTGATCGACCTGTCAGTTTTTGGCGCAGATCAACTTCTTAATTTTGAGAGTTTGAGTTGGTTTATGATTCTTAATTGGTATTTAACCATTCTAATCTGTAGGGGTACTTCTCATAACCACTTTTTCACAAGTTTTTTTTAGAGAACACTTCCAAAAGTTTTTCCTCTCCACCATATTCTTCAACCTCCAACATAATCGAGTTTTTGTCACAAGTTTTGGGAGGATTAATTGAGGTTTAATTAAGTTTGTACAAGAACACTTCTTTGTTAATTTTCTAGAGGAATCCAACCGTGCAACCGGTTTTTCTTCAACTTAATCTCATACATGAATATTCTATTCCTTTCCTTTAGTATTATGCGTTTTAAATGTTGCCTAAATCGTAATTTCATATTTTTCTTAAATTAATTAGCAATCTAATTAGAGAAAATGGACACTAAAACTTGGGGTTATTTTTATGAAATCTTTTAATATGAATAATATTCATACCCTTGGGTACGTATGATTAATGTGTGGATTTTGGGTTTTATTCGCGTAGGTTGCATGTAGAAAAACCTTGTTTCGAATTAAACGAATTTGGGAGCGTATAACTCACGTAATTTGTGTAGAGATAATGAAATTAGAAATATGATGTATTAATGATGGAATCTCAGTATATTGTATTTAAAATAATTAAAAGGGATTAATTGGGTACATGACGATGTGATAATTTAATTAAGATTTAATTAAATTGGACTATCATGCCTAGTTTTGTATGTTGATTTAATTATGCGTGTTTATGTGACTTGTTGGTATTATTAAATTTCCATTGTGACGACGGGTTGTTGGATATTTTTGTCTCCCTATATTTTAGGATGCCTTCTAGGTATGGGACTAGTGGGTAGGCCTTTTGATGATTTACGCCTTCTAGTTATGGGACTAGTGACGGTAGATTATTACGACTTTATTATATCAGGGGTGGGATGATTTTGATACTTTATCGTCGTTAAGCTAGCCTAGGCATGAGACTAGGTTGAGGTTTATGTTAGAAATTCATCCTATACATTGGGTAGGACGTATTGATAAATTGGGGACCCTTAGGTATGGGACTAAGGGGTATTTTGAGGATCTCACATCAATAAAAAGGGTGGGGTAGTTTAAAATTTGTGAAATTGAGAGTTGAGAATTAATGCCTACGACAAAACGGGTATTAAAATTGGTGGCAATATAAATTCTTGGGGATTGACAATTTAATCAGATTCGGCTGGTGTTTTATGTCATGTCCTGTGTGGAACCTTGTCAATTTTTGGGGGATCGACAGTTTAAACGGATTCGGCTGACGTTTTGGCAAGGGGAAGTGTGACACTTTGGTGGAAATCACCACCCGGGGCGGGAGGACCGCCATAATAAAAAGCGAGAACAATAATAAAAGTTGGTTAATTTAAATTAATTAACATCGTGGGAATTGGGAATTTAAAATCATATTGGTGTGCCTTTAAAATGGGGATCTCTACCGGTAATTAGTGATGTATATTTATCAAGTTTAATTTAAAATATTCTATTGTGATATTTATTGCGTATAATGTTGATGTCTGGATTTGAGGATCCTATTTGAGGGGAGTAGTGTGTATTCATACTCGGGGCTCTGACCTCATGCGTTGGCTAACTTTTTCAGGATAAGTTTTGGAGAAGCTGCATAGGATTGTCAGAGTGATCGTTTGGAGGTGCATCTGGAGTTTATTCGTTTTATTGCATTGCTTAATTAGACTTTCCTTTTCAGTCATATTTAATTATGAGACTTCATTTGGGTTTTTTTTGGTCCATTTGGTTCGAAAGTTATTAGTGGCGTTCGTTGGATTATTAACAGTTCTTTATTATTCAGATTTTATTAAATCAGTATTGGAAATTGGATTTATTCGGAGTTTTAGCATGTGATAGATTTTATCATTCACTTGTTATTATCAGTTGGGATTGATTCCATTATTTATATTTTTTATCGATTTATTTATGTCTCATATCTGTCTTATGCTAAGAATGGTATTTATTTAGTTCACGTCCGGCGTAGTTCGGCGGCGGTGGCTAGCCACCTCGTCTGTTGGAATGCGCGGGGTGTGATAATTATTGGGGGGACCCAAGAAGATAATTACTCGATGAAGCCCTGCTAAAATATCTACACTACCAATATATATAGAACTACACCCACGTGGGGGCTTACCAAGTTGCATCCAGCACACAAACTGCCTTGTAGTCCACTTTCGGTCTACCCGGATCCATTATACTTATGTATTCTCTTCTCCGCTCTCACTTGTACACCTCTTACGGCCCAATAATCTTGTATTGTAGAACGCATATAATGAGAGTACGACAGCAAAGTGGATATAGGCTCATTTTTATAGCCGAACCACTCTATATTTTGTGTTAGTTTCCTTGTTACTTTCTTTAATTTTATTCTACACTTGACATGATGCTTAAGAACGACTTGGGTCTGATTTCTCATATCATCATTTTGGCACCGTTTGTGGGAAAATGGGTTTTTATATCTCTTTCCCTTCATGCTCATGGGTTTTAAACACCTTATTTCATCCATGGGGGGCCCTCGGGTCCTCATCCCATGGGTGGGATTTTGGTCGTTAAACCCTTATTTCTCCATGTACACGCCCCTGGATATTTCTTTATTTCCAGATGTATTTTAGGTCTCTTTTTTATAATCTTAGATATAATTTCATACCCCCATGACATTACCCTACCTAGATAGTTCTGAAAAGCACAAAGGATTTTAGCCTCATAAAGGAGGGTAATTAGGGATGAGTTTTATATACGTAACTTGTGTTGTTTTCTCTCGTGATCTAGGATTTTTTTGCCAAATTTGTTCTATTTTTGCACAAGGGGACTATTTTTCCTGTGGTAGACCCCTAAAGGCCTTCTCCGATTATCTACACCTTCTACTATCACAGGGAGGTTGCGGCCTGGTAGTTCAAATGCCTATAGGCCACTATCCTCCTGTTACAGTTAATGTATGAGATCACTACAATTGATCACCAGAGCAAGGGATAATGATCAATTGTCCACGGACTTAATTATGGTGAATTTTCCATTGAAAAGTCCACGGAATCAACTACATGCATATAAGAGGCCATGGCCACAATAGTGTAAACTTGTAGAGTATCAAAAGACTGCATACCTATTACTATGATTAGTTCTTCCTGAATTCATTGGCTTCTCAACACTATCTGATTGATCTCAGAATATATATTTTTAAAGACTGACACAGAAGAAGACATGGAAGGAACCTTAAAGACAAGAAAAATCAAAGTGAAAAAGTTACCCAGTTACTGAGCTACATTGATCACCTGTATGACTGTCAAACCACACTCCAAGACCAGAACAACTTCCTGGCGCAGAACGTTCTGACATTAGAAGCCGCGGCCTTCACCTTAACTTAGGCTGTAGCAGCAGAAGCCGTAACCTTCACTTCCATGAATAAGGCCACTCCAATATAGGTCACAGTGGTTGCGGTCAAAGCTCAAAAGAGGAAGCTGGAGCAGTTGAAACCAGAAAAATGCTATGAGACCTACACCCCACTAATCTACCAAATTAAAGACATCTTGGATCTCATTAGAGAAGAAAAATTTCTCCGTTGGCCCGAGAAGCTAAAGTCCCCTCCCCACAAGAGGAACCGGGCCAAATGGTGCAGTTTCCATAACGATCATGGCCATGACACGAACAGTTTCCACTCCTTGAAGGACGAGGTCAAAAGGCTTGTCAAGAAAGGAGCTCTTCAATGGTTCCTGAACGATGCTTAGGGGGTGCGGCCGATGCCTGAGAGGCCACTTACCAGATTCCATCCTTATTTCTACCCATTCCCATTTTCCACCTCTTGAACTCTATCTGTGAAGATCTTTGTAGCTATATCTCATAGAATTTTGTATTTTGTTAATGTCAAAGATATATATATTTATATATATATATATGTGTGTGTGTGTGTGTGTGTGTGTGAAAGAAAATTTTGATCATATATCATCTCTTGTTCTTATGAGAAATCTTATGAGAAGTTTTCATAGTTTTACCTTCTCCTCTATTATAATCTTATGAGAAATATTTGTCTTATCATATTTTGAAAAGAAACTTAATGACCAATTATCTCAAAAAGATTATTTATTTTGGGAGGAGGATCCTGACGAGGAGACGAATTGATAGCCATAATAAAACTATGATATCCTTTATTTACAAAAGCATTTGAAGATTTATAAAGCTTCAATTAGCCACAAGGGCTCATAATCCCCGTTCTCATCTTTTGGGATGCTTCAATTAGCCAAGGGGGCTCATAATGCCCATTCTCAGCTTTTGGGATGCTTCAACTAGACATGGGGTCTCATAACACCTAGACAGGGATGGCTTAATATATATCCGATTGTAGTCGTGGGTGGCTTGATAACGAACCCATCCTAGGGAGGCTTTATAGTTCCCCAAGAAAAGAGAAGACAACAAGTAGATAAGGAGTGCGTGCTAAAGACATAAGTATACGACAATGGAAGATAATTCCCAATTTCCCCTATCCAAAAATCCCTGCTATCCTCTCTCAGAAAGTCTGCAGAAGATAACAAGCAAGGAAGATACTGCAGTAATATTGAAAAAGGGCCAAGGCTTAATCGTATACGGACAAAGGAATTTGGCCCCAGCCCATTCCAGCATTTCTGCAGAAAAGTTTTAAGTTGGACATGATAAGCTTATTGTCGTAGCCTTTTGGTCCATAGCCATTTACAGTTCCTCAATCCATTGCAGAAGTAATCAATGAAAGTTAATTCCAAAGAAGGTATTTTCGCAGCCTATGATGAGCTGGAGCCAGCATCTAAACTTCAAACTAGATTCAAAATACAAGGGACAAAAAGAAGCTGCGACAAATAAAAAGTGAGCACAAGACTTAAATGGTCGTAGTAAATAAAGTTACTCCCCAATTCACTCAATAGTTTTGCAGTGGAAATCATAGTCGTAGTTCAAATTGAGAAAATCTATGTTCTGCAGCCTTTTGAGACCGCAGCTAATTATCAATAAGCAAGTGCCATTGAACTCATAGGGTCGTAGCAATACCTAAAAAGTAGAAGGGCTCCGCAGTTAGGTGCCACACAGTTGCAGCCAAACATTAGAGTGAAAACCTTGTGTCAAGTTCAATTGAAAATAAGTGCGCATTCAAACATCCAAGTATTCAAGTGTGCAGTTCAAATGAAAGACGTCGCAGCCTTAAAAATGTGGTTGTTGCCAGTTCAAGATTTTATGGCATTCATCAAATTCTGCAGCATTATAAAGAAAAATTAAGCATGGAGTTGTAGCCTATTGGGCCATAATCATTTTAAGATTCAGATAGCTGCAACATACCACCTTTTTATAAAGAACGCAAAGCAGACATTCAAGCAATCAAGTAATCAAAATGAAGAGAAAAAAATGGTATATAGACAAATGTCAAATAGTTAATACTGAAGTTACGAAAATATTGATTGGGGCCGCAGCTTTACAAAAATGGCTACAGCCCCATATAAGTTATCAGAAGTTTAGAAAATTACAAGTACTGATCAATATGGTTGTAGACCAAAAAGTCTACAAAAGATGGTCTACTATGAGGTCGTACCATCTTCATCTTTATCTTCAGCATCATCGTCTGTTGCAGTCTCAGTTTCCTCATCTATCAGGGTCGCATTCTTCGGCTGCTTCTTAGCTCTCTCTTGTACCGCATCCCTCAGATTGGCCATGCATTCCAAGTGCTCAGTGTTTCAGAGTCCCCAGGCAAGGATCTTGTCCTTTGATTCGGGAAATTTTTTACCACCCTGTGCCGAAATTACTAGAGGCCACAGAGATATGCCTTATTGTTGGTTAGAAAGAACTCATTTGATTTCCTATAGGCTGCCACAACATCATCTGCAACTTTCCTCAAGGTTGCGGCATGGTCCTCATCCTTCTATTTTAGGGCAGCGGCATGATCACTATATTTTTGTTGGAGTGTAGAAGTATTGCTCTACTCTAACTGATCATATTTCTGCTGGAGGAGGTTAAGTTTATTTCCAAAAGAGGAGGCTTGCCTGGAAGCCTCTGCGACCTTAGCCTTAGCAATTGTAATAGATTTATGGCCTGGGTGAAATTTTATTCAGCCTCATCTTTTGACTTAGTTGAAGCCTCCAAATTTATATTCTCCAGTTGAAGTGCTGCGACAGACGATTATTTTCCTGCTTTAAAAGAGGTGGCCCTGGAAGTCTCCAAATTAGTCTTATGAACTGACTCTGCATCCCTATACAACTTGAATAGGCCTTCATATTTAGCCCTCTAGGACATAACAACGCCCGCAGCCTAAAATTTTTAAGGGTTGGTTAGTATAAAGAAATAAATAAACATAAAATAAAATGATAAAGTGCTTACCCGTAGCAGATTAAGGAGGACATATTCCTCAAGGTCCTCGTGGTCTTCTTCTACCAGGCGGTCCAAGTCAATAATGTCTAGAACTTTTCTCATTCTACTGACCGCCTTATCAGTTGTATCCCATGAAGAATTGGGATCATGTTGCCTCAGTTGAGGTAACGGACGGCCATTAGGACCCACTCATGCCCTGCTCTGGGGAGTTGGCAAGTTGGCATTAATTTCCATAATATTTCACGGAGGAGGGGGAGATCCAGAAAGAGAAACATGTAGGGGGTTGTGCCCACCTTGAAAGTCCCCAGGGGACATTATTCCTGCTGCGGTAAGTTGATCATCTATGTGGTCACCAACTTGCTTCTCCCCTGATGCAACAACATTATCAAGGGTTGTAGACATTTCTACAGGGGGGATCACTCCAGTCTCAGCCGCAGCAATTTTCTGACAAGAAGGCTCAGCAGTTGGTGCAGCTGCAGAGGTTGTCTCCTTGGGTGCCCTTTTTCTCTTCTTCCCCTTCTTCTTGGGGGTTGGATGAAGGATAACTATGTCCTCATCCATTTCAGCGAGTTGGGCAGCCAAAAGATCGCGGTCCATCTCTTCCCCTTAAAATAATAACAAGTTTTAAACAGAGGTTGTAGCAGTTTCATACAAATATTAGCCCCGACAATTTATATCATCAGCAATATATTCCACCAAAGATAAAGAATTACCTTCAGCAGTTATCTTTATTGGAACTTTCTTATTGGTAAAATAACCGTTCTCGTAAATTGACGCGGAAGCAACTAACCTACTGAATCTTTTTAGCTTATTATTAAAGTATGTTGCGTCCTCAACTCTCTTTTTGGATTTTCAGTTAAGCCCTAGAAATTCAAGAGTTGCACACAAATGTTAAGATCATTATAATCCTCGGAAGATAAGGAAAACTTAAAGGTAGGAGTAATAGAAACAAAAATTTAATAAACAGATTACCTTTTTTATAGGATGCCCCCGTGTTTGGCATCTTATACATCTTCTCTCTCTCACTCTTTTATGGATGGATTTCCCAACTCGCCCTAGAAATATAGAAAAACTTTCCTTTCAAATTTTTAACACTAGATAGCCTCTCAGTATACCGGTACTCCTTATTATTTCATAGATCAAAATAGTAGTACCATGGAAGGTCCACGAAGTTTTCCTTGGGCCAGTAAAAATGGAATAACTCCGCGAGAGTAATGTCTCAACCAAATTTTTCTTGCCAAAGAACAAACGCAGTAAGAATGGCCCCTCGGCCATTTGGATATGATTGGATTGGGACCAAATTTATCTCACTAAAAAATCTCCTAATTGGGCTAGGAACTGGTAGCCACAGCCCTTGGAGGAAGGCATGCAGAGGAAAATAAATCCCCTCATTGGGGACTGTGGAACATGACCTTTGTTCCGCAGATGGAAGCGTGTAGATTGAAGATTGAGGAAATTTAAAAGCCACAGCAACTAGGGCGGTTCACTCCTCATCCATGATACACCTGTATTCTAGGGTCGGGGAGTCTTATTCTTGTCCTGTCTAGAGGATTCAGCTAGAGTGTTTCTGGTCTCAAGATCGATAGCTATCGCGACTACCCCTTTAGTAGGAGGATTTATGTTGGAATTGTATCCTCCTTCATAACATTTGTATCCCCACTAGTGTCCTTACAGTTCAAGGAGTCCACGGAATTAGAATCAAGAGTGATGTAGTCAGGGTAGTCTTTAAGAAGACGAGGCCCAATAGGCTTCAAAGGTTATACAAATGGGATTTCAGGAGGAGAGACGCGAAAATGAGACTTCCAAAGGTCATCCAGGAAATCTGAAGGGTTCAAACTCATAGGTCGATAGCAAGACCTAAAAATAAGAAGGGCTCCGCAATTAGGTGCCACAGACACTATAGTCATAGAAGCCTCTTAGAGGTTGCGGAAGATACAAGTAGTCTAAAAGTGCAAAAAAATTAAAGTCAACTGCAGCCAACTGATTTTAAAAGCTGCAGCCAATTGATTTACAAGCCATCTAATGCAAAAAACTACAAGTACAAATTCTAAAGACTGCATCCAGTTATTCTACAGTTCAGGACTACAACCAGTGATAGTTATGATCATAAAGGATGGCAAAAGATCGCAGTAAAGTAGCACAAGTTATACTACCAGACGCGAAAAATTACACAAATAGGTAATTTGATGAAAAACGCGTTCTTAAAGATTTTAAAACCCAAGATTCTAGGGTTTTGTCCAACAACATCGGGAACATGTTCTTGGTGTTCTTGGCCAAAAATAAAATTCGAAATGGGGTCATGGTGTGGATTGGACCCAGAAAATCCAAATTTCTAACCATCAATCCAATTCAAACACCTAAAGTTACCCAGATACCCAACATATGTCAACATGTTTACCAAACCCAATTCGGTCTATCCAAAAACATAGAAATAATACACAAATAGTGTGGTTCAAAATATGAAAAGGCTACAAAACCTACAGAGGATTCAAACTCTAACTTCTATACAAGCTCAGGAAGATTAGTCGACAAAAATAATATGGATTCATAGTGAAATTCATCCAAATAGATTCAAACAAGCAGATGTTACAGAAAATGGGATTCGATAATTTCATTCAAAAGATTTCACAAATTCCAGAAATAAATGGAAGAATACTAAAGCTTAGTTCGAGGGTTACCTGGAAATCAGTGAAAGGTGGTTGTTGAGCCTCAAAATCAGTATATTCTACCTCGAACCACCATATAACATTCGCCAAAAAACTGAAAGATGAAAGCAACAGAGTTTGGCTCTCGATCTGCTCTCAAGATTCAGAAAAGGTAATGATGGCCACGGCCAAAGCCCATTTATATAAGACGGCATGGTAAGGTGAAGCGTGACCTTGTATTGACCGCAACAGCATTTGAAAATGCAATATTTTAACAATATTAATACAGTCGTAACCCCAACCCCCACCTCTTGGCACTACGGCTTGGAGGCTTACTGATATGTCCAATATAATCCCTATTACCGTAGACGAATTAACAAGAAGACGTTGCCTAAGTACACACAGGTCACGACACCATACAATTAGCAGGCCTCATACCAAGTCATCCTTGGTCAGCATTGGTCCCTACCTGGATCAGACAAGCTACGACATCTCCATCAGTACGGCTGTTGCCTGGGTTCAAACAGGTCGTAACCCCTACTCTCAAAACAGACTTGACAACTGACCGTTTTTTAGGAGGATTGCTTACTCATCAGACTTATCCATATGTCACGTGTACCAAGCACGTGACACCACCATCATGACTCCTATAAATAGTGTTGCTCACCTCATTATTAAGGGGACCCGAGAAGAGAATTACCCAACGAAGCCCTGCTAAAATATCTACATTACCTTTTGTTATAGAGCTACACCCACCATGGGGCTTACCAAGCTACAGAAGACACACAAACTACCTTGCAATCCACTTTCGATCTACCCGAATCCACTATACTCGTGTATTATCTTCTCATCTCTCACTGGTACGCCTCTTATGGCCTAATAATCTTGTATTATACAATGCATATAATGAGAGTGAGGCATCAAAGTGGATGTAGGCACCTTTTTATAGCCAAACCAATCTATATTTTGTGTTATTTTCCTTATTGTTTACTTTACTTTTATTCTACACTTGACATGATGCTTGAGAACGACTTGTGCCAAATTTCTCGTATCATAAATTATTTTGAAGATTTGAAGTTGATCTTGAATGTTGAAGGCCTTCTCTTTAAAGTGGATGAAGGTGTTAGGAGTAGAGGGAATGGTATTTGCCAAATTGGGTAAGGAAAGGATGGAATGGAATATGGGTGAGAGGTTTCCATATGAAAACCACACTGACTTCGAGAGAATGTTATTGAGATAACTGAGAGGGATGTTTCTGAGGTCCCTTTGAAGTGAGCTTATGACCTAGTTATATTGGGTTACGGGGGTGACAAAAAATATTTTCCTTGACCTGTCTATCAGTGGGAAACCCCAGACGCACTATCCATAGGTAGGGAAATGGATTTGCCATTCTGCGGTATCAGACAGATTTTTCAAAAAATGGTCATAAGACGCAATCCATAAGTTTGAATAGCATAATGGATGAACCATTGGAAAAGTGAATTCAAAGTCGTTTAATAATCATTGGGACACTCCCGAGTTTGGGAATTGACTGTGGTTAAATAGGGATCAGAAGCGGTTGTTGGACTTTTGGAAAAGACTGGAATAGATCGTTTATCCAAATTATAAGGCCGCTTTGGGCATGGGGTGACCATTAGAAAGGTTATGTAAGGAAATTCGATGTTCCAAAGTCCTTCATTTGGTTCGAAGAGTTGACCAAGTTCAAATGGGTCTCAAAAGCAACCGATGACCCTTTGGAATAAAATGTATCGTTCATCCATACTTAAAGGTTGATTCGTGCAAGGGGTAGACCATTGGAAAGGGTATTCTAAGCCTTTCAAATATTCATTCTGTCTCATTAGAGCTGAAATGTTGACCAGAGTCAAACGAAGCTCAAGGGTATCTGGTCGCCTCTAGATCTCTTTTCATAGGAAAATGGTCCATTCATTTTAACTGTAAGGCCAATTCGCGCACAGAGTGGATCATTAGAAAGGGGATTCAGGGTACCTCAAAGATACAATTAGTTTTTATTTAGGTGAAAGAGTTTACTGATAGTTAAACGGGGCCCTAGAGCATCCGGTGGCCTTCAAATTAGTACTCAAAATTCGACTTTAGGTTTCTGGCGAGGGAGGAAGTTCTAAGGACCTAAGGAGATGCTTTGGGGTACCTAGAATGTGGTGTCTATAGAGCCCTTTAGCGGGTGAGCTTGGAACGAGTGAAGACCGTTGAATAGACACCATATCGATATTGGAAAAGATGGTGTTTAAGGTCAATTATGCGGACCAGAGGAACAGGGGTGATCGGTTCAGAGGGTCAAGGTCAATTTTGAGGACCTAGGGTTGAGATGAGGATGACCAATTAGGGGGTCGAGGTTAGTTCTGAGGACCTAAAGTAGTAGGCACTGATTCTACAAGTCGAGGTCAATTCTGAGGACCTAAAGTTATAGAGACCGATACGGGTCGAGGTCAATTCTGAGGACCTAAAGTTGTAGGGACCGATTCGATGAGTTAAGGTTAAAATTAAGGGCCTAAAGTTGTAGGGATCGAATCTGTGGGTTGAGATCAATTCTAAGGACCTAAACTTGTAGGGACCAATTCTATGGGTCGAGGTCAGTTCTAAGGACCTAAAGTTGTAGGGACCGATTATGCGAGTCGAGCTTAATTATAAGGAACTAACATTGTAGAGACTGATTCTACAGGTCGAGTTCAATTCTGAGGACCTAAAGTTATAGGGATCGATTCCGTGGGTTGAGATCAATTTCTATGACCTAAAGTTGTAGGGACCATTTAGACGGATCGAGATCAATTTTGAGGACCTGGAGTTTGAGGACCTAAAGTTGTAGGGACTGATTCTATGAGTCGAGGTTAATTTCGAGGGCCTAAAGTTATAAGGATCGATTCTTCGGTATTGAGGTCAATTCTGAGGACCTAAAGTTATAGGGATCAATTTTATGGGTCGAGGTTAATTCAGAGTGATATGCCAAGTGTAGCCCCATCCCGGATATGGATTATCTGGGTCAAAGACGACCTGCACCAATCAGTCCCTAATGATGAAGTATACCTCGGTCGAGGACTCAGATCGAGCTGACTCGACCTCGACCATGATCAGTCAATGTGCCTCGCATCTTTAATCTTACAAATTACAGACCCTCGTCCTCGGCCTGCCTCAGGACGAGGACGACGGGACGAGATCTCCCAACACGATAGGTGTTATCTCCAATGGATCAAGAATCTATGACTCGGCCTCAGCCAGGACACATGGACAACAGTGGATAGTTGTAAGAGCGCATGGATATGGGGATGCGTGAGAGAGCACGCATGGGCGGCGAGCCCACGTGAGCAAAATTGTTACGACAGCATCATCCCCACATGTGGAGAATTTCTCTTAATCTTTACTCATATGCACAAGAGATAGATGGCACCGTATTATTGGACACTATGTGTTGTGCATACCTCATGCATGACTGGGGGAGTATGACACCACCCCATCCATATAAATACTTGTCTTTTACATCATTGTAAAGGATCAAAAATGGTAAATCCTAACTGAAACTCTATCAAAACCATTACTAGAGAGAGATCTTGATTGCTTGTATCCCAAGGCCATTCGTGACCATATTTAGTGGATTTCACACACTCACACAGTGGATGTAGGCCCTTCAAAGGATGAACCACTCATATCTTGTGTCATCATCTTTTGAGTCATCTCTTTCTCAATTACATATATTTGTTATACTCCATTGTTATTTGGTTTTGAGCTTACACACGTTGACTTTATGATACCATTTCTAGTATCATTAATTTGGCATCATCTATCAGGACAAGATAGTTATATTATTCCCTTTCTCTATTGCTACTCCGCCAGTTCTCTGGTGGTGGTTCAACTTCACACTTGGTATAGCTTTAACCACCATTGAAAGAGCTTTAGTTTGAGTACAAGCTCATTTTCAATTCATCCAGCTCACTTCCAGTAGATCACTTGGTTTTTTTATCATCGAAACTCTTCAATGGTATCATATCCTCCTACTATAGGTGGACCTAATACCAGGCAAGCCCGACATCAGTCAGAAATGAATGAAGTGGCGACGGCCCTGCTCTCCTTAATGGACAATCAGTGACAGATGAAGGCGACTCTTGCTGCATTTATCCAAAACATGGTGGCTAGACCTATCGTAGCTGGAGATAAGATCATAACTCCAGTCTCCAGGAAAGGTTCTCCAGATCTAGTGACAATGGGACCACCCCAAGATCCACTCGAAGATTTTCCTCCTCAATATAGGCACAGAGACATGGCTAACCCTAGGTGTTTACGCCTGGGGAGGCCAGGTCAGGAGTGCCCTGATGATGACGATAAACAGTGTGATCATGAGGATGACAGAGAATGTTGGGAGCCTTATCACATTTCTAGAGGCACTGTGAGACCAATTATTCCCATCCGAGGATATAGCGACAAATCAAATCGAGAATTTAGGCCAATGGAATTAGCTTTGGATAGACCAAGTAGAGGGTCAGCTTTTGATAGGCTCAGCCCAACATCTGATGATTTGAGGAATCGCCTCTCCAGATCTCGAAGTATCGTTGGTTCCATAAGGAATGATAGAAGTGATGATCATCAACCACCTAGAGGTCGAGACGAGGAACAACGAGAGGTGAATAGTGAAAGAGTACAGTTTTAAGGGATCCCTTAGTTCATCCGCTGATAGAGAAGGGCCTGGAGATAATATGGCTTTGGATGAGGTTGTAGCTGCAGCGGAGAGGCCCTAGAATGATTCCATTCAGTGACTAGAGGATAATATTGGGGGGATACTGAAGAGCCGAGACCCCTTGCATAGAGGTTACACTGAAGACACCCCATTTATGGCAAAGATCATGAGTTACCCAACCCCAACTAAGTTAAAGCCACCGGTGGTCATGCCTAAGTATGATGGGAGCACTAATCCCATCCACCATGTGTAGATTTACTAATCTGCTATTGATATCTACTCCGTCTCAGACGAGATGAGCAATCGGACCTTCTCAAGCACACATATCGCTGCATCTCATGTATTTTTTACTTATTTCCCTAAAAGATTGATAGATAATTTTAAGCAATTAGCAAAGAAGTTTATACACAAATAAGATGACACACCTGATATAAGTGAATCATGTAAAGAATGAAAATCCGAGAGAGTATATGGCAAGGTTCAATAAGGAGAAATTAGAGGTTGAAGATTATGAGGAAAGAATTACTATGACCACCCTGATGGGAGGCTTATAGAAAGGAAAGATCCTTTGGAAGTTTATCGAAGATCCTCTAAAGTCCATGAACGAACTCCTAGCTACAGCCGAGACAGTCATGAATGCGATGGAGGTAATGGTTTCCAAGGGTGAATATGATAAGGGAACGAGCAGCGAATGTAAGTTCCAAAAAAAACAACAAGGATGGTAAGAAGATATCAGCGGACGATAAGTTCGCTAACTATGCCCCTCTAACAGTCAGTTGTGATCACATCTTGAATGAGATCAAGAATGATCGGCCTCTGAGATGGCCTAAAAAGTTGAGAGTTCCTCCTCTCAAGAGGAATAAGAATCTGTGGTGTGATTTTCACCAAGATCATGGTCATATGACTGACATATGTTTCACCCTCAAGGACGAGATTGCGAAAATACTAAAAGTTGGCAAGTTAAGAAAGTACGGTGACAAGTATAGTTCAAAGGGTGGCCGAGATGACACTCAAAAGAGGAGGAATAACAAGTGCAAGCCTGATGCTCTAGCCAACCGATATGATAATGACTCGGATGACGATGATGAAGTAGACCCTGACCTGCCACCTCAAATTATAGATACTAAGGATCGTATCCACACAATCTCTCTTGGAGTTAAGATCTGTGGAGGATTTGTTGGAAGGGGAAAGGAGATTGCTAACAGAAAGGCTCACGTGACAGAGGATAAAGCTCTTCCTCTAAAACCTAAAGAAGTACACTCGACAGCGATTAAACTAAATAAGGTAAAAATAACTAAAGATGATATGAATATTTTCATTATTGGTTTCTCTAGATTTGATTTTAAGGAGATCTTAGCCCCACGTGATGACCCATTGGTGATTACCACCCTAGTGAATGGGTATAAGGTTCCTAGAATATTGTTTGATGGTGACAGCTTGATTGGTGTGATGTTTTGGGACTGCTACAAGAGTCAGGGGCTGAGCAAGAAGAGGCTGGTCCCGTATCACCAACCACCCATCGATTTCAGCAGCGAGAAAGTGAATCCTTTGGGAATTTATAAAATGGAAGTTAGGATGGGGAAAATATTTCTAAAATGCCTCATGAAGAAGATTGATTTCCTTGTTATGGACATAAATATCTACTCGACCTACAATATAATTCTGGGAAGGGTATCCCTCAAGGAGTTTGAGGTCGTTCCCTCAATAGCTCATCAGATGATTAAATTCCCGACTCCAAAAGGAGTAAGGGAAGTTCAGGGTGACCAAGTTGAAGCACGTGAATGCTACTTCAACTCAGCTAAGGAGAAGGAAGCATATAAGAGGTCCATAATAACTTATAACATTGATACTCTAAATGCTAGAGATGAGACTAATCTTAAAAAGGGCGAGGCCTCTGAGGAGGTAGAATCCATTGTCCTCAATGAGGACGAGCAAAGAAAAATAGTCTAAAATGGTAAAGCCCTAAAGAAGGAGATTAAAGAAGATCTGATCAAGCTATTGAAGAATAGGTAAAGCATTTTTTCCTGGAGCTATAAGGATATGCATGTCATCGATCTAAAGATCCTCTACCACAATCTCAATGTAGCCGAGGATGCAGAGTCGATAAAACAGAGAATGGGAGTCTTCTCTCAAGAGAAATATGATGTCATCAAAGAAGAGGTGAAGAATTTAGAAAAGGATGACTTCATTAGGGAGGTAATTTACCCTGAGTGGTTAGAAAATGCAGTCGTCATCCCCAAGGCAATTGGAAAGTAGAGGATGTGCGTTGATTTTACAAATCTAAACAAAGCATGTCCCAAAGACAGATTTCCCTTGCCCAGGATAGACCAAATGGTTGATGCTATTGCCGGCCATGAATTAATGAGTTTTGTGGATGCCTACTCAGGCTATAATCAGATTTTAATGAATCTGTCCAATGTAGAGAAGACATCTTTTATAACTGACAAGGGGACTTATTATTACAAGGTCATGCACTTCGGCTTGAAGAATGTCGGGGCAACACATAAACATATCAAATATTAGTCAATAAGATATTTGATGAGCATATTAGGAAGACGATGGAGGTTTATTTCGATGACATGTTGATGAAGATTCTCAAGGCTGACACTCGTGTGGCCAATTTTGAGGCAACTTTTGATACTATAGATGAGTTTAGGGTGAAACTCAACCTCACCAAGTGTGCCTTCAGCGTAAGGGCAGTCAAGTTCTTGGGCTTTATCGTGATTAAAATGGGGATTAAGGGAAACCCCGAGAAGATCAAAGCTTTAATGGAGATGAGGACTCCAACAATAATAAAAGATGTGCAGAGGTTAACTGGATGGGTGGAAGCATTGAATAGATTTGTATCCAGAGCTATCGATAAGTGCCTTACCTTCTTTAAGGTGCTCAGAAAATATTTTGAGTGGAATAAGGAATGCGATAAATCCTTTCAAGAGTTGAAGACCTACATCGGCTCTCCCCTCCTGCTGTCAAGACCAATTTAGGGAGAAAAGTTGTATTTGTACCTAGCAGTGTCGGAATCGTCCATTAGTGTTGCCATCGTCAGAGATGAGGATCGTGTACAAAATCTCATGTACTTTAATAGTAAGGCCCTCTTGGGGGCTAAGCAGAGACATTGTAAAATAGAGAAGTTGGTCTATGCTATAATCCATGTGTCAAGGAAGATGAAGCCATACTTCCAGGCACATATTATGGTCGTCCTCATCGACTCTCCTTTTAGAAAAATCATCCATAAACTTGGTTAGGCAATTTTGATATCATCTATTACCAAAGAATGGACATTAGGGGCAAGCCTTAGATGATTTTTTTTCCAAGTTCACGTGGGATGAGTCCGACATAGAAGAGATTGAGACTTCATCTTGTGAGCCAGAAGGAAGAGATGTCTCCACCCCACTGAGGTGGAGATGAGTAAAGCAAGGAGTAAGGTGTCTAAGAATGAGGAAGAGAGGTACCTCTTCAAGAATGGGACCGTGGAAGAGGGTAATTTTTCTAAAGATAGTACTGTGTGGAACTTGTTTATTAATTACTCTTCGTGTAAGGTCGAAAGTGGAGCAGGTTTGATTGTGTCGGCCCTAGATGGAACTGACATTGAATATGCCCTGAGGTTCAATTTCAAATCCTCAAAAAATGACTCAGAATATAAGGCCCTTTTGAAAGGACTCTCCCTTGCCAGGGAACTGAATGTCGGCCAACTCTTAGTTCATAGTGACTCCAGGTTAGTTGTGAATAAAATTTTGGGAATAAATGAGGCCACAGATGAAAGAATAGACAAATACCTTGGAAGGGTAAAAGAAACAGTAAAGCACTTTAGATAGGTGTAGCTAAAGAGGATACATCGGCTAGACAATAACCGAGCCAATGCTTTAGCGAGGTTACCTTCCACCATAAGAATAAAAATCCGAAGGTCGGTAGAGATATTATATCAGTCGACCATTGAATAGGAATATAGCACGATGTAATTTTGTTTTAATTTGTACATGGGAGCTTCTTGGATGGACCCTATCATCCGATACATCAGAGATGGGGAGTTGCCAAATTCTAAAGTCAAGAAGAAGAAATTAAGGTATAAAGCGACAAAGTTTTCCATCATAGGAGACATCCTATAGAAAAAAGGATTCCTACTCCCTTTAATCAGATGTTTCCATCCGTCTGAGATAGAGTACATTTTAAAAGACGTGCATAAATGATGTTACTCCAGTCACATAGGAGGAAGGTCATTAACGAAGAGAATGATCACTCAGGGATATTGGTGGATGATATGGCTAAGGATGTAGCTGTATATGTGAAGAAATGTGACTAGTGCCAACTGTTTACCACCATTCCCCATCAGCCTCACCAGCCTCTGACCTTTATCACTTCCCCTTGGCCATTTTCAATTTGGGGGACTGATTTAGTACGACCATTTCCAAGGGCTGTAAACAATTATCGATATCTGATAGTAGCTATCGACTATTTTTTAAGTGGGTGGAGGCCGAGGCAATGATCACCATAACAGAGAATAAGACCTTCCAATTTATTTGGAAGAATATTATCTATAAATATGGTATGCCTAACACTTTGATTTAAGATAATGGGAGGCAATTTAAGAGCATTTCCCTAGAGAAGTATTATGAGCAGGTCGGCATCAAACAGTTCTTTTCAACTCCACTCTAACCCTAGGCCAATGGACAGACAGAGGTAACAAAAAGAACAATTCTCTACGAAATTAAGAAAATTTTGGAAGATGCCAAGGGAATATGGATCGAAGAGGTGCACGCCGTTGTATGGGTCTATAGAACGACGAAAAGGCCACCAACGGGGGAGACCCGGTTCATACTAGCATATGGCTCAGAGGTCGTAGTGTCGACAGAGATTGGTCTCCCAACCCATAAGGTCAAGACATATAACCCGGAGTAGAATGTTACAGAACGAAGATTGGATCTAGACCTAGTGGAAGAAAGAAGAGAAGACGTTGAGGTTAGGCAAGTTTCCAATCATCAAAGAACATTGAAATTCTATAATAAGAAGTAAAAGTCCAACCATTGGCAGTAGGAGACCTAGTTCTAAAGAAGACTTTGAAAAATCCCAACAAACTTCATCCTAACTGGAATGGTCCATACCTAGTAATTAAAGAGGTGGTCCCAAGAACGTATAGACTGCAAAACTTAGAAGGAGAGCCAATCTCCAATCCATGGAATGCAGATCATCTCAAGAAATACTATCAGTAGGAGTTTTGTATTAATTTCATTTGTCTATGTATATAAGATGAAGATTATGAATGAAAAATATCCAAGTATTCTCTCCTATTTTGTTGTATCAGTAATTTTAGATTGTACGAGTTCATCTTAATCTATCAAACATCATTCGTGGTGAAATAACTTTAACTTTCTCTCGGTGACATGATAGTCCTAAAGGGGTCAACCTCATCCATGGAATCTCAATAACAACAAGAGGTTGGAAAAATCACTTTGTTGTGGTTCATGTTAAGCATCATTAATTTGGCGGAAGAACTCTCTCGGCCGGGACGATAGTGTATAGACAGGATTTTCCTCGTCCATACACTCTTAAAATGATGAGAGATGCAAACACCATAACTTGGTGAATTCAAATTTAAAAATCACTTTATTGTGGTTCATGATTAAAAATTATTAACTTGGTGGAAGAACTCTCTTGACTGAGACGACGGTGTATGGAAGGGATTGCCCTCATCCATACACTCTCAAAACGATGAGAGGGGACTTGTGATGCAAAAACCATTACTTGGTGAATTCAAATTTAAAAATCACTTTATTGTGGTTAATTATTAAACATAATTTACTTGGTGTAATAACTCTCTCGGCGATACGATAATGTATGGACATGATTTCCCTCATCTATACACTCTCAAAACGACGAGAGTGGACTTGAGAAGCAAACACCATAACTTGGTGGATTTAAAATTATAATGTCTTATCTCGCCTATAGATGAGACGATGTTTGATAACTCATTTGTACTTAGTTGTTGGTTTCAAGATTATAAACTATTTTAATTGTGGTTACTTGATTAAAACATCAGACGTAGTCATACATTCAAGCGAGCAGAAATAATTCATGAATATAAGAGGAAATATCATTCATTCATTCTAGAGTACGAGGAAATAGTTGGTACAAATTTAAGTCCAAAATAAAAATTCGGTCACAAGTGTTTCCAAAAAAAGGGGCAATTACAAAATAAAAGGTATTGGCCATAAGCAGACACCCTACTGAGTTGTCTTAGTGTTTACATTTGTCTTAGCATCATCCCCAATTACAGTCATCGTCTCAACATTGACGTTATCTACTTCAGCAGGAGGGTCATCGGTCGTCCCTTCTCCCTCGGCAGCGGTCGAGGACTGAAAATATGATAGAGTTTAGTAAATAGAGGTCCCCAATGTCAGGTGCCTACAGTGATGGACGGATGGCTCAGATAAATTCAACAACTTTAAGGACGAACCATATACAGATCGTCTTGATCCCCCTTTCAAGGTATTCCAGCCCGACCTTGAAATTTATCTGAAGCCTTATAGGCTTCAATAGCCTCGTCCTTATCCCTCTATATAGAAGTAGCAAGGTCGGACTAGAACCAAGTGGCTTGCGCCTTTAGAGTTTCATCCTTCTCTTTCAAGGAATTGTCTTTCACTATAAGTTTATTGCTATGCTATAGCTTCAACTCCTCGATGGACTGTTTATACTCGATCCTTCATTCTTTCATCTTTTTCTTCAGGTCGGCCTCGGCTTGTATGACCCTATTAGCATCTTGAAGCTTCTGTTGATAATCATCTATCCACCTGGTGGACGAGGTTGGGTCGCACACAAACTGTAAAAAATAAAGAGGTCATAATCAAAGTAAGACGAAAATAATACGAGATGAGACCAAAGGAAAGTAAGAGGTAGATATCTGCGCCATGTGATGGAGGTCGAAGTCATAAACCTTGGCAAGGGGGAATCTTCCCTAAAAATTCATAGTTGGCCTCTGAGGGGGCTATAAACATGGCAGCCTTTGCTGCCGAGATGCTGATAATCAGTGAGTTAGGGTTTGTCTTTAGATGGGCCATTTTGATTGCCTAAAAAGACTCATAAGACGAAGAGGAACTGGAAGTAGTTTCTGTAGTGATGATCTTCTGCCTTGTCTGGGGATCAGTAAGAGTGTCTTTAGGGGCCATGGGTTCCTTCCTTTTGTGGGTGACCTCAGGTTGGGTGGGCCCTCCAGTTGTTGATTTCTTGATTGGCTACTTGTTTCTTTTCTTCCCAAAGATAGATTGAAGACTGGGAACCATCATATTCAAAACTTCGTCTGAAATGTTAGGAGGATGATCTGTGAAGAAGAAGAAAAATAATTAGAAATAATGTGAGAAGACGAGAGAAGACTTCAAAGGGTTTAAATAACTCACGCAGCTCATTGAGGGGGCAACCCCCAGGCCAAACTCGTCAAGATACTTAGGGACCATGCGATGCTCAAATTTGGGAAGGGAACCATCATTTCCCTGATCCCTCAAATAGTCAACTACATCCCATTCCTCAAGGCTGAGGTCGGTGTCCAACTTCGCTGTCATCAAAGGGTTAGCCCAGGAATATGGAACTTTAGATTCATCCTCAATTGGGTCATCCTCGGCTAGGAACTCCCAGGACCCAGAGATAAATAAGAATCTTTATTTCCAATAGTGATTTGATGTTTGAGAACTTGAATAATCTTTTTTCCTGGTTTCCTGGCCTCTAATTGAAAATTATTGGCTTGATTGGTTGAAGACGAGATGTTATAGCAGGATGAGAAAAGCTTAGCAGAAGGCTCATTTGTAAACATATTATTCCATAGGGAGACATATTCGAAGATGATCCTCCATGAATTGAGGCATAATTGGGATGGTGTAACCCCTAGAACGGATTAGATAGCTCGAATGGCAGGGTGGAAAGTCAATCTGACACTGATCCTAAACATCTGATCATAAACAGCGACTTACCCCTCCCGAGCTTGAAATACTATCTCATCTGAAACCCTTTATAGAAATATCAATCTTAATTCCATACAAATATCTTCATTGAAGGAGATCAGTCACTTTGATAGTAAAGACGAAAGATTCGGCATACGAAGTGTCAATAGGTTCCATGACCTCGGGGTAGATGTCCTCACCAACATCCTCAAGGGTTGGGGGGGCCTCTGGGAACCACTCATGAAATTCATGATAGCTTATGGCTGAGACAGGAATGGTAGTTTGGTTAGAAGTCGGCTCGTCGTTGAGATAAATGATATGAATGGAAGAGTCATCTTGACCAAATGATTCGGCCTCATAGGAAGATGACATCTGAGATTATGATTCTTGCATTGTTTTTTCGAAATATTTTTCCTCGTCTTGAGCATAGGATGAGAGGGGTATGTCAGAGGATGAGGGAAAAATTATCTTTAAACGGATTGGAAATATGGGTCATACCCAGTGGGGGTCGGCTCTACACCTAACCTCGTCCTCTTCCTCTACCCTACGTATATCCTGGAAGCACCTCTCCCTAAGTGTGGGGAACTATTCAGCTAAATTATAAAGGTTTTGTAACATCCAAAAGTCGAGGTAGGACTTGAGTTAACAAGAAGCTAAAAGCTTAAAAAGAATAACAATTTGGGCTTTAACCCAAAGATTAAAATGGGCAAGTGAATCGTTTCCATTAAGAACAACCAAGAAATAGTGAAGAACAATCTCAATTGATGTTTTACCAGAGTTCAACCACTCTAGAATTTAAGGGTTAATATGGATAAAAAAGACCACAAAGCCTAAAGGCTACTAGCCTAACCCCCAAAAGCACCGTAAAGTCACTTTAAGACAACCCTAAAACCACCAATCATAGTCCCCAGAGAAATACTCAAGCTCGTCAAAAAAACTTAATACAACTGAAATGAAAGAAAAATAAAACCAGTAAATGAATGGGAAAGGGTGAATAGAGATTACCTCAAGGTGTATATGAGCTTTAAGTAGAAGTAGAGCCCTAACTCCAGTGCAGGAAATACTTGATTAAAAAAGAGAGATAAGTTGGTTTTAGAGAGGGAAATGGTTGACGCATAAAGAAGAAAGAGTGGAAAGAGAAAATAGTTTTTAAGACCATTTAAATACTTGTAATGATTTTACAAAAGTTTCAAGGCGCGTCATCATTTTAGGCACAAAACCCTAAGAGTTTATCCGTCATTTATGTATCGACTAGATGCAACCCTGTGAGAATTATGACAACTCCCAGATCAAACTTGTAATGTACTTGATGATTGCCATGTGTTTCCTTAACAACTGCCATCAGCATCTTCAGACATTATTACCCCTCAGCCTCCTCCTCACATCTGAGACTAAGGGCTAAGGGTGATTGTTATGCCAAGTATAGCCCGTACCGGATATGGATTATCTCGATCAAAGACGACTTGGACTAATTAATACCTAATAATGAAGTATGCCTCGGTCGGGGACTCAGCCCGAGCGACTCGGACTTGACCAGGATCAGCTAATGTGCCTCAAATTTTTAATTTTATGAACTATAGACCCTAGGCCTCAGCCTGCCTCAGGCTAAGGACGAGGGGATAATATTTCCCCTCATGACAGGTGTTATCTCTAATGGATCATGAATCTATGACTCAACCTCATCGAGGACAGATGGATGACAGTGAATAACTGGTAGAGTGCGTGGATTTGGGAACACGTGAGAGAGCACACATGGGCTACAAGCCCATGTCATCAAAACCGTTACAACAGCAACAAACCACTTGTGTAGAATATCTCTTAGTCATTACTTACATGCACAAGAGACATATGCTCAAGTGAGAGAGAGAGAGAGAGAGAGAGAGAGCTTGAGTGCTTGTATCCCAAGGCCATTAGTGCCCATATTTAGTTGATTTCACACACTCACACAGTGGATGTCCCTTCAAAGGTTAAACCACTTATAACCGGTATTATCATCTTCTTTACCTCATATATTTCTCTATTACATATATTTGTTATACTCTATTATTTTTTGGTTTGAGCTTACACACATTGAATTAGTGATACCATTTCTAGTATCATCACTAAGTACCTAAAGTTGTAGGAACCGATTATGCAGGTCGAGGTCAATTATGAGGACCTAATGTTATGACGATCGATTCTACTGGTTGAGGTCAATTCTGAGGACCTAGAGTTGTGATACAAGGAGTTTTCTCAGAAAATTTTTAAATTGTATATGTGGTTCTGCTGGGGATTGTGTTGCTTTAAGACTCTACCGGGGAAGGATTTACCCTCGAGACATTTGGTTGGGAATTATTTTATTTTGATAAAGGATAAATTCTCTAGGGAAGCCATGGGGGATTTTGATTGTAAGCATATCTTGAAATTCCGCTGGATATGTTGGGATAAAGTTTAGCGTGGAAATTTTCGTTGGGGAAGTGATAAGGTAATTTTTTTGGGAAGCGCTTATATTGAGGTTGGGATTACGCTGGGGAAGACTTTGGATTTGAGATTCTATTGGGGAATTGTAGTAAACTTGGGATTCGAGCGCATTGTTGGTTTTGTTTGTGAAATATATTGAGGGTAGGTTAGGTTTTATACTGGGGATAAGAGAGTAATATCAATCCTGATGGGGACTTTGAGAGTTTATAAAGGGTTTAGTTTTCCAAAAAATGGTTTTCTTTATGAAGAAGTGTTCCAATATATGCCTGGTATTGTTAGATATTTGTAGGGTAATTTTTATATTTTTACAAAATATTAAGGGGGTTGCCGATCGGTATTATGTAGGTGTTTTCGTTTGTAAATGGCATGGACTCCTGGGCTTCATTGGCAAGAGGAATAGGCGGGTGCCGATCAGTATGTGCATGGTCATGCCGATTAGCATGTAGTTTAATCCTTTATAAAAATGAGAGACCCCTCCTCATTTTTCACACTTTCAAGTGTTTTAATCTTCTACTTCCTTTCTCTCAAAATCGTTCCTAAGTCCTTTTTCTTCAAGACTTCAAATGGAGAGTTCTTTTAGCGAGGGATTCAACTTGTAGTGGATGAATGTTAACGACTGGGTTAGCATAGAGTGGTAGTCTAGGGTGCCCATTTCCTTGGGTAATGAAATGATTTTAACTTATTTGAGATTGTTGATGATGAGTGCACTCTTCTATGCAATCCTGCACACAATCATTCATCTACGGTGAGAAACCTTAGTGGCTACATGAGTATGGTGACTTTTGATACTCTTTTTTCCTTTTTCTTTATTTTGTTGTGTTTGATGAAAGGTTTCTTCTTCTCTTTAGTTACGGCAGACTAATATAGATCTTTTAGAGCATGCGTTCTTGGGGGACGATTGGGTTGAAGGATGTTTGGAAGCGACTCCCGACGAAACGATAGTGCGCTAGATGGTTTCTTTTAATGGTTTTAGTTGCCTGGCACAGGCCTTGGATGAGACGTCGTGTTCTACTGCGGTGTTGTGTGATTTGGGAGAGAGGTGGTGGGACACTACCCACACATTACATTTGGGCTTCGGGGAGATGACTATTACTCCCATAGATGTTCAGCATCTACTGGGGATAGATTGTGAGGGTGTGTAGATAGAGGTGGATCGCACTGTGAGGGTAATGCTGGAAGTGATTCAGGAGGCATTGGGGGATGTAGGCGTGATTATTTATCTTCTCTTTAGGAGGTTCTCTTGAGTAGAAGGATAGATAATACTGACGGGTGGCAGGTGAGACAGATGGCCCGATTGTTCGTTCTTCTTTTTATTGGCGGATTTTTGGTGGCGATGTCCTTCATCTCTGGTTTTTGTCATTTCTGAGGATGTTTTTCGACGTCCAATTTTATAATTGGAGGAGCCTGACTTTGGTGACCCTTTATTCTCCTTTGTATGCGTTCAGCTAGTGCTGTCGGCAGACTTTTATAGGGGCCACGTACCTTTTGGAAGTAACTTTTTTATTTATTTTTCTTTTCATGTATTTCCTTGGGTTCTTATTTAGCTTTTTCTTTGTTGATTCCTGTCTTTTGCAGACGTGGTTTTATGAGGTGATTGGGCTCAACGTGAGGTTGATAGCCCAAAAGGATGAGGATTTGGGGTACTTCTATCAGATGTTCTGGTTGTAGAAGTCCAACTAGCGATCGAACCAGTACTTATCCTTGGAGGCAGGGGGACAAGATTTGAACACCTATACGAGTGATCAGCTTATTTTTTATCTCTTCTGAGTCATTTTTGGAATTTTCTTTCTTACATGAATTTTGATTCTTTATTGGGGATTGTAGGTGACCTTTTACCCTTGGGGTATGATTCCTTAGTTTATAGGGGTGATGGTTATGCATGCACATATGCGGCATTTGATGGCACACGAGTTTGGGTGCATATGGCACCTGGGAGAGAGGGTGGTGTGACAGATTATGGAGCATGATGTGGTGGTCCCACTGCTGGTGTCATCGATGTATATAAGTTGAGTGTGAGAGATGTCTACCGAGGCTCGGGCAGTAGTGCTAATCGGAAAGCCTTACACATTTTATACGAATACGATGGCAATTGATTATTACCTATATTTCGTGACGATCTGGTTGATTCCCTTTTGCATTTATGATGTGGTGAATATACCTCCACCTCCTACGGCTTTGCATAGGGGTACTAGCAAGCCGGTGGGATCTTCCCACAACACGTGTGGTACATCATCGACAGCGACAGAGGAGGCTCCGATTATCCACTTCACTCCTCTTTTTATAATTTTTGATTGAATAGCGAGGGGACATTGAGCATTTTACACCATCCTAATACATCAGCATCGGGTTGATGGGGCTTATGGATGATGTGCTTCAGCCTGAGGTATATTCTTCTTATTTTTTCTTGTCTCTCTTGATTCTTTATTTTCTTTTTAGTGACTGATTGGTCTTTTTCTTTTGTTTCTTTGCTTGTAGTATGTGAAGGTGTCGACCACATGGCTGAAGTATATTAAGGACTTTAATGAGCCCAAGCCCAAGACCCAGGACCCGGACCCGGACACGGGCACGGGCCGGGCCGGACGGACGGCGGCGGCGGCGCGCGCGCGTGTGTGACTTGGCCCATTGGGTCTGCCCCACATACCCACAAAAACTTGAATGCCCAAAGGGCTGAACCTTTGTTCCCAAAAAATTATAAATATACACAACACTTTTTTTCATTCCCACCGATGTGGGACACTGCAAAAGGCAGTTTTAAAGCTTTGAAAGCTTTTGCACTACACAGCTGTTAATGAGCCAGCTGTTCCAACAATCCCCCACTTGCAAAACTTGAAAACATTTTATCGAGCAATAATCTATAGAATTGTGCATAAGCAAAGGTGTCTTTCGACTTGAACCTTTACGTAGTAAAGATGATTCAGAATATACTAGAGTAACCGTAGTTTTGAACTCTATCTCTGACAACATCCCACACACAACCCTACTTGGGTGTAAGTCTAATAGCTAGCACGTTACGGCCATGTGCTTCTATCCCAGTATAGTGAACGCTTTAGGAATTTGCCCAAAATATCCATAGGAAGCGGCCACACTTCCACATTCACATAGGTGAGTCTATCAAGAATACTCCTGTAGCTAAGTACCCCACTCAAAATAAAGCTATAGATCTCATTAAGAGTTATCATAACTCATCCTTAACTCGCTTCAGGATATCATGCTCCTTAGGGATGGACTCGGAGTAAAACCCCGTTCTATTTTAATTAATAATCGCATGATTCAACCCATATCACTTGTGACTTGTTATTACCCTTTGAACATATTTCTTGGGATCTCCAGTCTATATGTTGGGTTACCATCACAAATGACTCATTTATCCAAGGGCTTTAGTCCCATCCCTTTCGTGGTGTTCCACACCTTTTCCCTAGCTAGTCCTTTCGTCAAAGGATCAGCTAAGTTCTGTTCAGACCGTATATGATCCACCCTCACAGCACCCGTAGAGATAAATTCTCTAACAGTACTGTGCTTACGACGTATTTGTCGTTTCTTACCGTTATAATAACGGTTCTCAACTTTTGCAATAGCCGCGGTACTATCACAATGAATCAAAACGGCTGGAATCGGTCTTTCCCATAATGGGATATCTGACAGGAGGTTTCTTAACCAACCTGCCTCTTCACTAGCAGCAGCTAGCGCTATCATCTCAGACTCCATAGTGGATTGAGCCAAAATAGTTTGTTTCTTAGATTTCCAAGAAACTGCACCACCAGCGATGCTAAATATATATCCACTAGTAGCCTTAGAATCATCAGATAGGGTGTTCCAATCTGCATCACTAAATCCTTCAAGGACACCGGGATGCTTATTATAGTGTAATCCGAGGTTCATCGTCCTTTTAAGGTACCGCATGACCCTCTCAATAGCATGCCAATGCTCCATACTAGGTCTACTAGTAAATCTACATAGTACTCCCACAGCATAAGCTATGTCAGGTCTAGTGCAATCTGTAGCATAACGTAAGCTACCAATAATGCTTGCATAAGCATTTTGGTTTACACTGTCGCCAGTGTTCTTAAATAACTTTACACTAGGGTCAAATGGAGTACTAGCAGGTTTACAGTCAAAGTAATTATATTTCTTTAGAACTTTCTCAATGTAATGAGATTGATCCAAAGAAAGTCCCTTTTCTGACCTAGTAATATTAATTCCTAATATTACACTATCTTCACCCAAATCCTTCATATCAAAGTTGGCACATAATAATGATTTAACATTTTCTACGGCATGAATATTAGAACCAAATATAAGCAAGTCATCAACATAAAGACATATGATAGTGCAAATGTTCTCAACATATTTATAATAAATGCATTTGTCACTTTCATTAAATTTAAACCCATTAGAGATGACTAGGCTATCAAATTTATCATGCCATTGTTTAGGTGCCTGTTTGAGTCCATAAAGAGATTTATCTAATTTACACACTTTATTTTCTTGACCGTGTACAATAAAACCTTCAGGTTGATACATATAAATCTCTTCTTCTAATTCTCCATTTAAAAATGCAGTTTTAACATCCATTTGGTGTACAATTAAATCATTTAAGGCAGCTATAGCAAATAGTACACGTATAGACGTTATTCTAGTCACGGGTGAAAATGTGTCAAAAAAGTCTACATTTTCTCTTTGTCTAAAACCTTTAGCAACAAGACGTGCCTTATATTTTTCAACAGTGCCATCAGGTTTTAATTTCTTTTTAAGAATCCATTTACACCCAATTGTTTTACATCCAGGAGGAAGGTCCACTAAATGCCAAGTTTTATTTGTTTCCAAAGAATCCATTTCATCATTAATAGCCTCTTGCCATAAATCGGCATCTAAAGAAGATAAGGCTTCTTGAATAGTGTTAGGATCCTCCTCTAAGGTGTAAGCATAAAAGTCGGGACCGAAATCTTTTTCTACACGAGCCCTTTTACTTTTTCGAATTTCTAAAATGGATTCATTATTTTCTTTATTTATATTTAAAGAAATATTAGTGGATGACTCGCCCCCACTATTCCTCAATTTAAAAGGAAATTTATCTTCATAAAAGTCGGCGTCATTTGATTCAATAATTACTTGATTTTTCAAGTCATAAAATCGGTATGCTTTGCTATTAATAGCATAGCCTATAAAAACACACTCATATGCTCTACTTGCCAATTTAGACCTTTTAGGGTCGGGTATACGTACATAGGCTAAGCACCCCCACGTTCTAAAGTATGACACGTTAGGCTTAATATTTTCCAAATTTCATAAGGAGATATTTTCATTTTAGTCTTAGGAATTCTATTAAGCACGTGACACACAGTCAAAATAATTTCACCCCACCAATGTGAGGCAGCCCCGGAATTTAATAAAATAGCCACAACTAATTCAGTTAATGTCCTATTTTTTCTTTCGGCTTTACCGTTCATTTCGGGCGAATAAGGGGCAGTTTTTTCGTGAATAATACCGTGGGTTTTATAAAATTCAATAAATAGTCCAGAATCATATTCGGTGCCTCTATCACTACGTAACCTTTTTATTTTCCGATTAAATTGATTTTCAATTTCATTAAGGAAAATTTTAAACATGTCAAACGCTTCACTTTTATTTTTCATTAAATACACAAATGAATAATCGGAACAATCATCAATAAAAGTTATAAAATAACGTTTGCCATTTCTAGTTGTGAAACCATCCAATTCACAAATATCCGAATGAATTAAATCAAGTGGTTCAGATTCTCTAAAAACAGATTTATGTGGTGTCTTAGTGATTTTTGCTTGACTACACCATTCACATTTTTCAAAATCATTTAATGATAATTCGGGAATTAATCCTAAAGTGCTCATATTTTTAACAAGTCGTTTATTAACATGACAAAGCCTAGCATGCCAAATATTAAATGAACAAGCAATATAAGCAGAAGGAGAAATTTTATTCATTGCATCAACATTCAATTTAAACATCCCATCAGTGGCATAACCCTTGCCTACAAAAATTCCATTTTTGGTCAAAGTAAATAAATCAGCACCAATAGTTTGAGTAAAGCCAGCTTTGTTGAGAAGATAGCCCGAAACCAAATTTTTCCTTATCTCGGGAGTGTGAAGAACATCTTTGAGGATAATTGTCTTTCCCGAAGTGAACTTCAATTCCACATTTCCAGTACCAGCAACCTCGGTGGAGTGAGAATCACCCAACAACACCTTCTTATCTGCAGTCTCAGAATAAGTCTTAAATAGACTACGGTCATAACAGATATGGCGGGAAGCGCCAGTATCCAACCACCACCCTTCGGCACCGCTAACCATGTTGATTTCTAAAATCATAGCACATAGGTCCTCTTCGGTCAAATTCGCTTGTGCTTGTGGCACGTTGCGACATTTGCGAGCCATATGGCCAGGCTTGCCACACTTGAAACAGAGAAACTGTCCCGAGTTGCTAGACTGTCCATTTCCAGGGTTCTTATACTTATTCGGAGTCTGAGTCTGATTTTTAAAATTCTGGTTGTGGCTCTTTTTCTGATTTTTCATATTTTTCCCGTTTGCCTTTAAAACAACTGGAGTGTGGTTCTTTTTCTGATTTTTGTTGTTAGACACAACAAGAATTTCATCTTTATAGTCCTGTTTTCGGGATTCCTCCTCAATTCTCAATTTAGTAATTAATGACTCTAGTGAGAATTCTTTAGACTTATGCCTCAAAATATTTTTAAACTCTTTGAACAGTGGAGGCAATTTATCAATAATTACAGCCACCTGAAATTGCTCATCTAAAGCCATACCCTCGGAAATAATTTCATGGGCAATCATTTGCAAATCATGGGTTTGAGCAACAACAGATTTGTCATCCGTCATTTGAAATTTCAAATAACGGCTGACGGCATATTTTTTAGCACCCGCCTCCTCCGTGTCATATTTTTTAAAAAGTGCGTCCCAAACATCTTTCGCAGTTTTATAATTGGCATAATAGTCATAAAGTTCGTCACTTAGAGCATTCAGAATATAGTTCTTGCACAAAAAATCATTTTCCTCCCAAGTTCTAATTGTTTTGCTTTCCTCAACAGTAGGTGGATTATTAACTACGGGTTTGTCAAATTGAACACATGATGCGACCTTTTTCGTAGTTAAATAAAATAGTAATTTTTTGCTCCAACGTTTAAAATGAGTGCCTTCATATTTAAAAGGCTTATTTAGGTTACTGGAATTAATTTCGTCCATGGCAGAATAAGATCACCTTAAAATTGTTGTTGCAGTAATAAACAATTAAATGCAGAATTAAATTCAGGAACGAAATTACCCAATTGGAGCAAATAATTCTGGGGCAGAAAAATAATATAAGAATTTCGGAAACTGGACAGCGAAGAACACGGCTGAGTCGCGGACTAGGTCGCTCTCTTTAAGGTGTTTCGCGGCTCTGCCTCTAATTGTGCCGACAGTGTGCAGCCTCGTCACCCCCAGGATAAAACAGCCTCCAATTAAATTACGGATTGATAGCACAAGAATTAATCCGGTCTGTATACACCCATTCTGTATTAATTGCTCGATTCTATAATTAATCTGTAATGAGATTAATTATTCTGGAAATAGTATTCTGGGAGAAAGAAATTTTGCAGAACTGTAGAGAAAATTTTCGTGTTGGAAGAAGATAACTGTCTGCCAAAACCGGAGGCAACCAGCTCTTTTATGGGGCAAAAAGAAAAGAGACGTTGGAAACAACGTGGAGAAAAAACTGGAAGAAGTGGGCAACTCGGTTGAAGAAATCAACACGGAGCAAACCACGTTTTAATTTTTTTTCGGAATTAATTACCGTTAAAAAATAATTTTTAAGGCCCAAAAAACGTTAATTTATTTGTCCAAAAAATTAATTCTTAATGAGCCCAAGCCCAAGACCCAGGACCCGGACCCGGACACGGGCACGGGCCGGGCCGGACGGACGGCGGCGGCGGCGCGCGCGCGTGTGTGACTTGGCCCATTGGGTTTGCCCCACATACCCACAAAAACTTGAATGCCCAAAGGGCTGAACCTTTGTTCCCAAAAAATTGTAAATATACACAACACTTTTTTTCATTCCCACCGATGTGGGACACTGCAAAAGGCAGTTTTAAAGCTTTGAAAGCTTTTGCACTACACAGCTGTTAATGAGCCAGCTGTTCCAACAATCCCCCACTTGCAAAACTTGAAAACATTTTATCGAGCAATAATCTATAGAATTGTGCATAAGCAAAGGTGTCTTTCGACTTGAACCTTTACGTAGTAAAGATGATTCAGAATATACTAGAGTAACCGTAGTTTTGAACTCTATCTCTGACAACATCCCACACACAACCCTACTTGGGTGTAAGTCTAATAGCTAGCACGTTACGGCCATGTGCTTCTATCCCAGTATAGTGAACGCTTTAGGAATTTGCCCAAAATATCCATAGGAAGCGGCCACACTTCCACATTCACATAGGTGAGTCTATCAAGAATACTCTTGTAGCTAAGTACCCCACTCAAAAGAAAGCTATAGATCTCATTAAGAGTTATCATAACTCATCCTTAACTCGCTTCAGGATATCATGCTCCTTAGGGATGGACTCGGAGTAAAACCCCGTTCTATTTTAATTAATAATCGCATGATTCAACCCATATCACTTGTGACTTGTTATTACCCTTTGAACCTATTTCATGGGATCTCCAGTCTATATGTTGGGTTACCATCACAAATGACTCATTTATCCAAGTTTTGCTGCCACCTCGAATGAGGGATCAAGTTCTGGGAGTCTAGGTTCCACCACTCGTCGTCGGGGAAGCGTGTCCATCATAGGAGGTAAGGGTTTAAGAGAGATTGTGGGTTCGGGTTGAGTCTCGTTATTTTGTATTTTTCTATTCTTTTTCTTTTTATTTTTTTCTGAAAAGATGAATCCGGCAATGACAGTAGATATATATGAAGGATATTTTTATTTCTTCTTGCTTTAATGATTTATTCTGCATGCAGTTTTACTTTTCAGTTGAGACTTTAAAAATGGCGGGACATTTATTTATTTAGAAAGAGAGAAGTCAATTAACTCAGGGGAAAGATTTATTTTGGAAATGATAAGTAAAAATGGCCAAGTAAAGAGAAATAAGGGTTTTAAAAATAGGGATTTATTTTTGACAATTTGATTTTGATAAAAAAGGAAAGATATAATTTCTAAACTAAGGGGGGTCCCGATCGGGATACCCCTTATCCCGCCTATCGGCATATGGGTCAAGTCAAATCACTCTAAGGCTTTGATTGCACTTTCGTGCAGATCAGAGTACTTTGTAAGGAGGAAATTTATTCTAACTTCTCAGATCCTTTGTCTTTATCCAGGTCTTTTATGTGTAAAAGGAGAGGTAAGGAGTGTAGTTTTTCCATGCATACCCATTTTCTTCTTCTTGCTTCTTGCTTCTTATTTTCTATCATTCCCAAATGGCCCTTCCGATGCATGCAGAATTTCAACATATCTCGGAGGTCCAGAGACCATGTGCTTATATAATGTGGACTATGAGGCTTTCAACTTGCGTCGAGTCTCCCTGTGGTGCAATCGAGCCATTGACTGGAATATGCTAGCGGCGATGGCACAGTTCTAGTACACCAAAGACCTTGTTTTTCGTTTTGGCTTAGGTGAGGTATATCCGACCTACAAAGAATTCTCATCCATGTTGGGAATCAATCCCAGTGTAGCGATAGCTATGATTGAATTTTCTCGTTCTTCCCGGGTATTATTAGCCAAGTTGCTCTGTGTTTCACCTTTGACGGCTCGACCATTGGTTATTGGGGGGATGATTTACCTTTGAGTTATTATGTACTCTGTGCACCTAAGGTATTTTAATGATGCGAGTTATACCTAAGTTATTGCCTTGGGCCTTACTTCAAGGCTCTTATTGGTGACAGGAGACTTAATGGTGGATCCCCAATTAGCTGTGATAATAGCGTCAATATCTTACCATCGCAGTCTTGCGATGGTGATACTGGCGAAGACTTCAAATGGTCTTGATGAATGGAGGGAAGCTCACTCAGATTTTCTAAAAGGGATCCTGATTATGTTGTTTTTGTGTCTTGTTGAGAGATTTCATCTGGCAGCACCTCCTGAGTACCCCTTAGCTGGTGTTCCAAATTTCTTTGCTCGGTACTTTTCCAATTTTGGCCCATTTGTAGAGAACTGGGTCAACTAGTTTGTGGATCATGGAGCATAGTGCATTCGTTGGTCTGTACCATGTTGGGGGGAATTGCATCTTGTCTTGGAACTGGGAGAGTATCGGTATGTGTGGTTAGTTGGCCTATAGTAGACTTCGTTCTATTTCCCTTGGCGCCTTCTGTGCTAAGTTGGATGGGACCAAATAGTGTATCCTCGCACACTAGACTTTTCGGTGGAGGACCTAATGGATTCCAGGCGCATGAGTTTAGGTTCTTTGTGGGAGATTCGTCGATCGTCAACCCGTCCATATTAATCCATAGGAATGACCTGGCATGTGTCCAGGGATAATCTAAAATGGTTGTGGAAGCGAGTAGTAGTGAAGATCATGGTGGAATAGACTGGATAGCGGTAGTTTGTTCTTTTTGACACCATGGAAGTGGGGTAGTAGTTTATTCTAGACTGGCTAGGGTGTACCGCTCTATGCAGTGCATTCGGAATATTAACCAAATGGGGGAAATCTAGGGACCTTCGGGGGATGATGATGATGAGGTTGGGTCTTTTGGCAGATGTCGATAGGATTTTGTGAAGCTGGTATTAAGATTTTATAAATTTAGGGAAATTTGTGTGAAGCTTGTGTTTTTTTCTAGTTTTTATTTTAGGACTGGTTTTGAGTCAGTGAAAAGGGGTGGTTTGTTTTAAATCCCTTCGCAAAGACTTCATATAATGCTACTGAACTCCCTATTTGAAATAAAAAATGATTTTGATCAGAATCTTGTGCCTCTTGATGATTTTTTCATTTGAATTATCCATACCAATCGTTAGGGCATACATAATTCTTTTGTTCATGTAAATGATTAAATGAATTGTGGTTCTAATAGGTTAAAAAATAATAGCATTTTGTGAGAAAGAAGGGGATCATTCCCATGTATAGTGTATGAGTTGCCTACGTAGTTCTAGGGGTTATGGAAATTTTCTTATGAGTACCATTTTGAAAGTAAAAAGATTTTTAAGAGGATCAGTCCCCACATATTTCTGGGCAGACATAAATGAAGAGTTTTTATAGAGTAGAAGAGGATGATAAGAGTTATTGAGCATCAATATTTCAAGCTAAGGGTAGAACTCCTGGAGATACCATCTCTTATCCATTGATATCAGTGAGCATAGCAGCGCCTCATGAGAGAATCGTCTTCACTATGTAGGGGCCGCTCCAGTTCAGCTTGAATTTCCCTCTGGGGTCCCAAATAGGTTCTATGATCTCCTTGAGGGCCAAGTCTCCTTCCTGGACACCACTGTCCTTTACTCTTTAGTTGAATGATCATGCTATTCGGTGATGATATCCTTGTATGTGGTATAGATCCTACAACCTCTTTTCATCCAAGAGAGACCGTTCATTAAAGCATTTATGATGTCAGTTTTCTTCACTAAATTTTCTCTAGAGCATGACACGTAGGTAAGGTATCTATACGTCAATGGTATAATTATTTCCATATTGTATACCAGAGAGTAAAGGTTATCCCCAATAGATGTTCTAACTCAAGTGAGGTAGACCCAGGGGCATAGGGGATCCGATCGGACCAATCTTGATAATTATCGATCATCTTATTGATGATCGATTTGTGGTTATGTTAATGGATTTGATAGTACCATTGGTTTGGGGTCGGTAGGGAGAAGATTTATGTCTCTGAATCCCATTCTCGTCGCTAGTTCTTTAACATCGGCTTCGAAGTGTAACCAATGATCTAATACTAGCTCGTGGGTAACCCCATATCGGGAGATGATGTTCTCTTGGATAAACTTGGCCATATTCTTAGCATTCAGCACGGCATATGACTCAGCTTTGACCCATTTGGTGAAGTAATCAATAACAACTAGGATAAACTCATGTCCATTTGAAGCTTTAGGTGTGACTTTACCTATGATGTCAATGCCCCAGGTGGAGAACGTCCAGAGATAAGTCTTGTTGTATAATTCCCAAGGAGGTAAGTATTGGGGATTCTAAAACTGCTGGCATATGAGGCATTTTTGGACATAGGCAATGCAATCCTGAAACATGGTGGTCTAACAGTATACTTGACGGATGATTTTCTCAGAAAGCATATAACTGTTTATATGGGTTCGCATTCCCCGCTAGGGATTTTCTGCATTATTTCTTCAACATCAGCCCCTGCAATATAGTGTAAATGGGTTTCATCGAAGTTTTTCTTGAACAGTGCTTTGTCACAGATGATGTATAAGGTAGCCAATTTGTAAAGGTTCACAAGGTATTTATTGTTAGTGTATTGGGGATACCTGTCGTGCTTAAGGATATGCCAAATATCGTAATACCAGAACTCATCCATATCGAGGTCTTCCTATGTGACGATCTCAATGCAGTAGCAGTGGGTTAGCATAACTTTTTTTGGACTCAGAATGGGGCCATTGTTATTTCCTCAGTCATGTAGACCATGAAGTCCAGGGTAGCAAGGGCATCGTCTAAGTTGTTCTTTGCTCGGGGAAGGTAATGGAAGGTGATATCTTGAAATTAGGAGGCTAGCTCTTCTAGGTAGGTGTGGAAGGGTAAGAGAATTTAGTCTTTAACTTTCCATCTTCTAAGGACTTGGTTGATAATGAAAGAAGAATCCCCGTAAACATCTAGGTGTTTGATACCTTTTGTGAGAGTGATTTTGAGGCCTACAGTTCATGCCTCTTACTCGATCATATAATTAGTGTAGGGAAAATATATCTTGATGGCAATGAAAGAAGAATCCCCGCAAGATGGTTGTGGAGACCCTTTGATAGGTAGCCCCAGCATTCTTAAGCCCGAATGGCATGACAGTGTAGCATAAGGCTCCCAGGGGGTGATGAATGAAGTTTTCTCCTGATGGTCAGGATGCATATTAATCTAATTGTATCTGGAGAATCCATCTATGAATAACTTGGGGGCGTGATTTGTTGTGCTGTCCACAATCACTTTGATGTTAGGCAAGGGGTAATCATCCTTTGGATATTCTTTGTTCAAATATCGGTTATCGATGAGTGAGAGTGGGATTGTCTTTCACATCACTTCAATGGATATCTTGAGAGCATAGTTACGAGTGGGATCAATCTTTAGAATTTCCTCTTTGGAGAAGGAAAGGAGTCTAGTGGAGATTAGGTGCCCAACCAGATTTACAGCTTCTTCGGGAGTGGTGGAAGGAGGGACTCTAGGCCCGAGGAGAAGCTTTATCAAAGAATTTTGATGCAATTGGGAAGACATGAAGAGTCCCCATAAAGTAATGTTAGCTTGATTATTCTTCAATTGGTCGAGGATCGTGCTCTCCTCAACGATCATTTCTAGCATGGAAAGTTCTTTACCAACTCCCTTTACCTTATTTGTTCCTGACGACTGAGGATTCGGATCCTTGTAGTGTTAAACTGATCTGGTCATGTGATTTATTGAGATGGGGAAGAAAAATAATACCGTGTATTCATCTATTTATGGCTGAATGGATACATTACTAATTTCCCCTAGCAGGTCTTCGAAGGATATCATACCGCACATGCTGATTACTAGACAAAAAATTTCCTAACTCGATTCATCATCTGAGCTGTCAAATTCATCCCCCCATTTGATGGAAACGATGTCTTCTTTCCAAGAGAAATATATTCATTCCACAACATCGATAGCTTTCTTATATAAATCTTCTCGCTCAATAGGGAGGTGCAGGAGTGAAGGAATCAACCACCCTTGAAGCTTCAAAGTAGTGAGCAGTTAAAAAATGCTACAAATCTTGCTGGTATATCGAAACATGTCTGTCATGATCTATACTACATCATCTAAATTAGATTCTTCGGTCGGTACTACCCATTTTCTAATTCCCGAGCCCATTTGTGGGAATCCATAAATAGGCCACTGAATTTTTTATAATCGATGGGCATTTTGATAGGTAATTTCAGCCCAAAATCTAAAAGTTGGTTCAGTACTACTGGTAACTCCATATCTCTCCCATCAGACCGAGTACGAATGGTAACTTAATATCTCTCCCATCAGACCGAGTACAAATAGAAATACAATCCCATGTTAGGAGTGATGGAGCTTGGGCGGTGAAGCAGGTAGGGTGTAAGAGAAAATGCGGGCAAACTTTGAGACATTTGGGTGAGATGATAGGTTTTTTGCTTGGTATAATTTCAGTGGATGGGTCAAATTCTAGGTTATCTTCTAGGAAGACTGAATTTGCATGTGTGGGAAGTGTGTTGTTATTGGTATTAGGTTTAGGATCTTTTGGTGGAGCGATGAGGCCCCAATTAATAAAACCTTGAATCACATTCCTGATATGGAAGCATTAGTCAGTAGTGTGGCCCATGAATTATTGGAAGTCACAGTGGGAATCAGTTTTGAAGTTGTTGGGAAGTGGGTTTGGTAATGGATGGGAGTCAAAGAGTTTGATGAGGTTTTGGCTTAACAAGGCCTGATAGACTTTGGATAAGGCAGCATGAAGCTCGATGTATTCCTTTCTGGCAAGATTAGGGAGGCCTTAGGGTGCCCAAGAGATAACAGGTTGGGATATATTATTGGTGGTTGAGAATGTAGCATTAGTAGGATTCTCATATTTTATAAGAACGAACTACCCAGTCACTTTCTTCCGTTCGTCTTATACCTTGATAACACTTTCTTTAATTTGTACACTCACTTCCCGGAGAGCTCAAAAGTGTGGATAATACTGACCTCCCATAGTCACTCGGATATGGGACAAAAAATTCTTCTTCACGATACTAACTTGCTCTTCCTTGGAGGGTCGATTGGTCATGGTAGGAGCTTTCTCTCTCTACCTCCCTATAAATCTATTGACGGTTTCCCCCTGAGTTTTGCATAAGAAGCTCTAGATATCATCAAGTGACCTATAATTCTTTATTGTACATTACTGTGATGTGAAATCTCGGATAACATCCTCCTAACTATGGATTCTGGATTCCTCAAGAGATCGGAACCAACAGAGAGAACTTTTATTCAAAGTATATCAAAACATCATGGCCATTACCTCTTCAGAGGCACCAAGAATGGTCATGGATCGGTGATAACTGTGAAGGTGCACAATTGTTGGCCGCTTCCCTTAAACTTCTCGATGGCTAGCATATTAAACTTTTTCAGTAATCTTGCTTTGGGATAGGGAGGCATATGGGTATAGTCCATGTATTTCCTAAATATCCTAACTTGGTCAAATTTCTTGGACAGCAGTTTGAGGCTTTCCTTGACCTTGTTCAGTTATCCTCCTTGGTATCAATAGGAACTCATAATTTAACCCCTGACTAGGCAAGGTTTGGCATAGAGAATTGAGTTAGTAATGGCCCATTGGCTAAGGAGGCACACGGAGCATGTTGATATTCTTCTGGGACCCAAACAGGCTCAAGAGCGGGTTGATCCATGGCACGAGGAAAGAGAACCTCTAGATATTTAGGAATCTAGTCCTGGTTTTGTTGCATCTCATGAACCTTGATTTGAAGGTTGTCAACCTTGGCACTTAGTTGGACTAGTATTTCTATCACATCAGGTTGCACGTTCGGTGATTGGTCGGCATTTTCCATAAATAAATGATGAAGGTTAATTCCAAATTTACATGAAATAGCAAAGGAATTGGCGAAGCTTCGGGGCAGTTTGACGGAAGACCAAAGCCCCAATAGGGAGCCATTCTAAGAATCGGGTACGTGATCGACCTGAGAAGAAAAAATAGTTCAAATTTATTTTTGAAGGAGGGAAGAAAGAATTATTTTTTATATTTTTGAAAAACGGTAAAAGAAAGTTTTTGGTATTTTTGAAAAGAAGGAGGAAAATGTTTTTAGTATTTCGATTTATTGTGAGAAATGAGGGAAAAAGAAGAATCTCCGCATGATTATTATTATTATGTTTTCACTAGTATTAGGTTTACCTAAATGTAAAAGAAATGTCGAACATGACCTGATCTTGAAAAAGTTGGGTTTGAAAAAAATATGTAAGACATGGTTTGACTTGTTTCTAGGCTCACTAACAGGGTCCTATTTTGAAAAATGACTAAATTTGGGCGGCATGACAACTTGGCATTTTTGGTAGAGTTTTGTGTAGCAACCGGCAGACTAAATATGAGTTCACTAGATTTTTCGCCTATATGAGGATTATGCAGTGTGCTGGGCTAGTGGTAGGGTTCCCCTCTTTAGCATGACTTCCACGATATATTTATTTCTTTTGAGGGAAATCGATATGGGTGGACAAGCCATTTGATATACCTGAGTGTATGTGAATTTCCTCACTATATACCTTGGGGTAATAGTACATGTGAGAGAGAATTCGATATACTCAATGTACGTGAACGAGTTCCCTACTATATACCTCCCGTCATGAGTTTGGTCAAGATGTACGATGTGGGGGAACCATTCGATATACGTGAAAGGTACTAGGATAATGGAAGGTGAGAGTAATATTTCTTAGGCTAACTATGACCTGCCGGACCAGCGCCCATCACAAAGTGACCCTCCAGTATGGGACAAAATTTTGGTCAATATTGCACTACCCTTGGTGATGTAGTGTGCACATAATTCTTATTTTGTATATTATGGAGAGAGCCTTTTATTTGGCATGATGAGTAGAAAAGGCACTATAGCAATAGGGAGGAATGTATTGGTATCATGAAAAGTAAATCTAGCATGTAATATGAAGACTACACTAAGCACGAGTGATATGTGAAAATTTACAAATGAATGTGTGGTAGTGAGCCTAAGCATGGATCAACTACAAGTAGTGGGTGATATCTGTAAGTGTGATAAATGGAGGTGTGTTCTAGTGAATCCTAAGCATGTATATTCTAAGTGATGTCTATGGTAAGTGGGTATAAGTAATTCTATAGACAAGTGTAAGTAGAGTGAGGTGTACGTGAAGGGTATTTATTAGTGTGTGAAGTGAAAAGTGGGTGATAAGTGATATAAACATGAGGTAGATATATACAAGAAGAAATAGAGGAAAAAGGGAACATACAGGTAGGTGCATACGCATACATGCAGACAATAACAAAACCCATGTAAAAACAGAGCCTAGTCCTCTTATGATAGTTTATCCCAGCAGAGTCGCCACTGTATCCATCCCTCTCCCAATCGGCGCTCACGCTCAGGGGTTGATGTGTTTTTGTCTTCATCAATTGGGGTGATGTGAAGAGATAGAGTCGCCAGCCTATTTTGCACAAAATAGGCAAAATAATTGTTATTACCTCTAGAGAACGGCATTAAAGACATACTGATGCCTGTGAAACCAATTAGTTCAATGATTCGAGGACTAAGTTACGGAATGGGAAGGTGTTAGGCACCCATCCTTCCCTTTCGATCTCTCACGAGCATGTGTTATTCTTCTATTTAATAACTTTATGAAGTGTGTGCGAGTATATAAAAATGGAGAATGGAATTACTCGACTTGTGTCATGGATAAAGTCAAATTGAGATCATCCTTAGGAGTGTTCCCAAAAGAGTAATCAAAATATAATTTGTACATTCGTCGGGTCATCGAACGTTTATAAAAGAACGATGGTATACATTGGACAAAACATAAGCATGAATCACAAATATAAGATATGAACAAAAATACGACAACAGTACTCGAATCTCAAATTTTACCCGAGACACCTATGTAGCCTAAAAAGGCATCAAAGTCCACGCAGTTCGCATATAACACTGGGTGGAGTCTATCCCATAAATCCAACTGAGGAATTTTCTTATATGTCCATGTGTATGGAAAATATTATGTTTTAGAGTGAGAAAATGTGATGAGAAATCCGCGTTTGGAATTTACAAGCAAACCCTTTTTTTTTCTTATTTTTGGGTTTTTTATAGAAAATATTATATGTGCAATACTAATAATAAAAAAATGATTGGATATTAATATATGAGATCTAATATAAATGAAATGCTAAAATAAGAATTAAGTAACTAGTGCAAAAATAAGAAAATTTAAAGAGAGTGAAAGATTTAGACCTTCTTTTGAAGCTTTGAAGTTGATATTGAATGTTAAAGGGTTGCACTTGCAAGTGGATGAAGGTGGTAGGATGAGATGGAAGGAAAGGATGGAATGGAATATGTTGGAGAGGTTTCGATATGTAAACCATGCTGACTTCAAGACAATGTTGTTGAGATCACTTGGAGGGACATTAATGAGCTCCCTTCGAAGTGAGGTCATGCTCTCCTTATATAGGGTCAAGGGGATGTCGATCGTCATTACCCTTTACCTTCCTATTGGTAGGCAACCCCATACACGCTACCAGTAGGCAGGGAAATAGGTTTGCCATTCAATAATCTCACGTAATTTTTTTGGAAAAACAATCATAAAACGTATCTGTAAGTCTGAATCACGCAGGGAAAGAACCATTGGAAAGGGTATTCATAGACCTTTAAGAATCCATTGGACCACTCCCAGTTTTGAGAGTTAAATGTGGTTAAATGGGGCTTGGAAGCACCCATCAATCTTTTAGACAAGAGGGAAATGGATCATTCATCCGAATCGTAAGGCGGATTCGCGCACGTGGCAAATCTTTAGAAAGGTTATGTAAGGCCTGCTCGGTGACCCTTTGGAGCAAAATGAATCGTTCATCCATACCATAAGGCTGATTTGAGCACAGGGAAGACTATTGGAAATGGTACTCAGATACCTTTAAAGATTTATTCAGTCTCGTTCGGGCTGAACAGTTGATCGGAGTTAAATGGAGGTCGAGAGCGTCTGGTGGACTCTAGATCAATTTTTAGGGGAAAAGGTTTGCTCATCCGAACCATAAGGTTGATTATTGCATGGGGCAAGCCATTAGAAATGTAATTCATAGATCCTCAAATATCCAATGAGTTAACCCTCAGGTGAGAGAGTTGACCGATAGTCAAACGGGGTCCGGGAGCACTCGGTGGCCACGAGATCAGTACCCTGAGTAAAATTTTGAGTTTTTGGTGAGGGACGAATTTCTAGAGACCTAAGGAGATGCTTAGGGGTTCCTATAATGTGGTTTCTACATCTACATTTTTATGCATGGATTCAAAATGACCTAAAGAGGGATTATTATTATTAGGGAACAGAGCCCCCTTCGACTTGATTTCCAAAAAATCTCCCTTTTAGACAGTAGACTTGTGAAACTCATTATACTAGTCTATACCTTGGACCCCATATTCTTTGAGGATGTGTACATTCCTAATAGATTTAGGAGGATAAAGAATTATCAAACCATTAAAACTTATGACCTTGACAGCTATAAGAAACCTAAGTTTTCTGATAGTGATAAATAAAGTTATAAGGAAGAAAAGATGGTTGAGTTGGAGGTCTTTTAGGTAAGAGACGACTATGATAAAGCCAACTAGCAGGTCAAAGATGGTTAAGGATTCTTATAAGTGTTAGGTCGTACTTATTTTTTCATTACAGGCATGATCGTGCACTTCATACTTTACTTGCTTACTAATTTAGTGTTACCCATATCTTTGTGCACATTCTACTCTAAATTCTAGTCCGTTTATCATGGCACCAACAAATGTTTCCATAGATAGGACGAAGGACATGAAGGCGAAATAACTCTAGGAGTTGGTTGAAAGGAAGCTGCTAAAAAGGCCAGGGAAGAAGCTCATATTAAGCAGCACAATGAAAAGCCTCATAGGCTTTCCAATGTTGAATATATGAGGGTGTCCATTGGAGAATCCAACAACTGAAAGGTTGTTGACAAGGGCAAAGTTTAAGTCATTGAGGAGAGGTAAGGAAGAAAATAGTGGTGTTTGTATGACCCCACATTCAAAGATCCTAAGTTTCCTAAGTATATTGCTCGGCGACTATCCGAGCGACATCATCCCCATATGATGATATGGATCCCTTTGATCTTGACCCTCCAATAACTAAAGAAAAAAACTCCCAATTTCTTATGCTATTTGGGTTACACTTCTTACTTCAGGTTTATATGGAGCATGGATATTGATAATTCATGGAATTGTACTTCCAACAAGGTTTACACATTAACTTGAATCAGCTTGTCTTTTCATTTTACTTTGACTCATCGACCTCTTTGACTTTAGATAATTCATTTCATTTTTCACATTGCAAAGTAACATGGATACTACCATCTTTAGGGGAAAGACAAAGTTGTTGAGAATACTTGTGATGATATCAGGGTTACAAAATAGGATCTTGAGAAGAAGATCAAATCCCTTGAGGGTAGCTTAATCAAGGTGCATAATAAGATAAATTGATAAACAAATTATGTATAAGGTTTAAGACCTCAAAAAGCTTGAAGGGGATATTAAGGCTTACAATGACCACTTGGATTATCTAAAGGCAAACTCTCTGAGGTTATGGTGGTTGCTTTCATGGATAGAGAACAAGTTGTGAAGGATTTCAATAAGTCTGAGGAGTATGTCATCGACACCACCATGGTCACCCTCAAAGGGTATGATGATTCAAAAAAGAGGGTATATAAACACTACCCATAACATCATTGAAGTTAACATGGCCTGGGAATGGGATGATGATGAAGAAAAGGCCATGGATAAAGAGGAGGAAGCTGCCTGTTGAGCTGAGGCAGCGCCATCCTATGAGGACGAACTCCAAGTCCTTAAGGTTATTGAAGGATAACTTATTATTGATGAAAATCGAAGTCATCTTCAAAGGATTCTACTGATTATACCGTACATTTTTATGTTATTTTGTGTAGATTTTGTTTGTACAAACATGTACTGAAAAAAAATAAAGGAATAGTTGAATAATTATATGATGTAATATAAATGGTTTTGTATTTATATTATCCTTAATGTACTGTTTTCCCTTTTTTAAAGATTATTCTAATGTGATTTTGAATGTTTGGATCTTGTGAACTTTGCATTTTATTTGTGAAAGTTGTTAGTATTTCATTGCCTTAACTTACTTGTTCCCTTAAGGACAATGTTCTCAGACCAATTGGTTGGCAAAGGCTGACCTGATCTCTAACTTATGATGAACTCAAAGGCGTTCATTAAATCAGTTGGGTTCGCTAATGCAGACCTAATCTATAATATTTAGTGTAGTCAAAGACATGCATTATTAAAAATATGGACAATATGATTACATCTTATCGATACACCATCTCTCTAAATATTTTGTGTAGTTAAAGATGTGCACTAGATCAACTGGGTTGGCTGAGGCTAACCTGAGCTATAAAATTTGGTGCATTCAAAGTCTTATATTATCCAAAATATGGATGGTATATGATCAAATCTTGTAGATACACCCTCTGCCAAAAGTTTTTTGCTGTCAAAGATGTGTATTTGAATAATTGGGTTGACCTAGTACAACTTAATCTAACTTGAATAAATATTAATAACATTAAAATGAAATGAAAAGTAACAAAACATCTTCATATATTGACTTGTGTTCATAAAAATTTAGTGATTTCCTTTTTTGAGACTTTTTAATGATAATACTTTTTAAGGTACTCCAAATGACAAGGATTTTAAATGGCTATGTTTCTAAAGTTTCAAGGGGTATGTGGTTGGTCGTATAACTTAATTCACATGGTAGGGACCATGCCCATTTTTCTTTCAATTTATCAGACTTCTATGTAACCTTATTCAAGACGTAATCTTCTTCTTTAAGTGTGCTTGACCTGAGTATTTTGTTGAATTTTTTTTCATGTGTTGTTGGTAGATGCTACTCTAAGAGAGAACACCTCCATGATGTTGTCTATCAAAGTTTAACATCCTATGGCTTAGTATCCCAAACTCTGTTAGGACCATGGTTTCACTTCTAAAAACATCATGTAGGTCGTATCTCCAGAGACTCCGTGGTGTTGTTCGATAAGATCATAGAACCCTTTATAGTTCATTTATCTTATTTGTTTTATCCACTTCAAGCCTCTTCTTCATACCATGACGCAATATTCAATTTGTGACCTTTTTTTGCCCACTGCATTGTAGATGAGTCGACAAAGATTAAAAGTTTTTGATCTTTTATTTGTCATAATACTTTTGTGTATCATCATGTTAAACGGATGTCGTGGTCGGTGATGAAATCATTAGGGATCCCATACCTACTAATCACATTTTACCATATGATTTGGGAGACTTTTGCGTAGGCAGTTTCTATGAGTGTTTCGACTTTCACCCATTTTGTGAAGTATTCCACTACCAATACTAAATCTTTGAGTGTTCCATTGGTTTTTGTCAATGGGACCAGCATGTCTATTACCTAGGTAGAAAAATATCAAGGTGATTTGTTAAAATATATCTCGACCCTTTGTCTTTTGTGTGTCATCCCCAACTTCTGGAACTTGTCTCAAGTCTTTATTTATTCATCAATCTTTCCTCATTACTGACTAATAATATCCTAGATGGCCATTCTTTTTACTAGTGTCTGGCCTGAATCTTGAGCTACATATGGCCCTCCATGTATTTTCTTAATCGTATTTGGTGCTTCCATAGGATGAACACATGTCATCATAAAGACTATAAAACCTCTCTTGTACATCACTCCCTTATCCATAACGTACTTGGCAACTTTGTAATGAAGACTCATTTCCTCCTTTTATTCGGCCAATAAAATGCCTTCTTTTAAGAATGTGATGATTCGATCCATCCAGGATGGGCCCATGGTAAGCTTCAATAAGTTTACTTCTTCTGTATCAATTCTCCTTTGTAACAAAATTCCTGTCGGTACGATCCTTTTCAAGTCGACTATAGTGGGTGATGACAAATGAGCTAACGCTTCTACCCTAGTATTTTCACTTCTAGGGATTCTAACCATTTGGAGTGTTTCTAGATTTTGGATTAGCATTTCACATTTGGATGATACTTCAATATGTTCCTACCTCCTGCTTCTCACTCTCCTAGTACTTGGTTCGTTACTAAGTGAGAATCATTGTGAACCATTATTTGCTCGGCTCCAAGTGATGTAGTGGACTCCAAAATGGAAATCAAAGCCTTGTACTTTTCTTTATTGTTGTATACTTTAAATTTTAATCTAAATCCAAATTTCAATCCTAGGCTATATTTTATGTCAACTCCATCCGGTTTGTTAACTATCAAACTAACTTCACTAAGTTCACTACCACTAGGATGTGACGATCCATACACGAACGCCTTTTATACTAGAAGCTCGACATCAAATTCTTCTTTTACTAGTGAACCATATTTGAATAGTTTATTAGTAAAAGTTTTACAGAAACTAAGCTGGTTATTTTCAGCTAAATATGCTTTTGGGCTCTAGTCTTGTTCATATGAAAGTGTAAAAAATTATTCGGTTGACTCTTGGGTATGTTCTACTGTGACAACAAGTGCTATTTCAACAGTTCTTTTCACCTCATAGATTATTTCTTCAATTAAATGTGTTAAATATTAGCATTTGATCGCAGTCCTTGGCTCATATGAAATGTCATATTCACAAAGCTCCATTGCCCATGCCATCAACCTCTCAAATTTGTCAAATTTGTGGATGGTTTCGTAGAGTGGGATATTTGTGTAGATAGCGATAGAGTGGGCATGGAAGTATTGATTCATCTTCCTGGATGATAATATTAAGTCTAGGGCTAATTTTTCCATTCCATAATATTTGATTTCTGCACCAACAAAAGCATTGCTCGTGTAATAAACTAACGTCAGAAACCTTTTATCATTTCTGATTAGAGCCGAGCTCATAGATGACTCTGACACTACCAGAAATATGTATATTTTTTCCCCTGGATTGGACTTGACAGTAATGGGAAATATCCTAGGTATCTCTTCGATCTATGAAAGTGGTTTGACATTCCTTCGTGCATTTATAAGATTTTTTGATGACTTTGAAGAATGGGAGGAATTTATATGTAACTATGGATACAAATATGTTTAGAGATTCTAATCGGCCTATTAGACTTTATATTTCCTTCTTCCTTTCTAGGAGAATTCATATTGATTAATTCCCTTACTCCGAATACAAATTTAGCTGGATTTAACTTCATTTGGTATTTCTCCAATTGGTTAAATGTCTAGTCGATGTCATATATATGGTCATATTCTTCCATTCTTTTAGTCAGCATGTCATCCACATAAACCACCATGTTCTTTGCCTTTTTTTTTCAAATACATTGTTCATCAACCTTTGGTAATTGGCACCTACATATTTTAGTAAAAAAGCCATAACATTATAGCAAAAGGTACCTCGGTTGGTGATGAAAGAATTCTTATCCATACATTCTCTTTTCATTTTAATCTGGTTTTGCCCAAAATATCCATCCACGAAGCTCGGCAACTCATGCCTCATTATTGCATCCACTAATTTGTCGATCTAAGGAAATTGGTAGAATTGTTAGGGCATGCATTGTTTAAATCTATGAAGTACATGCATATCCTCCCCTTATCATTTTTATTAAGCACCATCACCACATTTTCCAACCAATTACGATACATCACATCTTCAATGAAATCAACATTCTTTAATTTGAACATTTTTTTGAATCGCCATATTTTTATCTTCTGAGAATCCTCACCACTTTTGTTTGACCGGCTTGGCTTCCTTGAATATGTTAAGCTCGTGGTAGATAATGGTTGGGCCAATTCTAGGAATATCTTTATGGATATAAGCAAATACATTATTTATAGGGCAACTTCTTGAATATTAGGTCCAGTGATGATTTGATCCGAGCTATCCTCTCAGGTTAGTTATCTTCCAGTATCTCTTCGTTTCTTCAGTGGCTTCTCCATTTATAAACTTATCTTCATCTAAAAGATCAACTGTCTAAATATAATTGGTTTAAAAGAGCTTATTACTATCCTCTTCACCAATCAACATGTAATAGAACTTCCATGCTTCTATTTGGTTTCCTTTTACTACTCAAACACCAAAGTTGATGGTCAACTTGAGACATTGGTGGACGGTTGAGGATACGACCTCAAATATTTTTAGGCCCACTTTTCCAAATATGATTTTGCAGGTCGATGATATATTCTTGTTAATGATGATGAATATCATTTTCTCAGTTCTACAGGTCGTTCAAGTCCCAATTACTGCTTTCAACTCAATTTTACCTAGTGGGTAAACTTTTTCTCCTGAAACTCCAATCAGAGTGATGGTACACCTTTAGTTTCTTGTCAGTTAGCTTCAACCTTTTGAATATATCATTAAAAAATATATTAGTTGATCTCTCATTACATATGATAATTCTTTTCACATTTCTTCCTTGGATCATCATGAGGATACATTAATCGTGGGAGGTTGTCACTGTAATAACCTATTATCAATTTGTCATTAACAACTATATAAGGTCGGATGTCAGTCACAAATGTCATGTTGACCTCATTGCTACTAACACAAGCCCTACCTTCATTAAGGTATGACTTTATTTCAGCTAGTTCGTCTCTCCCACCAACGTGTCCTTATACTATGAAGATGCATCCTAAAGAGATCATGTTCAATTATTTGAATAGTCTTAGGCCATGCTGAGAGGTCGGCATCCTCTTTATTTTTATTTTCCTGAGCACTTTTTTGGTCTTTTTTCCCTACCCCCAAGTGTTCTTGATCTCCTCATCTGCTTCTAGTCTTCAAATGATGATTACGTTGGTTTGTCATTTATCTCAACATATTTTTTAAATTTCCCTCTTTTGATAATGGAGTCAATTTCACCCTTAAGGTCTAAGAAATCTTTGGTTTCATTCTCATGAACCTTGTAGAACTTAAAACTTTTATTCTTGTCTCTCCATCCACCAAGGTTTCTTAACTTCTATGGACATTTTAATTCACCATTTCCTCGGATCTCATCAAGGATATGGTGTACTCCCACTACCAAGGGAGTGTATTCATCGAATATTTGATATGGACTATTCTTGCTATTCCCTCTTGGACCATATTTAGGATTCTCTTTTCTTCCCGAACTTCCAATTTCTTCCAACATTATATGGCTAAAATCGTTTGTAGCCATTGCTTCCTCTGCATTCATGATCTTTCTTTCCTTGTCTATGAATTCAGTCATATGGTTTGGAGGATCCTTATTCATAGGCTGGTACAAGTTCTTAGGTAATAGCCCATCATGATTGCATTTATGGACGCATTTTCATCGTAATCCATGAGTTCCAATTTTTCTGTATTGAATGTGGTAATGTACTCTCTTGTCGTTTTATCCTCTCATTCACAAACTCTTAACAAGTGAATTATCCTTTTACTACGTTTTGCTCCGATGTAATAAAATTTCAGGAAAAATTCAGTTATTTTCTTAAAATCTGTGATTTCTCCTACGGGTAACCCATTATACCAAGTTTGATTAAGTCCAGTGAGGGTCCTTGAAAAATCCCTGTAACACATCTTGTCGTCTATGGATAATATGTCACGTGATGCTTGGTACTACTCAAAAGTAAGATTGAATTCTATTTTCCCTCATACTTGGGAGTTATCACTGGTGGATAGAATTTTATAAGTGTAGGATAACTAATCACAAAGATTGTAAATGGAGATCCCCAAACAAAACTCCTTTGTGATGAATTTTTTGTTTTAATAAGATTGCCTAGGCAGTCCTCTATCCTCTAGGTGGATACTCTCCATGGCTAATCATACTCATGATACCTTATTAGCTCTTCTATAACTTTTGTACCAGAATTATTCTCTTTGGATAACACATCTGCATTTATTTTATTTCGTGGAATTGCATCTTTAACTGTTCTCTCTTCTTGAATCCCATCTCATGCATTATGTTTGTCTTATGCATTCTTCGAAGTGCAGATGTTCTTGCACCCATCTTTTTCCCAAAGTATCAAATATGGGTACTTTATTGAGTCTTTCAAAGGCACTTATCCACTCATCAGAATACATATTATCATCATCATCATTAATTGACCTCGCAATAGATAATCTTCCTGGTCAGTAAGAGGATTCATCAAATTTGGACCCATGTGTCCATACAGATCTCCTCCTCTCAAATGCAAGATTTTTTTTCTTTAGGGGTTTTCAAGGATTTTCCCCAGCTCTCTTGCCTCCTATCTCGTTAGGGGGATTGACGAAGTGATTCTCCTAGAAAAATAAAGTATTTTAACAGGAAAATGGAGTATGGTTGAATTCCATTGATTTTGATGGTGGGGGAACTATTTTAGTTTAGAATCGAATGTTCTAAACTGATATCCACGTGGAATTTAGTTATGGAACAAAAATCGGGCATTTTAAGCAAGAAATCAAGTGTTGTTATTGATAAAATTAGTAAATGGGTTTTTAATGAAATTTGGGCATTTTGCTTAAAAAGTCAAATTTTTTGCAATTAGGAATTAGGAATTGGGTGAGAAATAATTAGGCTTTAGTATTTACCACAGACGACATCATTCTGTTATCTTCTAAAAACAAGATCATCTTGGCTAGATGAGATCCAATCAAAGATAACAAAAAATAGAGAGCAATGGTTATGTAAACAACGACGGAGGTGAGGATAAGAGGATTAACACTGAGAAATATGTGTTTCAGTCCTTAAGATTGAGCCTTAGTCTATGCGTTATTTTATTTCTTTAGTATTATATCCATACAAAATTATGTAGTTTCCATGTTTTTAGAAAGTAAGAATGTTGGGGATGTCTTCACAGATTAATATATAGGTTTAATGATTTCTTTCCCCGAACCTCGGTGGGGAATTGGTCTTTTATGGTAATTCCTATAGAAGGAAATGATTATTGCCCACCACAAGCCAGGCGAAAGCATCGTTTTAATACGACACTCATAAATTTGTTTAAGGTTCCACCCATTAAGGGAAAGTTTAGCACATGATGGTCTTCTGACATTCTAAGAACATGTTATTGGTAAGATGACAAAATCCCATGATGTCACCTTATCTTGTTGTCATTTGCTCGGGTGGAAAAATACGATCGAGATCCAAGATGGACCTTGGTCTCTTACTAGAATTAGTTCAGACGGGGCTGAATACTTTTACTATTTAAATTGTATTATATATTTTCTCTTCGGATCAAGATGTATTTTAAAAATATGGTATAACATGGTTAATCACATTTTTCTATGTTCTTCTAACCCATACAAAATGTCAATTGCAGAGATAAATAATTTAAAATTATCGACCTCTCACAATTCTTCCTTATCCACTTTCATGGCTTGTGCTTCTTGACCTTCTTTAGCTTTATACTCTTAGGGAGAATCATAACCACATTGATTGGCACTTAGTGAGGTAGACAGATAAGTTAGATTAATTCTTGTTGTACATCCTTTAAAACATGTATTATGGCATTGACTTCCATCATTTCTCCATTTTCTCTTCATCCTAAGAGATTTACTCTAATGAACTTCCTTTCATCCATGCTCATTGTCCTCTCTAATTCCATTAGACTTTTTGCTAGTAAGTCATATGACATTTGACTCCGTTCTAGTTCCCTGTGAAACCTTAGGTTTGGCCTTGAATACAAAGAAGCAAAACCTTATGATACTTCCTTTCAATCCTCCATTATTAAGTCCAAGATCACATCTTTAGGCTATCTTCTCTTTGATAGGTTGTTGTATCACATGCCACATGCTAAGAGCCACCTACTTAGGTTTGATTGCCTTTTATTTCTTTGGGATATAATTGAGCTATTGTGCAACCTTTGAATTTTGGACCACGAACTAATCAATAAACCTTTGCCCATTGGGACTGAATTAAAGACATTATTGGTTATAAATTGTCCATGTACTGGTGGCATTTGGCATGTTTAAATCTTGTTCTAATGTACTTATTATTCCTTGGTATACTAGAATTTTCTTGGGCATGAAAAGCATCAAAGAATGGTCTTACATTCTCATAAGGCTTATGTAATAACCTGCAGTTATAATAAATTAATTAAATGGTGAAATTTAATCATTATGATTATATGTGCTTGGATTGATAAGTGATGTCACTGTTTATATTTTCATATGTTTTGTGTTATGTTTATATTATTTGAAATCAAAATCCGACTTAATACACGATAATGAATTCATAATTATTTAATAAATAATTTAATAAAGGTTTTTGAACTCGTAATGATTAGAATATTAAGACGTTTGTTTGGTACTTTGGGTTATTATTTGATACATATATAATCATTGGTTAAGACTTAAAATAATGGGTTTTAATTCCTAGGGGTTATTATATAAAATGGGTTGGGTTATGAACTAATTTGATATAATTTGGGGCTTATTACGTTAATGCCCATATCACCTTAGTCTAAAAACTTTAAAACTTTAAGAAGAAACCCTAAGGAGAGAGAGAGAGAGAGAGAGAGAGAGAGAGAGAGAGAGAGAGAAACTTGGAGAATGTGATATTTGGAGCAATTGGCCTTGGAGAATGAGAAAAATAAGAGCAATTAGGTTTGGGCTTCATCTCCCTAATCAAGGAAAATTTACTATGTATACTGATATGATTATTTTTTGTGTTAAAATATAGTTATTCATTGGATTATAAATCTAAATATAGAAATACTTTATCAAGATAATTATATAATATAATTGGATTTAATTTAATTGGTTAAACTAGATTTATATTCAAAAATTAAATTTGGTAATTTTATCATGAATTTAGTAATATTGAACAAATTAATATTATAATTTTATTATACAATGAAGAATTAAGAAAAAAGGCCCTTGGTCATTTCATGAGAAGATTTGAAATTTGGGATTTAGGGATGAAATTCAAATATAAGGTTCAAAGTCTTGAGTCTGGTTTTCTAAAGTTTGTATGGAAATTTAAGGTATATGGGATGTGCTAAAACCTTACGGCATGTCAATATTGGTAGTTTGGGCACAAGGGTCGTGGCAGGGGCAATATATTGAAGAAAGTAGAAATTCTGGATAACTTCCTATTTCGACAGTGAAGGTCACATTTGTGGTAATGCAAATGACTAGGTTCCAATGTCCTGCGCATCAAAATTTTGGATTTTTCATAATTTGAGAAATTGTAATGTTTTATGGGACTGCGGGACTTAGATATGTCAAGCTAATGATCTAAGACATTTAATTATATGCATAATTTCTTAGGCGTGTGATAAGTAAGTCGTTGTACAGATATAAGACTTATACACTATTTAAAATGTGGACGACTTATTTTATTTATTATGTGGAAGATACCAGGTGAGAATAATTGTGGGGGAGGGCATATATGTATTGGGCGCAAGCGATGATGACTACGTGGTTACCCTAATGCAAAAGATGAGTTTTATCGTAGTCTTTTTACCACTGACGCTACGTATTGTATCTTGAGGAGATATACACGGAGGGATCCTTTCATATTTCTTTTGGTCATAAGGTTATATGGCTGGTGTGAATGCGTAACAATTATCCCTAGAAAATGACTTAGTCGTTATATGTGTGGGATAGTCTATAATTATGCCTAGTATGCACAAGAGATTCCCCATCGCAGTAGGAATAGGTCTTCATTATGTGATGGGTAGCGAGTAGCCCATTTATGATGTACATGATATGAGCCATACATAGGTGGATTTAGATTTAGAGACTGTTTGTATTCTTTGATATGTTCATATACTGAAGATGTATACAATCTTTAATAATGTAATCTTTACCTTAATAATACTTACATTATAGGGATGTTAGATACTATAGCTCCTAAATATAGTAGATACTCTATATTTACACAATGGTTAAATATGTAATCAGTACCAGTAGTTAATTAAGATGAATATGATGTAATCACAAGGTACCAATGGGGTTTGGAATTAGATGCATGTGATACATAGGGTTGTTTGGGTTAGGATATCTTAAAAGTAATTAAAAAATGAGCGGAAGATACATAATTATATTTGAGTTTCAAACTCCATTATATTATTACACTATGTAGACTTGTTGTTAACGTTGTCATTGACTTTAAGTTTCATGACATAGGCAACGGCATCGTCTCCACTCCTTAGCTCTTATTGGTATGTCCATCAGCTACATATCCTTTTATATTACGTCCTCATCTCTTTGACACTCATTGTATCCATTTGAGTCAGATATATTTAATAGTTCATTTCATTAGTTTAATTTATGTTGATATAAGGTAGTTACGCGATCGTGCTAGTACCGATGGTTGTTTTGGTATCAAAGTTATATGTTCTACCTATATCATATTTTAATTTTTTTAATTTTATGAATTTATTTTTTATTTCAATCACGCTTAGAACGATATTTAATTTTTTGATTTCCATTAATTTGTAGTAGGACTCATAAATCTAATATTAAATTTTATAAGGCATCAAGGTTGGTAATAGAGCAGTCTAGGTTCTAGTGTCCTAGGGATATTGAGTATGGCTGTCACTTTTCTGATTGTTTTTTACGTTTGTTGATTACTTTATATTTTCACCTTTAGGGATTGAACTTTTTACAACAATGATTGCTTAGGTAAGTTTTGTGCCATTATTCCTCCTGAACAATTCGAATAAGATCGAGTATATTGAAAGGGTTCCCTATTTGAATTTCCTTTGGGAAATATCCCACGCATGATGTTGACTTTGGTAAGAAGTTAAGTACATTTGGTCATGAGACTTCAGTAAGTTCTTAGAGTATGGATTGAGGAAAAATTATTTTGGTCACCATTTGAAACAACATTAGATGTATGGCTCCAATACCTCATACGTGTGACCGTGGGGTACCCAGTGTGAGGGGTAAATCAAATATCTTTCTCTTTCTACGTTGGGATAATTTATATGCATACGAATTTTGAATTAGCGTATACTTTACAAGAAGGGTTTGAAAAGTTTTATTAGGTATTAATAACCATTTACATTCAGATGGTTGGAGTTACCTTTCTATATTAATATGGTTGCTATAACTATCTAAAATTTAGAATTCCTTATATTTAACGATCATGGCCAAAGTAGGTCCAACGATTAGAGATAGTGTAGCATCGACTGGGTAAGGAAGGCCTCCAGGGAAAAATAAACCACATAAAGAGAGTATACCCAAAGAGGTTTTCAAGAGTAGGAATTATGATCTCTTACAGCCAGTATATCCAAGTAAATATTGACCAGTGTAGTAACGACTAGTGAGAGAATGTCTAACGAGGCAAATTTTAGTAGAACTGACTATAGAGGAAAGGTCAGCAGGGTTGCTACTATGATTTAAATTTATAGTTCCATTAGAGGAAATTATTATGCTTGTGTATAATGAGGAAACTTAGTTAGTATATTCCTTAGAGAAATTAATTTAATTGAGGATACTACGGGGGGATGTGTACAGTTATATTTATGGCTCGCACATATAAGTCTGACATAAAGATCGAGGTTGTCAATGTTTATTAATAGTGTGCTTAATACGATTATGAATATATATATATATATATATATATATATATATATATACACATTATCACCGGGATTTATTTTTATCATGATATCCCTTCTAGTGGGGGCTGCTTTACAGCTTGATTGTTGAGATACAACAGCTTGTTTGTCGTCTTGAGTGTTCAGCCATTTTGTTGATTTAGACATGTAGTCATATGATTCATACTATTACGCTTTAACTAGTGGATATATGTGTGATTCTTATCTTAACTATCATAAAGAGGTTTATATGGATGTCATTTTTTAAGAACAAATGTTTCTTATAATTATGCTTAAGTCAGAGGGAGGGTTTGGCAGATTCTTGTATTACATCAATATGACTCGATCTGAGTAGGTCACCGTATCATTAGACATGATACCACATGTCCAAAGGTTAACAAACATGTATTTGATGAGGTAGCATGACTACCACTACTAAGAGAGGTAGACTTTTGTATAGATTTATTATTGGGTATCGGAACCATTATTAGGGTATCGTAACTAGTTGCTTTATTAAAAATACGAGAGACCAGTAACCATGTTTAGTATTTTTTATCAAGGGTTCATACGGAGGAGCACATCTCCATGATGAGCGCAGTTTTGTTTGTGAAGAAGAAGGAAAGTTTTCTCCAATAATGTGTGGACTATCGATAAAGGAACAATGTCACGATAAGGAATAAGTAAATGTTATAGTGTATCAATTACCTCTTCAAACATTTGAGGAGTACGCCGTTCTTCTTCAAGATTGAATTATGCTTAGGTAATCACCAATTATGTATTCGGTAAGAGGACATTCGTAACACAGATTTTTTGACACGATATGGATCATTTGAGTTCTGATTCATGCCATTTGAATTCACCAATATGCCACAAGTGCTAGTGTTCGGATGAATTGTATTTTTTGACCAATCCTTAATGAGTTCATCTTTGTACTTATTGACAACATACTAGTATATTATCAGTGAAAGGAGGATCGTGTGGGGAAATTGTAATTGGTTTTATAGACACTGGGAGGAGATAAGTTTTAGTCTAGGTTCTTTAAGAGTAAGTTCTAGTCTCGAGAGGTACAGTTCTTTGATCATATCGTATCTCAAGCTATGATTTTGGTGAATCCTAGTAAATTATTTGTGGTTATGAAATGGGGTCACCACATATCACCTATAAAGGATAGGACTTCCTTGGGTTTAGCTGGGTACTACACGAGGTTAATTCAGGGCTTGTCGAATATGGCCTGGCCACTGACTCACCTCACCTAAAATAGGGTACTATTTTTTGGAGAGTATATTCTCAGATAGAGTTTAAATACCTCAGTGAGAAATCACCATCGCGCTCCTCCTTCTATTACAAGGAGGAGGAGTGGGGTGATTGGTATATACAAAGGCATCACTCCTTAGACAGGAGGCGTCTTGATGTAGGAGGAGATAACTATGAGTTATACGTTTATGAATGCTTAAGACTCATAAGGGAAATTACTCTACTCACGATATGGATTTAGCTATGGTAATCTTTACCCTTCTCCAAGATATGATTTCAGCATATGTTTTGAACCTCAAAGGTAGTTGATAAGGTTATGATGCAAAATAAGTGCGCGCTACCACGTGTTAATGACATGTTGAATCAGGGAACATAAATGTCTCGTTATGACGTATTCGTCATTGGTTTTAACGACGAAATATTGATAAATCAAAAAAATAGTAATGGTGGACATTAGAACCGATTTTAGGTCAAGACCGATTTTATCTCAATGTGTAAATATATCTAAAGAAGTTATGGAGGCTGTAACTAGGAAGATTACTTTTACATTAACGAATTTAGAAGGTTGAAACTCCAAGAGAAATTGGTTATGTCAGAAGATCCCATGATACATAAAATATTTCTGGACAGGGCTAATGTTTCGTATGATACTTTACATTACAGAAGTAAGGGAGTGTACATTAATTTGAGGAATTCGTACGATTGGTGCGTTAAAGAGTCTATTGATGTTGGTTGTGTTAATAAGGGGTTTTTTCTAGTAGAAAAGTTGTAGCACCAAAGACAAATAAATAGTTCTAGTGTTCTAATTTCGTGTGTATAAGTTATAGGAGTGGACATTATGCCCATTTATTTTTGTATAGGTTTTAAAGATTCCAAAAAGGTAAGGGAATCAGTTAGGGTCATCTTAGTTACATTGATTAAGTTCATTAAGATCTAATAGTTAAGAAGTTGTTGTATGGAAATGTATTCAGTGAACCTTAAACGAAGGGGAGTTCATAATAGATTATTTTAAGATTGATGAATGAAAGAATGTTTTGGTGTCCCAACAGGTCACTTACTTTTAAAGCCTGGTAGAGAAGACTTTTACGTATTTTTCGTGCCGTTGTTTGAGATCCTCTAATCAAAACCTTTCATACCTACAAAAGTATAATAAAACTAGAGTGCAGCGGTAAGTAAGGGAATTAATCCAAATCTAGGGGTGAAACATAAAAGAGAGGCATGCAATTCATTTGTTTATTATTCTCTTTTTTTATTTTTGCATTTTCTAATTTTTTTTTAGCTTTTTCAAATATTAAAACAATCTTGAGGTTTAAGGTGAATATAAACTAATAACTAAATAGAAAATGATAATCAAAATAAATTAAAAGTATGAAAAACATAAACTAGTGTGTGATGAAAAAAAGGAGTCTGATGTAACTAAATGAGAGAAAAATATTCGAGGGATGGAAAGTCCACCCTCAATTCACACAAATTAATATAGCTTGCACTATTTTAATTTCATCAATTTCCAAAATATTCATTGAATTCAAAAGCTAATTCTCATTACACTAATGAAGTAATCGAATATTCTTTTAGAAAAGTAAGTTTAATTCCCACAAACACTACTCTAAATCAATTAGAATCAATTAAATGAATCACCCGCTAGGATCGATTCATCAAACCTTTTTTAATTAGACAAAATAAAAACAAGAGTAGATAAAAATTATACTAACATTTAAATCAAGTGATAAGCCTATCTCTAGTTTGAATAAAATGATCAAATGTTAATACAATTTTTAATCATTTTGTAATACTCCATATTTTTTATGATTTAAATAATTATGGGAGTAAATATTATAGTGGGATTAATTGAATTAAAATGTAAGAATTTAATTGTTAAATTAATTCGGATTTAAAAATAAATATTAACTAGTGTGCCAAGGGTTAATACTTATTGAGTTAATATTATCGTGTGATATGTAATATGGAACTATACACTTTGATAAATTGTCGAGAGTGAATAACACGACATTTTGGTAATTTAAGTCTGACATGCGTGTGAGTCGTGTTAGGACTAATTGAATGGAATATAAAGATAAATTATTTTTATGTAACTCGTATGGTAATTTCAAGTGCGCCGTTGAGTCCGGGAGGGTCGAGATAGTCAGAAAACTCTACCCAGGTGTTTTATTTGGACTCCGGGAGATTTTAGGCCAAACCGGCACCCCGTAGGGGTAATTTGGTAATTTGGACTTTTAGGAAAAATTAAATTTACGAAAATTAGAGAATAATTATATCATCTACGGGAGTTCCATTAGCGTTAAGTTACACAAAAATCAAGAACGTCCATAGAAGGTGTGAGGGAGAACCAAATTCCAACAGGGAAGGCCAGATTATCCTCACCTTGCACAACCGTGACCACCAACGCGTAGATCGAGAAGAGAGGAACGCGTCTATACCAACATCACCAAAGAATTCAGACTGTCGATTTAAGTCAAGTGTTTATTACTTGTTTTCTTTAGCAATAATCATACCCATGTTAGAGTAGGTGAAATTAATCTTTGATTTACATGTTAATTGGGTGAAAATTGGAGTTTAAATGATTAATAAAGACTGGGATAATTAGTTGTTGATATCCCTTCTTGTATGTAGAGGTTAAACTACGAACTCGAATCATATATTGATGAATAAATCTGGGTTAATTAGATTCTGTAATTAAAATTTTGGAAACTAGGGTTCATGTGAATTAATTTGGGGGTTTCATATAATTATGATGACTAATGACGAATTAAGGATCCTAGGATGTTAGGAATGACTTATAATCTGTTGTGTGTTGATGGGTATTGATGACGAGATGTTGGGTATTGAATCTTAGAGGTTTTTAGGTTCAATAATGGTGAAAAACAGTGAAAATCTGGGCAGGAAGACGAACAGTGCAATCTCACGCGAACTCGCGCGAAGTCGTTCGAGCGAGATGGCATCTCGTGAGAAGTCGCTCGAGCAACACGTGGAAGACATTCAAACGAGATGCCATTTGGTTCGAGCGACAGAGGGAATTTTTGGAATTTTTCTTTGACTCCAAATTTGGGTTTACCGGGTTCTTGGAGTGAGAGAAAATGTCAGTTAGTAAACTTAAACAAGAAAGGATTTCGAGAAAAGTATGCGAGGATTAATACTTTAATTATTTCGATATAGAGAGAATGTACCTCGGAGATTACGAGAGAGATAGTAATATAAATATTTATACTATACGTAATGTGGAGATTAAAATACGTATGAGGGGTATATATGTAGGTTGGAGAAATACCTATAAAATATAATAGGATGTGTGTATGCCTATTATGTGATATTATTGTTAAGAGCACTAATGAGCGATAACCCGGGGGTGCAAGAATCTTATTTTTAGTTGCACTAATGAGTGATAACTCGGGGGTGCAGGGATCCATTGTTAGGTGTACTAATGGGTGATAACTCGGGGGTATAAGAATATTATTATAAGTGTACTAATGGGTGATAACCCGAGGGTACAAGATTATTGTTATAGGTGCACTAATGGATGATAATCCGGGGGTACAGTATTATTATGGTTAGTTGCACTAATGGGTCTTAGCCCGGGGGCGCAGTATTAGAATATATATATATAGAGAGAGGGAATATGTGACTATATGTATATATATGTAAACTTGTGAATCGTTATACTGTGTATAGTTAGTAGTGATGAAAATGTTGATATATAAAATGAATCATAAGAGTATAATTGGTTTATTATGAAAACAAGAAAACATATTAATTAGTTGTTCGACTTAGGCTAATTTGAAAGCATATTATATGGGGGATACGGGTATACTACTGGTGAGTATAGATACTATTAGAATGACTTCAGACTAGTTAGACTGGGTGGTATAACTAGGGGGAAAATTAGATGTACTTTAGGCACGCACAATAGATCAGAGGTGAGAAGCTCATGTGAGAGTTTGATAACTAACATGCGTATAAGACTTATTTTAAGAACCAGTTTTAAATACTTGCTAAATCATTTTTAAACCTCGGGCTCTGACCCGTTTATTGCATCTTTTCTCTCTTTTTCTATATATATATATTATTCCAGGTGCTCGACCGCAGGGGTACCTGAATTTGAGGTTGGATTGTTAGACGTGCTGCAGCTATTGTGGAACTGTAGGTCCTTGCAGTAGACGCAATCTATTCTTTCATTCAGTTTTTCTTAGACTTCCTATTTAGGGCATGTGTCGCCCGCTTCTAGTCTTTTATCAGAGATATTGTATTTAGTTTCTTTTATGGTTTGGAGTTTTAAACTGAGAGGTTTTACCCAGACTTATTTAATTTTGTATTAAATTCTTGTTTAGTGTTGATTATTCCTATGTATGGTGAATGGTTTATAAATTACTTTTGGAATGTTGTGGTTAAATGGTTTTACTAAAAATTGGAATTATTTTGACACCTGGCTTAATTTTACATTAGGTTATTAATATGTTAAAAAAATTTGACCGTGATGCTAAGAATGAACCAATCGAACATTCTGTTTTAAATTGGTACATGACTGATCACCCTCTATTTAATTAGGCGGGGTGTCACAGGTGGTATCAGAGCATCAGGTTCTAGAGTCCTTTAGGATCTGCATGGCTTACTATGTTTTCAGATTTGTGTCCTTTGATATAGAGCCCTATTTTTAGGACTGTTGTGATCTTAATTTTACGATTACGCCTTCAGCTATTTGAGATTTAGTAATAACTGTGGACTAATAAAATTATTTCTCATCTTAGATGCCTCCTCGACATGCACCAAGAGACAGACTGGCCCATCCAGAGCAACCGGCAATGCAGGCTCAGGGGACAATAAACGCAGCCGAGGTTGCCGCGATAGCTGCACAAGCAGTGAATTCAGCCCTAGCGGTGGTGCAGCAGGCCCCACCCCAGGTTCAGGCAGTAGCATGGATTCCATTGCATCTGTATCCCACTGCATGGGAAAGAGTGAGAGAGTCCTTTCATGGGGTATGTCCCCCAGAGTTCATGGGCAGTTCTGATGTGGTTATTACTAGTCAGTCCAAGAAGGACATACAACGACACCTTCGTATATATGAGTGCACCGAGGTTCACAGGCAAGTTTTGGCTACCTTTAAGCTGAGAGGGGCAGCCTTACAGTGGTGGGAGTCCACTACTACTACCGAGGAAAGAAAGTTGATGTCGATCAGTGATTTCTGGGTGCGGTTCGACCGCAAGTACTTTCCTTCCGCCGTCAAGACTGAGATGAGGCGAAAACTTTTAGACCTCACCCAAGAAGGGAGAACAGTTGCGGAATACTAGTAGGAGTTCACGCTATCGACAAATAAGGTACCGAATGAGGTGCCTACTGAGGAGAAGCGCATTTAGATGTTCATGGATGGCTTAACTTGGAGGAAACGCCAGCATCTCTTGGGTAACCTTTCTCTACACTCATATACAGACGTTATGAATGAAGCCTTGTTGCATTGTCATGACAACCGCTTCCATGCTAAGGGAAGCAAGCGAGGGGGAGGCCCAACCAGTTGGGCAAGACAGGGGGAGGTAGTGCCAGTGGGGAACCAGTTGAGCAGAATCAGAGGCAGGGTTCCCTACGGGGGAGTTTGCAAAGGGGTTTCATTCTGGAGGTTTCAAGCATGGTCATGGGGGTTGGAGGCGGGGCCACCAGGTCCAGCAGTAGGGCCAACAGTAGGGAGGACAGCAGGGCCGGGGCTATCAAGGACAGAGGGGAAAAAACTTCATCGGGAAATGTTATACTTGTGGCAAGACTGGCCATAAAAAACTAGAGTGCCCCGATAAGGATAGAGTTCCTCGACAACATGGTGCTCACCAGGAGCCCCAGAGACCTATTTTTCTCACCACCCTACCAGCACTAGCTCCAGTTGCAGTATGGACGTGTCTATAACGTCCACCAGGCCGTAGCTCCATAGGCACCACCTATAGTGGAGGGTAAATTTTCAATCTATGGTACGTTGGGTCGTATCTTATTTGGCACGGGGGCATCACACTCCTTTAAAGCCACTATCTTTGCATGGGACACTGGGTTATTAGGCGCGACAGAGAGTACAGTGACATGTGTAGACTCACTGTTAGGTAGTGGGTCGTTGATTTTCTTCATATGTCGGGGAGTAGGTATAGAGATTGGTAGTTTGATTTTACCGGTTGATATGCTAGTGTTAAATATGTCTGAGTACGACGTCATTATTGGCATGGATTGGCTAGTCGAGTATATGGCCATGATTGATTGCTTCAGTTGGAGTATTGTGTTCGCCATTCCGGGCCAGGAGATGTTCTTAGTGGTGATCCCTCATTCTGAGGGAGGGTGGTCCACCCACTTCTTTTATATAGAGGATGAGACTCTGCAGTATTAGTGGTTCTACTCGATTCAATTCCAGTTGTCTGCGAGTTTACTGATGTATTTCAGGATACACCGGGGTTACCTTCGAGTAGGTAGATTGAGTTTGTGATAGACTTAACACCGGGCACTGATCCGATAGCATGTGTTCCTTACCGTATGGCTCCGGCAGAGATGAGGGGGTTACGGGAGCAAATAGATCAGTTGTTAGGATGGGGTTTAATTCGTAGGAGTACCTCACCTTGGGGTGCCCCAGTTCTGATTGTGAAGAAGAGGGATGGGTCCATACGACTTTGTATTAATTATAGGGAGCTTAACAAAGTCACGATACGGAATAAGTATATGTTGCCTCACATCGATGACTTATTCGACCAGTTGAGAGGATCTACCCACTTATCGAAGATAGACTTGAGATCGGGGTATCATCAGCTATGCATCAGGGAGAAGGACGTGGCTAAGACTTCTTTTCTGACGAGGTATGGGTCGTACGAATTCAGGGTTATGCCATTTGGGTTAACCAACGCCCCAGCAGTATTTATGGACTTAATCAAAAGAGTATTCAGAGAGTTCCTAGATTAGTTTTTCATTGTCTTCATATATGACATCCTGATTTATTCCCGCACCGAGGAGGAGCACGCCGAGCACTTACGTATGGTTCTACAGACCTTACGAGAACATGAGTTATACGCTAAGTATGAGAAGTGTGAATTTTGGTAGAAGGAGGTACAGTTTTTGGGACACATTGTATCAGAGAGAGGGATATATGTGGATCCTAGTAAGGTGTCAGCGGTGAGGGAGTGGGGACAGCCTATGACACCGACGGAGGTGCTGAGTTTTCTGGGATTAGTCGGGTACTATAGACGGTTTATTCGGGGATTATCAAAAATTATGGGTCCGATGACGAATCTGACTCGTAAGGGTGTGCCGTTTGTTTGGGATGATGCATGTCAGTTGGCATTAGATGAACTGAAGGATAAGCTGACTTCAGCACCGGTACTAGCATTACCCAGGGCACGGGTTGAGTACCTGGTTTATACGGACGCATCCTTACAGTGTCTTGGGGGAGTACTCCAGCAAGAGGAGAAGGCTATATCTTTTTCTTCCCAAAAGCTTAAGCCTCACGAGAAGAATTACCCCACCCACGACTTAGAGCTGGCAGCAGTCGTGTTTGTGCTTTTAATTTGGAGGCATTATTTATTGGGGGAATAGTTTCTCTTATTTATAGACCACAAGTCACTACAGTACTTGTTCACGCAAAAAGAGTTGAATATGCGTCAACGCACGTGGCTCGAATTTGTAAAGGATTATCAGTTAGAGATACACTATCACCCGGGGAAGGCTAATGTAGTTGCTGATGCGTTGAACTGTAAGTCGGTAGATGAGACAGATGAGGTGTAGAAAGATAAATGGAAGGAATTGGGGCACCAGGATGCAGTTTCCAGGTCCTTCATGTCAATTATGACCGTCACACCACAAATAGTGACGAGGGTGGTTCAGGCACAAGCAACAGATTCTTTTTGCTAGGAAAGGATTAGACAACTTTTAGTCGATGGGGCCGAGTCATATTCGTTGAGCTCCGAGGTCAGTTTGCGGTTCAATGGGAGACTTATTGTCCCAGAGAAGGAGGACCTTCGACATGCAGTGATGACGGAGTCGCATGGGTCCCGATTTGCGGTACATACCGATGGGGATAAAATGTACCAGGATATAAGGCGGCAGTATTGGTGGAGCGGAGTGAAAAATGATATCGCAGAGTTCGTATCTAAGTGTACCACTTGCCAGTTAGTGAAAGTGGACCATCAGATACCACCGGGTTTGATTCAACCGTTGTATATTCCTATATGGAAATAGGAAGGAATTTCCATGGATTTTATTTTTGGGTTTCCCACTTCGCAGAGGGGGCACGATTCTATATGGGTTATTGTGGATTGGTTGAGGAAAGTACCCCACTTTTTACCCGTTAGTACAGACTACATAGCGGGACAGTATGCTCGGCTATTTATTACAGAGATAGTGAGACTTCATGGAGTGCCTCTTAATATTGTGTAGGATAAAGACAAGATGTTTGTATCTCATTTTTGGGAGAGCTTCCAGGAGGCTATGAGCACCGAGTTACGATTGAGTACGGCGTATCACCCGCAGATCGATGGGCAGACTAAACGCACTAATCAGATGCTCGAGGATATGTTGTGCATGTGTGTCCTTGATTTTGGTGGAGGTTGGGAGTAGTACCTTCCACTGGTGGATTTTGCTTATAACAACTCCTACTAGTTTACAATTGGCATGGACCCATTCGAGGCATTGTACGGTAGACCTTGTCGTTCTCCGACTTGTTGTCTAGAGGTGGGGGACAACAAACTACTCGGGCCAGAGGGGATTCAGGACACATCGAGAAAAATCGAGATGATTCGAGGTCGCATACGGGTAGCGCAGGACGGGCAGAAAAGCTACGCCTATGCTAAGCGGTCCTTCAGAGAGTTCTCCATAGGGGACCAGATTTTCCTGAGAGTATCTCTTATGAAGGGGATAATGAGATTTGGGAAAAAAGGGAAATTGGCTCCGAGTTATGTAGGACCATTTCCTATTATCGAGAGGATCGGACTAGTGGAATATAGGCTTGGTTTGCCAGAACACTTGCATTGTATCCATGATGTGTTCCACATTTCATCACTGAGGCGGTATCTTCGGGATGAGTTGGCACACACTCACATCGCGATTGAGGAGATTGTGATATATCCTGATAGTTCATAAGAGGAGAGACCGGTGGCTATCCTAGATTATAGTATCAAAATGTGGAGGAGTCCACTTAGGAGCGTGAGGCAGATATGCGTGAGAAATATCCAGATTTATACGTACCAGCTATGCCTTATTTTTTGAATTTCGAGACGAAATTCCATTATTATGGGGGAAGTATGTAATACCCCATATTTTTTATGATTTAAATAATTATGAGAGTAATTATTATAGTGGGATTAATTGAATTAAAATGTGAGAATTTAATTGTTAAATTAATCCGGATTTAAAAATAAATATTAACTAGCGTGCCAATGGTTAATACTTATTGAGTTAATATTATCGTGTGATATGTAATATGGAACTATACACTTTGATAAATTGTCGAGAGTGAATAATACGACGGTTTGGTAATTTAAGTCTGACACGCGTGTGAGTCATGTCGGGACTAATTGAATGGAATATAAAGATAAATTATTTTTATGTAACTCTTACGGTAATTTAGAGTGCGTCGTTGAGTCTGGTAGGGTCGATATAGTCATAAAACTCTACCCGGGTATATTATTTGGACTCTGGGAGATTTTAGGCCAAACCGGCACCCCGTAGGGGTAGTTTGGTAATTTCGACTTTTGGGAAAAATTAAATGGACGAAAATTAGAGAATAATTATATCATCTACGGGAGTTCCAATAGGGTTAAGTAACACAAAAATCAAGAACGGCCATAGAGGGTGTGAGGGAGAACCAAATTCCAATAGGGAACGCCAGATTATCCTCACCTTGCACAACCGTGACCACGAATGCGTAAATCGAGAAGAGAGGAACGCGTCTATACCAACATCACCAAAGAATTCAGACCTTCGATTTAACGCAAGTTTTTATTACTTGTTTTCTTTAACAATAATCATACCCATGTTAGAGTAAGTGAAATTAATCTTTAATATACAGGTTCATTGGGTGAAAATTCGAGTTTAAATGATGAATAGAGACTGGGTTAATTAGTTGTTGATATCCCTTCTTGTATGTAGAGGTTAAACTACAAAATCGAATTATACATTTATGAATAAATCTGGGTTGATTAGATTCTGTAATTAAAATTTTGGAAACTAGGGTTCATGTGAATTAATTTGGGGGTTACATATAATTATGATGATTAATGACGAATTAAGGATCCTAGGATGTTAGGAATGACTTATAATATGTTGTGTGTTGATGGGTATTGATGAAGAGATGTTGGGTATTGAATCTTAGAGGTTTTTAGGTTCAATAATGGTGAAAAACAGTCAAAATCTGGGCAGGAAGACGAACAGTGCAATCTCACGTGAAGTCGCGCGAAGTCGTTCGAGCGAGTTGGCATCTTGAGAGAAGTCGCTCAAGTAACACGTGGCAGTCATTCAAACGAGATGCCATTTGGTTCGAGCAACAAAGGGAATTTTTGGAATTTTTCTTTGAGTCCAAATTTGGGTTTACCGGGTTCTTGGAGTGAGAGAAAATGTCAGTTAGTAAACTTAAACAAGAAAGGATTTCGAGAAAAGTATGCGAGGATTAATACTTTAATTATTTCGGTATAGAGAGAATGTACCTCAGAGATTACGAGAGAGATAGTAATTTAAATATTTATACTATACGTAGTATTGAGATTAAAATATGTAAGAGGTATATATGTAGGTTGGAGAAATACCTATAAAATATAATAGGATGTGTGTATGCCTATTATGTGATATTATTGTTAAGAGCACTAATGGGTGATAGCCCGGGGGTGCAAGAATCTTATTTTTAGGTGCACTAATGAGTGATAACTCAGGGGTGCAGGGATTCCATTGTTAAGTGTACTAATGGGTGATAACCCGGGGGTACAAGAATATTATTATAAGTGTACTAATGGGTGATAACCCGGGGGTACAAGATTATTATTATAGGTGGATGATAATCCGGGGGTGCAGTATTATTATGGTTAGTTGCACTAATGGGTCTTAGCCTGGGGGCGCAGTATTAGAATATATATAGAGAGAGGGAAGATGTGACTATATGTATATATAGTCACATCTTCTGAATCATTATACTGTGTATAGTTAGTAGCGATGAAAATGTTGATATATAAAATGAATCCTAAGAGTATAATTGATTTATTATGAAAACAAGAAAACATATTAATTAGCTGTTTGACATAGGCTAATTTGAAAGCATATTGTCTATGCGATACGGGTATACTACTAGTGATTATAAATACTATTAGAATGACTTCAGACTAGTTAGACTGGGTGGTATAACTAGTGGGAAAATTAGATGTACGTTAGACGTGCACAATAGATGAGAGGTGAGAAGCTTATGTGAGAGTTTGATAACTAACATGCGTATAAGACTTATTTTAAGAACCAGTTTTATATACTTGATAAATCATTTTTAAACCTCGGGCTCTAACCCGTTTATTGCATCTTTTCTCTCTTTTGCTATATATATATTATTCCAGGTGCTCAACTGCAGAGGTACCTGAATTTGAGGTTGGATTGTTAGACGTGTTGCAGCTATTGTGCAAGCTGTAGGTCCTTGCAGTAGACGCAATCTATTCTTTCATTCAGTTTCTCTTAGACTTCCTATTTAGGGCATGTGTCGCCCACTTCTCGTCTTTTATCAGAGATATTGTATTTAGTTTCTTTTATGGTTTGGAGTTTTGAACTGAGACGTTTTACCCAGACTTATTTCATTCCATATTAAATTCTTGTTTAGCGTTGATTATTCCTATGTATGGTGAATGGTTTATAAATTACTTTTGGAATGTTGTGGTTAAATGGTTTTACTAAAAATTGGAATTATTTTGACACCTGGCTTAATTTTACATTAGGTGATTAATATGTTAAAAAAAAAATTGACCGTGATGCTAAGAATGAACCAATCGAAGATTCTGTTTTAAATTGGTACATGACTGATCACCCTCTATTTAATTAGGCGGGGTGTCACAGGTGGTATCAGAGCATCAGGTTCTAGAGTCCTTTAGGATCTGCATGGCTTACTATGTTTTCAGATTTGCGTCCTTTGATATAGAACCCTATTTTTAGGACTGTTGTGATCTTAATTTTACGATTACGTCTTCAGTTATTTGAGATTTAGTAATAACTGTGGACTAATAAAATTATTTCTCGTCTTAGATGCATCCTCGACGTGCACCAAGAGACAGACTGGCCCAGCCAGAGCAACCGGCAGTGCAGGCTCAGGGGACAATGAACGCAGCCGAGGTTGTCGCGATAGTTGTACAAGCAGTGAATGCAGCCCTAGCGGTGGTGCAGCTGGCCCCACCCGAGGTTCAGGCAGTAGCACCGATTCTAGTGCATCCGTTTCCCACTGCATGGGAAAGAGTAAGAGAGTCCTTTCAGGGGGCATGTCCCCCAGAGTTCATGGGCATTTCTGATGTGGAATCTATAGGTCCTTGCAGCAGACGCAATATATTCTTTCATTCAGTTTCTCTTAGACTTCCTATTTAGGGCATGTGTCTCCTGCTTCCAGTCTTTTATCCGAGATATTGTATTTAGTTTTTTTATGGTTTGGAGTTTTGTACTAGGAGGTTTTACCCAGTCTTATTTAATTCCGTATTAAATTCTTGTTCAGTGCTTATTATTCCTATGTATGGTGAATGGTTTATAAATTACTTTTGGAATGTTGTACTTAAATGGTTTTATTAAAAATTAGAAATTTTTTGACACCTAGCTTAATTTTATATTAGGTGATAAAGATGTTAAAAAGTTTATCGACAGTGATCCTAAGAATGAACCAACCGAACATTATGTTTTAAATTGGTACAGGACTGATCACCCTTTATTTAATTAGGCGGGGTGTCACACCTTTCTCAAGGATGATTTTTCCTTTCTCAATGTGAAAATAAGTAGGAAGTAAATTTACTAATCAAAGGAAACTAAAAAAATTAGAATTGACATTTAAATCGAATTGGATTCATGAGAATTTCAATTCATTCCTTGAATGGGATGATTAGCCCTCCATAATCATCATCTAAAAAACCCGAATAACGGAGGTGTGATAATTGATTAAATTAATTCGCAAGTTTTTAAGTAACCCTTTTTTAATTAGAGTCTACTTTTAAATCAAATAAATACAGCCCCTAAACATGCAGCTAAATCAACCCATCAAAATTAAAGCATGCAACGCAGTAAATATGATGAGACACAGATTTCAGGAAAAAACCCTTACGGGTAAAACCTTTATTTCACTATGAATATATAAATCGCAACTTACAATTACATAGAGAAATCTGCAATGGATCAATGCGCAGCCAACCCACAAAGACACGCAGTCTTGAACTCAACTAGAGAATACATGCAGCACCCTCCAAGGACTCGCAGCCCAAACAACAAAGGAAGAACCGCAGCTCTCCTCAATTACACGCAGCCATAACACTTTGTAGAGACTCCCTCAGCAATGACACACAGCCCTCGGTTGCAAAGATCTCCCCACAAAGGTTGAACAATAGCAAAGCTTGTGTTCTAGGGTTCCAAAATATTCACAAAAGTAATTGGGATTTTTGTGTGTGAATCAAAAAGATGTTTGGCACATCAAAAATCGAAGTCTTGTTGTGTTTGAACTCTTAGAAAATTTTTCTCAAAGACTTAGAAAAATACACCACCGAAATAGGTATATTTATAGGAAACTTCAAAAAAATCTCAGAATATTTATTCGTGTTTATCAGAACCAGATCGGTCCGATTTTGATGTCGGATCGGTCTGGGCAGATCGGTTCATTTTTTAAGATGGCTTCTTAGGTTTGGCTTCGATCCGGGGTATTCTATTTCTGTTGCAAAGCGGATCGGTCCGATTTAGATGCGGATCGGTCCGGTTTACCAGGAAACCAATTTCTTTTTAAAAACCTCATTTTGCTTAAAAAAACTTACTTCTTTTTTTTTTATAAAATCATTTTATAAAAGTTTCCCAATACTAAGTATGAAACTTTAAGGGACTTAAAAACAAAAATTTACCAAGTTCATTCTTGCAGAGGTTATGATGTTGAAGACGCTTTGATATTCGGATCCGTTGATGTAGATGCGATCTTAAATTTCTTCAACGGTGTAACGGCGTACGACATACATATTGACAATGGACAAAAATGTCCTTATAAATCTCCCCCTATGTCTATGCTGGTACATACATAAAAAATATCTGAATTATCAACTAATGACCTATACAAATCTACCCTCCCATGAACCCTAAAGATGGAAAGATACAAATGTTTAAATCTTCATCGTTTCTTCTTCAATCTTCAACAATCATCAAAGCTCAAAGATTTTCTCATCAGGGTGTGCAACATATTGATCTTCAATCTTCGTACCTACACACATGAGACACAGCAAATACCACGTGACATATCGAGTTTTAAAATGAGATAAACATGGATACCAATTTATGATAAAAACATAAGTTAAATCTAAAAAAACTCCCCCATAATATGATAATTCTTTCTCCCCCTTTTTATGATGTCCCCAAATAGACAAAAGAGAAAAACGAATCAGATAAGCAAAATTGGTGTGTCACGGTACACAAAATAGGGCATCAAACAATATGGCAAGCGTGCATCTTGCAAGGAGATACAAAAATAATTCACAAACTCTTTTTGATTTTTCATTTCTTCATAAAAAAATAAGATACATTTGAAAAAAAATATGCTACAAAAATCACACCTTGGATTTAGACTCAAACAACCAAGTCATGAAAATGGAATGAATGGGTGTGAACACATTCGATAGGTAAATCAACTCAATCAATCATACGTGCACGATGCATATGTGTACCCCTAACGAATGAGCATCAAAAATATCCTTAGGTGTAAAAATTTTGTTGAATTTAGATGACATCGTCTTATGCAAATCAACAAATCAAAGTCAAAGTGATTTCCACACCAATAACGTTCAAAACTATGTAGCGCATTATCAAGCATTTCAAGGACGTGCAAACCCATTTTAATTCTCCAACCAAACTCCCTCAAATATATTTTCTTTTAGAGGTAATCTAAATTCTCAAACTTTGGAGAATTGGTGCAAAAACCTAAATGGACCCTTTTTGGCATGAATATCTTTTTATTGCCTTTCAATTTTTTCGGGCTCTTTTAAACCTCTTTGGACCCCGGATAATAAAATACCTCCATTTTTAGGTCCAATTTAACGGTGGCTTAGTATTCGCAAAGGCAAAATGAACCTTTCGCAGCCCTTCCCCGTTTTCAAACAAAGCACACAAACTCACAAAACGGTTCTTATATGCACAATTTTCTTATCAAAATTTATCGCGCTTAGTTCGTTTTAAGGACAGGATTGAAGTAAAAATACCCAACCAACATGTGAGAAGACAAGCACACTAATCTAACAAATTCGTGCACGTGTGCAATAAAGGAAATCATGAGTCAAATATGTAGGAAGTAACACTTAATTACGTCTTAATGACTCCAAACATTATAAAGCACATGAATTAATTGACCTATTGTCTCAAAACACTATCAAATAATCACATGAAAAATGGAATGATGTTGTGACTTGGTCATCCTAAGTTTTCATCCATAAAAGGTGCAAAACAAAGAACAAAAAAATCTTTTTGGATTTTCTCAAAATTTTACAAAATAAAATCTTTTTGTATTTTTTAAAAATTTTCAAAAAAAATTTAAAACATACAAACATGATACATACTAGCAATGGGCAAAAAATATCATCATGAAAAACATCCTATACTAGTAAACAAGTCAAACCTCAATCGTTAGGTGTGGAGGGGTTTTCCAAAGGTGGTGACAGCTTATGAAAAAACCCCATCAATTCTTGTGAAATTTTGACTAAAAACTTAACTTGCACTCCTAAATGTGTAAACTCTCTCATGTAGTCTCCGGGAGCATTTAAAGTATCATGTGTGGGTGCATGTGTGTCAAAAACACGTGTAGAAGCAAAAAGTGACACATAACCCAACTTAAAGCAAAATTCCCTAAGGTGTCCTCTCCTCTTGCAATAGGAACAAACATAAATAGGACTAGAAACACCTTTCTCAAAAACTATGGGACGCGCTCTCCTAATAGGAATGGGACACCTAGGTGGATTAGGGTGAGACACATGTGAAATTGTCACTAAAGTGGGAACTGGCTCGGGTGCTAATTGGGAAGTAGAAGCACCGTCATGACTTATTCCTAACTTCTCACCTTTACCCTTAAGAATCACCTTTTCAACATTTTTAGGTACGTTCTCGAAATTGACTTTGACCTCCCTGGCATGTTCAAGATCACTCTCAAGTTGGGATACACGTGTCGTCAGACTAGACAACATGTTGGTCAAATCACACTTCTCCTTTCTCAAAACCTCTTTCTCTCTCTCCAAATCTAAAACCGAATGGCCTAAATCACGATTATACATCTTAGTTTTCAAGGTCTCAGTGTACAAATATCTAAAAGCTTTTTGGAGCTCACTTTCATCTCCACTCTCAAACTCGCTCTCATCTCCACTAGAAACACTCGAGTCATCACTGGTGCTCTCATGACCTTTATCAACGTGAGACAAAGTGGGTTCGCTCACACGACTCAAAAAATCTACAAACTTCTCACCACTAGTCTCATTGCCCTCACCTTCACTACTATCACTAAGTGTGGCGGGCATGGCTACTTTCTTTCCTTTCTTTCTAAGCCACATAGGACACTCAAACGACTTATGTCCCTTACCCCCACATTCAAAACAAGTCACATTCTCAAAATCTTCCTCACACTCCTCATCAGAGTCATTCTCTTTTTCCCTCACATCACTTTCTTTGGCCTTTCCTTTCTTTTTATTTTTCTCAAAAAATCTATTTTTGTTGGAAAAATTATTTTTCCTCATGTTGAGAAACTTTTTAAAATTCTTTGCAAATAAGGCCATATCATTAAAATCAAAGTCTCCCTCAGAATCAGACTCACAAACTTTTTCATTCTTTTTCTTACAATGAGTCTTTAAATCAATGCCATTATTCTTAGCCTTAATGGTTTGGGAAAATATGTCAATCTCATAGGTTTGAAGATCTCCTATAAGTTCTTCCAACTTAAGGGATTTCAAATTTTCCAAAGAGTTCAAAACAGTGAGTTTAGGAATAAAGCGCTTTGGGAGAGATCTCAAAATCTTTTTAACGACACGTGTGTTATCAATCACCTCACCCAAATTAAAACGTGTGTTAACAATGTCCGACAAACGTGCATAAAAATCATCAAAGCATTCAAACTCAAACATGGTGATAGTCTCAAATTGGGTGGCCAAATTTTGTAATTTTGATCCTTTAATCGCGTTCGTACCCTCATGTGTCAATTTCAAAACATCCCAAGCCTCTTTAGACGTGGTGCATGTTATAATTCATCGAAACTCATCAAGAGTGACAGCTCCAAAAATAGCACTCAGACCACGGGAATTAAAATTGGACAATTTATAATCATCTTCAGTCCATGCTGACACGGGTTTTAGAGAGGTGACATTGTTAACTGTGACAGTGGGATGAGTCCAGCCATTTTCGCAAAGCAACCAAACACTCTCATCAATAGATTTTAAAATCGATTTCATACGAGCTTTCCAGTAGGCATAATTAGACCCGTCAAAAATAGGCATCTGATTATATAAGTGCTCCATAGGAAAAAATGCGAATTTTCACAAAACTGATTTTTCAAAAAAAATCAATATCACACGATTTTGCGAAAAATAGGAATACGGGATAAATTAGCATAACCGGCTCTGATACCAATTTGAAAAACCCGAATAACGGCGGTGTGACAATTGATTAAATTAATTCGCAAGTTTCCAAGTAACCCTTATTTAATTAGAGTCTACTTTTAAATCAAATAAATACAGCCCCTAAATATGCAGCTAAATCAACCCATCAAAAATAAAGCATGCAACGCAGTAAATATTCAGAGACGCAGATTTCAGGAAAAAACCCTTACGGGTAAAACCTTTATTTCACTATGAATAATAAATAGCAACTTACAATTACATAGAGAAATCTGCAATGGATCCACGTGAAGCCAACCCACAAAGACACGCAGTCTTGAACTCAGCAAGAGAATACATGCAGCACCCTCCAAGGACTCGCAGCCCAAACAACAAAGGAAGAACTGCAACTCTCCTCAATGACACGCAGTCATAACATTTTGTAGAGACTCCCTCAGCAATGACACGCAGCCCTCGGTTGCAAAGATCTCCCCACAAAGGTTGAACAATAGCAAAGCTTGTGTTCTAGGGTTCCAAAAGATTCACAAAAGTAATTGGGATTTTTGTGTGTTAATCAAATAGATATTTGGCACATCAAAAATCGAAGTCTTCTTACATTTGAACTCTTAGAAACGTTTTCTCAAAGACTTAGAAAAATACACCACCGAAATAGGTATATTTATAGGAAACTTCAAAAAAATCTCAGAAGATCTATTCATGTTTATCAGAATCGGATCGGTTCGATTTTGATGCCGGATCGATCCGGGGAGGATCGGTTCATTTTTTAAGTTGGATTCTTCGGTTTGGCTTCAATCTGGGGTATTCTGTTTCTGATGCAAAGCGGATCGATCCGATTTAGATGCGGATCGGTCCGGAGGTGGATCGGTTCATTTTTCAAATGGCCGGATCAGTCCGGTTTACCAGAAAACCAATTTCTTTTTAAAAACCTCATTTTGCTTTAAAAAAAACTTTTTTCTTTTTTTTTTATAAAATCATTTTACAAAAGTTTCCCAATACTAAGTATGAAACTTTAAGGGACTTAAAAATAAAACTTTACCAAGTTCATTCTCACAGAGGTTATGATGTTGAAGACGCTTTGATATTCGGATCCGTTGATGTAGATGCGATCTTAAATTTCTTCAACGGTGTAACGGCGTATGACATACATATTGACAATGGACAAAAATATCCTTACATCATCCAATAAAAACTAGAATCAAATAAGAGCATAAAATAAAAATTAGAGAGGAGTAATCAAACCAAAATTGCCTTCAATCGCATTAATTCTTCAATTCTTCCATCATTACCATTAATTACAAACACGCAATTTATTGAAATTTTTCTCTAAACTAAAAAAATAAATAAATAAACTACTAAAAAATAAAAATAAATAAAAATGGTGTTTCTCTATCTAATTCTCTCACTAGTCGAACTCTCCTTTTTTTGGTTTTCTTCTTCTTTAAATAATAGTCATGGAGCTAAGGATAATTTTGGAAAATACATGCTAATGTGTATGAGGGTGTAAGGTGTGAGGATATTTGTGTATGGGTAATTAAGGTAATGGGCACACATGTGTTAAGGGTGAGGTCATGGGGAAGAAGTGGGGAAATAAGGTAGGGAATAAGTTGGGGGTATTTTGGGAATAAGGTTATAAGGTTAAAAACACAAATGAGTTTTATTTCTGTTTGGTTTATTTCTCTTGGTTTACTTCGTAGGAGATAAAAATGATTTTGATTTGGAGGTTGAAAATGGAAAATGGGTCTTGAAAGAATGAGGTTGGGTCTTTGAAATGGGTTAAGGAGGATAAGGGTAGACTTTTGGGTATGGTCTAAGTTCGGGTTATGCGGTCATGCCGACGGGTTTGGGGTCGATTTTAGGTGGGTATCTGAGTCGAACTGGCCGGAGGCAGGGGTCTCGAGTTTGGGAGTTCTGGTCGGGTTAGGATCGCGAGGTGGGGGTTTCGTGGTGGTATCCGGGTAGTAGGGGTCAGGCTAAAAAGGACGGTTCACCGGGATTGGGAGTCGGGTTCGTTGTTCGGGGTAATAAAGGTCCGGTCAGAGGTAAGGAGGTTGGTCGCTGATGAATTGGTCGTCGAATTTCGTGTTGAGTTCTGGGGGAAGTGGGTTTGTAATGTTAGTGAGAGAGAAAGGTGGTATGTGTTGGTTTTGTTAATGGAGGGAGACGAGAGAATGTGGGAGGTAGAAGATGATATAGGGAATGGTTGGGTGTAGGTGAGGTGTATGGTGTTGGGGTGTGGGTGAGTGAGGTGTTTAGGTATATGTGAGTGTGTGTGTGTGGTATTAAGGTGTGAGTGGGGGGGTTAGTGATTAGGCATAAATTCTTCCAAATTTACCCCTTAATTAAGAGGGTTTTAATACCTCAGACAATGTAAAATGAATTACTTTATCTCATATATTTGCTAACGATTTCGTCTAACAAGTATCCCGAGTTTCGTTTTTTCTTATTAATTTTATAGGTATTTAACACATGAAAGAAAGAAAGAAACAGGAAGAAACAAGAGAAAAGAAAGAGGACGAATCAGAAGGGGAAAAGCGTAATTTCCACCAGGAATTCGGTTGAGGACCTAAAATAAAAGTCGAAGATCTCGCATTTATAAACACGTAAGAAGAAACGGCGTCCTAATCTGAGTTCTAGATTAGAAGTTATGAAGACTCGAAGATGCTAGATAATCATGAGATTTTGAAGAGATATTCAAGAGAAGTTGAGAAGACAACCCGGACCAATCCGGTTTATTAGAAAAACGGATCAATCTGGGTGCCCAAAATCACTGAATAAAAAGATGTCTACCGGACCAATCCCGTTTTCCAAAAAAATGGATTGATCCAGCCCCAAAATTCCATTGCAAAGAGACCCGTGTAGCGGACCAATTCGGTTGTCCAGAAAAACGGATCAATCCAGTTGTTACCCAGACCAATCCGATATGTCCTGACCGGATCGATCCGGGGTTTGAGATTTGAGCTGATCTTCTTCTTGATAGAGTATTTCATGCATCCAACTCTTGAAAATTTCATAGGATATAAATTTAAAATAACTCCCAAAAAGAAGGGAGGCTTCCAATTTCATTTTTAGAGAAGCTTTGTAATTAGCTTAGAGGAGAAAACAACAAAAACCCTAATTTGACTCCAGTTTTGCAATCCAAGTAAATTTACTCCAATCCTTGCTTTCACTATTGCAGTAATTACTACTTTAGTAGTAATTTCATTATTTTTCATCTTCAATTGTTAGTAAAAATGTTTTCTTTCCTCTAAAACATGTTTTCTTCTAGTTTTAATATGTCTGGCTAAGTTTTCAAGGGTTAGGGTGCATGAACCCCACCCGATGTAAGTCATGATAGTGGAAATAGAAGTTGGAATTAAAATTTTAGATGAATTGTATCGTAGTTAATACGATACTTCTTTAATTCAACCTTTGCTTACATACTGTGCGGGCTACGATCCCTCATATATGTAATACTTAGGAGAAATAAAGACCGGGTTTTAACTCATCCTTTACTTACCGACTGTGCGGGCTACGATTCCTCATATATGTAATACTTAGGAGCATTAAAAAATCGAATTTATTTAAATCTTTAATTATGAATCTAGTATCCTACGAAGTGAATTACTAGGGTGTGGGGGAGTGTAACTCGGCCTATTTTTCTCATTTCATAAGTTAAAGTTTTAGTCAAATCTTCATTCATCCCTTAGTTAATTAAAGTAATTGCATTTCATCTATTCATAGTTTCAGTAATTAATCATTTTCAAAATTGCATCTAGTTGTAGTTATTTCACAATTCAAATCACCTTTTCGTTCTTTTTAGGGACAAAGTTAGGTTACCTTTGTCTTTCCAACGTCGTTACGACTTCATTCATCCTGTTTCCCTGAGGATCGATACCCGACTTATCGGATTATTACTTGAGCGAAAGGCTTGCACTTGAGCCTAAATAGCACGCACACTAGACACATTTGTAGTCGCGTCAAGTTTTTGGCGCCGTTGCCGGGGATATAGGTAGACTTAGGTTAGATCAAGTCAATCTAAAACTTTGACCAAGAAAATCCGAAAACAAAAAAAATATTAAAAAATGTATAAAAAAATTTCATCATCTCTCAAAAGCCCTTAATGCAAAATCCTGAACATACTCAGACTCCTCACAATACTCCAACTAGAATTCACGAAAACCCTATAGTTGAGTATAACTCTGAAAGCCCCCATACACCTCACATTCTACAATTCTGGTTTCCAATTACTACTATCGAGCACTATATCAGCAACTACACCCTGAGTCAAACTTCGAGTCACATATATAGGACACCGAGTGAGTACACAGAGTCATTTGAAGAGAGTGCGAGTGAGATGTCTGACGCAGCGAGTTTCGGTACAGGAGAGGTAGATCTCCCATACCGTCCCATGAAACACTTACTCTTTCCTAAGCAGACAGTCACCCCTAGTTGCATTTTACTTTCGTATAATGCTGGTCAGTTCCACTTTCGCAGTGGGATGATATAGATTCTCCCTACGTTTCATGGCATGGATTCAAAGAAACTATACCTGCATATTTTTGTGAGTTCGAAGAGGTGTGTGATACATTTAGTGATCAAGCTTGCTCGCAAGATATCGTTTGCCTAAATCTTTTTCCTTTTTCCTTAAAAGATAAATCCAAGACCTGGCTATGGTCTCTACCCCCGAACTCCGTCACTTCCTGGAGAGATATGCAGTCTAAGTTTGTCTTAAAATTCTATCCACAAAATAAGACCAACTCTGCCAAGTCTCAAATCCAAGCTTTCCGACAACACGATAATGAGTCTTTTGACAGATGTTGGGAATGGTTTCAAGAGTTAGTAAGCGCATGCCCCCATCATGGTTTTGACAAACACCAAGTGATATCTTTCTTCCATAATGGGTTGACAATAGCTTCCAAACAACTTGTGCAAATAATGTGTGAAAGACCCTTTTGGGATTTAAACTCATGCGATGTCGAGGCCCATCTTAAGTATATCGTAGAGACCACTCAAGCATGGGACACATTTGATCCTAACCAAGATCGACCTAGACAACCATCGATCAATCAGACTGCATCCGGTCTATACCATTTGGATAGAAATACCTTAATAGACCATCGATTCGATCAGTTTCAAAGAGATATGAAAGAGTGGTTTGATGGTCGGTTAAGGAATATCTCCGGATCCAGCCATGGTTCGAAAGAAAAAGTGTGTGCTATCTGTGAGGCGGGCCACTCAACAAAGGCATACCCAAAGATTTCTACCTACAAGGCATGTACACTGAGCAGGTGGATGCTATAGGAGGATTCAAGGGGAATTTTAATGCCCCGCATGGGAACTCTTACAACCCTTCATGGAGAAACCATTGTGGTTTCATCTATGGACAACCACAAGCTTTGATAAACCTACATTCACAGGTTGTCCCACCTCCACCACCTCCTCAATATCAACAGGAACCACCACCTCCATCCCCATAAGTAGCTCCACCGCGGAGGAGCCTAGAGGATACAATGAACAAGTTCATAAATTCTCAAGGTGTAAACAATGCTCGATATGAACGCATGTTCGCCTAAATAAATGCAAACATCTCCAAGATGTAATCCGCATTGAGCATCCAAGAGAAGGGAAAGTTTCATGCCTAAGGCCAAAGACCTCTCAAGGTCAACCTAGTATTAACTCCACATCTACAGAACAGCAGGAGCACTTCCAACCTATAACCACTCTTCGTAGTGGGAGAGATGTTAATTTATCACCTCCCTCACGCGACATTTCAAAAGATAAGGATAATTCGCCCTGCACAAAAGAGGCCGAAGATATATCCTTGAACAAGAGTGAAAAGGAAAACACAAGTGATCCCGAGGTAGTAGTGAAACCACCCTCCGATGTGCCATTCCCTCAAAGATTGGTTCATGCACATAAAAGGACCATAAGCGAAGAAGTGATAGAAGTGCTTAAGAACGTGAAATTAAACTTACCTTTCCTCGATGCAATAAGGCAAATCCCATCCTATGAAAAAGTCATAAAAGACTTATTAACGGTCAAGAGGAGGATAAAGGTAAAGAAAAACGTGTTTCTAGCACAAAATATGAGCTCAATCCTTCTTAATGATCTCCCACCTAAATATAAATATCCTGATGCACCCACTATTTCCTGCACCACTGGAGAGAACAAATTAGAAAAATCCTTACTCGATTTGAGAGCAAGTTTCAATATTCTCCCCTATTCGATTTATAAAAAACTTGATCTAGGTGATCTTAAGCCCACAAGGATCACTCTCCAGTTAGCGGATCGAACCGCGAAGATACCAAGGGATATAGTTGAGGACATGATAGTCCAAGTGGACACTTTCTACTTCCCGTTAGATTTTGTCATTTGGGACACGGATCCCTCCTTCGCCTAGAAAAATCATGTTCCCATCATACTTGGACGCCCATTCTTAGCTACGGCTAACATAGTGATCAATACTAGAAATGGGCAGATGCAACTCATTTTTGGGAATATGACTTTAGAAACGAACATCTTCAAAATAGCCCAACACGCAGGGGAAGAAGATGATTTTCACGCGATAAGTTTAATTGAGGAGATCGTAGAAGAACACTTTGAGAAAAATTATTGTGGAGATGCCTTAGAAGCTTTCCTAGCTTCTAATCATGAGAGTGAGGGAGCTTGCACCAAGTTTGAGAGGGAGATATAGGAGTTAAGAGGCTTACTCGATGAGAGTGCGTCGGAAGAGGATGCGAGAGATGTTAAATGAGTTTCTAGATTCGAAGAGTTACCGTCAAGGGAAGCACGCATGGTGCCCTCTAGCGACACATTCCTGACTCTCGAGTTGAAGAAACTACCTTCCAATGTTAAATATGCTTTCCTAGGTGAAAGTGAGACATTTCCTATTATTGTCTCCTCTAGCTTAGATGAAGAGCAGGAGGGTAAATTATAAAAGATTTTGAGGAAGCACCAAGGTGCTTTTGGTTGGTGTATAGATGATCTAAAGGGGATAAACCCTCTAATTTTCACTCATAAGATTCACCTCGAAGAGGATGTTAAGCCCTCGAGAGAAATGCAAAGACCTCTAAACCCCACAATGAAAGATGTGGTGAGGAATGAAATTATAAAGCTGTTGGATGCCGAGATTATCTACCCAATCTCAGATAGAAAGTGGGTGAGCCCCATTCAAGTCGTCCCGAAGAAGTCGAGCATGACCGTGATTAAAAATTCCAAGGGAGAGTTAGTTCCCCAACATACCACCACTGGGTGGCGCATTTGCATTGATTACCGAAAACTCAATGCGGGAACTAGGAAAGACCATTTCCCGTTACCATTTATTGATCAAATGCTTGAAAGAGTAGAAGGTCACCCGTATTATTGCTTCCTAGATGGTTATTCCGAATATATCAAAATTGAGGTAGATGTATTTGATCAAGAGAAAATGACCTTCACTTTCCCCTTTGGAACGTTTACCTACAAACGTATGCCATTTGGCTTGTGTAATGCACCGGCGACCTTTCAAAGATGCCAGTTGAGCTTATTCAGTGACATGGTTGAGAGAGGGCTAGAGGTTTTGGACGAATTTAGTGTTTTTGGCACCTCCTTCGACCTATGTTTAGCCAATCTTGAGTAAGTACTAGCCCGATGTGTGGAAAAGATCTTAGTACTGAATTGGGAAAAATACCATTTCATGGTAACCGAGGGTATAGTCCTTGGCCACATCGTGTCATCCAAATGGATCGAGGTTGATAGAACAAAAATAGATCTCATAGCTGATCTACTCCCGCCTAAATTACTGAAAGACGTGCGCTCTTTCTTGGGCCACATGGAGTTTTATAGAAGGTTCATTAAGGATTTTAGCACCCTCGCTAGATCCTTAAGAAATCTTCTCATAAATGACACCCCATTTGAGTGGACAGAAGCATGCCAAAGTGCTTTTGAAAAACTAAAAACCATGCTTCTGTACGCTCCCATCATGAAAGCTCTGGATTGGTCCTTACCATTCGAGCTTATGTGTGATTCTAGAGATTATGCGATAGGGGTTGTTTTGGGACAAAAAAAGGATAACAAGGCTCATGTCATCTACTACGCTAACCGGACTCTTATCGGACCACAACTCAATTACTCCACCACGGAGAAGGAATTGTTAGTGATAGTATTTTCTCTCGATAAATTTCGGTCCTATCTTATCGGTTCCTCCATCACTTGTTTCATCGACCACGCGGTTTTAAAATATCTACTTGCGAAGAAAGACGTAAAGTCGCGCCTCATAAGGTGGATCCTACTCCTACAAGAGTTTAATCTCTCCATTAAAGACAAAAAAGGAGTAGAAAATGTCGTTTCTGACCACTTATCATGGCTTTTGTCTGACATACCTAGTGATCCCACACCCATAGACGAGTATTTTTCGAATGAGCAACTCTTTTCCACCTCTTCTTTGCCCTAGTTTGCGGATATTGGAAACCATCTTGCCATGGGAGTCGTTCCTCCCAATTGGACAATGCAAGACAAGAAGAGGTTCATCACTTGGTCACGCATGTTTTTCTACGATGACCCATTCCTTTTGAAATATTACACCGATCAAATCATCTGACGATGCGTACCGAATGATGAAATTCCAAAAGTCATCCAATTCTGTCATTCGGAAGCATGTAGAGGCCAATTTTCCGTGAAAAAGACAACCGCTAAAATTCTCCAAAGCAATTTGTACTGGCCCACAATGTTCCAGGATATTAATAATTATTGAAAATCTTGAGACAAGTGTCAACGGATGGGAGCGATTACCCGACGAGACATGATGCCATTAACCCTGATTCTCATCATTGAGATTTTCGATTGTTGGGGTATTGACTTCATGGGCCCTTTTCCCCCGTCCTTTGGATACCTATACATCCTAGTCGTGGTAGACTATGTTTGTAAATGGGTGGAAGCTATAGCTACCAAGACTAATGACAATAAAGTGGTGATAAAGTTCCTGCACGAACACATACTTTCTCACTTCGGTGCACCTAAGCGATAATCAGTGATAACGGCATGCACTTTTGCAACAAGCCGTTTGAAAGACTTATGAAAAAGCATGGTGTCATTCACAAGGTTGGAACGAGATATCATCCACAAACAAATGGGCAGGCCGAGTTGGTTAATCGTGAAATCAAGCACATACTAGAGAAGACCGTCAATCCTGACTAAAAAGATTGGTCCCTTCGATTGAACGATTCGCTTTGGGCCTACCATACCTCATACAAGAACCCACTAGAAATGTCACCATTCCTATTTATGTATGGAAAACCTTGCCATCTTCCCATTGAGTTAGAGCATAAAGCGTATTGGGAAATTAAGACGGTCAATTACGATATAGAAAAAGTCGATGAAGCTCGCAATCTTAAACTAAATGAGTTAGAGGAGATACGCAATGATGCGTATGAGAATGCCAAGATTTCAAAATCCCAAATGAAACTCGCACGTGATAAGATTATTCGACGAAAATAGGTTCAACCAAGAGAAAAGTTACTCCTCTATAACTCCCGGCTTCATCTATTTCCGAGTGAATTGCGATCTCGATGGACTGGCTCATTCGTTGTGAAGAGCGTATTCCCCCACGGAGATGTAGAATTGGAAGATAACAAAGGGGGGATGCATTCAAAGTCAATGGACAGTGCATAAAGCTGTATGTTTAGGTGTGCGTAGAAGAGATCGACACCATTTGGTTGTCGGACCCCGTTTACGGGGTAGAGTGAGCTTAAATTGAGAGATCGTCGCACCCCCGACGTGTATGGGGTGAATTCTTGTGTATAGTAGCTGCACGTAGTTTAGGATAGTGGAGTTTGTAGGATCACATCACAAAAGGAGAGGAATGCCGAAAGTCGTAGGAGGAGACTATACCATCCCATAGGGGGACTAAATCCATTCTGGGGACCAGATCGATCCGGTCCTGGGCAACCGAATTGGTCCGATTTGGCAATTATCCAAATAAAAAAATTCAGGACCCGGATCGATTCGATCTTGGGAATTCGGATTGGTCCGGTGTATGCAACTCTTTGACTTCCCTAGGTTCACCACCCATTTTCCCCCAATCCCTCAAATTCCCTCCATTTTTTCCCCTTCTTTCCCAACACCCATTTTCCCTCCAAATCCCTCCCCTTTTTCCCTCCAAATCCTACCCAAACCTTTCCCCTCACCACCTATAAATACTACATCCTCCCCACCCCATTTCCCCCACAACTACTCACTCTCCTCCTCTCTTTCCCTTATTCTTACCAACACTCTTATTCCATCCCATTACCATGGTCAACCAATCACCTCCCCAAAAATACGATTCCGTCACAATTCTCAGCGATGGAGCCGTCGGCTACCGCTCCCATCAAGGGCAACGGTGGTGTGAACGTTTCTTCTGCCATCCTTGCAAACTCCAAATAGAGCGTCAAGTCATTTGGAAAGACATGCCTAATTCTATCACCGCTCTTTTCATGGCCTGGGGTTGGTGTCGTTTCCTCAACGAACCTCATGATACAGTCTGTCTGAATGCGGTGCGCACCTTCTATGGCTCCCTTGTTCACACCGCCCACCACGAGGCTGAAGCTTACATTGGCAGCGTCCGCGTCCCTTTCTCTTTGGAACTTCTATCCCAGAAGTTGGTTGCCAAAGATGTCCCGACCCCACAGCAATACATTTACCCAAACCCTCTTGCCCCGCTTGAAAAAGACGTGTGCATGTCTCGCATCGACCCCAATGCTAATTGGAATAACGAAACCTACCCGGTGGGCCAGCTAAGCGACAAATCGAGCCTCACTTTCAAAATAGTGTGCGCCAACATTCTCCCCACGGGCAATCAGTCGGTGATGTCCCCACGTCAAGCCACTCTTGTCTACCACCTTTTCGACCACAACACCCCTATTAGCTTGGCTGCGTGCATTTATAAGGATATATTCTTCGCCTCCATGGATAAAAAGGGCATCACCCCTCTCCCCTTTCCCTAGCTCATCACCTCCATGTTAGCCAATGTCGGCATTGCACCCCTGCAGGATTTCCCGCACCTCCCACCTTCGTTTGAGTCCACAACTCAGACCAAACGGGAACTAAAACAAGCCCGCATCTAAGCCCGATTGGAACAAGAGGCTAGTGATACCGAAGAGGAGGGTAGTGATGAAGAAGCGAAAGAGAGCGGTGACGAAGAGAGCAGCGACGAAGAAGAGGAGGAGGATATTATGATGGGCGAGGATGACGCAAATTATGACAGTGGTGAAGATTCTAGGTTTTCACCCGCCAACATAGAAATTAATCGGCGTCTCTCAACGGTGGAAACCCGGTTTGACGGTTTCCTCACACAACACAATAGGGACCAGGAGGCATATCAACGGGATCAGGCGTCCTACCGAAGGGACACGAGCATGATGCATCGTCTCCAAACTCACATGTACAAACTCAACTTCGGTGGACCCCTCCAAGCTTCTTTTATGGCCCGTATGACCCCAGCGCACCCGAAAGTTCTAACCTTCTGCCCCAATGATGTTTTTTCTATAAAATGGTTGTTTGCTTGTTGGCTATGTTCACATGGTTGTTTGATTTCCTTTCTTTTTGTAACATATGTTGATCCTTTATATAAAATTCTGCACTTTCCATATTTGTTCGTTTTATTTTTTTGCACTTTTAATTTGCTTTGAGTTAGATTTTAGTCCTTTTTTCTTGAGAACAATGCAAAAGTCTAAGTTAGGGGGGGCACAAGTGCGTCTTTCTAAACCTTCACAAATTTTCAAAAATGCCCAGAAATTTCAAATAAATTGAAAATTTTTTAAAAATCCAAAAATATTTTTCTTCAAAATAAATAAAAATTGGAATTCAAATTTTTCAAAAATATCATTAAAATTCGGTTTAAAGTCTCAAATTGTAAAAACATAATACATAAAGATGAAATTGACCAAAGATGGAAATTGAGCGAACGTAGACGACTTAACGAATAAATGTGGAGATTGACAAACCCTGTGAGATTCGAGCCTTTCATTATTGTGAATTTATAAATCAATCCGAGCTAATTGTTAACTCAAAGTTCTTTTCAGCGTTCTAATAAGTCGTCGATGATCTCATTTCTTTCACTTTGACCGGTTATGGAAAATGTGTGTGATATTGCCTTGAAAAACGTGCTAAATAGATCTCTAAAGTCAATTAATTTCGAGACGCATATGGTAATGCAATTAATATTTCGGACAATGAAGTAGGCCCTCGTTTGTCACCCAAAATATTGGCCAGAAAAAGTAGCGAAAAATTATCCCGTTTGTAAACCCAAAATTGAGACGAAAAAAATTTTCCCTTTCTTTTGACAACCCGAAAAAATCCAATCGACCCAGAATTGCGAAAGTTAATAATCCCAGAAATTAAGTCCGGAAAGTGCATAAAAAGGGGCAAGAAAAGAATAAATATTCTCAACAAAAATAGTAAGAAAAGAACATCGTTGAAAATGAAAAAAATAGAAAAAGAATAATAAAATGAGCAAAAGCCCAAAAAAACACAAAAGGACATCATGAGAAAACTTTCCAAATCAAGATTTACTTAGCATTCCCATGTTACCCAATACACCATTAACCCGAAAAAGTCCGACCCGAGTCCAAAATGCAAAATTGGTTACCGCGTGGAGAGCTAAAACACAAAAATATAATAAAAGAGATTATAAATATGAATTAGAGGCAACGTTCCCGTTTTCTTAAAACATTAATCCAATGATGAGATCCATTTACCATGAAATTCCGTCATTCTATTTGTGTGCGTGAACTTGGTTCCAATGCATTTACTCTTATAAATCATGCATACCGAGAGAAAATAGCCACCCTTCCGAGAGATTTGTTTGTGAGAGCATCCCTTAAGATTTTGAAATCAAAATGAATTTTCGGATAATTGACGTAATGATCAATTGGTGGAAATCCGCGATTAAATTTCTAGCTCTGCACACACGCACTATGATTTGAGACTCTTGAACATGAATTGATGATGATTATTTTCTAGAAAAGTTTGAGTCATACAATTTTTGCGTATTTTGAGTTTTCTTTGAGTCGAATTTTGTGGGTATATTCACTGCAAACTCTCATGAGATACAACTCGTCCTACTAGAGCAACCTAGGGGTTTAAAGGCTTGTTGCATACGCTAAATGCAATCGCTTGCCCACGAAAGAGGTATTCTATCCCATTTAGAGTTGAACCATGTTTTGATTCTTTTACATTGCTCGGGGCGATCAAAGTTCAAAGTTAGGGGGGTTGATTAGGCATAACTTATTCCAAATTTACCCCTTAATTTAGAGGCTTTTATTACCTCGGACAACGTAAAATGAATTAATTTATCTCAGATCTTTGCTAACGGTTTCGTATAATAAGTATCCCGAGTTTCGTGTATTTCTTATTAATTTTTCAGGTATTTAACACATGAAAGAAAGAAAAGAACCGTAAGAAACAAGAGAAAAGAAAGGAGACGAATCAAAAGGGCAAAAGCGTAATTTCCACCAGGAATCCGGTTGAGGACCCAAAATAAAAGTCAAAGATCTCGCATTTATGAACACATAGGATGAAACGGCATCCCAATCTAAGTTCTGGATTAGAAGTTATGAAGACCCGAAGATGCGAGATAATCATGAGATTTTGAAGAGATATTCAAGAGAAGTTGAGAAGACAACCCGGATCAATCCGGGTGTCCAAAATCACTGAATAAAAAACATCTATCGGACCAATCCGATTTTCCAAAAAAATGGATTGATCCGGCCCCCAAATTCCTTTTCAAAGAGACCCATCTAGCGGACCAATCCGGCTGTCCAGAAAAATGGATCAATCTGGTTGTTACCCGGATCAATTCGGTATGTCCTGACCGGATCGATCTAGGGTTCGAGATTTGAGCTGATCTTCTTCTTGATAGATTTTTTCATGCATCCAACTCTTGAAAATTTCGTAGGATATAAATTTAAAATAACTCCCAGAAAGAGGGGAGGCTTCTAATTTCGTTTTTAGATAAGCTTTGTAATTAGCTTGGAGGAGAAAACAACAAAAACTCTAGTTTGATTCTAGTTTTGATATCCAAGTAAATTTACTCCAATCCTTGATTTCATTATTGCAGTAGTTACTTCTTTAGTAGTAATTTCATTATTCTTCATCTTCAATTGTTAGTAAATTTCAATACATAAAGACCCGTCTAACGGACCTATCCGAGTGTTTAAAAAATGAACCAATCCGGTTGTTAAATGGACCAATTTGATATGTCCTAATCAGATCGATCCGGGGTTCGAGATTTGTGATGATCTTCTTCTTGATAGAGTTTTGTATGCATCCAACTCTTGTAATTTTCGTAGGGTATAAATTTAAAATGCCTCCCAGACATTGAGGGAGGCTTCTAATTCGTTAGAGAAGCATTGTAATTAGTTTAGAGAAGACAACTGTTGGAACAATAGGCCCCCAATTTTAAAATTCTTATACTTCACAAAAAGTAATTTCCTTTTAAATATAGATGCGAAAGCGTTGATGGTTCAATTAAACAAAAATTTTAATTTCTTTTCAAATTAAAATTAAACAACGTGAAATTAAATTAAAACACACACACAATTATAATTTCACTTAAACACAATTAATTAACCCAAGTCCTAGAAATTTGCCTAACAAAATATTTAATTCATTTTAGTAAATTAGGCCAACCAATTTTATCAAATTAAAATAATGACTTGAATTAACTACACATTACCCAAAATTAATTTAGCACCAAATTAAACAAGTAGTGATTAAACCAAATTTTATCTTTTTACCTAAGCATGCGTTCTAGGTGATTTTGCAAGATAAAATAAACAATGAATCACTACGCCGCGATGTACGAGAAAAAACCCACAACGGGAAAAAACCTCGGACGTCCCTAGCCTCAAATCCACTAAGTATGGTAAATCAACGCAAACTTCTTCTTCTTTGTGGGATTTAGAAGTAAACCCAAACTTCTCTTCAAACGGTAGAGATAAAAATCGGTGCCAAACTCCAAGCAATATATATATATATATAGAAGCTTGGTATAATAAACAATGGGTGTAAACAAGAGTGTTAAAAGATTTTTTTCTTGAAAAATTAAACGCTCAAAACATGAACTTTTTCTTGGAAAGTTGAAGCTCTCAAACTCTCTCTTGGAGATGGAAAGATGTAAAAAAGTTAAGTTCAAAAACTTGGTTCCCGCAGTTAGATATTCAGGTAAAAAGTTAGTAGGAAAAGAAGCGGGAAAGTGGGAAAAAAACTACTCAAAACTTCCAAATAATTGTTCTCGCCAAATCTCGTTCGAACGAGCCTTCTAACGAAGTTCCAGTGAATAAAAGTTGAACTCATTAGAAATCTCGTTGGAATTCTCGTTCGAACGACACTCCGAACGACATTCCAGTGGCCAATGTGGGAACTCATTGGCAAACTCGTTCGAACGACATTATTGTTCGCACGAAAAACTCGTTCAAACGACATTTCGAACGAACTTTCAAAAAGAGTAAATTTCGATTTTTTAGCCCGGAAACTTTATATAGTTTATATACTTTATTTTAAAGTTTAAATAAAATCTTTCTGAAAATAAACAACAGTTTTAAATAAACGTACAGCCAATATAAATTGTTCCAAGCTCCTATATATGTATTAAAATGCATTCACACCTTAGGAGCAATGGAACCAATGTTGTTGACGTAAAAACGAGGCACATTAAACTCAGCATTTTGATGAAGCTTTAAACTTGCCACTACGTCTTCAACAAACACGTCATAGGCTTGAAGGATGGTCAATTACTCTATCCTGTGACTCAAACATTTTTGTTCGAAATTAAGCCAAAATTACAAAGGACTCAATTGGAAATTTGTGTCCTTACAAATCTCCCCCTTTGGCTATTCCGGGACAAAAACCAACAAAAATCCTTAAGGGACATCAAGCTCTACTAGACATAACAAAATGTCCCACCCAAAATAAAATTACAATGCTTGACTCTAACAACCCAAGGATAAAAATCTTTGTCGGTGAAAGTTTCCACTTAGAATATAATTCTTGCACACTTAAGCAAATACATTAAACACATAGGGAATATCAAAATATTAAATGCAATTAAATAATTACTCCCCCTAAATTAATTCTCCCCTTTATCAACTATGATCAACCTAAGAAGATAGCACTCTCCCCCTAAGTGAAATCTCCCCCAAACTAAGATACGATTACAATAGGATTAGATACCATTTATCCCCCTATCATTCTCCCCCTTTTTGTTCAGGAATAGACAAAGGCTAAAGAATCAAAACATTAACTTATCTCCCCCAATTAAAGCATATACACCCTCTAAACTAAACAAGGGATAAATAGAATGGTATAACAAGCTAAACATGCAAGAGTGCGTAAAATGATGGGAACATTAAAGCACATAGGCAACAAAATCATAACTAATCCATACAAATGAATAACAACTATAATGCAAAAACAAATGATACCAAATTGACAAATAAAATTCTAAGCAGGTGATATCAAACAAACTACGCAACAAACAAGGTACCAATTATGAATTGAAGCATAAATGGACTAGCTAAACATGGAAAAGACTTAAACAAAATATCATATATATGTGTACACAATAGATACAAGCTAAGCATAAGGACACATATATAGATATAAGCACAAAAATGACACAAAACAAAGATAAGTTTTTCACACGCGTATGGCAAAAATGTGTCATATGGAAAGGGAAGTATTGGGGTGTGAACTAGTAATAATTAAATTTAAACCCAATCACTTAAACATGTTCATGGAGTTCTCAATTGATTGCAAACTTCATCAGATTTGAATATAACCTCATACGACAATATAAATTGATTTCAATTAACAAACATACACAATGCATACAAGCCTAGCATGTTGATGATTCTACAAACCAATAGAGTTATGACATTTCAAGTACAACTAGGATAAACGGACATTGTGCAAACTGTTGATATACCACCCAATCTCCCTCAATAAGAATATATATTTTAATGAATATATCAAACAAAAATAGGCCTTAGCAATTATTTTTCCTTTTAATGCTATAATTCTATTTCTAGGGCTTTGGACCACGTATTTCTTTTAGGTCCAAATAAACGGTGGCTTACTATTCGCAAAGGATAATAAATCCTTTCGGAGCCCTTCCCCTTGCACATTTATATACAATATTTTTATTTCTCATAAAGCTCACGTGCAACGGATTTTGACATGCACTAGTCCTCCTAGGTCACAAATATGTAGATGACAAGATTGGTAGGAGAACATCTCACAAGGCTCAAATATAACATGTGACGATTAAAATTCAAAAGAGCTCGTACATGTGTGAATAGAGGCATATAAAAATAGAATCTATTTCATCAACACAAAATACAACTACTCCATGTAAGCATGGTAAAGAACATAATAAGGATTGACAATATAACCAAAATTTCTAGTCACATGGGAGTGTAAAAGATGGGATTCAAACACAAGTATATGCCACATAAAGTGTGTCAAACTAAAATACACAAAAAAAATCTTTTTTAGTTTTTGAAATTTTTAACCGAAAATAAAAATATATACTCAAAAGATATACAAAAATCATTTGAATTTTTCATTAAGCTTAAATTACCAAGAGGTAAAAACCCAAATGATAAACAAAAATCTTTTTGTGTTTTTCATTTAATGCAAACAAAAGAAATATAATACAAAAGATAAACAAGTCATTATTTCTAGCATAAGATATGAAATAAAGCAATGACTAGAAAATGACTAAACATGCAAACAACTAGCAATGATATATAATATGAAGCACAAAAGGCTAGAGTATACAAAGAAAACTAACATATTCAACCTTTGAATTTAGCAAGGGAGGTTTCTTGTGAAAGTAAATGAGAATCAACAAATCTAATATCTAGCGCGTCTAAAAATGATTTTCGAACCCATATAGATGTATATTTAAAATGATGGGATTTGGAAATTAATGAAATGCTAGACATAGACTTCCTAGGACTTCTTTTAAGATCAAAACAAAATGACCTAAGGTGACATTTCCTACCACAATGCAAGCATGTGAAAACACGAGAAATGATACCTACGGTGTGACCTTTTCTAAAGTCCTTGGGTAAAGTCGACCCTCTAAAACAAACAATGGTCTTAGCTTTAGCAACGGAAGCATTTAAAAAAGATGTGCTAGAACTATTATCACAACTACTCGAGTCTTGTAAATTATTTTTCATATTTAAAATTTTGGGCTCAAGTAATAAATTAGACTCCTCAATTTTACGGGACGTCCTTCTTTAAATTTTCAATTACACCTAGAAGGTTATCACGCTCTCCCTCAATGTGAGCAAACTTGTCCCTAAGAGTCTTTTCTCGACGATCACTCTCTTTCTTGAACTTTTCTAAAATATTAAAATTGTGATTTATGTCCATGAGCTTTTCACGAAAAATATCTTTTTGAGATAGAGAGATTTGCAAAAACTCAACTTTAGTTTTAAAATAAGAATTTTCATTTTCAAGAAATTTAATTCTTTTTGCAAATCTCAAATTTAATTCTCTTAATTTTTCATTACACTTATTAAGCTCATTAAATTCCTCTCGAATAGCAAAAACTTCATTATCATTAAAAATGGACAAATTATCATTAAGGCGTCCCATCGAGAGATACAAAAAAAATGATAGTGAGTAAAAATTGAACCACCTAAAAATACAAGGAGCACAAAAATTATAAAAGCCAAAAAATAAAAATGGATCTTTGACGTGATAAATTAGCGCTCCTACAATAGGCCCCCAATTTTAAAATTCTTATACTTCACAAAAAGTAATTTCCTTTTAAATATAGATGGGGAAGCGTTGATGGTTCAACTAAACAACAAATTTTAATTTCTTTTCAAATTAAAATTAAACAACGTGAAATTAAATTAAAACATACACACAATTATAATTTCACTTAAACACAATTAATTAACCCAAGTCCTAAAAATTTGCCTAACAAAATATTTAATTAATTTTAGTAAACTAGGCCAAACCAATTTTATCAAATTAAATTAATGACTTGAATTAGCTGCACATTAACCAAAATTAATTTAGCACCAAATTAAACAAGTAGTGATTAAATCAAATTTTATCTTTTTACTTAAACATGCGTTCTAGTTGATATTGCAAGATAAAATAAACAATGAATCACTACACCGCGATGTACGAGGAAACCCCACAACGAGAAAAAAACTCGGACAGCCCTAGCCTCAAATCCACTAAGTATGGTTTTACAAATACAAGACAGTAAGACTTACAACACTTAACTCGATCCCTCTCAAGCCCCGACGCTTCTGATTATATACACCTCCGCCTAGCGAATAACCACGGAGCTCCACCGCGATCTCGAAATCCGCCGATTGAACTTTTTATGATCACCATCACCCGAACAAGGAGCTTTTCTCCAAGTGGGTAAATCAACGCAAACTTCTTCTTCTTTGTGGGATTTAGAAGCAAACCCAAATTTCTCTTCAAACGGTAGAGATAAAAATCGGTGCCAAACTCCAAGCAAAGTATATATATATATATATATATATATATATATATATATATATATATATATATATATATATATATATATATATATATAAGCTTGGTATAATAAACAATGGGTGTAAATAAGAGTGTTAAAAGATTTTTTCTTGAAAAATTAGACACTCAAAACATGAACTTTTTCTTGGAAAGTTGAAGCTCTCAAACTCTCTCTTGGAGATGGAAAGATGTGAAAAGGTTAAGTTCAAAAACTTGGTTCCCGCACTTAGATATTCAGGTGAAAAGTTAGTGAGAAAGTGGGAAAAAACTGCTCAAAACTATCAAATAACTGTTCCCGCCAAAACTCGTTCGAACGAGATTTCGTTCGAACGAGCCTTCAAACGAAGTTCCAGTGAATAAAAGTTGAACTCGTTAGAAATCTCGTTGAAATTCTCGTTTGCGACCGACACTTCGAACGACAATCCAGTGGCTAATGTGGGAACTCGTTGGCAAACTCATTCGAACGACATTATTGTTCGAATGAAAAACTCATTCGAACGACATTTCGAACGAACTTTCAGAATGAGTAAATTTTGATTTTTTTAGCCCAGCTACTTTATATACTTTATTTTAAATTTTAAATAAAATCTTTCTGAAAATAAACAACAGTTTTAAATAAATGTACACCCAATATAAATTGTTCCAAGCTCCTATATATATATCAAAATGTATTCATACCTTAGGAGCAATGGAACCAATGTTGTTGACGTAAAAAAGTGTCACATTAAACTAGACATTTTGATGAAGCTTTAAACTTGGCCGCTACTTCTTCAACAAACACGTCATAGCCGTGAAGGATGGTCAATTACTCAATCATATGACTCAAACGTTTTTGTCTGGAATTGAGCCAAAACTACAAAGGACTCAATTGGAAATTTGTGTCCTTACAACAACAACAACAATAAACCCTAGTTTTTATTCCAGTTCTGCAATTCAAGTAATATTATTCTAATTTTTGCTTTCAGTATTGCAGTAGTTAATTCTTTAGTTGGTAATTTCATTCTTCTTCACCTTCAGTTGTTAGTAAAAATGTTTTCTTTCATTCAAAACATGTTTTCTTCTAGCTTTAATATGTCCGGCTAAGTTTTCAAGGGTCGGGGTGCATGAACCCCGCCCGTTGTAATTCATGATAGTGGAAATAGAAGTTGAAATTAAAACTTAGATGAATTGTATCGTAGTTAATACGATACCGCTTTAATTCATCATTTGCTTACATAATGTGCGGGCTACGATCCCTCATATATGTAATACTTAGGAGTGTTAAAGACCGGGTTATAATTCGTCCTTTGCCTACATACTGTGCGGGCTATAATCCCTCGTATATGTAATACTTATGAGCATTAAGAACCGGATTCATTTAGACGTTTTAATTCTGAATCTAGTATCCTACGAAGTGAATTACTAGGGTGTGGAGGATTGTAACCCGACCTATCTTTTTCATTTCATAGTTAAAGTTTTAGTTAAATCGTCATTAGTCCTTTAGTTAATTAGAGTATTTGCATTTCATTTATTCATAATTTCATTAGTTACTCATTTTCATATTTGCATCTAGTCGTAGTCATTTCACAATCCAAATCACTTTTTTCTTCTTTTTAGAGTCAAAGTTAGGTTACCTTCGTCTTTCCAACGTCGTTACGATTTTGTTCCTCCTGTTTCTCTAAGGATCGATACCCGACTTATCGGATTATTACTTGAGCGACAGGCTTGCACTTGAGCCTAAATAGCACGCACACTAGACACATTTGTGGTCGCGTCAGTTAGTTTGGGTGTACGTGAGTGTGTAGGTTAGTATGTGTGTATTTAATTTGTGACCCAAAAAAAAATAAAAAAAAGTAAATAAAAAATAAAAAATAAACTAAACTAAAAATAAAACTCACTAAAAAATAAAAAAATAAAAATAACACAATGCAAACGCGAAAAACTAAACACGGTTCAAATAAAATAAAATAAAATAATAATAAACTAACTAAAAAATAAAAATAAACAAAAATAAAAGTAAAAGTAACCTGAGCGGTTAGCTCAGCTAGTCAGGCCTTGGGTTTGCTCCCTAAAGGTCGCCAGTTCGAGTCACCACAAGGGCCACGGACCGCGGGAAGTTTATGTGTGAATTCACACCGCCTGTTTCGAAATCCATGTTCGGGGCGAAGGGATTAGTCTCGAGGTGCGCGCAAGCTGGCCCAAGGATTATCCTCCGTACCAAAAAAAAAGGAAAAACAAATACTCAACGCATTAAAATAAAACATAAAAAAATAAATCCTCTAAAAATAAATAAATAAAATCTATTAAAAATAAAAGTCAAATTATAAAAATAAAAACTATAAAAGAAGTAAAAATAAAACCTAAAGTCCTAAAAATATAAAATCTAACAAAACTAAAAATAAAGAGTAAAATTAAAAACTAATAAATAAAAAATATAAAGAAATATAAAATAAATTTAGAAAATTCTAAATAGATTTAAAATAAATCCTAAAAATAAAAACGACTCAAACTAAAAATCTAAAAAGTGCAAACTAAACACACACGGGGCTCGGGTGAAGGTTTAGGCTCGATTAAGGTTACGGGACTGGGGAATTAGCTCCATAAATCGCACATCTGCCCTAAAATATGCGTTTGAACTCCGCAAACGGCGATCAATCCTACACAATAAATAATTACGCGCATAAGACCCAATTTTGTCGAGAATTAGCAACTAAAATGCGTCTATTTGGGATATAAAATGTACACTTTTGGGTGCTTATCAAATACCTTCTCGAGAATAGAAATTTTGAAGTTTTGATTTCAAATTGAAGTTAGAATTCCGATGCATAGGTCCTTTCCATACTCGTGGTTAGGACGAGGATGATAACATTTGATATCATCTTGTCACCGTCAATGCGGACATGATATCCATACAATTATAAAGTGAAGGATGTCCTTGCGAGAAAACTTGATATTTTTCAATGGTATAAAAGTTAGTTTAGTGTTAGCCGAAGGCAACTTACGATGAGTGACCTTAGTGCATACATAGTCATGGACGAGATGATTTCGTATAGAGTATGATGATGTTACGGGCAAGATATTCTTATATTTTTATAGTAAAAATATAATGAATTCAAATTTTGAGGAAGAAATTCCTTGTCATATGGGGTGTAATGCCCCGATAATTTTGATGCATTAATTAAATAGTGAAATTTATTATTTATAACTATATGTGCCTGTATTGACATGAAATGTCAGTATTTCTATTATGTTGTGATATGTGTATACATTAGAAGTTGAAATTTGAATATATACATGATAATGAAAAAATATTTTTTTAATAAATAATTTTAAATGGTTTTGGGACCCGTAGCGATAAGAATATTACGATGTTGTTTTCTTATTTTGGGATAATGTTTGGAACATGTAGAAAGCTTATTTAAGGCATAAAATAATTTGTCTTCAGCCCTATTGGTTAGTATATAACTTGGGTTGGGTTCTAGGTTAATTGGATGTTTTTTGTGTTTAATAGGTTAAGGCCCATATGGTGTCCAATTTTTTGCTAAAATAATAAAAGGATAATTGGTGTTAGTCTAAAAAACTCTAAAACACTTAAAAAGAAACCCTTAAGGCTAGATAGAGGCTAAAGAGAAAAATCAACTTCGATGGGGAGGGAATTGGAAGCAATTGACTTGGAAAATGAGAGAATTTGGAGGAAATGGATTTGGACTTCATATCTTCAATAAAGGAGAGTTTACTCAGTATATTAGTATGATTATTTTGGTGTTAAAGTGTATTTATTCATTGGATTCTAAATCTAAATATAGCAATATTTGATTTATATAATTAAACAATAAACTTTGGATTTAAATTATTAGTAAAAAATAGGATTATATTCATTAATCGAATTTGGTAAAATTTGTCATATCTTCCAGTTATATTGAACAAATTGATGTTAGAATTTCTTAATACTTGAAGAACTGAGAAAAATCCCATTGGTTATTTCGTGAGAAGATTGGAAATTTGGTATTTCGGGATCAAATTCAAATATAGGTCCTACTTATTAAATTTTGGAAAGTACCTTTAAATATTTTATAAATCCACTAAACATTTAACGATAGCATATTTTTTTTTGTTTTATGATGTTTATATGACAGTATAAAGTACATGGTAGGTGCTAAAACCTTAAGGTATGCCGTTAGTGGTAGTTTTAGGCACATGTGTTATAATCGGGGCTATAGGTTGAAGAAATTCAAAATTCAAGAGAGTTTCATGTTTTAGCCATGCGAACGCTCATATGTGTGGTCAATACATACGAGCTATTTGAATGTATAGGTTTTAGTGTCAGGCGCATGGCTAGGATAAAATTTGGGATTTTTCATAATTGATGAAATGGGAATGGTTAATGGAAATATGATACTTAGACATGTTAAACTACTGATTTAAGATCTTTCACTATATATGCTTTTGGACATATAATGAGTCATTATATGGTAAAGGTTGGGAAATTGAAACCTTTTGGATATTCAATCTTATCAATCCACTCATGATATGCCTTTCTATAAACTAGTGTTTGTACCCTACGAGCCATTATTCCACATATTTCATCTATGAGATCCACAATCTTATTCCTTCCCACTCTCCTAGATATTTGCTTATTTTATGGGCATGTTGCTTGGTTTAATAATGGAGTTAGGTGCACCAAAGTAGGTGGAACTTATAAAGGTACATTTTATTATGCTTGGAAAGGCATATGCTGGGATTCTAGAGGGGTTTCATTATCCAACCTCCTAAGGTTCCCCAACCTTTAGATTTCTTGTTCGAACACTTGATTACTGATAACCCCATACTTCAAAGCACTTGGGAATCCTAAATTGATGTTAACTTGATGTGCTTTGGTCCTTCCTACCTCTGGGAGAATTGTTATCTCCGTTAGGTTATTGTAACCCAATTATTCGTAATTGTTAGGTAGTCCTGAACCTTCTAGTCTAGTGGTATTGGAATACCATGCCATTCATATTTTATCCAAAGATGGTCTTACTTGTATTAGTTCTATAATAAATAGGATGGTACGTGTGTGGTTAAGTAGTTGTGTTCGCACCATTTTGTGGTGCATATATCTTACCACTTGCTTTCAACTCATTGGGTAATGCAAACCTACTGGTCATTGTGGTATAATGTTTTTACCATATTTCTAACCCAATTAAAAATTGGGTATAGTTGGTTCATAAATTGGTCTTGGATGTATTTGGGTACTCAAACAACTAGTGTGTTTTGAATATTATTGGCTCTAGGAGCCATTGAATTATTAAAATCTTGACTGCGAACCACAAGTCGCAACTCTTGAGTTGCTTCAACCATTATTTGCTTTTATATGGATATGTATTATAATTTGGAGTCAAATTCACCAACTTTTTATGTTATATCGTTGCTTTGAAATTAACATAACATTGGGTTCTATCGCGCATGCTAGAAATATTTTTGGATATTTTCAGTTGGCTGGGTGAATAATTAGGGTTGTGAGCATACCATACAATATTTGTGAGGTTATCAACCAAAGATCACAGTTTAGTGACAATGTCAGGCGATTGTGTTGCGTTTGATGCCTCAATTAAGAGGACATATGCTTCCCTTAGGGAAGACTTTGATGAAAGTGGTTAATTGTGATAATTAACAAAGATAAAAGAAATTGTAAATTGTATAAACTAAAATAAGTTTAAAGATTTAGAATCAAATAAAGGTAACTGCTTGAAACTAAAAGAATACACCACAAAAAAATACACTACAAAATTAAAGTTAGAACGTAAAGAAATTTAAATTAAGAAAGAAAAAGGACCAAATGTAAAGTCAAGAAACATTTAATAAACATCAACGAAAGTTACAATCTACCTTTGAATGAAAGAAATATTGTAAAATAAAGAAATGAAAGGAAAAAAGATAGCGTATCTAACCTAGTAACTGATTGATTATTCATCCAATTGAATTTTCCCTCCTTAGGTTCTCTAACTCCAATAATTAAATTGTCTCCTTTCGATTTTCCAACACTATGTCCTTATTATGACACATGTCGCGCATGCAGATTGCTGGTTTCCTTAACTTTTATGTCATAGTTCGGTTATTTATTACTAATTTATGAACTATATGGGAAGACCTCACTGAGTCGTGATAATATGATGTAAATAATTTATTGGCATTGTCAGAAAAAGTGTAAAGAGTTGATTTACCTAGACCAAACATAAGGCCCCCTGAGTTCATGAGTGAAGTTGGGATAATTCACGTGTAAGAGGTATTCACAGTGCTGTTAACACTTAATTTAGCAATTGGAGGAGCTATTAGAGACCCACAATGGATCAAAATGTAATGATGACTCTTGTAAACAGGTTGTTTGGGGCTAGACTCAACTTATATAGCCTCAACCACGGGCTCATCATAGAGTTCTGTACTTTCAACTCTATCCATGGCCTCTACACCATCAACCGATTAACTATGGCAAAAGGAACTGTGAGATCCGATCAGCCCAACCCTCGAAATGTCTGAAATAATATGTTCTATCATAACTAGTGGCGAGCGCATAGTGCAGGCTAGCCATCCAAAATCCATGTAAAATAGGTGTAAAATGGATATTAGAATAAAATCCATGTAAAATGGATATTAGAATAAAAATAGTTCGGTATGAATGAATACTTTTCTTGTACCCCAATCTCCATTAGCTTCCCGATATCCATTTTGGGATTGATTAATAGAAGCGGCGGTAATGACCCAGTGATCATTACTCTCATGTATGGGATTTAAAGTTGAACCATACTCATAGATTGTTTTGGGTTAAAACCATTGTATTCATGACAATACATTGTTGATATAGAGAGAATGGAAGAGGAACATACATGGAGCTCATGTGAAAGACAAAAAAGCTGATAGGTTACGATGAAGATTTTCTCATCACCAAAAGGAACACATTTACCCCTCTAACAATGACTAAGACATGTGATGATAACGTGTAAATCTCAATTGTACACTAATTGATTTTTCTTTAAAATCAATTAGCGAGGGGTTATGTTTTGCATCTAATAAATTGTGGCATATGGAATTAACAAGTTGGTTGTTGCAGTTGAAATGCAATAGGTAGAGTTGAAAGTACTAAACTCTATGATTACTTAAACTACTGACATATTTCAAGAATTCGAATGTGGATTAAAACTGAAGTGACAATTATACGGTTGTTTGAACACATAAGCGAGAAAATTCAATTGGGTAATCACTCAGTATTTACGAAAGTAGTTTCATGGCATGAAATTCTACAAATAAGGAGATAGAGGAAAAAGTTAAGATGACACCCTCAACAAAAAACTACATTTACTCCTTTTAACTCTTTTATTTTTATTTCCTCTTCTTTTCATTAATTTACAATTTTCCATCTTTCAGAGTGCTTTATAAGGTAGATTGAATTTTTTGTTAAATTTTATGAAAAATTCCTTTGCTCTTGCATTTAGATTTAAAATTGTTTTTAGGTTTCTTAGTGTAATTATCTTTACACTTTTTAGTGTAGTTGTTTTTCTTATTTTACTTATTCTAAATTACATCTTTGTTCCATTTAATCTTTATTTTACTATACTTTTTCGCTTGGCATTTTCTTCTTTTGTTTCTAGTTAATTAAACTTATTTATTCTTCATGGAAAATTCTTCCCTTAGGGAATCACAAGTCTTCTTGATTGAAGTATCAAATAGTATTCAAACACCTTATTATCACAAGGCAAAGATAATTACTTGGTTGGAAAGACAGTAAACTTTCCTTCCACACTCTCATAATAAACAAAGACACTGAAACAAAAATATCAGGTTGGTTGTATCAATCTTGAAAATAACTAAATTGTTGCTAAAGTAAAATATTCATTAATTTTTTCTATTACCCATAAATAATCAACATACGTTAACCATAAAAATGTAATAAATCAACAAACAAACTTCATAGTTATAATTGAACAACAAGTTACCATTACATTGTACTCAATAAGAGAGCTCAAACAAATCCATCAAAAGCCTAATTTCAGCATAACCAAATCTTTACAGATTAACATAAGAAATAAAATTATAGATTTAATTATTGAAATCTATATCGAATCTTCTATTTTATTTTTATTTCATATAAATTCTTTAGCAATCCTTTTGAGCAAAACCTTGATCAAAGCCTTTGATCAAAGCCTGAGTGCTAAATAAATGAAAACACAATAGATCAAACATAAAAGAAAATAAAAGTGTATAAATTTTAATTGAAATGATTATAGTAACAATGATAATTCACGCCTTAAGAGTTAATATGAAGATGTGTGAGAGTTTAAGTGGAAACTAGTATCTGGTTAATAAGGACGATTTGAAGCCAGGGAGAGAGAGAGAGAGAGAGAGAGAGAGAGAGTAGTGGCGGATCCAGAAATGTGAGTAAGAAGGTGTCAACAATGTATATCTATTTTTGTAAGGGCCAAAACTATAAAAATAAAATAAAAAATCTAAAATTTTAAAACTATAGAATTAAAATTTAAAATTCTTCAAAGTTTGGGGGGAGGAGGCAACCCCTTCCCCCCCACCCCCACCCCCCCCACCCCCCACACACACACACACGTATCCGCCTCTGAGTTCAGGAGAGAGAAGACCAAAATATACCACTGCACTCATTATTATAAATTTTTTTCTTTTTTGTTTAAAATTTATTTCCCCGCATATAGATATTTTTCTTTGCAAGGTTAAACATAACATATTGTCTAAACAAATTTAGAAAGAGTTTAATATGAATACGGATGCATCATTCTTACTCTAAATTTTTGCATTTTAGTTAAATTATATTAGTTTATTGATGAAGGTTTTGATGTAGCTTTTAATATATTAGTGGTTTTCGGAACCTACTATCGGGGGAGTTCAAATTGTTATGCAGGAAACTAAATATTGTGTGTGTGTGTGTGTATAACTATTGGTGTGAATGATATACTCACAATAAGACCTTGTAGTCTAGTGGTAATTTTTGAGTCCCCTTTAGGAGAGGTCATGGATTCAAGTCCCACTAAGGGAATTTAAGAGGATTTGGGGTATTTATACCTAAATAGATATATAATTATTATATTATATATCAAGACTTGGGACTTGGGTCTTGGGTCCTAACAATCAGTTAATTTCAATTTCGTCTTTAAATAATTTTATTTAATTCAATTTTAATTAATATTAAAAATCGTTTTATTTAATTAATTAAAAATTATTTTATGATTAAAATTAAAACACTTTTTTCTTAACTAGTCGTTGGGAGTGGTTTAGTGGGAGAAGTGGTCATCCACGTTATGGGGGAGTGGGTGGTTTATGCATCCCCTTATATGAGGGATATGCAGATCAGTTTCTAATAATATTTTTTGAAATCAATCTCTCTCTCAAAAACGTCCTTCTTCATACTCCAATTCTGGGCATAATCTCTTGTGGTTTTAAAGTCATCCATTGAGTGCTTCAATCGAATGAACTGTGCTGTTGAATCCTGGGGACAGTTATCTGAGGCTCGAAGTATCACTGATATTAATGTGCGGGAGATATTTCTGTCTTAGGACTGTGTGTCTAACACACACCTCAGTATCCAGATAAGTCATTCCAATTTATTATTATCTTTTTGGTTTTCCCATATACGCATATAACAATCTAAGACAGAAATAAAATTTTATATTCGTACAATGGGAAAATTTGATCCTGCCGCTATCGCCTCTGCTAGGCCTGAAAAATTTGTTGGTTTGAATTTTAAACGTTGGCAACAAAAAATGCAATTTTATCTGAACCTGTTGGAACTCGATCACACGTTAGAAGTTAAGGAAGATAATTCTGAAGAGACCGAACCTGCAAAAATTGTTGTTAATCAACTTTGGAAAAATTCTGATTTTATGTGCAAAAATCATATTCTGAACAATTTGGATGATGCCCTGTATGATATTTATTTTTCTGTCCCCACTGCTAGAGAGTTATGATTGATGTTAGATAAGAAATATAAAACTGAAGATGTTGGAAGTAAGAAATTTGTTGTTAGTCATTTTCTGGATTTTAAAATGGTTGACGAAAAATCTGTTTTGTCACAATTAGAAGAACTTCAAGTCATTTTTCATGAAATTCATGCTGAGGGTATGTCAATTAGTGAGGGTTTTCAAGTCGCATCTATTATTGAGAAACTTCCTCCTTCCTAGAAAGAATTTAGAAATGGCCTTAAACATAAACGTAAAGATATGATTATGGAAGATCTCACTGTTAGACTTAGAATTGAAGAGGATAATTGTGTTGAGGAAAAAAAAGACGTTGCCACGACTATGGCTACCAAAGAAAACATTGTTGAAAGCAGTGGGGGACCAGTGGGGGACCAAAAATCAGTTTAAGCCAAATAAGTACCAACATAAATTTAAGGGAAAAGGAAAAGCACCAAATAATGCTACGAAACCTAAAGGTGGGATTAAGAAATTCGAGGGAGACTGTTTTATTTGTGGTAAACCTGGACACTGAGCACAAGACTGCTTCAAAAGTAAAACCAATGAGAATCTCAAAAAACCTAATGGGGGTGCACAAGCTTCAACTGTTGAAACTGATAATTTTGCTGCTGTTATTTCAGAGGCACACCAGGTTAGCAACATTAAGGACTGGTGGGTGCACACTGGGGCTACCCGACACATATATGGAGATAGGAGTGTTTTTTCCCACTACGAGGTGGTGGGAAGTGATGAAAAGCTCTACATGGGCAATTCTTCAGTAGCTGCTGTTGCTGGAAAAGGGAAGGTGGATTTAAAATTTACTTCTGAAAAAGTCGTGACGTTGAACGAGATGTTGCACGTGCCCGACATTAGGAAAATATTGGTCTCAGGCTCGCTGTTGAGTAAAAAGAGTTTTAAAATGGTTTTTGAATCTGATCAGTTTGTTTTATCTAAAAATGGGGTGTTTGTGGGAAAGGGTTACATGTGTGAGGGATTATTCAAATTAAATGTAACTGTTGACTCTGTTTTTAATGTAGTAATTCGTCTGCTTATCTCTCTGATTCCTTATATTTATGGCACAGTAGACTTGGACATGTTAATTCTCCTTCACTTAGAAGATTAATGAATTTAGGAGATATTCCTAAGCTGCTTGCAAATGTCGAACACAAATGTGAAATATGTGTTGAATCAAAATTCAAAAGAAAACCTTTTCAAAGCATACAACGCTCTACTAAAATTTTGGGTTTAATTCATACCGATTTGTGTGACTTAAAAGAAATTCAAACAAGGGGTGGGAAAAAATATTTTATCACCTTTATAGATGATCACACGAAATTAAGTTATGTGTATCTTTTGAGATCTAAGGATGAAGCACTTGATAAATTCAAACTATATAAAACAGAAGTTGAAAATTAACAAAATCAAAAAATTAAAATTATGAGATCAGATAGAGGAGGAGAATATTCTGAGCCTTTTAATGAGTTTTGTAAAACACGTGGCATAATACATCAAACTACGGCACCATATTTTCCACAACAAAATAGTGTGGCGGAACGTAAAAATCAAACGTTAAAGGATATGGTAAATTCTATGTTAAACAGTTCGGGTCTTCCTCACAATTTATGGGGTGAAGCGGTACTTTCAGCCTGTTATATTTTAAATAAAATTCCCCCTAAGAAATCTGATAAATCTCCTTATGAATTATGGAAAGGAAGAAAGCCTTCATATAATTACTTAAAAGTGTGGGGGTGTTTAGCAAAAGTAGTCCTACCTCCACCTAAACGAACTAAACTCGGACCTAAAACTATTGATTGTGTATTTATAGGAAATGCTCAAAACAGTAGTGCATATAGGTTCCTTGTGTTTAAATCAGATGTAGATAGTGTATCTACAAATACTATTATTGAATCTCGTGATGCAGAATTTTTGAACATATTTTTCCACATAATCCCACTACTAGACTTGAGGATACTCCTTTAAACATTTATATGTCATCTAGTAGTAAGCAAGAGAATGATACGGAAATACAGGAACTTAGGAAAAGTAAAAGACGTAAAATAGATAAATCTTTTGGGCCTGATATTTCATTTTTGTCTGAGGGGGATCCTCAATCTTCTCACGATGCTCTTATCTCTCCTGAAGCTCCATTTTGGAAAGAGGCTGTTAATAGTGAAATAGAATCTATTATGCAAAATCACACTTGGGATTTTTTTAGCTTGCCACCAGGTTGTAAAACCATAGGGTGTAAATGAATTTTTAAAGGAAAAATTAAACCTAATGGATCCATAGAAAAATATAAGGCTAGGTTAGTAGCCAAAGGATAAAAACAAAAGGAAGGAATCGATTTCTTTGACACTTATTCTCCGGTTACGCCAATTACTTCCATTAGAATTCTAATTTCCCTCGCATCCATCTATAAACTGGAAATTTATCAAATGGATGTTAATACAGCTTTTTTAAATGGGGAATTAGAAGAGGAAATTTATGTGGATCAACCGGAAGAGTTTGTTGTAAAGGGATTAAAGAAAAAAGTTTACAAGCTAGATAAATCCTTATATGGACTAAAACAAGCCCCTAAGCAGTGGCATAAAAAATTTGATCAAGTAATGATTAATGATGGATTTAAAATAAATGAATCTGATAAATGTGTGTATTTTAAGTGCCATAGAGATGCTTGTGCGATTGTTTGCCTATACGTTGATGATATGTTAATATTTGGATCACATATGAGTATTATAAAAACCACTAAGAAGATGTTATGTGAACAATTTGATATGAAAGACCTGGGAGTTGCAGATTTCATTTTGGGAATTAAAATAATACGAGATTCTGTGGGAATCAAATTATCACAATCACATTATATAGAAAGTGTGTTAAGGAAATTCAATCAATATGAATCTACTCCTGTTAGAACTCCTTATGATCCAAATACTAAACTAAAGAAAAACAAAGGAGAACCTGTGTCACAACTTGAATATTCAAGAATTATTGGTAGCCTAATGTACATTATGAACTGCACCAGACCTGATATTGCATATGCAGTAGGGAGATTGAGTAGATATACTTGTAATCCTAATAATGATCACTGGGATGCACTTATTAGAGTTTTGAGATACCTGAAATTTACATTGGATTATGCTTTATATTATGTCTCATATACTGCTGTGATTGAAGGTTATACTTATGCTAATTCGATTTCAGACTCAGAGGAATCCAAATCTACAAGTGGATATGTATTCACATTAAGCGGGGCTACCGTATCATGGAAATCCTCAGAACAGACATGTATTGCGAGATCAACAATGGAGTCTGAATTCATAACTTTAGACAAAGCGGGTGAAGAAGCCGAGTGGCTGAGGACATTTCTGGCAGACATTCCAATGTGGTCTAAACCTGTACCTGCGATAATTATACACTGTGATTGCCAAGCGGCAATAACAAAAGCAAGCAACAAGTCCTACAATGGAAAGTCAAGATATATTCGTCGCAGGCATAACAGTGTGAGACAACTCATATCTAATGGCATTATAACCATTGACTTTGTAAGGTCAAATGATAATTTAGCAGATCCATTGACCAATGGGTTGTCAAGAGATATCATTTACAAAACATCGAGGGGGATGGGCTTAAAGCCTGATGAGTAAAATTATCATGATAGATACCCAACCTATCTGAATGGAGATCCCAGGATATAAGTTCCATGGGAAAACTAATTGTGGATGATTATACGTGAGCACTACAAAGACTTATCATTGTCTTATCCCTATGGTGTTAATAATAATAATAATAATAATAATAATAATAATAATAATAATAATAATAATAATAATAATAATAATAATAATAATAATAATAATAATAATAATAATAATAATAATAATAATAATAATAATAATAATAATAATAATAATAGTACTACCTGTAATGAGAAAGGTTGAGTTAAACTCTTAATGAATCTATGACTTGGATTTTCATGCGGGATGTGACGGGACATTCTTGATAGATTCACCTAAGTGAGTGTGGTAGTGGGGCCGCTACCTATGGGAATTGTGGTTGAATTCTCTAGAGCGCTCATGATACTGGGATATAGCTCATGGCCTTAACGAGCAAAATTGTTGTGAACCACAAGTGTATTAAAGTGTCATGTGTGTAGTCTATTGAACTAGTTTACCAAAATAACTGGTCAGTTCAAGATATGTAATTCACTGAATAGTTTGTAAGCCCAATGGACATACACTAAGCAAGGTTCAAGTCCAAAAGACACCTCTGCCTATTAATGACATTTTTATTGCCTAAAACTTTCTTTATTCTTTCTTCTGGTATCTCATTCATGTGGGGGATTATTGTGTTTGTGTGTGTATAACTATTGGTGTGAATGATATACTCATAATAAGACCTTGTAGCCTAGTGGTAACTTTTGAATTCCCTTTAGGGGAGGTCATGGGTTCAAGTCCCACTAAGGGAATTTAAGAGGATTTTGGGTATTTATACCTAAATAGATATATAATTATTATATTATATATCAAGGCTTGGGACTTGGGACTTGGGTCTTGGGTCCTAATAATCAGTTAATTTTAATTTCGTCTTTAAATAATTTTATTTAATTCAATTTTAATTAATATTAAAATCATTTTATTTAATTAATTAAAAATTATTTTATGATTAAAATTAAAACACTTTTTTCTTAACTAGTCGTTGGGAGTGGTTTAGTGGGAGAAGTGGTCATCCACGTTATGGGGGAGTGGGTGGTTTATGCATCCCCTTATATGAGGGATATGCAGATCAGTTTCTAATAATATTTTTTGAAATCAATCTCTCTCTCAAAAACGTCCTTCTTCATACTCCAATTCTGGGCATAATCTCTTGTGGTTTTAAAGTCATCCATTGAGTGCTTCAATCGAATGAACTGTGCTGTTGAATCCTGGGGACAGTTATCTGAGGCTCGAAGTATCACTGATATTAATGTGCGGGAGATATTTCTGTCTTAGGACTGTGTGTCTAACACACACCTCAGTATCCAGATAAGTCATTCCAATTTATTATTATCTTTTTGGTTTTCCCATATACGCATATAACAATCTAAGACAGAAATAAAATTTTATATTCGTACAATGGGAAAATTTGATCCTGCCGCTATCGCCTCTGCTAGGCCTGAAAAATTTGTTGGTTTAAATTTTAAACATTGGCAACAAAAAATGCAATTTTATCTGAACCTAATGGAAGTCGATCACACGTTAGAAGTTAAGGAAGATAATTCTGAAGAGACCGAACCTGCAAAAACTGTTGTTAATCAACTTTGGGAAAAATCTGATTTTATGTGCAAAAATCATATTCTGAACAATTTAGATGATGCCCTGTGTGATATTTATTTTTCTGTCCCCACTGCTAGAGAGTTATGATTGATGTTAGATAAGAAATATAAAACTGAAGATGCTGGAAGTAAGAAATTTGTTGTTAGTCGTTTTCTGGATTTTAAAATGGTTGACGAAAAATCTGTTTTATCACAATTAGAAGAACTTCAAGTCATTATTCATGAAATCCATGCTGAGGGTATGTCAATTAGTGAGGGTTTTCAAGTCGCATCTGTTATTGAGAAACTTCCTCCTTCCTGGAAAGAATTTAGAAATGGCCTTAAACATAAACGTAAAGATATTACTATGGAAGATCTCACTATTAGACTTATAATTGAAGAGGATAATTGCGTTAAGGAAAAACGAGACATTTCCACGGCTATGGCTGCCAAAGAAAACATTGTTGAAAGTAGTGGGGGACCAAAAATCAGTTTAAGCCAAATAAGTACCAACATAAATTTAAGGGAAAAGGAAAAGCACCAAATAATGCTACAAAACCTAAAGGTGGGATTAAGAAATTCGGGGGAGACTGTTTTGTTTGTGGTAAACCTGGACATCGAGCCCAAGACTTCTTCAAAAGGAAAACCAATGAGAATCTCAAAAAACCTAATGGGAGTGCACAAGCTTCAATTGTTGAAACTGATACTTTTTATGTTGTTATTTCAGAGTCACGCCTGGTTAGCAACATTAAGGACTGGTGGGTGGACACTAGGGCCACTAGACACATCTGCGGAGACAAGAGTGTTTTTTTCCACTACGAGGTGGTGGGAAGTGATGAAAAGCTCTACATGGGCAATTCTTCAGTAGCTGCTGTTGCTGGAAAAGGGAAGGTGGATTTAAAATTCACTTCTGGAAAAGTCGTGACGTTGAACGAGGTGTTGCACGTGCCCGACATTAGGAAAAATTTGGTCTCAGGCTCGCTGTTGAGTAAAAAGGGTTTTAAAATGGTTTTTGAATCTGATCAGTTTGTTTTTTCTAAAATTGGGGTGTTTGTGGGAAAGGGTTACATGTGTGAGGGATTATTCAAATTAAATGTAACTGTTGACTCTGTTTTTAATGTAGTTAATTCTTCTGCTTATCTCTCTGATTCCTTATATTTATGGCACAGTAGACTTGGACATGCTAATTTTCCTTCACTTAGAAGATTAATGAATTTAGGAGATATTCCTAAACTGCCTGCAAATGTCGAACACAAATGTGAAATATGTGTTGAATCAAAATTCAAAAGAAAACTTTTTCAAAGCATATAACGCTTTACTGAAATTTTGGGTTTAATGCATACCGATTTGTGTGACTTAAAAGGAATTCAAACAGGGGGTGGAAAAAAATATTTTATCACCTTTATAGATGATCACACGAAATTCTGTTATGTGTATCTTTTGAGGTCTAAGGATGAATCACTTGATAAATTCAAACTATATAAAACAGAAGTTGAAAATCAACTAAATCAAAAAATTAAAATTGTGAGATCAGATAAAGGAGGAGAATATTCTGAGCCTTTTAATGATTTTTGTAAAATACATGGCATAATACATCAAACTACGGCACCATATTGTCCACAACAAAGGTGTGGCGGAACGTAAAAATCAAACGCTAAAGGATATGGTAAATGCTATGTTAAACAGTTCGGGTCTTCCTCAAATTTATGGGGTGAAGCGATACTTCCAGCCTGTTATATTTTAAATAAAATTCCCCCTAAGAAATCTGATAAATCTCCTTATGAATTATGGAAAGGAAGAAAGCCTTCATATAAATACTTAAAAGTGTGGGGGTGTTTAGCAAAAGTAGTCCTACCTCCACCTAAACGAACTAAACTCGGAGCTAAAACTGTTGATTGTGTATTTATAGGAAATGCTCAAAACAATAGTGCATATAGGGTCCTTGTGTTTAAATCAGATGTAGATAGTGTATCTACAAATACTATTATTAAATCTCGTGATGCAAAATTTTTTGAACATATTTTTCCACATAATCCCACTACAAGACTTGAGGATGCTCCTTTAAACATTTATATGCCATCTAGTAGTAGGCAAGAGAATGATATGGAAATACAGGAACTTAGGAAAAGTAAAAGACGTAAAATAGATAAATCTTTTGGGCCTAATTATATTTCATTTTTGTTCGAGGGGGATCCTCAATCTTATCACGATGCTCTTATCTCTCCCGAAGCTCCATTTTGGAAAGAGGCTGTTAATAGTGAAATAGAATCTATTATGCAAAATCACACTTGGGATTTGGTTAGCTTGCGACCAAGTTGTAAAACCATAGGGTGTAAATGGATTTTTAAAAGAAAAATGAAACCTGATGGATCCATAGAAAAATATAAGGCTAGGTTAGTAGCCAAAGGATATAAACAAAAGGAGGGAATCGATTTCTTTGACACTTATTCTCCGGTTACGCGAATTATTCCATTAGAATTCTAATTTCCCTCGCATCCATCTATAAACTGGAAATTCATCAAATGGAAGTTAAAAAAGCTTTTTTAAATGGGGAATTAGAAGAGAAAATTTATATGGATCAACCGGAAGGATTTCTTCTAAAGGGATTAGAGAACAAAGTTTGCAAGCTAGTTAAATCATCATATGGACTAAAACAAGCCCCTAAGCAGTGGCATGAAAAATTTGATCAAGTCATGATTAATAATGGATTTAAAATAAATGAATCTAATAAATGTGTGTATTTTAAGTGCCATAGAGATGCTTGTGTGATTGTTTGCCTATACGTTGATGATATGTTAATATTTGGATCACATATGAGTATTATAAAAACCAATAAGAAGATGTTATGTGAACAATTTGATATGAAAGACTTGGGAGTTGCAGATTTCATTTTGGGAATTAAAATAATACGAGATTATGTGGGAATCAAATTATCACAATCAAATTATATAGAAAGTGTGTTAAGGAAATTCAATCAATATGAATCTACTCCTATTAGAACTCCTTGTGATCCAAATAGTAAACTAAAGAAAAACAAAGGAGAACCTGTGTCACAACTTGAATATTCAAGAATTATTGGTAGCCTAATGTACATTATGAACTGCACCAGACCTGATATTGCATATGCAGTAGGGAGATTGAGTAGATATACTTGTAATCCTAATAATGATCACTATGATGCACTTATTAGAGTTTTGAGATACCTGAAATTTACTTTGGATTATGCTTTATATTATGTCTCATATTCTGCTGTCATTGAAGGTTATACTGATACTAATTGGATTTCAGACTCAGACGAATCCAAATCTACTAGTGGATATGTATTCACATTAGGCGGGGCTGTCGTATCGTGGAAATCCTCAAAACAGACATGTATTGCGAGATCAACAGTGGAAATCCTCAAAACAGACATTAGGCGGGTGAAGAAGCCGAGTGGCTGAGGACATTTCTGGCAGACATTCCAATGTGGTCTAAACCTGTACCTGCGGTAATTATACACTGTGATTGCCAAGCGGCAATAGCAAAAGCAAGCAACAAGTCCTACAATCGAAAGTCAAGACATATTCGTCGCAGGCATAACAGTGTGAGACAACTCATATCTAATGGCATTATAACCATTGACTTTGTAAGGTCAAATGATAATTTAGCAAATCCATTGACCAATGGGTTGTCAAGAGATATCATTTACAAAACATCGAGGGGGATGGGCTTAAAGCCTAATGAGTAAAATCATCATGATAGATACCCAACCTATCTGAATGGAGATCCCAAGATATAGGTTCCATTGAAAAACTAATTGTGGATAATATATGTGAGCGCTACAAAGCCTTATCATTGTCTTATCCCTATGGTGTTAATAATAATAATAATAATAATAATAATAATAATAATAATAATAATAATAATAATAATAATAATAATAATAATAATAATAATAATAATAATAATAATAATAATAATAGTGCTACCTGTAATGAGAAAGGTTGAGTTAAACTCTTAATGAATCTATGCTTGGATTTTCAAGCTGGATGTGACAGGAATTCTTGATAGATTCACCTAAGTGAGTGTGGTAGTGGGGCCGCTGTCTATGGGAATTGTGGCTGAATTCTCTAGAGCGCTCATGATACTGGGATATAGCTCATGGCCTTAATGAGCAAAATTGTTGTGAACCACAAGTATATTAAAGTGTCATGTGTGTAGTCTATTGAACTGGTTTACCCAAATAACTAGTCAGTTCAAGATATGTAATTCACTGAATAGTTTGTAAGCCTAATGGACATACACTAAGCAAGGTCCAAGTCCAAAAGTCACCTCTGCCTATTAATGACATTTTTATTGCCCAAAACTTTCTTTATTCTATATTCTCGTATCTCATTCATGTGGGGGATTATTGTGTGTGTGTGTGTATAACTATTGGTGTGAATGATATACTCGCAATAAGACCTTGTAGCGTAGTGGTAACTTTTGAGTCCCCTTTAGGGGAGGCCATGTGTTCAAGTCCCACTGAGGGAATTTAAGAGGATTTGGGGTATTTATACCTAAATAGATATATAATTATTATATTATATATCAAGGCTTGGGACTTAGGACTTGGGCTTGGGTCTTGAGTCCTAATAATCAGTTAATTTTAATTTCGTCTTTAAATATTTTATTTAATTCCATTTTAATTAATGTTAAAAATCATTTTATTTAATTAATTAAAAATTATTTTATGATTAAAATTAAAACACGTTTTTCTTAATTAGGCGTTGGGAGTGGTTTAGTGGGAGAAGTGGTCATCCACGTTTTGGGGGAGTGGGTGGTTTCTGCATCCTCTTATATGAGGGATATGCAGATCAGTTTCTAGTTACGTTTTTAGAAATCAATCTCTCTCTCAAAATCGTCCTTCTTCATACTCCAATTCTGGGCATAATCTCTTGTGATTTTAAAGTCATCCATTGAGTGCTTCAATCGGATGAATTGTGTTGTTGAATCATGGGGACAGTTATTTGACGCTCGAAGCATCACTGATATTAATGTGCGGGGATATTTCTATCTTAGGACTGTGCGTCTAACACACACCTCAGCATCCAAATAAGTCGTTCGAATTTATTATTATCTTTTTTATTTTCACGTATATGCATATAACACCAAAATTAATAAACATTGTTTGCCATCATAGTCGGGACTTTTCTATCTAGTTAGGCATAACCTGTGATGATTCAATATAAATGGATGGTCCAGACCAGCTGTCATTATCGGAGGCGGTATTCTGGTGCTCTGGTTTATCGAAATAGGTTTTTAGTTTCTCGGGTCCATCTTTCGCACGATTATGGCAAACTAACAAAAGATGTCTATGTAATATCTCTGATATTCATCATATTTTAGACCCTAAGGGTGATATCTCTTTGAGCAGTTCTACACTGACGGAAGATTCGACCGAATTTTTGGAGACAAAATGATGTGGCAGTCTCATATTGGTTGGTTTTGGGGTCCCACTGGCGTGGACCCACAAAACTAACCAATAATAGCTTGACACCTCAGTGTGTCTAAAATTTTTATGTCAAAAATTCAGTCCAAATAGCATTTTTGTATCTCTTTAACAAATCTAGTGTGGGTGACCCTACGTATTGCAGGCTATCAAATTTACACGCACGTGGTCATGGGGATCTTTTCTCAGTTGACTTAAAATCACTATATTTTGAAAATCTAGGACAATAAGAAACAGTTATGAAAATAGGACTGTCAATTAAATATCTAAATAATTCATTTAAGAACAACACAAATTCACCTAACAAGTGTTTCATCTCATACATCATTTTTAATGAAAAATATTTCTTATCCACCCACTAAATAATTCGTTTCCATGAAAAATAGAAAAAGTAAAACTAAAAACTCATATTTTTTTCCACGCATTTTTCAAATTCTCATCCAGAACTATTTTTCACGCATTTTCCATATTTGCAATCAAACACACCCCTATAATTTTTGTGAAGACAAATTTATTTTTCTCCTGTTCGTGAAATAACTCCCTCCAGAACATATGCAATAAGAAACCTAATAACAAAACTTCCACAACAAGGATTCCAGTGGCACTTGTTTTTCTACATATTGTTTGTCAATTCTAAGCATTACATGGAAAATAAGTGGAAATATAATAGTTAATTCCCCCCTTATTTATATTTACACATTTAGACTACATAACAAAATGGGTCATTTAAATTTTAATTAAATTGATTAATATACACAATGATTGTTTAATTTTGATTGAATATATTTTAATGCTTAGGTGTTAATCAATGAATCATTGTATAGTATTACTTAATTTAAAAAAATATAAAAAATATTCTCAATCTAGAATTAAATAAGGGGACGCAGGCATTTAGTCCTGAAATTGAAGAATTGTTAGTGTCCGGTCCCATATAGTTGTAGTTTAGATGTTAGTCCCAAAACCATAAAGTCAAGAAACGTGGGTATTGTTTTAATGTGTCTCAATGACAAAAAAGCCCCTATACTTTCCCACTTAAACATGAAAATATGAGAAAACAGAGTGGGATAACTGTCACTATCCCACTACTTTCCAAGTCTTAAACCAGTACTTATACATCCATACGCTTAGATCACAAAATCATCTAACTCATATAAGTTTTTGCCTGCAAGAAGTATAAGGTATGAACTCCATGTTTGACTGGTTTTACGTATAATGTTATATTGATTGAATGCCAAAAATGACTTTCACAACTACATTTTTCTGATGTCATTGTATTATGTGCATAATTCCTTATCATTTTGAAAGTAAATGTAGACAATGCTATTCACAAAAATGCATTAGTCGTTGTCATTCTCTTATGCTAGTGCTCATGACCATGTAAACTAGGGAGATGTAGTACTTGAATAAGATGGCTGACATTTTTGGCAGTGGATGAAAATATAAAATCTACATTTTTATGCTGTCATTGTATTATGTGCATAATTCCTTGTCATTTTTACACTAAAAGAAGGCAATGTGGTTTGAATGAATAAAATACATCATTCGTGGCACAAATAAAAATTTGTAATGCATTAGTCACTCTCATTCTCTTATGTTAGTGCTCATGACCATGTATAATAGGGAGATGTAGTAGTTTGATAAAGGGTGATGCAATAATTAGATTAGGTGTATGTCATTTTGGTAGTAAAAGAAAATAAAAATAGAAACTGTTATGCTAATTCAATAAATAAACTCCATCTCAATTTCGCTTGAATGGAATGGGTGTGGAAGGGTAAAAATGCAACTCAGTTCATATGAAGACTAAAGTTTACAGAATTATAATTCATGTGTCATTCTCGTATAGTAAATTTGAATGACATGGGGTGGAGCCTTCCAAATTATATTTCCCGTCATCAGTAAATTGTTGATGGAACAAAGATATAGTCTTTTTTTAACATCAGCAGTGTTGAAAAATAATATTTGCGAACTCGTTGAATTATGGTGTCCTTCAATTGTATTGGAGTTGAATGATTATGCTATTTACGTAGTGTGTAACTTAATTAGTTCGGGAACGTTGGATAATTGTAAATATTTTATGCAGATGGCAGAAGGCGACAAATCGTCTAGTAACGAATCAGATCTATTCAGGGCAAATATGATGAAATTCAATACCTTTTTTAGGTTGTTGAATGAGAACGGCTTAAAGGACATTCATTGGGAGTTATTGTGAAAAACACCATTTTGGACCCTCCTTAGCACTTACACGCAGGGGCTAGTAACCGATATATTTTACAAGAAACATGACTCAAACATCATAGAAATAATCAACCATTTCGATATTTCAACAAGAAAATTCCAGCTCGGTGGTGAATTAGTTGAATTTAGTCCAATTCATGTGTCACAAATACTTGGAATACCCAATCGTGGTGAACATATAGAAATTCACAAAAGAGTGGTGCCAAAAGATACTTTCATCAACAAATATTTCAACACTGACGCACAACTTTCGAAGAAAAAAGTTGAATCTGCTTTGGTAATTGCACTACGAGGACAGAGCAATGAAGATGTAATTGATGTAGTACGCCTAATATCGTTGTATGTTTGTGTTTCGTTCCTCTTTGCCAACACCGAAAACTCGTTGGGTTGGATATTCGCAAAATATGTACACGATGTCAAGAATATAGAGTCGTACAATTGGGCTGAAGCGGTTCACCAGTGGCTTCTCGACTCGATAAGAAAGAAGATGCGGGAGAAAAGCCCATCAATCATTACCGGTTGTGTTCCAGTTCTTTTGGTACATATACAACTCCTTTTTTTAATTTCTTTTTATGCTACAAAATATTGTGTGTACCGTTATGTTAATTTGGGACGAGAATGGAATCCGTTATCAGGTATACTATAAAATCTTCTCTATTAGTTTATACTCACAAATGCTATATGTGTTTTCTATATGTCGCACTACTAAAATGAAAGGATGCACTGATTATGTTCACACAATAAAGGTCCTTAATTTAATTTTTAGACACGCAACTAATTGACTTACATATAACTACTACTTTGATGTATTCATTTGGTTGGAAAAGAATTTGAATATGCTTTTGCTTTGAGATAATCAAGGTTTAACAGTTCTTGTACGTTGTACAATCAGTAAGAAATAAAGGGTATTTATAAGTCTCCATGTGATACAAGTGTAAGGGTATCCACTAACATGCCACTGAAAACATATGTGCTCAGTTTTGGCTTTGTGAAGTTGTGAATGTAATCAACCCAATCCATGACCGACAGCAGCTTACACCTCGGTTCCTCTGTTGGAACCTTCGTAGTCTGAACAAAAGACTCATAAACAGTAACTTGAATAAACTACAGGTATAATAATTTTTTGATAATATAGTCTTTTAAGGTCATGTTTACGCCATAGTGCTCTATTTTTTACCTTAATTTATTATTTACAGAGCTCAAACCTCAAACACAAGCTAGTAGGAGAGATGGCTCAGTAAGAAGTTCGGTTATTGTTGGAAGTAATAATGAAACTGTATCAGATGATGACTTCGAAGTAGAAGTTATAAAAAGGCCTGGCCACAAGTACATGGCTAATAAAAGAGTGTCACGCACGGAAGAGTGTCATTTTGAGGATGCAATCACGATATCAGGTACACCAACCCCCCAACAGAACACATGTGCAAGATTCAGCACACCAACGCGGGGTTTTAAAAATCACATTGTGGAAGCATCAACCAGTGAAAAGACTGATGTCCAAATACTAGAATCAGGGGGAGTTTTTAAGGATTACATGAAAGACACCGACACTTCTGATCTAGAACTAATGGAAATTGAAAGCCCGAATTACGAGTTGTATGACTAGCACTTGCAACAGGCTGAATACATAGACTGTCTAGAGGAAAAAAATAAAGATCTAGAGGGAAAGATGAAACACTTTGTGGCACTGATTAAAGAATTAGAAGATGAAGTTGATAAAGAGAGGAAGCGATATGCGGCGTTCTAAGAATGACTAACTGAACAGGTAGTCATGAATAGGAGATTAGAATGCACATTAAGCGATGAGATTAAGCATTCAAATGTATTGGTCGATCATCTAAATGATATCACAACTGAAAGGATTAAGCTACGTTACGAATTTGAGCTAAAACAGATTGCAGAACAACAGTTAAAAAATGCTTGAAAACTTCACGAGGAAGAATTAATTCAACTGGATACGCAGCTCAAGAAGATGCATGATCATGTTCATGGCGATAAGAATAATGTCGATGCAATTATAGTAGAGAAAGAAGATAATATAGTTCTCCTTAAATTTGTGCTAGATTCCGTTCAAAATGAATCGGAACGGCTCCGCACAAATTTATAAGAAATACAGAAAATGGCAGACGTTTTATGAAAAGAGTGTAATTTGAAGATTTCATCATCTGATGCCATAATATCAGGATTAAACTTCAAAATTGGCATACTCATGAAAGATTTAGAACGGATAACTGTAGTTTCTGAGAAAAAAAAGAATTGATAGATAAGCACGTGAAGGAGCTTGATGATCAACGAATGTAATTCTTATACGTTGATAACAAAAATCGAGACCTCAGAATGCGTATCTTAACACTTCGTAGCATGGTAGAGCAACTAGGAGGAGACCCTAACTGCCCTAATATTCGAATCCTTCGTGTTAAAAGTAAAACCCGAATAACAAATTGTAGGCCAGAGTATGAATATGAACCTCAAAAAAAGAAAGAGAAAAGAACGGACGTTGTGAGAGTCGACAAGTACAATGAAAATCATACTGCTTCAAAGAGATGTACATTAGTTGAGACCATGGGAGAAGATGAATGCAGCGATGAAGATTTGATCACAATACTATAGGGGGATATGGATGAAACAAAGAACTCAACAAAAACCATGAGAAAAATTCGCAACCCGCTCAAGTATAATCTCATCCTCATGTTGGATAGGAAAAACATACAAAAAACTAAAGTCATATTGTGAGGTAGATCCAGTAGGGTAAGAAACACTCGCTCGTTACAAAAACTTTAGCTCGTAGATTATAATTTGAGTACGTTTACATACATAACTACACTTATTTATGTGTAAATGTAGGATACAAGCATGGCAGCAAGATCTTGACTCCGTATCCCTTTGTGACATTTCAAACTTACTTTGGGGAGGTCCTGTTTCAAACAATGTAACTGCACAAGCATTATTAATTTAGGATGACAATGATCATTCGAAATGTGATTATCCAAAGTGTACAACGACTTATAAATGAGATATTTAGTATTCTTTCCAACAAATTTGTTTGCGATTTTTTAAGAAACGGAATCATTTCACTCGGTACACTCTTAATCCATAAACCGATGATTGACAGAGGTTGTGAGTCCAATTTTATTGAAATGTTTACTCCCCCTTCATTCCAAATTGAAATGACTTAAAACTTGTATTATGGTGATGCATGGTTCTTTAAAACTCAACATTTGATCTACATATTACCAACTGTCCACTAATTCCTCAGAACTCCAATATAACAGGTGATTTATGCATATGGTGAAATACTTTCAGATCGTTTCAACACCAATGGCGAACAAAAAAATATATATATACCAACTTTTGCCTAGGTAATTAAATTCGACTCCAAATTGTTTTTTTAATTATTTTTTAGTAAGTGTCATAATTCATCGGGTTTAAAATTTTTGGTTTTTCAGGAAATGGTTAGGATGAATAATGAACCAGGGATAAAGTCATATTTATATGACGCCATTAAATAAAACATCCGAGAATTCGAAAGAAAATTCATTCCCATGTGTCATGAAAGAGACTTCCATTTCGCACTGTTTTTCTCGACAAGGACAAGGGTATGTGGTTGCATTGCAACCCAAATTCAAAAATCATCGAAAATAGTAAGGACAAACTCTACGAAGAAGCCAAACATATGGTGAGAATTATATTATGGTACTCAGTATGTACACCACGTATATTATATACTACAAACTATAATTAGGTACACTGCTTGTAATGTTCGCAACATATAATGTTACAGCACAGAGTGATACAAAAATACTTGATAAAGGCAAAGCAAGATGGTGAGAAGTTGTTAAATGGAGGGGACAATTACATCAGTGAAATATCGACGGGCATAATTAAACCATTACCTAAAAAATTCAGCACGCATGAGGAGGAAACACTACATTGGCTATTATATTAATACAATGACTTCCTGCTCTATCCACCCAAACTATCTCAAGAAACATGAAGGAGAGTACGTGTGGACAACGTTGTCTTATGTTATAAATGACTAACAATCAAAACATTATATTACATTATTTACTGATTCATATTGCATACAGGTCTGACTGCTGCATCATAGTGATGTATTACATGCATACATTATCAGTAAGCAAGGATCTTGATCCAGAAGACGCATCATCAAGGCAACTTCAAAAGCGAGTACATATCGTGGATGTATTTCTGAATCATAAGAACAGGTGGATTTGGGATAACAGACAACATAATGAAACCCTTCGTAAAGAATCAACTGGAGGAGATTCGATTGTAACAACTAGTGTGGTTAAACCAATAAGTGATTGACAACATTTTCTATAATGCAAGATCCATAACTAGGGCATGTGTAGTTTTGGTTGTGTTTGGTGTAGGTATTCTAGTCTAACAATGAATTAATCAGGTTTTGTATTTAAATTGTTCAGTTATGACATTTAAGTTTGGTTTGCGTAATGCCACTTTATGGTTTATTGATTAATGTATGAAAATGCCATATTTGTACCTCTGGTATAATCTTCACACGAACAAATTTTTTGGGTACCAAAAACCAAATAACCCCAAAAATAATATTATGAAAGCTTGTGATTAAACTACACAGTAACTATTTGAAAAAATCATGAATAGTTAATTTTAAATGACTCTGAGATCATTGTGATAGTTTTCCAACTTAACATATACGGAGCCAGTTTGGTCCCCTAGGAAATTGTGAAAATAGTAGGGTTACATGATTTGGTGAGTTTAAAGGAATTGGCATCTTTTTCGAATAAGTCAGCGGCGTCTTCATGTTTAGAACCAAAGATTGTGACATACTAACTATGCTGTCTTGTGTTGGCCTAAAAAAATTTGTTATTTGATAGGCACATACTATGTCCCCAAGATTTTCTTTTTCTCCACACCGAAATTTGATCAACATAGTTGACAGTGGAGAAATGAATGAAAAACAGGGACAAATTTTATATCTCTTTCTTTGAAATGTAAATGCAGGTGTATCCCTCAAATGCATTTCAGTAGCAGATGCAATTTTAGAAACATCCTTGTAACTCTAAAATTGACGTCTGTGAAGTGTGTTGTTTGTGTTTAAGTATATGTTTATATTTATTTGGATACAAAATCTATCTTTTTTATGTCGTGTTGTGTTTGACTGCAACTTGATCGTGTGAAGTAAGAAATACGATTTTGTGTGGTTTAATATATGTGTATAAATGGTTTTTGTCGAGAACGTGGTTTGTTGGGCTAAAATATAGCGAAAAAAATAAATTGCAACACGAAATCGACAAGACATGCTGTGTTTGAATCTCGATTTTATTACATGGATTCGTGTCATGTTCATAGTAAAATTATGAATCATGTTTATAATTCTTTGTGTAAAGAAGAGATATATGACATAATGACAAGACCAAGGGACACCAACTTTAACACCACTGACTGAGAAAACCTAATACTCTAATTTGGAATTAGGAAAATTGTATGTTTCTTTATATATTAATGTATATCTTCATACATAATGCCTAGTAAAATTTTGTTCTCCTATTGTAATTATTTTCTCCTTCAGATGAAACATTAATAATCTTAGAAATAATAGGTTGCAAATGAGCCATGATATAAAATTTAGAAGCTATGTAAGAGCTAATCTATTAGCTTTTCATGCCACAGTTCTCAGTGAGTAATCTTTTGAACATTTCTTCTAATAGTCCTTCAATCTATAAAGACTTGACTAACCTCTTCTGCAAAGAATACACTTGGTGCCAAAAACAAGTTTAATAATTTAGTAATCACAAACAACCAGTTGTAATATTGATTGTTGTATACAGATAATCATATGGAGGCGTTTTCAGATGAGAACGCGAGAACATTTGTAGTTCCCCTGATCACACATGATGGTTTTATGTTTGACAGATCAAATGGTTATGGAACAGATTAAAAGACAAATAGTTGAAGACCTTTGTCACATTTTAATGAGGATTTACTCCCCTATGGATAGAAATGTAAGAATACCACCCATTCTTCTATATTCTTTAATAAATTAGAATAAAGAACCCACCTTAGTTACGTACAACTGATATCATCACAACAAGATCAAAATCAGATCCTGGTTCTTCCACATATTTTCCTCTCACAGAGTAAACTGAACAGACACCTTTTGGATAAGCTTCAACAACATATTTGAGAATTTCTGCATCCAGTGCACATCGATATTCCTCGATATATGGGGATGGAAGTTCCTCATCACTGCTGGTCTCGCTTCTACAAAATCTTGCATAACATGCTCAACTATAGCAACTTGGGTAGTCCTAGGATATTTAACAGCCTCAATTATGCATAGAATAGGTTGTGCAATGGTAGGATATATTAAAGGGGGCTGTAATTATCAAATGATAATGGTAAAATATAGGCTCGACATTGTCTAAAAAGGACGCTGCAGAGCTTATAGGATATATTAAAGGAGACTGTAGTGTTTGGAAACAATAAATGTGGAACAGTATAAAGCCTAATTGATAATGAATCATAGCCAAAATCGATAGTAACCCTTGAAAGATACAATCAACAATATAAATTGGACAGTGATGTTCATTGTAATACATAATCAGAATATCAATACATACAATACTGTCTTACTTGAACACGATGTAAATCCCATTTTCCCAACCTTACAACTTTGTTATACGAAAACTTAAAAAAACATTACATTTCTTACATGAATTTAACATCAGAACTCCAAAATAAACAAACACTAATATGAACAACACCATGTTTGGAAACAAAGACCCCAAAGTTAAACAATAACAGAACAAGTTTTAAAATTATGTCCAGTTTACCCACACCTGCTACACTTGGTCTTTCTTGAAATAACTTCACCAGCAGATTTAATGCGTTGTTTTTTAGGCCTACCAGGTTGGGTTTTAACTATTGGCGGCAGTAGCTCATCGTCTTCACAGTTACCAAGCATCTCATCAATCTTTCCCAAGTTAGGTACGGGATATACCGGAGAAGCTTATGACTTTCTAAAGAAATTCCCAAGTCTGCTGCAAACTTAGTTAACTTGTCGCGAACATCTGTTACTGATTCAAAATGTTGTCCCACATGTCTAATATAACTCCTCCAATTCGTAGACAAGTATGAGCGTGATGTATCCAAGCTCAACATACCACCGTATTCAGCATCATCGTCTTCTGTCAACATTGCATCCAAGTCCATCGGTTCATCATATTCCACCCCATAAATAATTTGACCAACGGATGTACTACTTTCGCCAACATTAGTAACAACAATATCAGTAATAGGGGCATTGACATACCCTTGATACACGAACATCATATGCACGTCCATGTCGGATACCACTGTACATATTGGCTGATGTGGGAAAGAGTAGCATATCTGAAACTTACTGTGACATAGACTAGGAAATTTACTGGTAATCGCGTTGCATAATTCCTTATAAGATGCCACCGGCATTAATCCAACAATAAAATCAACAGATTGATACATACACCTTAACAGCTTCATCTCATCATTTGGGTTGCACAAACATTATAAATTGATTTAGATATTGGTACGTAACTCATTTGTTTTAAATTTAAGTGCATAAACAACATTCGTTCAAACAATTGTTACCCTTATCATAATCATTTTCAATTTAACAAATAGTCTTAAAACGAATATTACTATTCAATGACAATTATTGCAACTACATCTCATAACCTAACTTATTTTTAGCATGTGGCGCGATAAATTCATATTATCGTAATCAATTCTCTATCAATACTATGACGTCGTACAATTCATGCGTAATTTATGAAACATATCCTCAATATGATAACATATGCTATAAAGACCAATGAAATTATATTTTAATAATAAAATAGAAGATCACTCAATTGAACCATTATGGCTTAAGTTACAAAAGAATTATAACCTAATTAATCTTATGCAATTGTATTTTTAACAACTCAAACAAATTGTGATCGTCAACTAAAAAAATCAGCAGGATCGATGACTCATAAATCATGTTACACAAGACTTTCTGCTCAAGAATTCACAAAAACACATGAAATACCTAGAATAATACAATAAATTAATTAGGTATGACATGAAATATGAATAATATGACAACAACAACATGTTTACTATATCCCAAACAACCTAAAACATTGTAATAACACAAAAATTAACAAACTCTAACACTATGATGAAATTATATCATGTTCATTATTTGTTGGGAACGAAATCCCCCAAAATACATTGAACTAATGAGTCCTCATACAGTAACATAGTTGGGTATGACAGTATGAAAGTAAACAACTGTGATGAACTTGTATAATGATGTTAACTATAATTATACACAAATTTAATGTGGTATACTTTGAATATATGAAATATATCACACAGATTTTTTTTACGACTATAATTGAATCATTGGGCATGTATGAGGAAAAACAATTAGGGATCTTAAGTATTTAGTACTATTTGTAAAGATTTATTTGTCACCACTCCCATGTTTTTATTTTTTTTAGTTGTTGGTTTTATATGAGACAAGTGTCCATATTTTAAAAAAGAAAGAATACGATACGCAAAGTCTCCTTTCGAATCACATTTCGTGAATTGAGTCCAAATTCTTCACAATATCGTCACTTGATTACAAAAATAAGAATAACAACAAAACCTAAAAATTATTCAAAATTGAACTAATTTTTTTGTATTTTTCTGAATTTATTTTATTTTCCTAAAGTGTACAAAAAAGGCACTACCTTTTTCTCTTTATTCCCTCTGTGAGAGTCTCTTTTTATGAATTGCTCTTCCGTTTGTTTTATATCCCACGGAAGCTTTTTTAAGAGAGAGATATTCATGGGATTTTTAAAAATGAAGTCAAAACATGTGGGTTTATCTTTTATTTGGCCAGTGCTTCCTATTTTGGTGGGATAAGGGAGGAATTGAGTTGAATGAAAATGGGTCTCTGGGTTTATTGGAAGATGGGGTTATAGGTTTCGGTGGTTTGCTGATGGGTTAAATCGATTATTGGTACCCGAGTTTTAGAGGTAGGTTGGGGTTGGGTCGGGTCAGGATGGCTTCGATTTGAGCTTCCGGTTGGACAAGCAGCTGGTCAAATGGGTATGGCAGGTAAATTCTGTTATGTCTACTATTTATAAATAACAATTTGTACAGAATTATGAAAATAATATAATTACAGAATTAAAACAGAATTACAGAAATGAAACACTTACTTGAATTTGCAGAAATTAAACAAGAATAAAAGAAATAATCCGAGCCCTGTGAATCTCACAGTTTCCTTAAGACAATTTATTCCCTCAAATGTGCTCCGAGGTTGATGAATATTGTCTCCCAAGATAGAACGGATTTTCCAATTAATTATGTAGCACGACAATAATTAATTACAACGAACTCAAATATGTGGCTTTTACTCAACTCAATAACAAACAGTATAGATATGTTATGCAGGAGAAGGACAGAAATTTTCTGGGATAAAATTGACAGCAATTCTGGAAGGAGGGAAATTTTTCAGTAGTTAATTCTGTAGGGAGAATGTTTAATTTATAGCTTTTGTGTTGACTGTTGCAACAGTCAACCGAAATTAACTGTCAAAACAGTTAATCAGTTAAACGAAATTAACTGTTGACTGTTGGCAATAACTGCCAACTAATTAATTAATTTCGTAATTAATTAATAATTAAAGCCCAGAAAGTTAAATAAATTCGGCCCAAAAATGTAGGAGATTTTTACAAGCCCAAGCCCGAACCGAACCGAGCCGGCCGGACGGACGGACGCGCGCGCGTGTGGACTTTTGACCAAAAGTCAACCCGTGCATAGCTTAGGTCATCTCCCCTTCAAAGAGTTGGGATACCCCCAAGGCATCCAAGCCTTAGTACATACTTGGGGTGTTATTAACTCATCAAAATTCCACTACTCTTCCAATGTGGGACAAGAGTTAAAACACACCCAATTCATTAACTTTCATTGCTTTGTGAGTCACTTTGGGGACATAATTATCATTCATAACTTATTGAAATTGGACATATGAATATACTACGTTAATCTCCTTGCGGAGATGAACGCGTTCGTATATGGTCCCACAATTTTCGTAGTGTGGGTCCCACCTAAATTTGAGCTCAAAGTTGCTCAAAAATCTGTCCAGAAAAATCTGGACAACTTTATAATACCCATTTAAGTTCCAATTTTCCAACAATCCCCCACATGAATGATATATCGCTATAAATAAAACAAAACAGATGCTTATGCAGATGCAGACACAAGTTGAGTAAAACTGAAGACTTATTGCATCGGGAGAAGTAGCCTAGTGGCCTTGAACTTTCCTTAGTGATATACTATCGGATTTACTTGGTTAATCAGTAGACTTCACGTCCTTGAACCGTCAACCGTTTTTGTAAACCTAGACAACAGTATTCACACAACAATTCTTCAACACAGTTGGTTCTCACGTTTGTGTTCATTTTGGCCGTGAACACCACTTGGTTCCGCAAGTATTTTAGAGAATATGCCTTTCATTATTCTCATAGAAGTGGCCCCCTTCTTACTCACGTAGGTGACTAATATAAAGAGTATTCTGCAATACCCCACTTAGACGTACTAAGATATAGATGTCATTAAAAGCATAACTTATCCTAATTTCGCGGCAGATATGCACTGTCTCATCTTTGGAATGGATAGGATTAAATATCCTCCAGTGCAACTGAATACAATGTAGTTCGGTTTGCCCATTGAACCTAGATCTTGGGATCTCCAGTCAGCTAGGTTGGGTTGCCACTATATTGATTCTTATTTATTTATAGGCTTTAGACCCATTCCTCTCGATGATCTTTCAACTTGCTCTCGGTTTAAACCTTTCGTTAGTGGATCCGATATATTATCTTTTGACTTTACATAGTCAATTGAGATAATTCCGTTTGAGAGAAGTTGTCTAACGGTATTATGTCGACGACGAATATGTCGTGATTTTCCGTTATATATGTGATTTTGTGCCCTTCCAATCGCTGATTGGCTATCGCAATGTATACATATTGCGGGCACAGGTTTAGACCAATTTGGAACATCCTCTAAGAAATTTCGAAACCATTCGGCTTCTTCTCCAGCTTTGTCTAGTGCAATGAATTCAGATTCCATTGTCGATCTAGCAATGCACGTTTGTTTTGAGGATTTCCAAGATACGGCTGCACCTCCGAGGGTAAACACATACCCACTCGTAGACTTAGAGTCTTTTGTAACAGATATCCAATTTGCATCGCAATGTCCTTCAAGAACAGCTGGATATTTTGAGTAATGCAATCCATAGTTTTGAGTATATTTTAAATAACCCAAAACTCTCAATATTGCTTTCCAGTGATCTCTTCCTGGATTACTCGTAAATCGACTTAGCTTACTTATTGAGTATGCTATGTCCGGTCGCGTACAGTTCATGACATACATTAAACTGCCGATAATACGAGAATATTCTAGTTGAGATATGCTTTCACCATTATTTCTTGCTAGATGTAAATTTACATCTACAGGTGTCTTGGTAGGACTAATATCATACTTCTTGAATTTTTCAAGTACTTTCTCAATGTAATGAGATTGAGATAATATAAGTCCATCCGATGTTCTAGAAATTTTAATTCCTAATATAACATCGGCGATTCCCATATCTTTCATGTCAAATCTACTACTCAACATTTGTTTTGTAGTTTTGACAATTTCCAAGTTACTACCCATGATAAGCATATCATCAACATAGAGGCACACAATGACATATCCATTTTGAATGTATTTAAAGTAAACACATTTATCGCATTCATTGATTTTGAAACCATTTGATAACATTGCATTATCAAATTTTTCATGCCATTGTTTAGGTGCTTGTTTTAATCCATATAGTGATTTAACAAGCTTACATACTTTTCCGTCTTGCCCGGGAGCTTTGAACCCTTCAGGTTGCTCCATATAAATTTTCTCGTCTAGTTCACCGTTTAAGAATGCAGTTTTTACATCCATTTGATGTATTTCAAGTCCATTAATAGCAGCTATTGCTATTAACATCCGAATGGACGTTATTCTTGTTACCGGTGAATATGTGTCGAAGTAATCCAACCCTTTCTTTTGCCTATAGCCTTTAGCTACAAGTCTAGCTTTATATTTTTCAATTGATCCATCGGCCTTCAATTTCTTTTTGAAGATCCATTTATAACCTAACGGTTTTGAACCTGGTGGAAGATCCACTAGTTCCCATGTATGATTTTGTAATATGGATTCAATTTCATTATTAATTGCTTCTTTCCAATTGGAAGCATCGGGTAAGGATATAGCTTCTTTGATATAGCTTCTTTATACGATTGAGGTTCATTTTCTAACAAATATGTTAGAAAATCCGGACCGAAAGAAGTCGAGGTTTTTGCTCTTTTACTACGTCTTGGTTCATCCTCTATTGATTCAATAGGTTGATGAGTACCACTTGTAGTAGCTTGATTTGTCCTTTTAGGAGGACCAGATTCTCGGGTCATGTTATACGGGAATTCATTTTCAAAAAATGAAGCATCCCTCGATTCAATAACCGTATTTACATGAATTTCCGAAATCTCAGATTTACAAACTAGAAATCGATATGCACTGCTATTAGTAGCATAACCGATGAATACACAATCCTGGGTTTTTGGCCCTATTCTTACCTTTTTAGGTTTAGGAACCATCACTTTGGCTAAGCACCCCCACACTCGTAAATATTTATAGGAAGGTTTTCGACCTTTCCATAATTCATAAGGTGTCTTGTGAGTCTTTTTGTGAGGTACTTTATTGAGAATGTAATTAGCAGAAAGTAAGGCTTCCCCCCACAAATTTTATGGAGCTCCTGAACTTAATAACATTGAGTTCATCATTTCTTTCAATGTACGGTTTTTGCGTTCAGCAACACCATTCGATTGAGAAGAATAAGGAGCGGTTGTTTGATGAATAATCCCATTTTCAGAACAACCGATGAGTGTGCAGTATATAATTATGTTTAACATTTTTAAACATGTTGGATATGAATGTTGAATAATCATGTTGGATATGAATGTTTGATATGAGTGTTGGATATAACTATTTTTTACATTGTAGTGAAAATGCAAGGGTTCATACGATCTTAAATGGTCGTGGTAATGTAATCCATGGTTTAGGTTGGTTGTGGGTGCATTACCACGACCAGAGATAGTTGTGGGAATGAGGCAGAGAATTTTAATGAAAATGCAAGGGTTCCTACATCTGAAATGGTCATGGTAATACAGTCCACGATTTAGGTTGATCAAGGGTGCATTACCACGGCTAAAGATAGCCGTGGGAATGAGGTAGAGAATTGTACTGAAAATGCAATGATTTTTACAGTCTGAAATGGCCGTGGTAAGTCATACCACGGTTTATGTTGGTCGTGGGTGCATTAACACGACTTAAGATAGTCGTGGGAATGAGGCAGAGAATTGTAATGAAAATGCAAGGGTTCCTACGGTCTAAAATGGTCGTGGTATCGTGGGTGCACTACCACGATTAAATACAACCTTGGGAATGGGGCAGAAAATTGTAATGAAAATGCAAGAATTCCTACGATCTGAAATGGTCGTGGTAGTGCATACTACGATTTATCTTGGTCGTTGGTGCATTACCATAGCTAAAGACAGCCATCGGAATGAGGCAGAGAATTGTAATGAAAATGCAAGGTTTCTTACGGTCTGAAATGGTTGTAGTGGTGCATAGCACGGTTTAGGTTGTCCGTGGGTGCATTACCACGGATAAAGACAATCGTGGGAAGGCATACCACGATTTAGGTTAGTCGTGTGAGTGAGGCAAACAATTTTATTGAATTGTATTGGTTAGCATTACCAAGGGTTTTTCATGCATGAATATTAGACTTAAATTAGGGTCTTACTTGTAATTAAATATTAAAACCAAATTGTTTAGTAATAAAACATACAAATAACCATAATGTTTAGTACAAACAACCAAAATGTTTAGTGATAAAATCAAAATGTTAAGTACTGAAAGAGTGTGCGCTTGCGTTCAAATAAGAAATTAAATAATCAAGCTCAGTTTTAACTCAATTAAATCCTAAACTTGCATCTAGGTGTGATTGAATAAGATTTAAAACATGCAAGAACATTCAAACACACACAAATGAGGAAAAATCCCCCAAAGGGGCAAAACCATTTATTTCACTATAATTTTGTAAAGTACAATTTACACGGATTATAATGAAATACAAGGGTGACACAAAATTACCCTCAGGTGTCGGATCTGTAGTCAGCAGCTGGAAGTTTCCCTTTCTAGGAGGGCAGCAATGAAGAAGAAGGTCGGTCTTCTCCACAAGAGTATGAACAGTAAAAATGTTTGTGTTCTAGGGTTTCAAAACGATTCACTAATGATTTGGAATTTTGTGTGAATCAAAACATGAGTTTGGAAACTCACAAAGGTGAAGACTTTGAGTTTATGAACTCTGAAAATCATGTGAAGAAGTCTTGTGAAACCAACTCCACGTAGTGGGTTTATAAAATAAGTCCTGACCCTAAAAAATATCTGCACGATCTGGCTGAGTTTATCCCAGGCGGACCGGTCCAGGTCTGAGGTGGATCGATCCGAGGGGGCGGATCGGTTCTTTTAAATTTGGCTTTATTGGTTCGCTACCGATCTGGGGTCTACTGGATTTTTAGCAAGGGGATCGGTCCGGATGAGGGGAGGACCGGTCCGGGGTCGGATCGGTCCGGCTGTGCAGAATTCTGATTCCTCCTCTTCTTTGATTTTCGGATCTGTTGATGACGATATGAATTTTGAATTTCTTCAATGATGTAACGGCGTACGATATAACAAATTGATAATGGACAAAAATGTCCTTACAAATCTCCCCATATGCCTATGCCGGTACATACATAAAAACCAACATCTGAGTTATCAAATTACAAAGTGCTTATACAAATCTACCCTTCCATGAACCCAAAACTGGAACGATACAAATGAATAAGACTCCATCGTTTGCTCTTCGAATCTTCAGGAATCTCAACGCTTTTCTCATCAGGGTGTGCAATCCAATGATAATCCATGTAGTACCTACACACATGATACAAAGCAAATACCAAGTGACGTATTGAGTTTAAAATTTTAAGTTTAAAATTTCAAAACTCCCCCATAATAAGATAATTCTTTCTCCCCCTTTTTATAATGTCCCCAAATAGACAAATGAGAGAAATAAATCAAAAAGCAAAGCAAGGGTGTCACATGGACTAAATCACACCATGAATAAACACAAAATAACCAAGTCGATGATAGCGTAAATGAATGGGTGTGATCAAATTCGATAGGAAAATCAATGCATACAATCATGACAAATGTGCACGATGAATATCGGATACTCCTAATGAATGAACTCAAATGCTTCCTTTGGTATAAAAGAATGGCAATATAAGATATTGACTTAATCAAATCAACAAATCAAAGCTCAAAGTGATTTCCACACCAATAACGTCCAAAACGAATTTCATGCTTTTTCAAGACTTTCAAGGAAGTGCAAACCCGTTTAGACATTTTCCAACCAAACTCCCTCAGATTTATATTTTGAATAGAGGCAATCTAAATTCTCAAACTTTGGAGAATTGATGGTGAATCCTAACTAGCCCATATTTGGCATATACTTCTTTTTATTGCCTTTAAATTTTTCTGGGCTCTTTGGACCTCGGATAATAAAATTCCTCCATTTTTTAGGTCCTTTTGAACGGTGGCTTTTGCGCAAAGAATAGATAATTACCTTTCGCAGCCCCTCCCCATTCTTAAACAAACACTCAGTCTTACAAAAAAAAATGGTTTTTACATGCTTTCCAATCTTGTCATGTTTTATCGCATATTGAACGTTGTAGACAGAATTGAAATGGAAACACTCAAGCCAGTATGTGATAGACAAGTACAATAATCAAGTAAAGTTGTGCATGTGTGCAATAAAGGATATAGGAGTCAAACATGTAGGAAGATATCACTAATTCCATCTCAAAGACTCCAAACAATGTAAAGCACATGGATGAAATGATGTAGCGTCTCAAATCTCTATCAAACAGTCACATGGATATATGAAGTGAAGTTGTGACTTGGCTATCTTAAATGCTCATCCATAAAAGGTGCAAAACAGAAATCTTTTTGGATTTTTCAAAAATTTTATCAAAATAAAATCTTTTTGTGTTTTTCTCAAAAATTTTCTAAAAGAAAATCTTTTGTATTTTTCAAAAGAAATATAAAAAGTAAAAAGAATAAATACACTAGTCAACTGTGCAAATCCCCAAAGACTTCCTAAGACTCTCAAATCTAAGAACATCTAAAGGTTTCGTGAAAATATCAGCTAACTGACGGTCGGTAGGAACGAAACTCAGGGATACGACCTTCTCCTCAACTAGCTGACGTAGGAAGTGCTCGCGTAACCTGATGTGCTTTGTGCACGAATATTGGACGGAATTGCGGGATATGTAAATCGCGCTCGTGTTATCACAGGAAATAATCATGGTGTCCTGTGAAATCCCATAATCCTCCAATATTTGCTTCATCCACAAGAGTTGCGTGCAACAACTCCCAGCGGCGATGTACTCAGCCTCCGCAGTGGATAAAGAGATGGAGTTTTTCTTCTTGCTCAACCAAGAGACAAGAGCATAACCAAAATAGAAACACCTACCAAAAGTGCTCCTACAGCCATCTGCATCCCCGGCCCAATCGGCATCCGAATAGGCAGACAAACGGTCATCGGTATCAAAGGAATACCAATACCGTATGAGAGAGTCCCACTCACGTATTTGATGATACGTTTTAGAGCGAGTAAGTGTGACTCTTTCGGAGACGCCTGATATCACGCACAGTCTCCAACACTAAAGGCTATGTCGGGACGACTGGCAGCCAAGTAGAGATGACTACCTATCATACTCCGATACAAGTTTTGCTCTACGTCCTTGCCTGAAGTGTCCTTACTAAGCTTGATAGAAGTACTCATAGGTGTACATGCATGTTTAGCGGAGTCTAAACCAAATTTCTTCACAAGGTCTCTAGCATACTTGGATTGGGAGATGAACATCCCATCCTCTAGCTGACGAACCTGGAGACCGAGGAAGAAAGTAAGCTCACCTACCATGCTCATCTGAAACTCACTTTTCATCTCCTCCTCAAAGTGGTGAGCATGCTGGGAGCATGTGGATCCAAAGACTATGTCGTCCATATAGACCTGGGCCACCAAAATAGCACCGTCATCTCTCCTGACGAACAGCGTCATATCAACTCCCCCTCTCTTGAAGCCACGGGCTAAGAGATAGGAAGTAAGCCTTTCGTACCAAGCACGGGGTGCTTGCTTCAAACCATACAAGGCTTTCCTCAGATAAAAAACGTGCTCAGGGTGAGTAGGGTCTTCAAACCCTTTTGGTTGTTCCACATAAACCTCCTCCTGTAGAATGCCATTCAGGAAGGCACTCTTGACATCCATCTGATATAACTTAAAACACAGATGACATGCGATGGCGTGTAGTAAACGGACGGACTCAAGCCTCGCAACAGGAGCAAATGTCTCTCCAAAGTCTACACCTTCTATCTGTGTGTAGCCTTGAGCGACCAACCTAGCTTTGTTTCTGATTATGGTACCATTTTCATCCATTTTATTCTTGAAAATCCATCTGGTACCTATCACATTTGTCTCACTAGGTCGGGGGATAAGTTCCCAGACATTATTCTTTTTAAACTGAAGCAACTCATCCTGCATAGCAGATATCCAGTGTTCATCCTTGAGTGCTTCTTTATGATTCTTGGGCTCGACTTTGGACGTGTAGCAAAAGTGGCTAACGACGTTCTCTAGCTGAGCACGAGTCTTGACCCCAAGAGTGGGATCACCTAAAATGGAGGCAGGGTCATGACTCTTGCGAACCCAAGAAGGTGTGTCCCCTATCACAGGAGTAGGGTCCACAAAGTGTGGGTGAGGGACAAGTAGATCACTGCCAGAATAGTCCTCATCCTCATACTGAAGGCTAGGATTAATAACCGTCGGAGGTTCGTCATCTTGCACGGTGACGTTTATTGATTCCATAACCTTAGAGCTCTTCAGGTTAAAAACTCGGTATGGTCTATTATTCGATGAATATCCTAGCAATATTCCCTCGTCGCTCTGGGATTCAAACTTTCCTAATTGCTCTCTATCCCGTAGGATGTAGCATTTACTCCCAAAAACACAGAAATATGCCAGGTTGGGTTTCTTTCCAGTCCACAATTCATAAGGAGTTTTAAGTGTGTGTAGACGCAGGTAAACCCTATTCACCGTGTGGCATGCAGTAGACACTGCCTCTTCCCAAAATCTCCTAGAAACATTATAACCTAGAAGCATAGATCTAGCCATCTCCTGGATCGTTCTATTCTTTCTCTCAACAATCCCATTTTGCTAAGGAGTTTTCACAGCAAAAAACTCATGTTTGATCCCGAGGCTATCACAATAAAATTCTACCTTTGCTTCCTTAAATTCAGTGCCGTTGTCACTACGTATCCTGTTAATAGTGACTCCGTGTTGATTTTGCAGGACACGACACTTGGTCGTTAAAAACTCTACAGCATCGGATTTCTCTCTCAGAAAACCTACGATGGAGTATCTGGAGAAATCGTCTACCATCACGAGGATATACCTCTTACCACCTAAACTCTCAGTATGAGTAGGACCCATAAGATCCATGTGAATCAGCTCAAGTACCCGGGAGGTGGTAATGGAATGCAACTTCCTATGAGGGCTCCGAATTTTCTTTCCCAACTGACAGGGTCCACAAATCGTGGAAGTTGACTTTCCAAGAGATGGTAAACCATGTACTATGTCCTTTTTAGCTAAACGAGTCAGATTTTTAACGTTCATGTGACCTAGACGTTGGTGCCACAAATCCATAGGAGTGATCGTGGCGCTGTTGCAGACAAGTGAGGAAGTAGGTACAGTCCCATAGCAATTATCCTCGGTCCTCACCCCTTGCACTAAAAGTTTACCGGCCTGATTATAGACATTACACGCGTCCCGATCAAACTTTACTACAAAGTCATCGTTGCACAGCTGGCTAATGCTGAGAAGGTTTTCTTTCAAACCTGTGATGTACAAAACATTCTCTAGCTTAAGAAATCCTGGTAACTCCACAGTACCTCGTCCCATAATGCTATACTTTCTCCCATCTCCAAAGGTGACTCTACCATCCTTATAATCCTCAAGGTGGGTAAAAAATGAGACATCACTTGTCATGTGTCTGGAGAATCCACTATCAAAATACCAATGTGAGGTATTATGTTATTTGAGAGCAACATGAACAACAAGAGGTTTCTTATCTTTCTTTGGTACCCAAGAAGTGGTAACCTTTTGTTTGCCCTTGTTGTTGTTGGTTTTAGCCGGAATGTGAGAAGTATTTGAAGTATTTGCTGACGGCAAAGACATCCGTCGGAATTCCTCCATCAAACTCTGTGATGTGGTGGCTAAAAACTCAACACGCTCTCTCAAACTGGCAAATTCATCTGTATGACGTGGTGGAGCAGAAGTACGTCGTGTTCGACCCAAACTATAGCAAAACTCCCTAAGGTGGCTTTTTCTTTTGCAATATGTACAAAAGAACACAGTATTAGGAAGACCTTGGTTTGCTTTTCTTGGTCGAACTCTCCTTCATAGAGTTTGGAGATGATCATAAGGAGTATTAGTGAACTTAGAAACTGGTCCAGGTGCAATTTGTGACGTGGAGGCACCATCATAACCAATTCCCTTCCGATCACCAAAACCTAAAGTGGGGCCGATGAACATCTTTCCCATCTTCCCAGATCTGTCCTCGATTTGTACCTTGACTTCTCGTGCTCTCTCAAGATCATGAGTAAGCTGGGTAACAAGGGCTTCAAGTTTCTTTCGAGTCTCCATGGAGGAATGAAACTCACTCGTAAGACTAGCCACTTGTTTAGTCAAGTCCCCTCTCTCTTTCTCAAAACTACTCTCTCTCTCTCTCTCTCTAAACAAACTCTCTTTCTTAACACATGCAGATTCTCTCTCTCTCAGGGCGGTGCAGGTGGAGGAATCTCTCTCTCGAGCTTTTCTTAAATCGTCCTCTAAGCCGGTGATCTTAAGAACTAACGCTTTGTTACGCCTTTTAGTTTTAAATGACTCAGAATATAACTCAGCGTAGGCGCGTTGAATATCACTCTCGCTCTCACTTGAGTCATCCTCCCCCTCACTTGCATCGCTCTCACTGTCGAGGTGTCCCTGTGAAGTAGCATCCTCATCGTCGTGAGGTGCACTAGGAGTACTCACATGACTATCCATGAATGCGGTGAAGTTACACTCATGTGGTGACTCATCTCCCGAGTCCACCGACTCGACCTCACTGTCGTCACTAAGGGTAGCATTAAGGACAGCCTTTCCCTTTTCTCTATTCAGACGAGTAGCACACTCAAAAGCTCTATGTCCCCTACTGTCGCACTCATAGCATCTCTCACTGTCTTTCTTAGGAGGGTTTTTAGCATCTTTCTCATTTTTCTTTTCAAACTTATTTTTCTGAAAATTCTTCTTATCTTTAAAATTTCCACTTTTCTTAAATTTGAGAATTTTCTTAAAGTTTTTAGCAAATAGAGCCAAATCATCTAAGTCAAAATCACACTCAGAATCAGAAGTTTCACTCTCTTTCTTTTTAGATGACTCTACTCTCTTTCTTGCCATCCCCTCACTTTTTCTCTCTTGGGCATTAAGTGCAATTCCCTTATCTTTAGACTTGACAGATTTAGGGAACATATCTATTTCATAATTTTGTAAGTCTCCTACAAGTTCCTCCAATTTTAGCGTATTTAAATTACCCATAGAATTTAGCACAGTGACTTTAGGGATAAAACGCTTAGGTAAAGATCGAAGAATCTTTTTCACAACTCTTGCATTAGGAATAGGTTCACCAAGATTAAAGCTAGTATTAACAATATCAGATAGCCTAGCATAAAAATCATCAAAACATTCAGTTTCAAGCATGGTGATGGTCTCAAATTGAGTTGTTAAATTTTGCAATTTAGATTCTTTCACAGCATTAGTTCCTTCATGGGTAAATTGCAAAACATCCCATGCCTCTTTTAACGTGGTGCACGTCATGATACGTCGGAACTCATCAGGAGTGATGGATCCGAAAATTGCACTCAAACCCTTAGAACTAAAAGAAGACCATTTAAATTCATCTTCAGTCCAAGAAGTGACAGGTTTTAAATTGGTCACGTTTTCAACAGTGACGTAGGGAGGTGTCCACCCTCTTTCAACTAAAATCCAAATGCTTTCATCTATGGCCTTTAAAGCCGACCTCATGCGGGCTTTCCAATATGCATAGTTAGTACCGTCAAAAACTGGCATTTTATTATATGATTTCTCCATTGAACACGCACTTTTTCAAAAATCAATTTTTCAGGAAATTGATATCTTAGAAAAAATTTGCGAAAACTAGGAATACGCGATAGATTAGCGTAACCTTCTCTGATACCAATTTGAAAGAGTGTGCGCTTGCGTTCAAATAAGAAATTAAATAATCAAGCTCAGTTTTAACTCAATTAAATCCTAAACTTGCATCTAGGTGTGATTGAATAAGATGTAAAGCATGCAAGAACATTCAAACACACACAAATGAGAAAAAATCCCCCAAAGGGGCAAAACCATTTATTTCACTATAATTTTGTAAAGTACAATTTACACGGATTACAATGAAATACAAAGGTGACACAGAATTACCCTCAGGTGTCGGATCTGTAGTCAGCAGCTGGAAGTTTCCCTTTTTAGGAGGGCAGCAATGAAGAAAAAGGTCGGTCTTCTCCACAAGAGTATGAACAGCAAAAATGTTTAGGGTTTCAAAATGATTCACTAATGATTTGAAAATTTGTGTGAATCAAAACATGAGTTTGGAAACTCACAAAGGTGAAGACTTTGAGTTATGAACTCTGAAAATCGTGTGAAGAAGTCTTGTGAAACCAACTCCCCGTAGTGGGTTTATAAAAGAAGTCCTGGTCCTAAAAAATCTATGCACGATCTGGCTGAGTTTATCCCAGGCGGACCGGTCCGGGTCTGAGGCGGATCGGTCCAAGGGGGCGGATCGGTCCAAGGGGGCGGATCGGTTCTTTTAAATTTGGCTTTATCGGTTCGCTACCGGTTCGGGGTCTACTGGATTTTCAGCAAGCGGATCGGTCCGGATGAGGGGCGGACCGGTCCGGGGTCGGATCGGTTCTTTTATTCTGGGAGGACCGGTCCGGCTGTGCAGAATTCTGATTCCTCCTCTTCTTTTATATTCGGATCCGTTGATGACGATATGAATTTTGAATTTCTTCAATGATGTAACGGCGTACGACATAACAAATTGATAATGGACAAAAATGTCCTTACAAGTACAAACGTACAAACGACCACAATGTTTAGTAATAAAAGATACAAACAACCACATTTTTTAGCAAAGTAACAAAACAACATCGGTTTTTCTATTTCTTTCTTTGTTATCTTTCTTTTAGCCGAGCTTTTCCTTGAAGTTGTAGGTGCACATCTCTTGTTAGGGTCGAAGCGACGTTTCATTTATTGCTCCGGGTTTGGTTCATCCCTCTCCTTCCGCTTTTCCTTTGACGAGCACCTTTAGCCTATAAGAGGGCATCACATGCTGCCCGAGGTGCATCAAATAGTGCTTGGTAATCTTCAGTGGAGGGATTGTCAAATGGATATTTAAGCGTTTCTTCCAAGATTTGAATTGCTACGTCAACACCTGACACCTGTTAATGTTGCCATATCGAGTGCAATTAATACTACAAATACAAGGGTTCACAAACCTTAAATGTTGAATTGAGGTATCATACTAAATTTTTAGTAGCATCCACTTTAGGGTTTCCCTTCATGTTAATATGATTGCAAACTAAGGGATGTGAGCGCTCGTTATACCATGCCATATATCCTTCAACACATTCCTAAGGGTAGTTATGGATAGATCTTCTAGTAACGTCTAGGACATGGTCAACCCAATTCTTCAAGTACCATTTCTCATTGTCATACGCTACATTGTACCTCGGTTGTGTCATACCCTTATCTTCTTTTAACGAGTGCGTGGGAAGTCATGGAATAATTTGGACCCAACCAGCTTGACAAAGCACACGGTCTGGATAGTATGGCTCGACCACATCATAGCATTTGAGAATGCTAATGTACCACGATATCTCCTGGAAAGGATAGGCCTCAACATTTTCTTTATATGGATCCCACACAACCTACATTTTAAAATATCACGTGATTTAAAACAATTAATTTTACTAAAACATATCGTGTAAGTGGAAAATAGTAGTGATACTCATATCATGAAATTTTAAGTCATCTAAAGTCTCCCTCATGGGAAGCAATTGCTCTTTCGAGTCCCCAATACCATTTGCGCCTTCCACCTACAAATTCAAGGCTCAGCACTCGTGTAATCAGACTTATAAACACTCTGCTTCAAATCGAAGTGATCGTGTATCCATGCTTGCATATCCATTAATATTTTCAAATAAGTTCAACATTATGATCATTTAGAGTATAATCATGAGAATACATATACACATGACCACTAAAAGGGGGAGATATCTAACAACTTCGCGTACATCAGCCCTAAATGCGATCCCCAATTGGCGGTATAAGTGGGATAAGAGGGCACCTCCCCAATTCTTGTCCTTTACTTCTCCTAAGTTCTTCAATGATTACATGTAATATATTGGAACTCGGGTCCCCGACTTGTCCAGGGGAAAAAGGCACCCAATCATGAATAAAACATAAGCACGTGCACATGTATCAATGTGCTTAGCCTTTGGATTCTCAGCCAAAGCCTTAACCCTACCCTTCCACAATTTCATCAACTAATCAAACTGTAACACATGAAAAGACTTGCATCTCTCCTTAACATCTTTCATAAAAGACCCAATCATAAAACTTTTTAATTGATGTAACCATATCTTCAAGTGTCTTCAGGACCCTATACACACTACCCTCCTCAACTGTTATCCCCAACAAATGAAAAATATCATTCAATGTAATGGTCATTTCATCGAATGCCATATGAAACGTATTAGTTTCAAGTTTCCATTATTCAATGAATGCATAAACAAAGACATAATCAATAAACCGATATGAGTTTTTTTATCAAAGGCCATAATCCAAAAGCTTTTATCACATTCACCACCCACTCATCCTCTTTATTTATATTCCACTCCACACATTTTGTATAGTGATGAAGAACAAGGTTTGATGAAAAACAACCTTAATCAGAGTTCATATTCAACAAAAATTAAGGTTGTTTTCACTTTTTTCAATTTTTGGGGTTAGAATGGATTTTTTTAATTCGAATTGGTTTGATATTATTCAACTTTATTCATATATAGATTAAAAATATATAAATTAGACATGAACATAAATACACATGTAGATAAATTTGAAATACATACCACACTGTGTTTGTGAGTTTTAAAATAGGAGTAAGGATTTAAGTTTGAATAACAAAAGTAAAGAAAGAAAGCAATAGAAAGAGAAGGGGGTGGGGGTGGGGGGGGGGGGAGGAAATGTTTTTTAATTTAAATTCATATAATAAAATTTGAAATTGTGATGTTAAATTATTGTAATGTTAAGAAAATATAAAGTATAATTTTATAATGCATTGAAATAAATGATGTTTTGTAAATTATTTTTAAATGAGAATATCATTACCCTTTTTTAAAGCCCCAATCACAAAGATCAAATCTATCATTGATAGTATAGATATACAATAACAAATAAAAAAAGTATATTAAATAGTCCCTCAAATTTTTTTTAATACATTTAATCCAAATTTTTTTATTTTAATCCAAAAAATCCTTCATCATACCACTAACACGAACATTAAAAAAAAAAAATATATTAATTAAATATGTGTTTGAATAACTTTTTAATACAAAATAAAAAATTTGGAAATAAATGTATATCAAAAAAAATTGAGAAAATCTTTGATATATAAATAAGCAATGGGAAATTAAAAAACTGACCTTTAATTCCAATAATCAACCAGAAATATCCAACACCAAAAAACACTCCAAACGAAACTAAACCCACTGATAATTCATTATGTGGCCACTATTATAAATATTAAAGTCTAGAAAATCTCATAAACAATCTTACCGCAACTACTACTTTGCAACCAAACCCAAAAGAAACCCAGAGAATATAAATTGAAGAAATAAAGGAAGATACTTGCATGAACTGAACTGTTTTCATTTTGATATGGATTAAAACCTACAGTAGTTCAAACCCAGATGGAAAGTCCCTGAGATAGGGATAATTATAAAAGGAAATAGCAGACAACAAAAACAATATCTACAGCCGTAGCTGAAAAATGAATCTAAATTTATCCACCGAATCCATAGAGGGTTCTTCCCTGCCTCTTGAGGGCATACACCACATCCATTGCTGTGACTGTCTTCCTACGAGCGTGCTCAGTATAGGTGACGGCATCACGAATTACGTTTTCCAAAAAGATCTTAAGAACACCACGCGTCTCCTCATATATGAGACCTGAGATTCTCTTGACACCACCTCTTCTGGCGAGCCTCCTGATGGCAGGCTTGGTGATGCCCTGAATGTTATCCCTCAAAACCTTCCTGTGCCTCTTTGCTCCTCCCTTTCCCAGTCCCTTGCCTCCCTTTCCACGCCCAGACATTTTCAGGGACAAGTTCCAGATACAAATTTAGGGTTTTGTGATGAAGAGAATTGAATTTGGTTTCTTATGGAATAGATGAGGATTCAAGGTGTTTGGCTTGGTTTTATAGTAAGTGGGTTTTGGAAATTTTGGCCAACTGAAATCTGGCGGGTTCTAAATGGCGCCAGCCAGCTGGTTTTGAGTTTTAATCGACGGTTGCTAAGCTTGATCCGTGTCAAAAAGCATCAGTAGGATTTCCAAAAAGATTATTGTAGTCCAACATCATATATATTTACGCTTTCACAAGTCTTACCAAATATCATATATATTTACGCATTATCCGTAATTTGTCATGCCAGCGTCAAAATTAAGTCTTAAGAAGAGTATCGTCGCTTTTTTAAAATAAAAATAGGTAAATTTATTTAAGAGTCCAAGAAATAGGAATAAATTCAAATAAATCATCGTGTGAAAATCAAAAGACCCAGCCCATCAAAGATTATTGCACCGAAAGTTATAAAGAAGAGTAACACTAAACGAATCCGGTTTCATACTCCTTTCCTTACCTGCCTAACAAAACAAAAAAAGAATGCCACCACAAACCAAGCTAAGCAAACTCACAATCTCCAAAATATAAACTAAAAAAAAACAGTGATCTGAACACTTTGACGCCAAACATCAAACAATAAACAATACCCACATGTGCTAATCTCCGGCCAAATTCTCCGGCAAGCAACAAGTGTTTTCCCTTTCTCTCTCTCTATTAAATTTGTAAATAAGTATTGTAATTTGGTATTTTTTTTTGTTCTTAGTGTCATTGGTAATTTTGTTCTTAATGCTATGAAAAAAATTGTAGGATCATAAATGATATCTTCTAGTCCCTCTATTAAATCTGTAAATAAGCATTGTAATTAGTATTTTTTGTTCCTAGTGTCATTGGTAATCTTGTTCTAACTGCTATGAAAAAAATTGTAAGATCACAAATGATATCTTCTAGTGATGAAATGGATGATATTTCGGTTAATGACGAGGAAAATGAAAATGAAATAGTTGAGGCCAATGAAATAAGAGATCTCGAAGTCGGAATGGAATTTGATACATTTGAACTATTTTTTGACTACTATCAAAAATATGGTAACGAAAAGGGATTTCCTGTTAAAAGAAGATCATCGGGAAAAAATTCAAACGAAGGGATGGACTTTGTTAGCATGCTCTCATGCCGGAAAACCAGAAAGCAACACAAAAAATATTTTTAAAAAGCGCCCGATTGCGAGAACTGATTGCAAGGCCAAAGTAAGAAATTTATTTTGCTCCGATGAAAAATGATGGGTGTCGGTTGTAAATTTGGAACATAATCATAGGGTGAGCCCCGGAAAAGCAAGATTTTACAAAAATAACCGGTTTTTAAGTTCTTTTGTTAAACGAAGGCTTGAAATGAATGACAAGGCGGGTATCTGACCATGCAAGAATTTTACTTCATTGGCAATTGAAGCGGGAGGACATGAGAATTTGCCATTTTTAGATAAAGATTGCTATAATTTTATTGATAAGGTGAGGCGGTTAAGACTCGGGAATGGTGATGCTATGGCTCTTCAAAATTACTTCATGAAAATGCAAACCAACAATGCCAACTTTTTTTACGTGATGGATTTCGATGCCGAGTGTCGGATAAAAAATGTATTTTGGGCAGATGCACGAAGTAGGGCCGCATATGAAGAATTTGGGGATGCTATCACATTCGACACTACGTACTTAATAAATAAATATGAAATGCCATTTGCTCCATTTGTTGGTGTAAATCATCATGGTCATTCAACATTATTGGGGTGTGGATTAATATCTAATGAAGATGTCAAGACATTTATTTGGATTTTTAAAGCATGGCTAACATGTATGAATGATTGGCATCCCTCCACAATTATTACCGACCAAGACAAAGCAATGAAAAAAGCTATTGAGGTCGTTTTCCCGGATACACGGCATAGATGGTGCTTGTGGCACATATTGAAGAAATTGCCCAAAAAATTGCGAGGTTATAATCAATATGAATCAATGAAGTATGCAATACAAAATGCCGTTTATGATTCATTGACGCCCATGGAATTTTAAGAACGTTGGAAATTATTCATTGAAAAATTTCAACTCTATGATAATGAGTGGTTGAATGGCTTATATGAAGAGAGGAACTGTTGGGTCCCTACATTTGTGAAGAATACTTTTTGGGCGGGAATGTCATCGACTCAAAGAAGTGAGAGCATGAATGAATTCTTCGATGGTTATGTGAATTCAAAAACGACACTAAAACAATTTGCCGAACAATATGAAAATGCATTGCGAAGTAAAGTGCAAAAGGAGGAACAAAGTGACTACAACTCCTTCAACTCTTTCATCCCATGTATTACACGTTATGCAATTGAAAAGCAACTTCAAGATGCTTACACCACTTCAAAATTTAGAGAATTACAAAACGAGTTAACCGGGAAGCTTTATTGTGAAATATGTCGCATTAACGAGGAATGTGGTTGTGTTAGATATGACATTTGTGAGGACATGATTGGAGAGACAAATCGTCGTGCAAACTATTATGTGTGGTTTAAGTAGGATGATTGTGATATAAATTGCACTTGTCAATTATTTGAATTTAGAGGAATCTTATGCAGGCATGTTATTACCGTGTTGATTAATAAAAAGGTTGAAGTTATACCAGATAAGTACATTCTTCGTAGATGGCGAAAAGATGTTAAGAGGAAGCACACAAAAGTGAAAATCATATACTCCAATTGGGCGTTCCACCTTGAAAATGAGCGTTTTGACAAGATGTGCAATGCCTTTTATGAAGTTGCTGACTTGGCAACCGATAATGAAGAAAAGACAAAAGTGGTAATGAGTTGTATTAACGGTTTGATTAATAAATTAAATAATTTTACTATCACGTGTGATAGTAGTGAACAAAGTCACGTGAAAGTTGACCAAATGTCATTTCCAATCAATATTCATAGTCCCGTGGTCATCCATGGTAAAGGTCGACCGCCCTATAAAAGGAAACTGTCTAAGGTAGAACAGGTTGTTCGAAAGAGGAAGGAAAAGAAGAAGAGTAAAGGAAAAGAAAAAATAGAAATCAACGTCAACATTAATTTGGATTTGCAAATGGTTAGTTGTTTTTATTTTTTATCGTAGTACTATATTTCTGATTATGAATTTATTTGGAAATTTCTAAATACATGATGTTGTGTAGGCTTCGCAAGCATTGAATGTGTGCGACGCTGATGTAAATGTTAGGAATTTAGGACAATCAACAGGGGACTACCTCACACTTGGTTCACATCTTCAAATTCATAATCCTTTTTGGGACAAGGCATTTGGACAACATTCACAAAACATTTGGTGTCCTGCTTGTAACTATTTTAACTGTCTTGTGGACAAAATCTGTTTTGTAATTCTGTTTTGTAACTGTCTTATAGTGTTTTGTAATATGTCTTGTAATTCTGCTAGGTAAATACTCTTGTAATTCTGTTTTGTAATATGTCAAATGCAACTTGGAATCATTTTTTGCTGTCAAATGCAACTTGGAATACTTTGCTGTTAGTTTTCTTTTTTTGTTGTTCAGGTATGGGTTGTTTAGAATGTGGAGAATGATTTGCTGTCAAATGCAACACTGTTTTTTTTTTAACTTTAAGCTTTTTAAAAATATATAATTTAGATTGACCGTATTTTTTTTTTAAAGTTTTGTGGTAAGATCACTATTTTTTTTAAAGCATGAGTTTTTTTTTAAGTTGTGGTAAGATCACTGTCAAAAGCATGAGTTTTTTTTAAGCTTTGTGGTAAGATCACTGGGTTTTTTTTTCTTTAGAATTTGGAGATTGGAAGTATTTGCTTAGCTTGGTTTGTGGTGGGCCATCCCTTTTTTGTTTTGTTAGGCGGGTAGGGGAACGGGTACAAAACCGTGTGGGTGTAGTGTTACTCTATAAAGAAACATGTGGGGTCAAAGTGAGAAACTGATGAGTAAGAAGAAGGGGTCAGAGATTTACTCGATCTTCAAAAGACCTTTGATATTATTTGTCATTTTTTTATGAAGTTTAACTCATTTTTGTATAAAGTTTAACACATACAAATGATCTTTTTGGGTTCGGTACAACAAATTTATTGGAAATTTGGTTATCCAAGAGAGGAATTAAGGCCAACTCTACTAGATTAAAGCCTTGCGAACAATTCATCCATCAAATACGTTGCGAGAGGTTCCAAAGCTCACAAAGATTCTTAGTCCCTCAAGTGGTTCAGTTAGAAGCCCTCATAACATTGTCGATTAATCTAGTGTTAAGAAAATAAAAGAAAGAGAAGAAGGAGATATGTAACGATGAATGGTCAATAGCACTAAAAGAAACAAAGAGCTACTAAGGGGTTCCTCCCTTTGTATTTATCCCCACTCATTGGGAAGTCGAGTACCTTTATTTATCCATAGCATATAATGTAGTAAGTTTGGTTTTGGTTAGTGAATAAGCTGATGAAAATTCATAGTTTATTATATTAGCAATATATTTATTAACGTTGAATAGTGGTACATCTCATCAGAAAATTTGGTCTACTCGTTGGTAATTGCATCTTGATAGTGTAAGCACTACTTTAAATGTCACCCCATTATATTACTGACCTCTTCCCCTTGAAATCTATCCTTCGAAAGGCCCACCTGTTAGGACGCATTTCTAAATGGTTGGTGGATCTAGGAAGGTTTGACATTACTTATCAACCTCGAATGGTGGTCAAGGGGCAAGTCCTAGCTAATTTCATTGAAAAATTTGCTCCAAATGAGCTCCAGTGTAATTCGATGAGAATGAGAACAATTAACCACATTGTAATTAGATCAACGAGCAACAACCGAAAGATCCTAGCTACTCGACATTGCTTGTATATAGGGTATTCAACTCCAATGAACTGAGAATGGGCATCCTATTAATCACTCCCTATGGAGTAGTCAACGAGCAAGCCATGTGAGTTGGTTTTGAGGCATCTAACAATGAGGTTGAACATGAGGCATTAATCGACATACTACAAAAGGCCTTACTCTTGGGGTCCACTAATCTTAAAGTGTTATGTAACTTAACAACGGTACACAATATGATATTAAAGGAATATAGTGCAAGGCATGAATGCATGTTGGCCTACCTAAAAAAGGTGCAAGGGTTGGTTGCAAAGTTTTATATGTTCACGTCCCACGATTCACCCGTGGTAACTACAATCACATGGATGTTTTGGCGACTTCGTGCTTAACAGTCGATCTCGAACTAAAGTGGACCGTTTAGGTCGAATATTAGACCAACCAAATATTTAAAAAAAAGATCTCATAGCTAATGGCGATAAATGAGTCTTCCATCTGGATGGACCCCATCATCAAATGCCCTAAAAGTGATGCACTACTAGGCAACAAGAAGGAAACTCACAAGGTATGGGTCAAAGTGGCTCGTTTTCATCTATCTCAAAAAGGAAAATAATACCGATAATCTTTTCGAGTCCTTACTTACGATTTATGCATCCATAAAAAGTGGAGGAGGTTCTTTATGAAATTCGTGACGTGATTTGGGTAAATCATCCGAGAGGGCGGTTTCCAGCCTTGCAGTCAATGAAGGATGGGATTGGTGGCCATAAATGAAGTAGGAGTCCATCAAATATATTAAAAAATATGAGAAGTACCAAACATTCTCTTTCTTACGGCATCAACTAGTTGACGAAATAACCTGCCTAGCCAACCTATGGTCATTCTCCCAGTGGGGATTCAACATCGTTGGGTCGTTGCCCATGGCATTTGGTAATTAGAAGTACATATTGGTCAGAATAGATTATTGCACCAAGTGGATTGAATATGAGCCACTGGCAAATATAAAAAATGTTGACATGATAAGATTCGTTTGGAGGAACATTATTACTCACACTATAATAAAAAGTATTATAAATGATAAAATTAATAAGGACATGATTATATTGTACCAAAAAAAGTTTTAGGGACAATAAACATTTATTTTCCTTTATGAATTATTTAAGAGGGCATCTTATTATTTGCATGTCCATTACATCACAAAAGGTAACAATATAAAGGACAACACAAATTTGTTGTCCTTAAAAAATTATAGCTCCACCCGTTTTATTTTTATGGTTCCCCCATTTTTGGTGAATGTGACATTTTCTTTTTTTAGAAAATACATTAGCTCTAATGCCCTTAACACCATCTCCTCCCATATTTCAGCTGACCACTGACTAAATATTGTCATTGTACACACATAGAGTTATGAAGACAATTGCACAACTCTCTCAAGTACTGAGAACTCGGGTTTGGTTCAGGTTGGGCTTGGGTGGGGCTCGCATTGCACAACTCTCTCAAGACACAAACATATACATGGTTTGGGCAGGTTGATGGATTCAGGTTGGATTAAATCTATCTTTTGTATGAACCTCAATGCATTTTATTACTATGTTTAGGATATATTGTTGAAATTGGTAAGAGTATATGTATACTCATGTGCCCCCCATAAATGATTTGTTGTATTCCGTGTGCAAAATAATTTTTTTTATTTTTTAGTCCTTGATGTCGTTCCGGCATATCACAACTATGATACATTTGCTTTTGACATGTTTTAACTTCTCAGTCCGACATCGACATCATGACATAATGATATTACCACTTGGTTGAGGTATTTTACCTTCTAAAAGACTTTAACACTTTGTCACATTCAAATTAATATTTTCTTAAAATGAAAACTTATTTCTTATGTGCATGTGTTGATTTGGTTACCTATAAACATACTCATTTTATTAAGATAGTAAAAAAATACATTTTTCAATCAAATTTGGTATACATGATCTCCATAATGGAGAGATCATATAAAAAATCATCTAAAAAGACAATTTGAAAGTGGGTAATTTGAAAATTGGATGAATGTCTGCATATTTAAATATTGAAAATTGTGATCATCATTTCACCCTCTTCCAAATTGTATTTTTGGATAAAATTTTTTTGTAAATGATCTTCTTATTATGAAGATCATTTATACCAAATTGTGTTGAAAAATACATTTTTTTACTATTTTTAAAAATGGGTATGTTCATAGGTATGTTGTAAGGTGGTATAATGGAAAACCTCACTATATATATATATTATTCGTAATTAGAAAATATAATTTTAATACTTCTTTAAATAAATATATCATATAAAGATTTTAGTAGGTTCAAACACTTCGTAATTTTTTTACTGCCCTCAAATAAAGTGTCGGACTTTCGCTCATTTCTCACTGCAGCAAAACAGGATTTCAATCAAGCGAATACTTGAGTTCGTTAGTCGTGATGTCATCCAAATTTTCTAACCTAGATATCTTAATGTTTCCTTGAGACTTTATTCGCATCTCATTACAATTACTCACTTGTTCGTATTAGCAAAAATACTGATTCGCTAATCGTGATTGGTGTGTGAACTAGATATTTTACATTTATCTTTTTGGAAACCATGATGACTTTTTTGGCGACCAAATCTTCTATAAGCTCAAGTGCTTTTATCACTTTGTGATGTTTACCTTCTCCACTTGTATTATGCTTGTCTTACACTCTTGAAAGAGTTTGATATATATGAAGAGTTAAATTTCATAATAATTATCTTTATTAAAACTTTTAAGAAATCTCTATAAAGCAAAAACGCTTGATTAAATAAGAAAATTTTGAGAGATTTTCTTTGAGTCTAAATACTTTGAGAGTTAAACAATTGTTTATCTTCTCTGTATTTTTGTTTACGTCCTTGAGATGTTTGATTTTCAAACATTGAGTAAAAGTCCTATTGAAGCCTGAAAAGTTATGCCTTTATAATAGAACAAGAATACTTGTATTCTTGATCTTGAAAGATTTGTATGGATATGTCAAAAACACATTGTGAGGTTTAAGTAAGCCAGATAATTTTAAACACATTTGAAACTTGTAGGAAACCTCACATCCTACAAAGTGGTGTACCAAGTATTGGTGACTTGTTAACAAAGTTCATCTTTTACTTTAAAAATAATTTTGAATTCGTGATGTAGTTTCAAAAGACATTGGACGGGTCCAAAATCGGTGATATATGTGCAACGTTCTCTAACTATTAGCGCTCTCTTCGGAGAATATGGTGAGAAAGAGCTAATGTTGTGTGATTATAAATCATTGTTTTCTATTTGTAATATTCTACCATAGTACATTTTTCATTTCGTTTGGTCCAAGGTCTTTTCTCGTTGTGGGTTTTTCCTCGTATGATTTGTTGTTGTGTAATTGTTTACCATATTTTGCATTTAGATTAAATCACATATGTTTGAAGGTAAAATTTGGTGTTATCTAACTGGAAAATTTTTGATAGACCTAGGTTGTCTCATTTGTATGTAAAAGGAATTCAAGGAAAATATTCTTTTTATTACAGTGATAATTTTAATTGTGTACCTTCACTTCTTTTAGATTTTAAGCACACTGAACTCTCAAATGTTATTAAAAAGTTTCCTCACATTTATAGGTTTAATCACCTTGAGGTTGATCTCGTGTGATTTTTGATAGAGTTCAAATATTGTGACGGTAATAGTGACTTGATCGGTGCACATAATACTCATGCATTCATCAAACTTGTAACTCTGTCTAATTTTTTTAATAACTCTATTGGCATTAAAAAGGTTTGTGTAAGTAGTAATAGTCATAATGAAGAAGAAGACCTATGTATTTCTTATGATATACTAGTTTTAAAATCAAAATTTTTACTAAAGTCAAATTTAAAATTTATTATGAAAGTAAAACATTTTAAAAAATAAAAGGCTTTGAAGAAGAACGAAGATCATGCGTCTTCCATATTTTTTGCTACAATAAATTCTTTACTTGCGAAAATCAAAACCATTCAAAATGAGAAAACCAACATTTATAATGATCTCATACTTGAAAATGATTTTTTAACGTATAGAAGCTCATGGACATTCTCTTTACCCGAGAATTAAAGCCCTTTATATATATGCTTGTATATCTTCTTAGAATTTTTTGATGAACTTTTTGAAGATAGGAAGTTGCCTTTGGTTGAATATGAATGTGTGCCCACCTTGAAAAAGGAGAAATATGATTTGATCGTTTCATTGGAAACTTTGAAAAAAAAGTTGCGAAGTTGTGAATAATCTAATGTCAAGCTTTTAAAAAAAGGTTGAAACGACTATTAAAGATTTGGATTTTAGCAAATAATAAATTTTTAATGGAATGCATTTCGTGTTAATGCTTCACCATCAGATTAATCACCTTTTTCAAAATCTATTTCCAAGCATTTTTCAAACTCAAATAAATATGGTGATGTGTATCATTTGAAAGAAAAAACTTTTTGTGAAGATTATTTTAGCGTACAACTGCATGTTTCTAAACCTAAACGACTTAATTTCACTCATTGTCATAAAGTAGCTTATATTAGAAACTTTTGCTTTTTGCTCCATCCGACCTTGTATAATATTAATACTGGTAAGAATAGGAGTTTTTATTAAGAATAATTGAGAAGGAATATAAGAAAAACATGCTCGTTATGTTCACAACAAGAAGGAAAAACTACAAAGGGATTTGAAAATCATACAATGTCTAACCGAAGACCAAAGCGCCTCATGTGATTCAAGTATGGATTAGGAAGGATGGTATGAAAAGGGTAGGTGTACATTCCAAAAAGGATCATAAGATGGATCATTTAACCTTTACTAAATATAATGGTTTCTCAATGTGCTAGTAATTTTAGAATGCTTACCTCATTCCTCAGCTCATCATGTTGCCTGTGTTGTGTTTGTTTATCAACCTTCCGTGTTTATTTTAGATACAAGTGTTAATCATATTCTTATAGTCTAATTGGCTCATAATGCTAGATTAATGCACGAACTCTTACATATGGCATTTGTATCTTGGTTTCATTTATGCCTATATACTCTCAAAATGGAAATATAACGCTTTAAAGTGTTAAAACGCCTAAGCTTAATCAATATGGAGTATGTGAAATGAAAACGATGCACTTTACACTACATAAAATTCTTGAGCATTCTTCGATCGAAATATGAACTGAAGCAATTTCATTTATGCGTCATGGCTTTCAAAATGAGTGTGATCTAAAAAGGGAGTGTCATTTTTATGCCTTATGCACGTGAGAATTTTTCATGGTTGTAGTTAAAAATATAAATGTAAAATTATTCAAAATCATGAGAGATGATGTGGTTAGTGTTGTAACTTCGGTACGTGTGAGACACCTTTGAAATTTTTTAAATGGTTCTCCAACTCTTATGTTTGTGACAAAGTCTCCACACGCAAAAAATTTGATGAATCTCAAAGAATTATATCTATCCAAAATTGGTAACACAAAGGATATGCGACTCAAAGATTTTAATCATAAATCGCTTAAATTGAGGAATACAAAATTGTTAGTAAAGAATTTTATACTTTGAAGGAAAATGATGCTTTTTCATGATAAACATCAAGGTAGATTTTTCATTCAATGAACCTTGGTTTGGTTTCATCGTTCGAGGCTTAATTATTTTCACATTTATTCTTCACACGAGTTATACTTGATACATCCTATGGTTAATTGAACTTACAAATGTTTTAAGCCTTTAATTACTTACTCAACTTTATTTAGTATATGTAATATAACCATAAAACTAAATTATGATGTTAATTGTGTATGTTTTGGTCATTTATTAATGTATTTAAATAATATGGACCTTGATGTACATGGTTACATTGTACTTGGAATTTTTTCCTTTGATTGGAAAAATTAAAAATTTTGGTCTCTAGCGCACCCAGCGAAAAGGAAATTTGCCTCCGAACGTGAAATGCGACCCATGAATATCATAGGTCACTGCAGAAAACATAATGAACTTAAAAATATTTGGTAATAGGCGTGACCCACGAAACATTATGCTCGTCTCATCAAAGAAATCCTTTTAAGGTGAGAAAAATCCCTGGTTTTAGTCACTACCAGCGAAACGCTTTACGCGTATTTGAATCCTTACGGTTCGCGTCAACGAATCGAGGTTTATAAAGGCAAGAAACATTTATTTTTTTACCCTTTTAGAAATGACTCTCTATATCCCTCTTACTCACAAATATGTACATAGACTATAGGATCCTAGTTTCCTTCAATTCGAGCATAAGTCATCAAGATACAACTCCAATAACCTTATTGAATCACTAGGTAAGCCTCTTTATTCCACCTTAGGGTTGGAGTTTGTCAAAAAAATTGACTCTACGAGGATTTTGGTTATTTTGCCCTAACAACCCAATCAATAAAGGAATTAGTTTGATTCTTGAGATTAATTTAATTATCAAGAGTTTTTCTCATTAAAATTTTCAAATCTTCATCATTTTAACATATTTCATGTCAAAAATCATATTTAATTTAAGCTTTTTAGAGTTCATGATAACATATTGTTGGGTATATCCTGGTTTGAGACTCTACCCCTGTTTAGGACTAGATTCCTCTTGATTTTTACGTTTAAATTCTAGATTTAGATCTTACTTAGAATATTTATGTGCCTGTGTGACTTTTTTTTTCTAACTTCAATGGCAAGTTCTTATTCAAAATGTGCTCACACCAAATAAATTCACTAGAATGATTAATTCAAAGAAATGAGAGTTCTTTTTAGAAAGACGGGGAAAACATCCTAGACAACATATTGGAGGTCTTTAATAAATTATAAGGTAGAAATGGTTGAATGTGTGTATTCATGGGGATGACAAAGCAAATGCTTATCCTAATAGGGTTAGGGAAATTTATTGTAATGACGAATTTAATTACGGTTGTAAGAATTCTTTCCACACTACGTTACATGGAATTCAGATCAACATATTAAATGTACTTATCCATCAACACTACCAATTAACAAGTGTTGAAAGATCTAAATTTCTTCACTGAGGGCGTGAGTATCCAACCATGGATGACTTTTGGACATAAAGAACAAATGGGATGTGGAATCACTACATAAAGAAGCCTTTGGAATAAAGGCACATATCCGACTACTACAATCTTTTACATATGATAGTTGATTAGGCATAAATTCTTCTGATTTATCCCTTTAATTTAGAGGCTTTTACCACCTCGGGCGATGTAAAATGCGTTGATTTATCTCAAATCTGTGATACTAAAATCTTCTAATAAATACCCCGAGCTTTGTGCATTTCACATAAATTTTGCAAGCATTTAATGCATGAGAGAAAGAAAGAAACCGGAAGAAAAGTCAAAAGGGCAAAAGAGTAATTTATAGCTGGAATTTGGACGATGACCCAAATGAAAGTTGAAGACCTAAAGTCTACAAGCACGAAGGAAGAAACGACGTACAAATCCAAGTCCCAGAGAAAAAGTTATGAGCCTTGAAAGATGAGAGATAATCATGAGAAACTGATGATAAAATGAAGAGAAATTGATCCAAGGACCTGGACCGATCCGAATTTCATCATAAACGAACAGATCCGGTCCCCTTGAAGTCCACTGTATAAGTTTTGTGAAGTGGACCGATCAGGATTCTATCGAAAACAAACCATCCCGGACCCTTAAACTCACTTTATAACCTTTGTGAAGCGGACCGATCTGATATAACAAAGAAACGAATCGATCTGGTATACACCGGACCGAATTGAAATATCAGGCCGGACCGATCCGAAGGTTTAATTTTGTAATTATCCTATTTTCCAGCTAGAGCCTTGCATGGCTAAAACTCTTGTAATTTTGTAGGTTATTTATTCAAAACGATTCCCAAAATATGGGAGAACTTCTTTTTACATAGTTTTAGAGAGAGAAAGTAAAGAAGAACCCTAAAAGCTCACAAATTACAGTTTGTTAATTCTCAATTACAATTTCTGCAGCAAAGTTGATTTCTTTCTCTTCTTTATTGTTTGATTTTAATAATTCTTGCATGATTAGTTTATTCCCAGTAGATATTACATCTTTATTCTTCTTTAGAAGTAGTTTCATCATGAGTTCAGTTGCATGCATCGTAGAAACCCTAGTTTTTATTAATTGCACCATGCTAGGCTAGACTTTTAGGGTTAGGATGCATGAACCCAACCCGATGTGGTTTGCATGTGTGTAAAATTAGTTCCCTGAATTAAGTAAATGATCGAATCGTGTTGTGTGATGATCACAATCGCTGTAGGACTTTTGATCTCATTTTCCCTAGGTAATTGGGATGCTTAAGAATGCGACGCGCGTGTAACTACTATGACACTGCTTTATTCTTACTTTTGATTATGCATGGTGAGGGTTAGTACCCTCATATATGTAATGCTTGAGATTAATAAAGACTGTATTTAATCAATTATTTAATTCATAACAAGTTTTATAGCCGGTAAACGTATTAGGGTTGGGGGATTGCATTCTAACCTATTTTTTACATTGATACTTCGTAAATCATAATTAGTTTACTCTTGCATGTTTAGTTTCATAATTAGTTTAATTAACTTCCATTTAATTGATAAAATTCTCCCACTTTGATTATTATTTTCGTTTCTTTTTAGAATCAGGTTAGAGTTGACCGTCTTACCGTTCATCGTCAGGAGTATTCATCCTATTTTCCTGTGGATTCGACCCCATCTTACCGGATTTATTACTTTCGCGAACGGCTTGCACTTGAGCCTGTATAAGCACACGCTTTAGGCACATTTGTGGTCGCGACAAATTCCAGGTAATATTCTTCTAAAATCTCACCATACCACTCTACATGTATTTTATTGTCTCTATCCATACATTATTGGCATAAGTGTTCCAATAAACCTTGAACAATAGTTATATCAAACGATGAGAAGCCCCAAAGAAAGCAAAGGTAATGTGAGACTGTCTTTTACCTTTGTGAAATTCATATGTTGGTTAATGTTAGCCCAAAATGCGAAGATGTTAATAAAAGTGTGACTCTAGATGGTAGCTACCCAAATAAAAATTAATTCACCTAATTCAAGAAAAAGATTTGTTTATTTATTATTATAAAAGGTTCCTTCCTTGTTACAATTGGAACACATGAACATCACCTTCTCTTGGTTTTTTTTGGGTATAGAATGAGTTGAAGATTTACCAATGGGAGATGGAAAATGGATTGTGATGCTATAAAATATAGGTTAGATGTAGAACCATCACTCTCAAATCGGAGTCCTCGTTTATCCATAATGGAAAACTAGACACCAGAAAGCATCTTATCCAATTTTTGATACTTACCCACTATATTCATCTTAAAAGTGTGCTTGAATAGTAGTATGGTCTTAAGCAAAGAATTTGATTCTTAAGAGCATTCTTGAGTTTTCACTCTCGTATAGGAACATCGTATGGAATTCAATATACATGTGAATAAAGTCAATGGAACTTTTCTCAAAATGTGGTGCACTAGTTATCATGTGTGGAACAATAAAATCACTCACACAACTCTCACTCACTATTACCATTTGGTACTCAACATTGGCTAACTTGGTGGAGAGTTTTATCTTATGCCTTTCGAGGTCTATGTATTCCTCGTAAAGCTTAACATAGTCCTCATAAAGATCATTTTTCTCTTCTTAATTAATAATTCTCAAGGATGAGATAAGAACAGTTATTTATTCACTAAATGAAAGAGGAACTTTAAAATCATCTAAATCATTTAACTCGTCAAATTTCTCTCTCACCATAAATGCGACATAGTTACATTCTTGAGAGTCATCTTCGGAGTCCAAGTCATCACCACTAAAAGTGGAATGGTAAGCACTTTTTCCACCACCATGAATCATATTTGAGGGATACTGCTTCTATATCTTCCCATGACCACCGCACATAAAGACCGCGAGGGTCCTTGGAGATTCATCTTTCATTTATGATCTTCTATGACCAATATCGAGTCTAGGCAAATAGTTTTTGGGTGCCTTTAGACTGAAATCATTTTGCCAATTCTTGGTAAATTTAGTGAGAAATGCCATATCATCCTCACTAACATCTTGGGAAGGGAACTAAAATTGGGAGATGCCTTCATAGACTTATAATATAGATTATCTTTTTTTAGGAGGCACTCTTTGGCAATAACACAAATTTGTCTCATAGGTTTGGAGAGAGCTAACCAATTCGTCTACGTGCATTGGTTTCGAAAGCAAGGCCCTAACCTCTTTAATGGCATCCACTTTGCCATGGAACCTAAGGCAAGGGACCATAAGATTTTATAAATAGTTTTATTCTTTTTTACAGTCTTCCCCAAAGAAAAGACAAAGGTCACAATGTTATTCATCTCAGTATAGAATTTATCAAAAGTTTCATTCTCCCTTATAGTAAAAAATTCAAAATGGGTGGTAAACCATTGAAGCTTGGAATGATTGATAGTGGAGGTGCCTTCGTAGGTCATTTGTAAAACATCCCACACCTCCTTAGACGTTGTACATATGGATATACATATAAACTCACTCGGGGATATGCAACTAAAAATAGCATTAAATCGCTTCATGTTTGAGAAAGAGGGTTCGAATGGATATTTCGTTTACTAGGTACCTCACATATAAATTCAATTTTTATCTTGACTAGTAATTAAGTGTTCATGTGATGATAAAGTCCAAATCAATCAATAATCAATCGCACAATAAAAACACGTATGCAGGAAGCAAAGAAAAATTCCTTTTCGAGGTAAAACTTTTTATTAAGCACTATATAATGCGTAGAGTCTTCAGTTCTACTACAAAATATGGCCCAGCCTAGTGCCGTCTACAGGAAGTGGTATTCCATCGATATTCACCAATCAGTCTTCTTCTTCTTCGGTAGTAGAACCTTGGTTTCACAATTCAGTAGTAGAGATGGACCCTACAAGGGTTTATGTAAGGTGTATCGAAACTAGGGTTTCATAAACTCATAAATCACATATGGGGGCGTATGACTTGTAAAGAAAAAAGTGGTTTTGAAAAAACAAATATGAGAAATTTTGGAACATGTTTTAGAAAATTATTTCTGTCAAAGTTCTTGAGAAATTCTTAACAAAATAGGTTTTTATAGAAAAAAACATGAATTTGAGGTGGCGGGGTCATTTAAACAAAATTGGACCTTGTTCGAATAAAAATAATAGTTTCATTCAAATGACATCCATTTTTCATTATAGTGGAGCCCATTTTTTGTTCGAACTACCTTTTCATGAGCTTCGAATAAGAAATCTTTGTTAAGTCAGGGATGTCTCACTTGATTGTCGCTTGATAGTGGTTCAAATGAAACCACACATCTCGTTCGAACGAGATCTAATATTATCTGAACAAGACTTTAAAAAATTCTTTTATCAAAAAGCTTCGATTTTAAAAGTAAACATCCCAAAATATGTTATATATTAATCCATGAAAACCATAAGGTTTATACCTCCATACAATGTCGGTGATTAATCCATAAATGGAGCTCGGTCACTAGCGTATCTTTGAATGAACTTGGAGATGTAGTGTTCGGTTTGAGATACTGGTTTGTAATGGGATACGATAAAACTATAATATAGTCTAAGCTATGAGTAATTATAAAATATTGCTCTTACAATATTTCACACACTCTCATTTAAATCGTTGTAATCCCCAACTAGATCTAATATATTTAATTCGGACGTCATCAACAATGGTTTTGGGCAAGTCCATCTCACAAGCACACTATTCGTACTACGATTATCCATTGACATTATATATGCTTTCATACGATCTTTCCAATCGGAATAACAACCATCAAATGGAGGAGGTCGTAGGGTTTAACTTCCATCCATTGCAGATAAAAGGATCTATACATAGGTTTTTATACCTGAAATTTGGAGACCTACTTTGATACCATTTGTTAATACAGAAATTCTCCATCTACGAGGACCAATCAGAAAAGGACACATGTCATCCTACGTGGAAATATTCGACACCCGAGGAGAGTTGGTCGGCACCCGATGAGTGTTAGTCGGCACCCGAGGAGTTGGTCGGCACCCGAGGAGAGTTGGTCGACATACCAACAGGGAAGATCAAAGGATAACTACGCATTTAATGATCATTAATGTACATTTATACTGTAGATGACAACACATAGCATACCAAACAATTCAACAATTAGATTCGTTGAATGTAGACATAATGTATAAATGTCTACATACAATGAATCTCTTTATCTCCCATCACTATAAATACATGTATTCCCTTAGCCAAAAGGGGAGATCCAAGAGATCCAAGAGATATCCAAGAGATCCGAGAGATCCAAGAGATCCAGGAGATCCAAGAGATCCAAGAGATCCAGGAGAACCAAGAAACACCATACACAAGATACACATCCTTTCTATCTCTACCACATTGTGCTATTGTAAACCCCTGGGAATAAAATAACAGTGGACGTAGGCTTTTCCTTATAGCCGAACCACTTTAAAAATCTTTGTCTCTTATATGTTTGATGTGAATGTTTATCTTCATCTTCAATCTCATCCTTATCATTTATCTGCTGTTGACGCCACTAAAATGGCAGTGGCCATTTTCTGTCTTCAACAGATTGGCACCGTCTGTGGGAACGTGTTACAAGCATTGTTCTCCATCAAAAGCTAAGTTTTTATTTTCTATATGATTCAATCATGATTTATATGTTTATATACATAAATTAATTGTCCAATTTTTATTTTCAAAATATTGCATATCATGATTTTAAAATCATAACTGTTAGATTAATTCTTATTTAGAAATCTGAAAAATAATGGATTTCATAAATCATAACTTTTTGCTTGATTCTCAAGTTTCAATTTTATATCATGGAATAAATATTTTAAATGATTAAATATACCAATATATACGATGATGATAAGATTTGATAATTTTCTTTGTTGATTTTGAAATAATTTGTGAAAGATCTTTGATGACTATTCAAATTCACATTATATTTTTGTTCAAATCATGATTCTCATATGTTTATATCCATAAACTTAGAGATCAAATCAATTATATATTGTGCATACATCTTTTAATTCAATCATGATTTTATATTCACAAATTGTTGAATCTAATTTTACAAATCTGCATAAATGTTCATTTCATAATCACAAAGTTTGAGAAATTTGTGTACATATTATATTATTTCTTCTTTATGGAGATAAAATAATTTCTCTATATTCATAAATCTCTTTTATATGAGTATATACAAATTTTATTCATTTGGAAATCTTTTAATTTTCTCATAATTTTTATATGCACTAACTGTGTGATCGATTTCAATTTGGGGATCTCGTGAATTTTAGACTCATAAATATTATACAAATCCTTGCATCTATGGATCCACTTGAAGATTTTCTGAACAAATATGTTAGGATAGGGATAAGCATTAAGAACGATTATGTATTTTCCATTCCGATATTAACATGAATTGAATCAGACCCATTTTCTCTCTCTTCAAGAAAACTATATTCTCTGCACAAATAATCATATTATGTAATTGTGTTGATACGATCAATTTTATCCATATATGAATAATCAATTATATGTTTTACATACATACATACATCTTTTTATTCAGTCATGCTTTTTATGATTATAAACATAAATTAGTTGTCCAATTTTTCATTTATCAAATCTGCAAAATATTGCAAATCACGATTTTATTAAATTAGTGGATCGTTTTTTATTTCCAAATATGAATAAACGAAAATTTCATAATCACAAGTCCGTTAAAGATTTTTATGGAGACACGTTTATGTACATCATATTTTTATGAGAACACGAGATATTTTGATTGTTATCTCTCATATTATTATCTGGAAATTTAAATTGTCCAATATTGAAGCCGATGCACACTATATATTGGTCGGCTGAATAATTATTCTAATCGTAATTTTTATACGATTCAGCCTCAACAGGTGCTCAGGCAAAATTATCTGCCCATACAATTCTTGGATGCTCATCAACAACACATAAAGACCTTAAAAGGTCAATACCGAACAAAAACAACGCAGCTAGACTGCACACAACACAGCAGCAAGATTGCAAACAACAATTCAATTGGCACCGTCAGATTCATTTCATACATGCCCCAATCCTGGGCATAGAGCTTCATACTTGACTTAATCGAGTTAAGAGAAGAGATACATGTAGGCCTTTCTAATTAAGAATTCAAACATCTATTCCTCAAACACTCGTACTGAGCTAAAGAACACGTGTAGAAATTCCCAAGTTGGAATTCAAACAGATTCTTCAAAAGCCGACGAGAGTCATATGATGGAAGAAATGTAGAAATTCATAATTGAAATGTCAACATATATTCTTCTTAAACACTTGAACTGAGTTAAATAATAGAAGCCAGAAAATGCAAACATGCAAAGATCTCAGGGAGTCATTTCACAGAATATTTCCCCGGCCTTATTTTTCCAGAAAGACCAATATATTTCAAGGCCAAGAAAGTACTCAAAGTTCATATTCCACACTTGGGGGATTCTATTACAAATTCTGTTGTTCATTCGGTGGCACATTCTCATGACATCATGCAGTCGAGTATCAAATTCAACTCCACAAACTTACATGGAGGCATATTGAAGTTCAGGAGTCAAATTCAGCATCTACAGCACTGAGATCTTTACTACTACTGTCCCGACCAATAATGAAGAAGAAGTTGTATGAAAATGTTTCGAAGTACACCACTAGCTTGGTACTGACAATATTGAAGAGTTGGGTTCAAAAGCTAGTATGTTACTCGACAAAGTATTCAGAGGAGCATAAATAAAAAAAATCAAGCACGTAAAGTTAGCATTCAGTTTCTCAACATAGGAAGCAGTTGGTCGGCTGGCAAACCAATAAACATACTTGAATATTATGACAAGCTACAAGCTGCATACTATGGCATGGCTGCATCCAAATTCCCAGGGGTGATACATAGCACACGGAGTTCCTCAAAAGAAATATTAACAACCGTCGATCAGCCTGCATTATATGTCGTCCAGGAGATAATGCACTTTATGTTAAACAAATAAAGAAGGTAGATTAAGAATTTCACAAGCACCGAGCAACACTGCAGAATAAATACTCCATCCTTTCAAGTAAACCATCAAGCATGGAGCATTGGGGGCTTCTGTTAATACAAAAATTCTCCATCTACGAGGACCAATCAGAAAAGGACACATATCATCCTACGTGGAAATATTCGACACCCGAGGAGAGTTGGTCGGCACCCGAGGAGTGTTAGTCGGCACCCGAGGAGTTGGTCGACACCCGACGAGAGTTGGTCGACATACCAACAGGGAAGATCAAAGGATAACTATGCATTTAATGATCATTAATGTACATTTATACTGTAGACGACAACACATAGCATACCAAGCAATTCAATAATTAGATTCGTTGAATGTAGACATAATGTATAAATGTCTACATACAATGAATCTCTTTATCTCCCATCACTATAAATACATGTATTCCCTTAGCCAAAAGGGGAGATCCAAGAGAGATCCAAGAGATCCGAGAGATCCAAGAGATCCAGGAGATCCAAGAGATCTAAGAGATCCAAGAGATCCGAGAGATCCAAGAGATCCAGGAGAACCAAGAAACATCATACACAAGATACACATCCTTTCTATCTCTACCACATTGTGCTATTGTAAACCCCTGGGAATAAAATAACAGTGGACGTAGGCTTTTCCGTATAGCCGAACCACTTTAAAAATCTTTGTCTCTTATATGTTTGATGTGAATGTTTATCTTCATCTTCAATATCATCCTCATCATTTATCTGCCAGTTGAGAGTGTGCCTCTCGATGCTAGCTACCTAAATAAAAATTAATTCACCTAATTCAAGAAAAATGTTTGTTAATTTATTATTACAAAAGGGTTTAACAATACAAAAGTCTATGTGACAAAGTATTTCACTAAATTATAAAATCTTCAAGTTTATCTTCTTAATTAAGACAATGATTCTAAAATATGCAAAAAGAGTAAAGTAAGCACAAGACCGGATGTATGAGGGAAATATCCACTAACGAAAAAAACCTCGGGCTGATAAGTACAACAAATGCGCTATGGTAGAGTTTTACACTAGAAGAAATATACTTATAAACTCATGACGCTACGACCGACTAGACACTCTTTTCCATCATATTCTTCGTTAAGATTGCCAATATCTAGAGTACACTGCACAATCGCGATCGATTTTGGTCCGTAACCGTTGTCTTTGAATAATATGGCCAAATCAATCTTCTTCAAAGTAAAATCTAGTTTATTCATTTAAATGTTGAAGCATAATTTTGTTCTGGGATGAAACCTTCTAGCTACCAGAATGCTACACCAAAGATTATTTAGGGAATCCTATATTATGTTTGTTGGCATGTTTGCAAAGGGTGTGGTGCTTTAAATCTCAAAAAAGAATTTATTCAAGCCAAGGAAGAGAAAATATATCCTCACCAATGAATATTGGATTTGGATGAAAAATGAGTAAATATACCACTATTACAAATAATGGCTTATAAGAACTCAAATAAGAGGAGTGAAGAAATATGCTTTCAAATATATCAAATGTTTTGATCAGTTAAAATATTTTTTCAAAGCCCTTACTTTTGGTTTGAAAGAGAAGACAACACCTCAAATTATAGACTTTTATTTTGAAAATGTGTAAAGGTCAAAATGCTAGATGGCATGCTCCTAAGGTGTTAGATAGTCACCTCAGGGTCTAAGTTACCTAAAAAGTTGTATGTGACACACTAATCAAGAAGATATAAAAGAAACATCTTGTAAAAAAGTGGCTTTGGAGCTGTGGCCATTCGGAGCGAACTCCTGGGTTGCGGGCTAGCCCCGAAATTGGAGGAAGAGATAATGGAGAAATCTCTCTCTTTGCACATATGGGGATTCGAGGATAGGAATCCTCTTTCCACCACTCCTGCAATTTTCACGGGCTGTCACGGATATAAATCGTCCATCGGCAAGGGGGAGAAAAATGTAATAGGAGTCGTCATCTTATTTAAATCAAAATAGGCAAAAGAATATAGTTGTCCCGAGAGAACGACATAAAAAGACAAACTGATGCATACAAAACCAAATGAATCGAGGGTTCGGGGAATATGTTACGGAATGGGAAGGTGTTAGTGTTCATAGAATCACATTTGACTATTAGGAAGTAAATGTGTATATCGAGCAGGGACAGTAATATGTAGGAGTAAGATTCTTTTGCAATGGTACTAAATGCGAGAAAACATGAAGTAACTAAATGAGAAAACATGAATCGAATCCTAAGATTGGCTTGGGATGCCTATGTAGCCAAAAGGCATTAAAATTCACATGGTTCGATAATGCACAAGGGTGGAGTTTAACCCATAAATCCCAAATTAAAACTTCCATTAATTCATTTTAAGAAAATGTGCACAACTGTATGGAGTGTAAAAAATGGGGGAATTCTACTTTAAGGTTTATAGGAAAATCCTATTTTTGGATGTTTTGGTTTTATGAAAACATTTTTTGTCCGCACTAATAATAAAAAAGGATATTAGTTTGAGGTGAGGAAATTAAATAAATAAAAAAATATACAAAAAACGAAGGAAAAAGTAAATGATTAATACTAATTAAATAAGTTGTAAAAGGATAAGAGTGGACCTTCTGTAGGACTTTATTTTATATTTTAGAGTAGTAGAGGATAATTTTTATGGTGGTTGAATGATGGTGGGGTAATGATAAAAAGGATGATGAAAAATGGATTAGGGTGATGTAAGAAAAATGGGGAGAATGTTTGAAAAAGGGAATTACGACGAACAAGTTTTTAAGGGAATGTTTCTGATTTCATAAATGGACCATTAGCAATGAGTGTATGCATTTTTCTTTCCTCCTTGAAAATGTTGAATCCGTCAGTAATCTCACTATTCTTTCATTTGATCATTCATTAATTGAGTTTATATCTTGAAATGTGTTACTTGAGCATGATTTTCATGTGTTTTTTTTACTCGAGAATTGCGTAAACTTTAGAAAATGATCATAGGCAATCTTTATTACATCACCCATATTAGCCTTAACCTCACCTTATTTTTTCCTAGTTAACCCCTTTGAGCCTAAATATTAATTAGCCTTTCGTTTCATTACCCAAAATCCCATAACCAACTCCTAATTGGAGTTTTAAACCATATATATAACCTTCCATACCTTTGTTCAGAATGTTTCTTGGGATTGAATGATGTGTGTCATGTGGTTGCGATTTAAGAATATGAAAAGAGTGAGAAAAGAAAAGTGAAGAAAAAAAGTGCTGTGAAAAAAAAAGAAAAACAAAAGAAAACAAAAGAAAGTGAGAAAAAGAAGAAAATAAAATAAAAAAGAAAGTTGTATATGTTGTATATTGTGGTCAATAATCCTTGTCGCTCTCCAATTGTTATATCTAATGCTTGTTTTGGAACTTGTTTTCCAATTTTTTATATTTCCCACTATTTACCATTATCCCAAGTTTTTCATCTCCGACCACTTTGAATACATACATACATATCCTTTGTTTCGTACCTTAGCCTAGCTTACATTACAACCCTATAAAGTCCTATGTGATCCTAGGGTAAATTTAATTTAAAATTTTAAATAGTTTTTATAATCTGTGAAAATACATTTTGCCTCTTTTAATGAGCGGTATCTTTCATTGAGATTACAAGTTATTATTTCCTATAGAGCATTCTTCATTAGTGAAATGTGCGTGGCCTTGTTTCCATTTCCATTTACTCTTTATGCCCGCATGTCCCGTGTATTACCTCCCCTGTCATAGTGATTTTATTTTTTAGTGTAATGCTCGGTCATGATTGATATATGTGCATTCAATTTGTTAACTAGAACGGACTTTAGCTTAAATTAGTGACATGTGTGCGGCCTGGTTTCCATTTACATTTACTCTTAATGCCCGCATGTCCCATGTATTACCTCCGCTTTTATAGTGATTTCATTTGTTGAGTGTAATGCCCGGTGAGGATTGATATATGCACGCTTTATGTTACCCGGTTTATTTAAGTTTTGGCCAAATCATACTATGCATGTTCTCTCCCCCCTCCCACTTTTTATAAGGTGCATTCAACCTGTTACAAACAACGAACTTTAGCTTGAATTCATTCAATATGCTAATAAAAACCGTTTGAAATCTTTTTCGTTATTGTTGAGCTTGTCGCATGTTGGTTTGGGTATATTTTGAGGAAACCATATGATGTTTGTGGGTTTCATCCCTGAAAACCCTCACAAGATGATACTCGTCCACTAGGTTAACCTGGGGGTTTAATGTCTTATTTCATACGCCAAACGCAATCGTGTTTCCTACGAAAGTGGATTTTATATTTTTATGCTTTTTATCCCATTTTTGTACTTGTCTCCTGTTTTGGTTTACTTGTAGTTCTTGTTGTTTCCTATTTCATTGCTAGGGACTAGCAATGTGTAAGTTAGGGTGCATGATACGACGTAAATATTATGTATTTCACCCCTTAACCTACACATTATTAGCCCCCTAGGATACCTAAATCTCAATATTTATGCTCGTTAACCAGACAACCTCGGATTTCTATATATACATGCTTTGTAGGGTTAATTGAGCTTTTGTAGGTATTTCGGTACTTAGTATGAAGTGCGGACGCATTCTGACGAGTATCCGTACAAATCCGCACGTGCAAGGGCAATTTAGACATTTTTTAGCTTGGGTATATGGAAAAACATCTTATGGAAGTTGTATCCATCAGGGCGAGCTTTGCGTGGCCGTAAACGGTGCATGAATCCGATCTATAACAAATAAGTTATGGGAATTTCGGTGGAAGGGAATTACAACAAAACCAAAGCAGAAGAAGGATTGTAAAAATAGGGGAGCGAATCGATTCACCCCCTTCCAAATCGATTCATTTTGATTTCCTCCGAATCTATTCGTCTAATTGATTTCTTTACAGAAACATGCAGCATTGAGATTTCTCCCTACCGAATCGATTCGTCCCAAGCCAATCTTCGAAGATATTTCATGCCGAATCGATTCGCTCTTGGCCGAATCGATTCGTCTCTGCAGATCTTTTGCTCTTCTTTTTATTACAAGTTTGTCATTCGTGGGATTGTATATAAACCATTTTCTCTCATTTGAGAATATATATCTTTCATTTGCTTAGTTTTAGGGTTTGTAAAATTTGGGGTATTTTTGTAGGAGAGCAACCCTCTCCTCCTTTCTTGTTGTGTATCCTCCATTAATGTAAGTCCCTTTTATTTAAGCTTTATTTGATGCTTTGTTAATTTATTTTCTTCCCTAGAAAATTAGTGTAGTTTAATTATTTCTTGTTTTAGTTATTAATTAACTGTTTAATTAGTTTAATCATGTGTAGTGATTAGTTAAATAGGGTTTGGATCGTGTGTCCGCCATTGATGGGCGTCGAGCTCCGAAAATTAGGTTTTGTGTAAAATCACATTTTATTGACACCGCGTGTATTAAAATTGAATTATTGTGCGTTTAAATTTCTTTGTCAGGCAACGTTAGTGTTTATAGCGATAAATCGAATTTAAGACGCGTGTGACCATTTTGAATTAAATGTTTTATCTCAAAACTTTGACTTAAATGTCTTCTTGCAAGATGTTTATAATTAACTAAAAATGCTTGGTTAAATATTTTCGAATCGAAATTCCAATTATTAGTTGTTTAACCAATGGCGGGTACACGATCCCGACTCTCGTTTTAATTAGTTGTAATTTAGAGTGAACTTCTTGTTTTCTCCTTTTCTCCCTTTTAAACCCCATCACCTTTTGAATTTTTATTCTTGAAATAATAAATCGATTAAAATCTATACTACATTTCCTGTGGATTCTCGATACCCGACTTACCATTGTGCTTGATTATCAAGTGTAATTATAATTTAGGTTTTTTGCATTAAGTCGCAAACCGATAACAACGATTTGCGTATTACACGACACACGGTTCACGCTCAATCATTAGGTTAACCACGCCCCGTAGGACCGACACCCATCATGAAGTGACCCCTCAATACGACACAAAATTTGGTTCAATAATTCAATGCTCAAGTAACGTAGTGTGAAAGAATGCATGAGTCTCAATTGGTATTTTATCGAGAGTTTTATATGTACTAAACAAGAGAAATACTACAATTATGAGGGAGAATATGCAAGTAGCATGGGATAAGGGGATAAACATGGTGAGTAACACTAGCAAGTATGTACATGGAGCATGGAGACTATACAAAGCATGGTGACATATAAAAAGTGTGATACATATGAATATACACAAATAAATAGGAAATATATGTAGTGAGAGAGTGATATGTGAATATGTGTGAATGAAAAAGTATGGGGATATGTACAAGTGAGAGAAATGTGAAAGTGTGTGCTAGTGAGACTAAGCATGAATATTTACAAGGGGTGTTTGAAACATGTGAGTGACCATGAAGTGTGTGCTAGTGGTGAGGCTAAGCATGGATATCTACAAGAGGTATGTGAAACATATGAGTGAGCATGAAACTATATGCGAGCGATAAGGATGTGAGAGTGCGTGCTATTGAGGCTAAGCATGAATATCTAAAAGTGATGGGGATCCCATGTAAGTCTGAGCAGTGAAGTGAAACATGGTGACTATATATAAGTGAGTAAAGCATAAAGCATGTGATAGGAAGATGGTATATACATATGATGAGAAAAAGCATAGTAGAGAGAGGGATATAAACATCATGATATCAACATATAAGTATGAGAGTAAAAATAATATACAAGTGGAGGCATATGTACACATGTAGAAAAGTAGAAAGAAGGGAGAGCAAAGGAAACAAAACCCATGGGAAATAGAGTCTATTCTGCTAAAAATAGTCCCCAACGGAGTCACCACTATGGATAACTAGGGCAAATTCCTCCGGAATAGGAGGGAAGAGACAATGGAGAAATCTCCCTCTCTCTCTCTATGCGTGTGAGAGAATTCGAGGATAGGAATCCTCTTTCCGCCACTCTCATGATCTTCAGCAACTGCACCGATAAATAAAACAGTGGAACACAAAATAACAAATAAAAAATGTACCTCATTATTAGAAATTAAGTTATTGAATATTTTGAATAAATCTCAGATTGTCACGGATATAAATCGGTCGTCCTCAAGGGGATGAAAATATAGAAAATGGACTCACCAACCTATTTTACTCAAAACTGGTAAAAGAATGTATCGTCCTAAGATAACGACATCAAAGACAAACTGATGCATACAAAACCAAATGCATCGAGGATCTAGGGACTAAGATACAAAATAGAAAGGTGTTAGGCACCCATTCCGCCCTTTAGGTCTCTTATGGTCTATATTAATGTTCTCCTTTTTTCTCAAAGATGTGATTCATGTATACCAGGTGTGCGATGTGAATAATGACACGGAGAAAACATCCTACTCACGCCATTGAAAAGATAGAGAGGAATTATTCTAAGGAGTGTACACAAGAAAAACGTCAAAATATGAGGAAGTGAATGTGTATATCGAGTGGGGACACTAAGATGTAGAAGTACACATATTTCACAATGCTACTAAACACGAGAAAACATAAAAGTGACTAAATGAGAAAATAGGACTCGAAACTCGAGATTGCTCTGGGATACCTACGTAGACAAAAGGCATTAAAGTGAACGTAATTCGATAATGCACAAGGGTGGGGTTTAACATATAAATCCAAAATTAAAACTTCCCTTAGTTTGTTTTAAGAAAAAGTGCACAAGTGTATGAAGTGTAAAAATGAGGAAATTCTACTTTAGGGTTTATAAGAAAATCATCTTTTTGACTTTTTAGTTTTTATGAAAATATGTTTTATGTGTACTAATAATAAAAAAAGGAGATTATTTTGAGGTGAGAAAATGAAATAAAAAAAGATATACGAAAAATAATGGAAAAAGCAAATGACTAGTACCAATTAGATGAGTTGTAAAAGGATGAGAGTAGACCTTCTATAGGACTTCATTTATGATTTTAGTGTAATAGAGGCTGATTTTTATAGCTGTTGAATGATGGTGGGGTAACGATAAAATGGATAATGAAAAATGGATAAGGGTGATGTAAGAAAAATGGGGATAATGTTTGGAAAAGGGAATTACGGTGCACTGATTTTGAGAGAATGTTTCTGATTTCAAAAAAGGACCCTGGGGAATGAGTTAATGGCCTCCTTAAAAAATAAAAACTTAGGGTTCAGGGGGGTTCCGTTCTTCATAGGCGTTGTCCTATCTATCATCATACCTAGGGCTTGTTGGCGAAGTAAATTACACCCTACCGATAGGGTGGGGGTCTGGGGTGCTTATAGATTGTCCAAAATGGATATTTTCATAAAATACAAACCATAAGTCCAAATCGTGCACGACCAGGACCATTGGAAAGGGAATTCAGAGCTCTATAATAATACAATGAGCCACTCCTGGGTTCGAGAGTTGGTCAAAGTTAAATGGGGCTCGAAATCACCTAACGGCCTCTAGACGGGGGTTCTCGGAGTAAAAAAAAACAAGTACGCACGAACGGTGAGGCCAATTCGTGCATGGAATGGACCTTTGGAAAGGGGATTCAGATACCTATAAAAATTCTATGGGTTCCTATTGATTTAGAGAGTTGAACAAAGTCAAATAGGGCTCGGGAGCGCTTGGTGGCCTCTAGATAAGGATTTTAAGTAAAAAGATGAGTACCCACGAATCGTGAGGCCGATTCGTGCACGGTATGGACCGTTGGAAAGGGAATTCGGATCCTTATGAGATCACAATGATATTTGATCAAGTTAAATAGTTGACCAACGTTAAATAAGCTTCAGAAGTGCTCGTGGTCTCTAGATCAGGGTCTAGAGTAAAAAGGCAAGTACACACGAACCATGAGGCCATCGCGTACGATATAGACCATTAGAAAGGAGATTCAGAGCGCTATGAGAGTGAAACTTGCTTCAATCGAGTTAGAGAGTTGACCAAGGTCAAATGAGGCTCGGGAGTGCATGATGGCTTTTAGATAAGGGTTTAGAGTAAAAAGGTGAGTATGTGAGAATTATACGGCCGATTAGCGTAAAATATCGACCGTTGGAAAGGGAATTCAGAGCCCTATGGGAGTGCAATGATATTCTCTTAAGTTAAAGAGTTGAGCAAGGCAAATAGGGCTCTAGAGCTCCCGACGGCCTCTTTGTTAGGGTTTGGAATAAAAAGGTGAGTACTTGCGAACTGTGAAGTCAATTTGCACATGGTATGGACCGTTTGAGAGGGGAATCAGAGCCCTAAGAGATTACCTTCGGTTGAGTAGGATATTTTACTAAGGTAAAATGGGGCTCGAGAGTGTCTAGTGGCCTCTAGATCAGGTTGAGGAGTAAAACTATGAGTACGCGTGAATCGTGAGGCTTATTCGCTCACGGTATTTACCATTGGAAAGGGGATTCATAGCTCTATAAAATTTATAATATTAGCTTGAATTGGAGAGTTGACCAAAGTCAAATGGGGTTATGGAGCACCCGATGACCTCTAGATTGGGGTTTGGAGCAGGAATTAGGGTCTTATGGTGGGAGGAGAAGTGTTCGGGGACCTAAGGAGGTATTTAGAGGGTATTAAGATGGGGTGTATGCAAGCGCCGGTCAAAATCATTTCATCAAAAGGTCGCTACAACAAACTATTGCATCGTTGTGATGAACCTGAGGAGAGCCAGGTTTTGCACTTTTTTAGACTTTTTGCATTTGGACACAAGCGGCTAGTGAGGCAGTGTTGATATAGCAAGGAGACCATCGCTGCAGCAGAACAAGTCGCACCTTTGTTCAATGATTTTGAAATATGAACAAAAAGTGCCATCGACAGGTTTTGTTATAGTGAGGCAAGCCGCCACTATGGGGAAGCTGAGGTACAGTAGGTTCTACAAGTGTACAGATTTTGTTTAGATTGCTTTAAAAGATTTTTCAAAATACATTTTCAAGCAAACTCCAAGTATATTTGTTTCTCATATGAACATTCATACTTGAAATACACAAAGAATTGCAATTCTTCATAAAATAGATTTTTCAATATGAAAAATATATTTGCATGTATATTTGACCAAATTACAAAACCAAGGTTAATTAAAAAAATCATTTTGTAAAATAGATTAACCAAGATGAATCTAAGTCCATTAAATCTTATACTTTTTCCTAAGTGGTATGGTAGATGTTCAGTATTGAGTGAATCTGGTTCGTTGATGAATTTATTCAGTGAGATCTTGGATAAAGACTCAAACATGTTTTCGTTAAGGAATTTAGATAATCTATCACATGGAGCACTTAGAGTAAGCTATACTTTTACAATTAATGGGATACACTAAGGGTGCACATGATTCGGTTTGGTTTGATTTGGATACTAACCTAGGATTGAACCAAAATTGTGTAGGACCCCAAAAAATCAAACCAGCAGTTCGAAGGTTAATTTGATTCACTTTTCGCTTCTAAACTCCTCTATGTGATGAAATAAATTTTAAGATTAACAAATCAAACAAAATCACTTGAATTCCACTCTAAACAACCTAATTCCAACAAATCTCTACAGATATCTTTGAGCGAAGACTAAAACTCAAAGTAAAAAAAAAAATCCCAAACTGAACAATGTGATTCCAAAAAATCTGACCCCTAACCAAACAAATTTGAAATCTCTAGGATCAGATCTGGATATAACAAAAATTATACAAACAAATTTGATCCATATACAACAAATATTTCTTGATATCTTTATAGATTTAGAAGCAAAAAGAACATGAATCTTTCAAAAGAACTTGAACGAGTAAATATAGTTGTAGAGAGAAAGAATGTCGACGAGCAACTGGAGAAGGGGCAAAAGTGGTGATTTGGGAAGGGGGAGGGGAAAGGAGAGGGAACCCATCCATATATAAATAGAGGGAGGGGAGGAAAATGAGAGAGTGGGAGGGTTGGTTTGCTTTGGTAGGGTTTAATTTTGATTTTAATATTTATATATACTGTGGGTACCCGAATTTGCCATCATGGGCCCGGACGAGTAGCCTAATAAAAACGGCCCAAAGTTCGGACCCCTCGGACCTTAACTAAATTCCGTTATGACTTAGTCTTCTCCTAGGATCTCGTATAGAGATATTCCAGGACAAAAAGATGGACGTGGGAGAGTCCAACACCCCCACTCCCCGAAGATAAACATGTATATAATAAACCCTAAGCCTGGGGAAAGAGGCAAGCACTGTATTCTCTGTAAACGCTCCTCGGAGTATATAGAAATAATACTGACTGCACCACCGTGGACGTAGGCATTCTTACTGAACCACGTACATTACTGTGTTGTGTGATTGGCATCTTGTGTTCTTTATTTTTCTTGGTGATTGTGCTTTTCTCATTTATCTGTGTTGAATATAATTGTCACCACAATTGGCACCGTCTGTGGAAACATTTGTCTTCCCTGAGAAAGTCCACACTAACAAAAAAGTTTGAAATGTCTGGTCACAACAGTAATGCCCCTCAGGCAGGAGATATCCAAGAATAACCTGCTCCTCACAGGATCAGATCTGAAGTTCAACATTCAGATCAGAGGGCTCACCTAGAGAGGCCAGCCTCAGAGGAAAGCCAAGGACCAGCAAGGTCCACACAAATCTCCAGACTGATTGATGCCTATGAGGCAAGCCTCCAAGAGAAAAGGGAGTCCGTCAGAAAATAAGAGGCTGAGAATGCTCGCCTCAAAAGGAAATTAGAAAGGATGGAGAAAGAGATCCATCGCAGCACTGGGCGATGTCCATACCGCACTCCTAGCCCTCAGGCGATCAAGTCTCGCAGTCGAGGAATGAGCCCTAGGCATGGATCACAAAAGAGTGAGAAGCACGAGTCAAGCGATGAATCTCTCGAGCACTAGCGACTAACTCACTGTTATAGGAGCCCAACTCGCAGTAATGAGAACATATGAAATTTGGTCCAAAGGGAGATGGACCAATACCCAGCACATCGCGGTGCAAGATCAACCAGGGATCTTGCTAGACGAGCTCTCAAGACCCAGATGAAATCCCCTTTCTCAAGGGAAATAGAAGAAGAGGAAGCCCCCAAGAAGTTTGTTATTCCGAGATTCAAGATTTATGACGAAAAAACTGACCCCATTGATCACGTTAGGTAGTACAGGCAAGCCATGACTCTTTGGAACCACTGGGATGCACTGGTGTGCCGGATTTTTCCCTCGAGTCTGCATGACGTGGTGCAAAAATGGTTCGAAAGGCTCCCTCACAGGTCTATCAGGAGCTTTGAGTCCCTCGCCGAGCTCTTTACGGCTTCATTACTAGTATCTCCCATCCTCAAAGGATGGATGCTTTACTAACAATGAAAAAGACGCCTCAGGAGAGCCTCCGAGACTACGCGAAGAGGTACTGGAAGTTTTTCAATGAGGTCGAGGACTGCTCGGAGCAGGTAGCAGTGGCCTCTTTTAAAATTGGGCTACCCAGCTCTTGCCTTCTTCACCAATCCCTGACGAAGAAAGAGGCCACGACCATCGACGACCTGATGGCTCGTATCGATAAGTACGCCAAAGTGGAGGATGTGACCCGCCTCAGCACAGGGGAAAATGATTGAACTAAGCTCGCTGCCAAAGGCAATGACAAAGCTGAGAACCAGAAGAAAGGAGGTAAAAATGGGGGAAAGAATGGCTCCAAGAACGGAGGTAGGAACGATGTTTCAAAAGCATTTCAGGCAGTCAACACTGTCTTCAAAGAACCAATTTATAAGATTCTGGTGAAGATTAAAGACGAGCCATTTATTAAGTGGCCTAGGAACCCTCAAAGAGAAACAACGTACTGAGATGCACTTTCCATAAAGAGGGAGGACATAAGACCGAGCACTACAAAGCTCTTAAGTCTCACCTCGAAGAACTGGCCCAGTCTAGACACCTGAACGAGTTTGTGGAGAAGAAGGCAGAGAAAGTTGCTGCCAATGGAGAAACAAGACCTGACAATGTACTCGAAGATGATGCTGGCCATGAATTCGTGATAATTCATGGGGCATCTAACATGAAGCAGATTCAGGGGAATTCAGTTCGGATGGAAGTAAAAAAGCTTACGGCAGTAATGCAAGCTTTTTAGATCGATCCAGTAAAGACACAATCAGGAAAGCATCAGCGAGCAGATGCCGTCGACTATAGCAAACATATCGTGTTCACAGGTGAAGATCTGGTGGGAGTGAGAACCCCACATCATGACGCCTTGATCATTACGCTCAGGATAGGCAACTATGACGTCGATAAGTTGATCCTCGACCAAGGAAGATCATCCGAGGTAATGTATCTCGACCTGTTCAGAAAATTGAAGTTGAGCGTCGCCGACCTGAAGGAAGCCATCGTCCCTCTAGTTGGCTTCGCTGGAAAAGTGACTATTCCACTGGGAAAGATTTTGCTACCAGTAAGGGCAGGAAGTATCTCCAAAATGATTGAGTTTCTGGTAGTCTACATTGACTCGCCATACCCAACTATCCTCGGTAGAGGATGGCTACATGCGATGAAGGAAGTCCCCTTGACCAACCATCAGAAACTCAAATATGTGACCGAGCGAGGAGTAATGGAGATCCATGGTGATCAAGTGATGGCAAGAAGGTGCTTCATAGCGGCCATCCGCCCAAAACCAGAGAAGAAGACCGAAAATCCCAATGAGAAGGTCGAGGAACAAAAAGGTCTGATACCTTCAAAATAGCAGTTAAGGTACAGAAGACCCGGAGTGGAAGAGACCAGGCTCCTCCCCTCTGAGCGGATCATCGAAAACCTGGAGGAAGTTACAACTGGTGTTAGCGAGAAGGATAAGATATTCTTGATTGGAACTTCTCTCACAGATCAAGAAAATAAAGCATTGATGATTCTGCTAAGAAGCAACATAGATGTTTCGTGTGGGAACCATACGAGCTGCCTGGAATTTATTTTAGTGTGGTTTGTCATCGATTGCATGTCGACCCCACTTTCAAACTTATTACGCAGAAGGCACGACAAACTGCGCCCGAGAAGGCAAAAGCCGTAGAAAATGAAGTTAAAAAATTACTGGATGCAGGATTCATACGGGAGGTTCAATTCCCTAAATGGTTATCCAACCCAGTAGTAGTTCCAAAGAATAATGGGAAATGGAGAGTCTGCATTAACTTCACTGACCTTAACAAGTCTTGCCCTAAGGACAGTTTCCCTCTCCCAAAAATTGACCAATTGGTGGACGCCATAGCAGCTCACGAAAGAGTGAGTTTTCTGGATGCATATTCGAGGTATCACCATATCCCTCTGTATGCACCAGACCAGGACAAGACTGCATTCATCACCACCGTCGGATTATACTGTTACAAAGTCATGCCCTTCGGGCTAAAAAATGCAGGGGCAACCTACCTGCGGCTGGTCACCAAGATGTTCAAAGACCAAATGGGAGACACTATGGAAGTCTACATCAATGATATGCTCGTCAAGAGCAGGAACAAAGAAGACCACCTCTCAGACCTATCGAGAACCTTCAGAATCCTCAGGAAATACCGAATGAAGCTCAATGCGAGCAAATGTTCTTTCGGTGTCCAGTTAGGAAAATTTCTTGGGTACTTGGTCAGTAAGAGAGGCATCGAGGCTAATCCGAACCAGATCGATGCAATCAACAGGATACAACCCCCTTGCACAATACGGGACGTACATAAGCTCACCGGCATGCTCGTTGCCTTCAACCATTTTATCTCGAAGTCCTCTGAGAAATGCAAACCATTCTTCCAGCTCTTGAAGGGAAACAAGATAGTAGAATGGAATCAAGATTGCTCGCAAGCATTGAACGAGCTTAAGGATTAACTTAGCTCACCACCCCTGCTCGTCATACCTCAAGAAAAAGATTCCTTATACTTATACCTCGCCATTTCCAACCACGCCGTCAGTTCTGCGCTGGTGTGCGAGAAATCAGGAATCCAACACCTCATTTATTACGCGAGCAAGACCTTATTAGAAGCTGAGCAGCGATACCTGCCACTAGATAAGCTCGCCTTTGCACTTGTAGTAGCTTCAAGGAAATTGAAGCACTACTTTGAAGCTCACACCATCATCGTCCTTACATCGCACCCTCTTAAAGCAATCCTGAGTAAAGTGGATTTGTCAGGACGACTTACTAAATGGTCGGTCGATCTCGGACGATATGACATCAAATTTCAACCAAGGAATGCAATCAAGGTACAAGTCCTTGCTGATTTCATAGATGAATTCATGGGCGAACATCCTCTCGAACAACTTCAACCCATGAGGCAAAAAGAAAACCACGCAACAGAGGGAGTTTGGCACTTATTTGTTGATGGAGCCTCCAACTCAAAGGGGGCAGGAATGGGCATTGTGCTTGTTACTCCAGAAGATACAATCCTCGAATAGGGAATCAGGCTTGGATTTAAAGCCTCCAACAATGAGGCAGAGTATGAGGCTTTGATAACCAGCCGCTAAAAGGCACATAATTTAGGGGCGAAGCAGTTACAGGTGTTCGGCGACTAACAATTAGTCTCCAATCAGATAAGTGGGACTACAATGCAAAAGATGAAAGAATAACAACCTACCTCACCTTGGCAAAGAGGCTAATGACCAGCTTTGAGGAAGTTAGTGTCTAATAATTTCCCAGAGGATAGAATAGCCATACTGACTCCCTGGCAGCCCTGAGTTCGACAATCAATTCCGACTTGAAAAGAATGATCCCCATCGACTTCCTCGCTCATCCGAGCATCAACTAGAGCGATGAGCTACCAGGCGTGAAATATATGCTCCAAATTGAGTCAGCACCCAATTGGATGGACCCTTTAAGAGACTATTTGAAAGAGGGCGCACTTCCAAGCGATAGGAAGATCGCTCATCAGATAAGAGTCAAAGCTGCTCACTTTCACTTATCTCCTGAGGGCAAGCTGTATAAGAGATCGTTCTCCGGTCCTTAACTACAATGTGTTCACCTGAGGGATGTTAAGAAAATTCTACACGAGCTCCACGAAGGAATCTGTGGAAGCCATATTGGAGGAAGATCACTAGCTTTTTGAGCTATGAAGGAAGGCTACTGGTGGCCATATATGAAAAAAGATTCGGCAGTGTACGCTCGTAAATGCGAGAAATGTCAGCTACATGCTCCTATGGTTCACCAACCTGCCAACGACCTAAGATCACTCACCAGCCCCTGGTCTTTAGCCCAATGGGGAATGGACATCATAGGACCACTTCCTACCGCCGCTGGCAACCGCAAGTATCTGTTGGTCGCAACGGATTACTTCACCAAATAGATCGAGGCAGAGTCATTAGTGAAAACATCTGAGATGCAGATATGATGAGATTCATATGGAAAACATAATTACCCATTTTAGAATCCCCAGAACCATCATCACTAACAACGGAACACAGTTGGAGAGTGGCCCTTTCCAGAACTTCTGCAATGAACACGGGATCAGGCACTATTTCAGCTCGGTAACGTATCCTCAGAGCAACGGTCAAGCCGAAGCTTCCAACAAAATGGTGATTGATGGGTTAAAGAAACGATTAGAGCGAGCCAAAGGCGCATGGGTGAATGAACTACCGCATATTCTGTGGGCTTACCGCACTACTCCACGTCGGGTAACGGGGGAAACCCCATTCTCACTAACATATGGAATGGAAGCGATCATCCCATTAGAAGCAGGCCTACCAATTATGAGGTCCACCCTTGTCGACCAGGTCCATAATGATGCAGCATTGCTCGCTGAACTCGACCTGGCCGACGAACGTAGAGAAATTTCCTTAGTGAAACTAGCAAGATATCAGCAACAGCTCGCAAAACACTATAACAAAAATGTCAATCCAAGGGCATTTATGTCCTAAGAAAAGTACTTGGCAGCGCAGTAAAACCATCAGACGGTAAGTTAGGGCCAAACTGGGAAGGACCATTCAAGATAACAAGAGATTATCTGCAAGGAGCCTATCACTTAGAAACGCTGGAGGGCAGAGAGATACCCCAAGCATGGAATGCAGCCAACTTAAGAAATTCTATTTTTAGTTTTTTCTTTCGTCTTTTACCAGCTTTATGAAACTGGCAGCTCATTTACTTATGATTAATAAAATTTGTTACGCAGTTGCATTCTGTGAGGTGTCAGTTAACTAATATATGAACTTTATAACTTTCACACCCTTTTCAAGTGACAGGCACACTACTCAGTACATGATAGCAGGGAAAATACCCTCCTCAGGTTTTCGTTATGAAGCACGAATAACCTCTTAGCATTGCCCCTGGCAATATATGAAGCCCTACAGGAGATCCTTAGGCAATTCGGCCAAGTCAAATTGGTCGCCAAATAATGCTTGGTTAACAAAACCCTAATTGGATAGAGCGTCCAACACCAGGTGTGTCCTCGCCAATTGCCACACTTAGGCCTAAGGGAGTGTGACGACACGACCTAAAAGGTAAAGTAAGGAAGAATGGTATCTCATAAGCATACTGGACTAGAGGGACACTGACTCAACAATGAAAACTTACCAATCTAGTCGGCCATGAGAGGCCCAATATTATTAAGCGAAGAATAAATGACGTAAAAAATATAGAACACTTGTTTAGTCGGCGAGTTCACCCAAAACATAAATTTTATATTACTTCATCACATTTACAACAAGAATGTACAACTTATATTTAATCGACGAGATCGCCCAAAACATCAATATTACATTACTTCATTATATATGTATACAGAGTTACAACTGGTAAAATCTTAATGAAGCTGAGGCCTCTGAACAAGATAATCAGCCACTTGTGCTCTTCGATCGTCATCCGAATGAGGAGCTAATTCCTCCTTGACCTCATTCGCATCTGACTCCAATAGCTACCGATGGATGGCATCGATAGGGATCCACTAATCATCCCTCCTGAAGGGGTTAGGCCTTAAAGTGGAAGGAGAGATCTCGTGACGGTACCAGAGTATTGAGTTCCTTGGAACTTACAGCTCCCTGAGGGCACTCAACCATCCCCTGATAAATGCGAGCTCTTCAAACTCTGTCAGCCTTATCGGAGCATCTACCCAACCTTGGTCGTAACCACCAGCCCATACTCGTCAAGGTCCTCTCTTAAACAGATGCCTCAGTCATGTGACATCCCTTTGAAGCCCAACAGTAATCATGTATACTTTACGGACATCTTCACGGAGCTCATATATTTACCTAGTTGGGATTCTTACGTTTATACCAGCTCGTGTAATAGTTAATGCGATAGAAACTCATGCATCGAAGGAGCATCACTTGGTCCTGTGCCAGCTCGTGATGAAGAGGAACCCCTTAAAATGCTCGGCGCATGCTCCCTGAGGCGCAACACTTCCCTCCTCAAGGATTCATTTTCCTATTGCAAAACTTCTCCGAATTGGTTAATCTCAGTAGCATCGAGGAGTATTGCTCTTAGAGTATTCACTTCCTCTTGAACAGAAGCTCAAACTTCTTGCATTTCCTGAAGCTTGTCTTTCAGTTTAGCAACGAGCTCCGTCTACTCTATGAAACGCTTATTCCTCAATCATAGCGATTTGTAAATTCTTACGAAGCTATGACGAACTTGAGGACTCATATCAGGACCAAGCATTCTTCCCAGTTGAGAAGTGGTTGGTATGTATTCATCTACATCAATCGACTACAGGCCATAAAAAAATCGTAAAGGACAAAATGAATCAGTACACTATGGAAAAAAGTCTTTTTATTTCATTCATAAAGGATCAAAGTACATTGAGAATCAGAAAGGAACATTTCAAACAAATCAAAAACACAAAATCAATCCTAAGAGTAGATCAGCTGGTGATCTCGGTTTGTTCAGAAGAAGATGGTTGCTTCCCTTTATCAATAGCAGTAGGGGCATCTCCCTCAGGAGGGACAACTTCTGTCGCCCGAGAAGGAAGGGCATCAACAGGAACTGACTGAGAAGCAGGGTCAATACCTTCGGTGGCTGGGGAAAGAGCATCATCTACGATAGGCTTTGGACCTAGACATTCTCATCGAATAAGGGAGAAGTAACATCCACCCCGGCAGCCAAGAGGGCCTTATTCCAGCCCATCTTAAAATTCAAACCGCTGATGTAGCCTATATGAGCCTCGACATCTTCAAATGAGGCAGCCCACCCAAAATTATATGAATCTTCCTTAATGGTGGCTGCCTCGGACTCCTTCTCCTTCAACTTCCCCACCAGAACTTTATTCTCCTCCACCACCGTTAGCTTGCTCGAACAGACTAAATCATAAGCCTGCCGCTGTTCGTTCAGTTCTTTGATCGCTGCCTCCCTCGCTCGATTGGCTTCAATGAGGGCCAGATCGAAAGACCTCCGAGCAGCATCAATAGCCTTCAAGATGGCCTCGAGCTTAATACTCTTCCCTTTTAGATCAACACTCTTCTTTTCCAGCTCATCATTCTTATTCACCAGCTCATCGCGAGAGCGATAGAGCACGACAAAATCAATCACGAACTGAAAGAAAAAGAAGGCATTAGAAGAAAGCAACAGACAAAATTTTATACGTGTTAAAGAGAAGAAATAGACCAACTAAGGCTAGCCTCTGACTCGCTTGCAAGGCTAACTGGTCAGTCCCCATTGCCCTTTGGTGATCCGCGAGTAGGACTGCTCTTTTGAGCAGTGCAGGAGCTAGTTGGGGAGAGATGGCAACCGAGGCCCCCTCTGGCAACACTGACACAGGCACTAAGGCCTGCCCAGCCTTCATCCTGCTTCTATTCTCCTCCTTTCCTCCTCTCTCTCCTTCTTCTTCTATACCCTCTTCCTCTCCTCGACCTTCTTTCTCTCTTCAGTCTTCTTCCTCTCCTCTTCTCCCTCTCTCTCTCTCTCTCTCTCTCTCTCTCAACTTATCTTCTTATTTTCTCTTCTTCTCTTGCTCATGAGAAGAAGACTGAGAACTAGTGGCAACAGCCCCACTGCTGGATTTATGCTTCTTCGACCTCTGAGCAAGAAGCACATCATCCTCATTATCATCATCACGGATCAAGTTTCTCCTAGGGGAACCATTTCCTCGCTAGAACTGCTGGATGTACTTGAAGACTCTTGAGCCTCAGAAAACTCTTCTGAGCTTGAGGAACTGTCACTACTGGAGCTCGCCTCACTAAAACCACCTTCATCACCTCCTATGATATCACTCTCATAACTGCTCTCTTCCTCGTCCAAATGAATGGGATCGGCAACAGCTTCTTCAGAAATATATAAGTCAGGAATGCTGTCCACAGGCCTCGTAATGAAACTGGACCCAATGTTCTTGTACTTGAGCAGGAAAGAAGTTGATCGGGGATGTTCACCGTCAGCTAAAGATTCCCTGATATTCTAAGCTTTAATCAGCTCGGCAGCTCGAACCTCGCTAAGGGCAGGTTCCAAGTTCTTTATCCTCGCTGAAAAGAAAACAGGAAAATGTTAGAAAAATAACACATTAACAAGGAGATCGAAAGAGCCGAGTGAAGACTACCTATGTACTCTTCCCCATAAAAGCGAACAGTGAATCTATCAGACCTCGCCCCCTCGGTCTGGGGGGAGAACTTCCAATTCCTAGCAAGAAAGCCATCTTGCCAGTAGTCCTTATGGGAATTAGGTAAATTTACTACCAATACCCTGTCAGGACTCCTGGACATGAGGTAAAGAAGACCAGAGCTCGTTCGAGAGAAGGAATAACAAAAATAAACTTCAGCGAGCCCTAATTTAGTGCCATAAAGTTGATTTGTTCTATGGACACCATTGACTATCTTCCAGACGATGGGCGAACACTGTGCAGGGACAATGTTGAAAAAACCAAAGAAATGAAGGAACAAGTTGTTTGGAGGAAAAGTAAGCCCTCCTTGGGAAAGCAACAGGACATGAATCCAATGAACGCCCTCTATCTCTCTAACATTATTAGGGAGAACGGCGCACTCAATCTCTACGCACTCTGGAATATTATAAAACTTTCTAAACTCAAACACTGATCTATTACCTATCTTTGTCATTTATAAACCCTAAATTACAAATTCAAAGAAAACTCAACAGAGAAAGCACAGAGAGAGAGCAAAGGGGACTTACGAGATGAGAGTTTGACTTGGACGATGCAAGATCCCAAGCCTAGATGACGAGGGAGATTGAAATCAAAGAAAATGAAGACCTGGAGAAGAGGGCGCAACAGCTAAAACTCGCAGAAGATGAGGGAACACTAAGAAGTTTGAAACAAAAACTAAGGAACGCTGCTCCAAATAACTTTCAAATGTTCCCAATCATCGTGCACAGGACACGAAGCAACTGCCACCTAAATCAGTTCTCGACTTTGGGAAGAGTTACACGATTTACAAAAGAGCCATTATGACAAATCATTTAAATTTATTGAGACCAAATTGTGGCCCAACAACTTTAGGGGAAATTGTGGGTACCCGAATTTGCCTTCATGGGCCCGGACAAGTAGCCTAATAAAAACGACCCAAAGTCTGGACCCCTCGAACCTTAACTAAATTCCGTTATGACTTAGTCTTCTCCTAGGATCTTGTATAGAGATATTCCAGGAGAAAAAGATGGACGTGGGCGAGTCCAACACCCCCACTCCCCAGAGATAAACATGTATATAATAAACCCTAAGCCTGGGGCAAGAGGCACGCACTGTATTCTCTGTAAATGCTCCCGGGAGTATATAAAAATAATACTGACTGCACCACCGTGGACGTAGGCATTCTTGTTGAACCGTACATTACTGTGTTGTGTGATTGGCATCTTGTGTTCTTTATTTTTCTTGGTGATTGCGCTTTTCTCATTTATCTGTGTTGAATATAATTATAACCACATATACCTACATATATATATATATATATATATATATATATATATATATATATATATATATATATATATATATATATATATATATATATATATACCGGATCGTAACTGATTTGGTTTCGGTTTGGTTTTAGTTTAGTATCGATTCTGGTTCAGTTCATGTTAGGGATTGGTTCAGTTTGGTATAATATTGGAATTTAGATTTGAACCAAAAAATCATTTTATTTTTATTCGGAATCGAGACAATAGTATAAAATACTGAACTAATACATTCGGTTTGGTTAGGTTTATCAGTTTCCCAATTTCATTATGCACCCTTAGGAGAAAAAACTAAAAATTTACCACCTAATATCACATATAAATTCTACGTCTACGGGAGGAAATAATGGTAAACCCATTCAACAATCAAAAGTTGATGATGTGGTGCACGTTGATAAAGCTGAAGAGGATATTAATATAATGGATGCAAATGGTGATGCACCTTATGGTGGTGGTGGTGTTGATCAAAGTCCCACGATGTCACCAGAGGATGCATGCGAGAGCTGGCACATCATGGTTAGTAGAGTCCTCCACCAGTTCTTATGCATAATTATCTAATGATCAACTTGACATCATTATGGTACAAACTGCAGACTTACTTTATTGAGAAATCACGAAGTTGGCCATGTCCACATGAAAGCTTAATCAAAATGTTCAGGCATAGACCACTATATATGAGGCACTCCGCTTTTATAATGAGCATGAGTTTTCGAGCCTCAAATGGAGAATTGTGGATCTTAGTGGTGATATTTATGTTCTCCTCACTATGTATGATGTGAGATCTAACGATGAGGATGAGGATGAGGATTAGCTTCGATGGGTGGGGTTGATTATGGAGGCTTGGGTGGAGATATTTTGGTTTAGTGGACCATATGATTTTTTGAACATATTTTATTATATATATCATATTTGGTTTTGAATTAATATGTTTTCTATATCATTCATATATGTTGTAATCCTAAACTATATTATGATTTTAAGGTTTCTTTTGCCTATAATACATAATGGGTAGTCGAGATTACTACATTTTTTAGAGTGTATGATATAAATTGATAGTCATGTTTCCTTAATCACATCCTTATGCCTAATTATCATATTTTCTCGTATATCATTTTTGGGTTAAATGGTATATATCTAGTTATATCATTGGTGAATTAAACTATAACTCTTTAAGATATATGCCTCCTTAAATGAACTTATATAAAAAACTTTCATTTTCTCATTTTAATATATATTTAATTAATATCTTGATTTTATTTTTGTTATATTTACTTGCCTTTGCCAAATTCCATGAAATTATGGAGGAGAGAATATAACATTAAAGGGAAGATTTGATTCAATGTTAATATAGACTTTTGATGTGAAAATATCTTAGGGAACATATATACATTTAGGGGAAAAGTACAATGCATTAATGTAATATTCTATGATGCACATTTATCTAGACTCTAATACACTTTATGTAATTAAAATGACTGACACTTTGATATACATATTTATTATTCATCATAATTACATTTGGTTGATTATATTTTATATACATTGGTGTAGTGATTATCTTTGCTAGTGTATGAAAAGTTAACAACATACTAGAGATAAAGTGGTCTAGTGTATTATAGGTTTATAGGGTGATGTTTGACTTTGATCAGGCTTGTGGCATTGTTATCAAGAGTTTGTGGATTTACTTCTATTTTATTGTAATCTTTTCTTTGTTTATTGTTTTATGAGTAGAAAAGGGGGATATTGCACAAATATATGTAAACTCATGTGCCCCACACATAAATGCTTTGTCATATTCAGTATGCAAAATATATTTTATGTATGTTTTGGTCCTAGAGGTCATTCTGGCATAGCACAACTATGCAACATTTGCTTCGGACATGCTTCGACTTTTCAATCCGACATTAACATGATGACATATTGATATTACCACTTGATTGAGTTATTTGGACAATCTTAAAACATTAACACTTTGTCACCCTCAAATTAATATTTTCTTAAAATGAAAATTTCTTTAGCGTGTGCGTGTGTTGATTTGGTTTTGGTATTAGGTATTATATATATATATATATATATATATATATATATATATATATATATATATATATATTATTGTATACTATTCATAATAGAAAATATAATTTAAAAGTTATATGCATAAATATATCATATGAATGTTTGAGTAGGTTCAGATCCTTCATAGTGTTTTATTTCACTAAAACAAAGTCTGGGACTTTCGTTGATTCTCGCTACAGTGAAATAGGCCCTTGCTAAAGAGAAGACCCGAGTTCACTGGTCAAGATGTCATCTAATGTTCTTAACCCAGAGATCCTAATTATTCATCGCAACTTCCTACGTTGGAACCACACTGAAGTGAATCACTTGCAAAAATTGAAACATTTATCTATCCATCCATGTGGTAAATCAACAGCTACTCCTCCGATACAAAAATAATTATGCATCATTTATATACCAGTGGCAGCTTTGAATAGGTCATATATCAATTCTCTTTCTCAAAAAATATAGAAGAACAAAGTTTGTGCGCTAATATCGGCTATAAAAATCATAGAATTCTAGATTCGTTGGTTGAGACTGGTGTTTGTGAAGTATACAATTTACAAATATCTTTTTAGAAAGCGTGAAGAATTTTTTAGCAGCAAAATCTTCTCTAAACTCAAGTGCTTTAATGTATTTTATGATGTCACATTTCCCACATATTTTAACTTGTCTTCCACTATTGGAAGAGCTTGAATAATATGGAGAGTTAGATTCTAAAATGACTATCTTTATCAAAACTCTTTAAAAAAATTAATGAGAACTTTTTATAGAGCAAAGACACTTGATAAAAGAGGAAAATTTTGAGAGATATGTTTTTGAGTTTAAATCCAATAGAGAGTTAAACCATTTTTTATCTTCTTCACATTTTTTTGTGTTATTGAGGAGTTTTATTTTCAAACTTTTATCGCAAGTCTTATTCAAACCTAAAAACTTCTACCTCTGTTCATATTCTTGTTGTTGAAAGACTTGTGTGAATATCTCAAAAGCTCATTATGAGGTGAGAGTAAACCAAGTAATGTTAAACATTTACAAAACCTCTAGGGAAACTCACATCCCATAAATTAGTACACCAAGCATAGGTGGCTTCTTAAAAATGTATGTATTCTACTTCAAAGAGGATTTTGATTCCATTGTGTATTCAAAACACATTGGACGATTCCAAAACTTATCGCGGTTGTGTACCATTCTCCCGTTGTTGGTGCTCTCTTCGGAGCATATGATGAGAAAGAGTTTAAAGTTCATCATTGCATTATGAGGTTGTAAGTACTATCTTATATTTCTAATACTCGACCATAGTGCATATGTCATTTTGTTCGGCCCGATTTTTTCTCGTTGTGGGTTTTTCCTCCTATGACTTGGTGTTGTGTGAATGTTTACCCCATTCCTTATTTTGATTAAATCACTTATATGTGAAGATAAAATTTGGTATTATCTAATTGTTAAACTTTTCATCACGTAGACCTAGGTTTATTTTTTACATAAGAGGAATTGAAGAAAAATATTGCTATTATTACGTCGATAATTTTAGTTGGGTACCTTCACTCTATTTAGGTTTCGAGCACACTAAACTCTCATAATTAAAAGGCTCAAGTTCATATATAATTGTTTTGGGGAGTAAGCACGTTTTTTAGTATGTTCTTTTAGGAAGAAGTAATAGTGGATCTGTGATAATTTTTGTTTATCGACATAATTTCATTACATACTCATTTTTATAAATACCATTGTTAGTTGCCTTTGTGATTTGTAAATAATTTTTTTCCTTATAAACTTGATGTTGATTCATATTATTGTTAGATTCTTAAGGTTTAGTTAGATGCTTTTTTGATTTGTAAATTCATTTTTTCTTTTTATAAGTTTTATAGTGTTAAGATTTTTGAATTCATTTAATGACTTGCAATTAAATTGGTTGTGATGACGATACTGACACAAATAAATCCACCCCTTAAACTCTAATTGGAACTGAAGAACATAGAAGATTATTTCATTTAATTTGTATATGTTAGTATTGGAATTGTTTGTTGATGCCACTGAGTTTCATTTATATGTATATAAACAAATCTAAGCATGTGTGATCTAGAACTCATGCTTCTTTCATTGCACTTGCATCGGTATGCCTATTAGTTAATATTTTGTTTTTGCACTAGATGAAGGTTTTATTTAAATAAATAAGAGTTTGATTAGATTACATGATTGGAACTTAAAATATTACTTAGATGGGGTTGAAAGGTTTAATAGGTTTGCATATAGTAATTATAATATTCAAACGTCACATATCAAATGCCCATGCCCATGCCCATGCCCATGTTGTAAATGTGTAAACCGAGTCTGCCATGGGTTACACATTGTGAAGTGTCACATAGATATGCATGGGTTTCAAAGGAGTTATGAAGAGTGGATTTACCACGAGGACAATTTTGATGTTTTGGACGAACATGATGTGTAATATGATTTTGATGGTTCAGGAGGGAAGATGGGTTCCACACACGAAGGAAAATAAACACAATAATGAACATAATATAGAATATCTGGTACCTAAAGAGGAGTTTATGAGATTGATTTTCATTTAGATACCCAAAAATGTCATACTTCTCTAGAGTCATAATTTCATTTTGAAATAACATACAACTATTATGACACACATCCCATATTTTGTACTTAAATCCCAAGTCTGTAGTTAGTTTATTGCTTAAATAAAAGGACTTTTGTGACACTCCATAAAATTCATAATTAGATTGATCAAGTCTAAATACAAATATTATAGGAGTCTAAAAAATAAGCACTATTCTAAGCATGACTAAAATAAAATAAAATGTAATAATAAAAGCGGACAACAGTAATCAAAATAAACCAACATAACTCGAATATCAAAGCCAATGTAACTAACTCCATCATTAGAATACAAATATGTCTCACATAATAAATCCCATCACTGAATATAAAATCTAACTCTATCACAAGTAATATCGATAATAGTAATCAGACTTAACAATAATGAAAGTACGATAAAAGAACGAGCATGTAGGCTTGACACCTACATCTTAACATCCAAAAGCCGAGAGTGAACAAGTATGCGAGTGAATCAGGTTTGTGGAGGCAACGGCTGCCTAGTACATGAAATAGATTTCAACAACATGATTAAGCCTAGAAATTCTACAAAGAGAAAGAATTTAACCGAATTTGGGCTAACATAATTACAATGCATTCTCATCACGTCTTTTAGTTGTTTTAAAGTTATCCTAACCCAAAACAACCTAAATATCACGTGCATGTATATTTCCAATCCCAAGTGAACCTAACAATGTATAATTATAAGTCTTTCTTAATTGAGTATAATTCACACGTATCCATAACTAATTTCTAGTATATACCTCTCTATTATAGATACCGTAAAAGAAGGATAATCGCATGAGTTCAGTAATCAAGTGAGTATGTTCCCAACACATACAAGTAAATGGAATATGCACAAATCCGCACATAAGATACGAATGTATGTCCATATTTCCATATATGATCACTCATGCATACTAGGTATAGTTATAAGTCGTCCCGTACGTATAATCTCAAAACAAAATAAGGGATAAATCACTGTGCATTACCGTCATTCACGTAGAAATCTTTACTTAAGACTATGGCAAGATCACCCCCATTTACTCTCCCACGAGACACGGGTACGTCAACAGTAGGACCGGGGTAGAATGATTAAGGTAACCATGTCACTATCACCGAGGTACCAGTGCAATCGATGTCGTAAGCAACCTATAAAAATCCCTTTTAATAAATCCCCCACGAGCACTCACATATGGTATGCTTGCATATAGGTAAATCAAAAGAATCTAGTTTACTATAGGGTTACAACTAGTAACATAAATCTTCGTTTAATCTATATCAATTAATTAAGAGATTTTAACTAAACAGTCCCAAACTCATTCAATGAAATCACCAGTCTCCTTCCAATGAGAAACCACCAGTGGTTCTAACGAATACATAAGTCGTTCAAACAAAAACAATATGTCATTCAAACAAGAAGATAAAGTCCATTTTAACTTGTTAAAAAGTCATTCTAATGATAATTTAAATCTCGTTCTAACGAGATTGACGTAGAGTCATCTTCTCTCGAATGCCAAAAACGGTCATTATCAACTCGAAACCTAAATTATAGTCCTCTAATCGATCATAAACCCATTCTTATTCATATATAATATCAACAACAACAATACTAAAATAATCCAATAAATTTTAGTTGACTATCTCAAGATTTAAGGTGTTAAATTTCGATTATGAGTTAATAACCCTAAGTTCATGTTTCTACACAATTAAACTTGGATTATGATTCACTTTTTGGATTAAACAAGGGGACTTTATATGATTCATTAACATGGTTGAGAGTATAACAATTCCTTCAAACTTGAAGGGTTAATTCATAGGATTCAATAACAATTTATCATAAATCAATATCATGAAATTAAGGTTTAATTTATCAATTAAACTAATTTTGAAAATTAAGATTTAGATTATAAAAATTAGACCACGTAATTCAGATTCTAATGAATTATCATTATCCTAACGCAAACTCAAATCAAATTCTTAATCATTGTAAACTTTCCTTTGGACTGATTGATGAATCGAAGTCCCAAAATCCTTCAATTCTTCTTATAACCTCGTGTTCCTTTTCTCTAATTGGTATTTAGGGGTTCTATAATGTGTATTGACTGTTTCTTGATGATTTACCTTAATTATTATCACTTGTGATCTTGTGTAATGTGATATATCTCTTTGTGATACCTTGAATTTCTCATTAATTGAGAAATTTGTTATTAACATGATTTATCCTTGCCATGATACTTTTTCGACATACATTGTTATTATATTTGGATCACATCTCTCTATCACATGATTCCATGATACCTTGATGTGGTACTTATACTCCTATTCCTACCATGTTCCATATGTTTTAATATGGTATATATGTCATGTTTTGTCATGATTTCCATGATTTAAATTTTGCATACATATTTTATTAGGCATTTGTATATCTTTATTTGAGATGTTATATCTTTGTGTATGTTCTTGACTTTGCTATTCTTTACCATGACTCTTGTACAAACATTTTTGCTAGCTTGAGATTTTTGTATGAGTTTGTTATTAACACATAAGATTGAGATGCTGTGGATATTTTTTGCATTGTATCTAATTGAGTGTTTTGTATCTTTTGTTGAAACTTTGATACATTAGCTACCAAAAAGTCACTAGAGACAAGAAAAACTACGAGCGACAAGGTGTCTCAAAGATTAAACTATCAAGAAACGATCAAAATAAACACAAACTCAACTCACAATCTCAAACAAATCACTCAAACATCCAATCCAAATAACAATCAAGGTTCGATCACTCACTCAAACTACCTAGGACAGTTAAGTTAAGAAAACGGTAGTCAATAAAGATCCTAGAAACCACACATATGGCCCTAAGACAACCATGTATCAAACAACATGTAACACGATAAATGGATAGAATGCTATATGGGTACAAGATATAAGGTAAAAGGTACAATAATATACACAGAGAAAAATGCTGAAAAAAGGAACCCATCAACACAAAAGTTGGCAACAATATAATAGATAGTACAAAAGTAGTTCATCCTCACACAGTGGCAATATCAGTCGTGCAAACGATAATGGTGCAAACAGGATCATTTGGTAGTCGTTCAAATAAAGTAGAAGATTTACTAAATCAGGGATAATAAAGTCCATCAAAGATTAATTAACCTTTATGATCCGAACACTCTTAGTAGCAGAAGTATGAATGAATGCAATGCATAAGAAATAATTCATTTTTTTTTACATGATATTAACAACATTTAGAATTAATGAAAAGAAATAGCATAAAATCAACAACTCTCACACACACAGACACACACATATACAAATGCAAACATCAAATATGTAAAGTGTGATTGTGATTAGGCAACATATGATCAATATGTTTGATATAAGGATTTCCTTTAGATCTTGATTAAAAAACATGAATTAGAAACACAATAAATTTAAATCTCAATCAATTCAACATACAAGGGATAAAAGTCTCATCAAATTAGTATTTTGCAACATTGTAATATAGACCATGGTATGATTCACATGACAAATATGAATACGAAATCAACATGAATATACACAATAAAATCATATAATCCTTACAAGTGGTTCTTAAAAACAATCACTCCATTGATATCCTTAGATATCATATAAATAGTAGTTTCTAACCACTTTACTCCCTCAAGCATATGTTGTTCAGAATCTTCTGAATGCCAACTAAATAGAAATTTCCATTTTTGAAAAGTTATGCCCTATCTTATTTTTATGTCAGTTTAAGCTCTTGGATTGTGTCTCTTTTCAACATAGTTGGCTTTTGCTGCTGATTAGCTTTCCACATACCTAGATGAAACCTACCCCAAAACATTTGAGTTCCCAAATTAAGTGTAATCATTTTAATGGCAGCCTTTATAGCTGCTTGCAAAAATGGTCCTTCTTCAACTCTTTCGTAGTGTGAAATACACAAAAGACTCACGAATGTACCATTAAAACTTTTAAATCAATAAGATCTTTGGATTTGATCATAATCAAACTAATCACCAAAAGAAATAATCACATAATTATAATCATATGCAATAAGTGATATGAATGTGTTCAAGTAGTGGGAAATATATACCATAGACTTTAATAAATTATTAATCATGAATTTTCAAATGAATCTTAATGTAGCAATTAAATCAATCAATATTTTAAGTTAAATATTTGAAATTTGCTTTTAATCACCATTCAAGTTATATCAATCATCAAATCATAAGAATCAAATACCTAACCACATAATCACAAAAAATAAATAAACTAAAAATATTTTTGGAATTTTTAAATAAGAATGATGCATGTATTTACAAAATCATGTTTAGTGGATAATATAACATAGAAAGGAAATGCATGAAAAATTCACATATACATGAAAATCTCACCTGAACATGAAAAAATGACACCAAATGGAATTCTCCCATCTACAATTTTTTTTCTACCAAATCAAGAATGAACTAGGAATGGAAACATACAAGAACCTAGTTATCATAGAAAACTATCTACCTAGATATCAATAAGTATTCCATCTCTCAGACAAATGGGAGTAACAAACTATACCTCTTTCATCATAAACTTTCTTTGAGGAACATAAATTTCAACCCTCTTTTTAGGTGCATGCTTAGGCAAACGACTACCTTCTACTGATACCCATCTAGCATGCCTCCTATGACTCTTATGCCTAGTCCTTGGAACTTGAGTGTAGTGATTAGGTCTGGGTCTAGGTCTAGGTCTAGGTCTAGGTCTAGGTCTAGGAAAATAACGTGTAGCCTCACCCCTATTTTCCACTCGAAAGGTCATTCTTCTCATCAAATTATCAACTTTTCCTCTAAGTTCATCAATAGGATCTATTTGAAACATGTTCCTCCTATTTCTAATGAACTTCCAATTTCTTTCCCTAAAGCACAAACATACTTGGTTTGTATGACTTTATAGTTGACACAAAGTACAAAACGCCACATTTCTTCTCGCAACCTTCCTCATATTCCTTTTCATTTATTTCTTCTCATGTTGGGAGTTTTGACCAAATATTTCAAGTCTTTTTCATTTATAATATAAATACCAACATGATTCATATTACCACAATTAACATCAACCTCCTTATTTTTAAATAATTGAGTTTATTCCTTATCCTTCGTTTTAAGAGTATAATTTTCAATCTTCGATTTGTCTTGCAACTTTTGAATCTTTGAAACTAGTGCCATAATTGTTAAGTTTAAATTGAGTATGACTCAACAAAAGACTATCTAGAACACTTTTTCTATTAAAAATATCAATTTTGAAATCCATTGAATTTTCCAATTAAATCTTCAATTTTTTTACAAGTTCTAACTCCTTATTCTCTTTTAAAGTGTATGCGCTTTCTGATTTCAAAGAGTCACGTTCTTTAGTAAAAACATCAACAACTTTCTTCAGTTCAAAACACTCCAAGTGAACATTTTCAAAAAAAAATTATTTTCCCCATGCTCTATTTGAAAAACTTCCATTTTAGTCAAAAGTTTATTGTTCGACTTTTGGAGTTTTAGACACTCTAGATAGAATTCGTCAAATGCCTCTTGAATGTCATCAACTTCATCATCACTACCCTCTTGAGAATTTTGGATTGAAGAGTGTGAATTCTTGCAAATAACCGGAGACGAGTCACTAAGTGACCTATCACTATAAGCTTTCACTTTATTTTTCTTCACCCCACTAACTAGTGATATGTGACCTCCACCCAATCTTTCACTTTAATCTAGCCTAACCATAAAGGCTATCTCACTCCCACTCTCATCACTATAGGAACTCTCATTACTCTCACTTTTCGAGTTAATCAAACTTTCTTTATACACTTTTTTTCCTTGTTCGCCACCTTTGTTCTTCTCAATTTTTCTCAAATGTGTAGGGCATACGTTTATGTGATGACCAACACCACCACAAACAAAACATTGGTCTTACTCCTTAGACTTAATTTTCTTGTGATCACTATTCTCACTAAAATAGTTATGTTTAGTATCTTTGTATGGATTATGCTCAATTTTTCTAACATTTATGAATTTTTTATTATTTTCTAAAACATTTTACGAATAAATCCATATCTACCTCAACACTCTCTTTGGGTTTCTTATCATCTTCCGTAGCCACATTCTCACTAAACTCATCAATAAATCCCAAGTCTTTCTTTAATTTAGGAACAACCTCACCTTTTTCTTGATCGCAAATTTCCAATGATCCTACTAACTCCTCAAGGCTACAAGTATCGGTATCCTTCACTTAATTTAAAATTACAACCTTCATGCTATGCCTAGAAGCAAGAGTTCTAAGTAACTTTTTCACGACCTTATTCTCGGGGAAATTCTCACCAAGATTGAAATAAGCGTTAATAACTTACAACAACCTTGGGTAGTATCCATTAAAAACCCCACTCTCCACCATTTTCATTACTTCAAATTTAGTCGCAATGTGTTACAACTTTGCACATTTAACATTTGTTGTACCTTCATGTGTTACTCTAAGGATACCTTATGTCACTTTTGCTTGTTCGCAATTAAGAATGTGATTATATTCTTGTGTGCTTATGGAAATAAATAATGCGTTCAATGCAATAGAGTTGTAATTTCAATCAATGAACTTCGCATTCGTCCAAAGCACTATTGATTTTTTCACCCTAACGCCTTATTCTTCGATTGTTGGATAAATCCATCTCTCCTCTACATTCATCCACACAGTTCATGTTTAGACCACAATTGTATTATCATTTAAACTTTCCAATGTCTGTAACTAGAGCCATCAGTGTATAGTGGTCTATTAGTGTAACTCGAATCACTATATTGATCCATCTATTAAAAAAAAGCACAATTCTCAACAAGCAATTTATTAGAGTAAAAACACAAAACACACACAATAACACACCGATCAACTCCACCAACTTAATTTAAAAATAAGATAACCTCATTCTCATACGAATTGAGGATGTGTGTTATTAATGCAAGTGTTTAACCTAAGATAAACCTAAAGGGGGCAAATAGGTTTGATCTCATCTCATGACCAAATTTTGAAATTAACGAATTTGCTTGCAAATTCAAATCACTTAACACATGTTTCAACTTAGTGATATGGAATATGTCTTTAATTACTCACACATTAAGTTAATTAGGAAAATATATATGAAATAACCACATCAAAATACCTAAGTCAAATTTTAAGTCATCACACTAGTTCTAAGTGTGATCTAAGTAGTCCATGTGATCCAAAGTGTGTAATTAAATAGAAAATAAACACAAGTATTCACAAGATAGATTTTATGAGGAAAAATCCTCAGCAGGGGGTAACAAACCTCGACGCACAATAATTTCTATTTCTACTTTCAATATTTTGTGAATCTCAAATTATCAAAATAACCTAGGACTGGAACTGGGATTTAGATATTTTGAGAATCGGTTCTCACCCCAGGAATTTAGATATTTTAAGATTTGTATGGTTTTTTCTTCGTTTAATCATAAGTGGATATTTAACTGTATTATCTTGTATTATTGGTTTAGTTAAGATTTTTTTTGGGTTTGGGGAATCATCTCTTTCTATCTAATAGGGTTCCATACCATTTATGTTGTAAGTATACTATTCATCATCTTCCTCTATTTAATTCATGCTTTTATTGTTTTTTAATGCTTTGTTAAGTTTTAACTAATTTACCCGCTTTCCTTTAATTCTCATAACATGCTTTGTTGCTAAATTAAATTAGGTTGAGATGATTGAACTCACCTTGGATTAGGTGGATTTTTTCTTTAGTGATGGATTAAATTAGTCATAATGGGTTAGGTTGTTCTTGATTTTATGCCTTGGAGATTTAACGGTATATATCATATACGCATCGTATTTACTATCTTGCTTGTGTAATCTTCGGGATATTTTTTTGATGCCAAAATCATAGTAGGATTTAATGATAATTTATGGGATGACAACTCTAGGTTTGATTAATTGTTGAAATGGGATTTAATCATGCAACATTTTTATTTCCATGTAACCATTTATATTAATTAACCTGAGGTGAGAGATATTATTCTCAATCTATAGTTTTATTCTTGTATAAATACATGCCTAGTTTTAATTTATAATTAAAGCTATTAACTTTCACATTTTTATTCATAAGTAATAAATCAATTAAAGTCTAGCATTCATTCTCTGTGGATTCGATACCCATATACCATAAGAGTGTAATTAAAGTTTAGGTTTTGTAGTACCATGTGAGACGAAACAACGACAGCGTAGTCAACACAGACGATCAGTTTTCCATTGCCAATCACTCTCCTCGAGGTATTCACCATATGAAAGATGATAAACAAAAGAGTATAAGTAACAATACGAAAATAGAGTACAAAAGACTAAATAACAAGGATCTAAAGTATCAAAGAAAGCTACGCAAAAATGTGACAAACGCACCCAACATCCCTAAGAAACTAGAACATGGAATGCTCTGATACCAAATGTGACACCTGGTGAAATACATAACTATATTGATCAAATCCAAATACAAATAATATAGGAGTCTAAACAATAAGTATCATTCTAAGCATGGCTCATATTAAAAAAGTGATAATAAAAGTAGACACCATTAATAAGAATAAACCAACATAATTCTAATACCAAAACCAATGTAACCAACTCCATAACCAGAATACAAATATTTATCACATAATAAATCCCATTATTGAATATAAAATCTAACTCTAGCATATGTAATATCCATAATAGTATTCCCACATCCCAACCCAAACAACCTAAATATCATATGCAGATCTAATCCCAATCCCAAGTGAACCCAATAATGTATAATTATAAATCATTTTCAATTGATTAATGTTAACAAGGATACATAACTAATTTTCACTATACACATCTCTAGTATAGATAACATAAAAGAAGGGCAATTGTATATGTAAAATAATCAAGTGAGTATATTCCCAACACATATAAGTAAATGGGCTATGCTTAAGCCCACATATAAGAAACGAAGGCCTATCTCTAATGCCTTAGGGGATGACTCATGTGTCTTAGGTATAGTTATAGGTCGTCCCATACCTATAACCTCAAAAACCAATAAGTTATAAGTCACTATGCCTTCAAGTCATTCGTATAGGAATCCATACCTAATACTATATGAAGAGCACCCCCATTTAGTCCCCTTCCACGGGTACGTTAGTAGTAGTACTAGGGTATAATAAGGTAAGCTCGTCGTTATCACTGGGTTACCCATGTGGTTGACATCATATGCAAATCATAAGGATCCCTCCTAGTGTGTTCCCCACGAGGACTCGCACATATATGCTTACATATAAGTAAATCACAAGAATATAGTCTACTCGAGGATTACAAATAGTAATATTAGTCTCCATTAAATCTTCACTAACTAATCAAGAGATTTTAACCAAATAGACCCAAACTTATTCCAACGACATCACCTATCTCGTTCTAATGAGAAACCGCTGGTCCTTCTAACGAATACATAAGTTATTCTAATGAAAACAAATATACCATTCAAATGAAACTCTAAGTCATTCAAACAAAAATAGCAAGGTCGTTATAATGAGTTATACAGTCATTCTAACGAGATTTTAGATCTCATTTTGAAGAGATTGTGGTCTCATTCTAATGAGATTGACGCCGAGTCATCTTCTCCAGAATGCCAAAAACGGTCATTATCAACTTGAAACCTAAATTTGAAGCCTTTAATCGATCCTAAACCCGTTCTCCTTTGAATATAATACCAACAACAAAAATACTAATTTAATCAAACAAGTTTTAGTTGATTATCTCAAGATTTAAGGTGTTAAATTTATATTATGAGTTAAGAATCCTAATTTCATGTTTCAACTCAGATTACGATTCAATTTTGATTAAACATGGGGATTTTATAGGATTCCTTCACATGATTCAGAGTATAACAATGTCATCCAATTTCAAGGGTTAACTTAGAGGATTCAATAATAATTTATCCTAAATTATTATTATGAGATTAAGGTTTAATTTATCAATTAAACTAATTTTAAAAATTAAGATTTAGATTAGAAAAATCATATTACATAAGGTTAATTTATATTCCAATGAATTATCAGTATCCTAACACAAACTCAAATCTAATTTTTAATCCATGTAAACTTGTCTTTGGACTGATCGATGAATCAAAGTCCCCAAATCCTTCAATTCTTCCTCTAACCTTGTGTGCCTCTTATCTCCTTGGCTTGTAGAGTTTCTCTATTGGTAAAGTATGAATTGGGTTTTTTAATTAACCTAATAATAAAAAGTTCCACTAAATTAGGCATAGGCCCAACATAAGCCTCAACCCAATGAGCCTAAATAACAGTCCAAATAGCACAAAACTCTACCTAGGCGTTATATTAATCCAATAGACTTAAATTACACTATTTTAAGTAAAAAAAATGAACATCTTAAATGTCATGAAATACAAAGAAAATATGACTAATTCAAATAAATTGTCATCAAACAAACTAACTTATAAGCGGTACGAGTCAATTAATTAAAAAAATGGGTTATTTATGAAAATGGATAACGAACTTTAGACATGGGGATTTTATAGGATTCCTTCACATAATTCATAGTATAACAATGTCATCCAATTTTAAGGGTTAATTTTTAGGATTCAATAATAATTTTTCCTAAATCATTATTATGAGATTAAGGTCAAATTTATCAATAAAACTAATTTTAAAAATTAAGATTTAGATTATAAAAATCAGATTACATAATGTTAATTTATATTCCAATGAAATATCAGTATCCTAAAACAAACTCAAATAAAATTCTTAATCGACGTAAACTTGTATTTGGACTGATTGACAAATCAAAGTCGCCAAATCCTTTAATTCTTCTTCTAACCTTGTGTGCCTCTTCTCTCCTTGGCTTGTAGAGTTTCTCAAATGGTAAAGTATGATTTAGGTTATTTTATTGAACCTAATAATAAAATGTTCCACTAAATTAGGCTTAGGCCCAACATAATCCTTAACCCAATGAGCCTAAATAACACTCCAAATGGCTTAAAACTCTATATCAACTCAATAGACTTAAATCACACTATTTTAAGTAAAAAATGGACATCCTAAATGTCTTAAAATCAAAACAAAAATATAATTAATTCAAATAAATTAAATCATCAAACAAACTAACGTATAAGTGGTACGATTCAATTAATTAATAAATAAGTTATTTACGGGAATGGGTAACAAACTTTGCAACTTTTTTCACATAGGTCGTTGAACTTTTTCTGCGCTATAGCCATTGTAATCTTATTTTATTTTTTCTACTAACATCCGTTAGTTATTTAACTTAACAAAGGGTCTCATGAAATATATGAAAATAAAATAAGAGTACACCCACTCCCTTGCACGTGCAAACAAAACCTTTTCTCTTCTAAATGAAAATGATTCTAAATGTGCAAGTTTAATTGTGTTTCACAATTTCGTTTACAGACATATATACATACCACATTGTAGACACATGAACAATATACACTGAAATAAAGGAGATACTACCTAACTTGGATTTCATAACATTATAATTGTAATCTCAAAAGGCTTACACGCCAACTGTTTACAACATTCCTGTTGCCCATATTATACTCAAGAGGGGAGGGGGGGGGGGGGTGAATTGAGTTTTTACAATCTTTTAGTCAAATTAAAATTTCAGAAAAATATTTAATTTATAACACTTTGATAAATTTCAGATTAATAAAACTATAAAGAATAAATCCAACAATATCAAATAAATGCAACCAACTAATTTAAAAAACTAGAGATACAGATTTTAACACACTAGGAATATTAAATTAATTTTCGTAATTAATATTAGGTGATATTTTGAAATTAATTATTTAATTCAAAAAATAATTATTTTAACCTTAAAATTAATTTAGTCAAATTTCGGAATTAATTTATTTGCAAGATAGTGTGCTGAAAATATTAACTCAAGCAAGCATGTGCAAATAAATAAATAAAAGTGCGGAAAATAAATGACACCGAAATTTAACGTGGTTCGGCCAAATCCCGGCCTACGTCCACGCGCCTAGAGCCCCCGTCTCCTTTGCGCTTCACTAAACCTGATCAACTTGGGGGTAGGATAAAACCACCACGTACAAATGTTTGCAAGCTAACTCCGAGCTTCAAACCCCGTGGCCCACTTGCGGGTAGAAACTAATTATCGGTACAAACCGAAGCTTCCACAAAGCTTCACAACAAATTTGAATTTTTGTAGCACAAGGTACAATAATGAAACTCCTTAAAATACAATTTGTAATCTTAGTTTCTCCTTCTTTAACGAGACTTCAATAAATGATGTTGAAGTAGGCACAAGTCTTCTTATTCAATGATTGAGCAGATAATAAGATTAATTGCTCTCTTGAATGTGTAGCCGAGTAGTAAAATAAATGCTCTCAATAATATTTTAAGTCTTGATCATATTCTCATTCAAGTGTATCTTCAATGCAGCTCTTCAAAGCTTTAAATGTGTCTTCAAAAAACTAGCTGTTAGACACATGCATTTTGAGCATTAAATGCTCCTGATTTTGCTGAGATGATGTAGCTTCAAAATGATCTTCCAAATCTTCATTTTTATCTTCTCCATAAAAATATAATTGTTGTAGAACAAAAATGGTCATCTGAAAATATGGGACTGAAAGAAGCACTTCAGATTTCTTAAAATGACTCCTGCAAAATTATGTTAGTCCAAGAGATAAAATACAAATCTGATATGTAAATGGTGAACCATTGTGTGAAGAATAGAACTAGTGTGTAAAAAATATTTTTGTGTCAAGAAGATATGTTTGGACAACGTAAGTACTTATTTCATACAAACGGTCAAAGATAATACATGAAAATATAATATTTATATGTAACATATTTTTTTCAGGTGCATGTCTCGAGGAAGCCAAATATAGTACCATAGGAAGTAGCTTCAGACCATGGGAACAAACAAGATTTAACCAAGATGTGATATTATATTCAATAAGGACAAGGCATAGCCGAAAGTATGAGCTGATGAACAGTCCAAGGTAATATCAGTCCTGTCAACTCATGTGGCATATGGCCTGACGCCATGTTCAAACAAATAGCAGGCTTATAAGATTGTGTTAGTCTGAAAGTTCAAGATGTCACAAGGATTTACATTCGTCAAGTAATAGAATCTCAGTAATAACTTAATAAATATTGTGAGGCATAGGATGTGACTCAAGACTCAACAGGTAGCATCCAAATAAAATGTCTTTCATAAATACATATCTATATAATTGTGAACTGCCGAACAAAGAGAGGTAAATTTTCTTTTAATGAAACAAATTATAAACCTTCTCACATAATTTTCAAGTAACAAAATCTGCCGAAACAGTTGGCACGTGGCTCGATGGTATGAGGTGTGACAGAATTTAGTATAAATATGTAAGCACATCAAATGGCGCGGGGCCCACGACCTGACAATCTTGCGTGTGTAAATGTATGTTGACACAGTGGTGATAAGGCTTGAGGTTTCGTGTAACACTTCCAACATTGCCTAGGATATGACTGGTCGAAACAAGCTAAGGACTAGTTTTACCTAGTCTAATGTGTATGGCCAACACTAACACATGATAAAACCTGACTTGTAAAAAGATAGGACGAATTTTAAGACTTTCATTAACTGGTACAAACCTATATAGGGGAGTCAATCAGTAGGAGTGCTATTCAATCATATCATCGCTTAAGGCTGTATGCCTATGAACCATAAGTCAATCAAAAGGAAATGATGTTTTAGAAAACAAAAAATATTGTTTCAAAAATTAGTTTTAGTTTGTAAAATAATTCCGAAAATAATTTTAAGAAAAAAAATCATTAACGAAAACTAATAGAAAAATTGTTTTGAATATTACACATCAGGTATGAGGAATTTACCAACTGCATAGGCGTGAGGCAAGGACTAAAAAAAATTGTCAGAGAAATAATATTTTAAGTGGGGCCCACAGACTGCTCATGATAATATAGCATACGATTTTGTATGTAACACCAAATAACAAAACATAATAGTCGTAGTTTTACAAATAAAGACAAGGTGGCATGCATTTAGGCTCAAGGTAATAAATGGTTTCAAGTCTTATGGGTGATGACCATATGTGATAGACAATGAAAGGACGATAGCAGGTATAAAGATTTAAAAGCTCTTGTCTAAACCTAAAAGATATGGCAGGGACAAAAAAAATCTTTTCAAAACAGTAATATATATGTGCATACAATATTATATAATAAATATATATATACGCATATAACAAATATAGTAGCTTAAAAAAAATATTAACATAATACATAATAAATATATGTTTGGAATCATCAAAATTAATATATTATATTAAACTAAACTGTACATTAATTAAAATAATTTAATTAATTAGGGATAAATAACATTTTTGTTAACAATCTCCCCCTTTTTTATGATGACAAACAATGATTCACAATGATCCATAAAGTGTATAAATTAAGCACAAATAGTGAATCATAAATATTTCTCCCCCTTTTGACATTATCAAAAAGATTTTTCATATAAATCATGTGTCAAGGGTAAAATGCGAAGCTCCCCCAAACAAAAATAATATGAGCATGGGATATAACCATAAATTGTACGAGACATATGTGAATGCCATGATTTTTTTAATTAAGCACATATTCAACATAATATTCTCACATAACATATATTTGAAGAGATAGATAGGAATAACATCAAATAATGCTCAAGTCATCAAATTTAAGTTCAACAACATTTTCATAAATGATTTACAACCTAAGGTTGTTAACAAGATGGCACACATCTTTAGCGTTTCCCTCAATTGTGATTTTCTCAATAACAACTTTAATAGAATTTTCAGCACTGTTTTGAGAAGATGAGCAAGCAACATTTTCATTTGTAGGAGTAGAAGCATGTGAGTGCATATTTGGAGGTAAAACAAATGGTCATGAAGGAGGTTTCACCCAAGGGGCATGTAGCGGAGATGAGAGAATAGCAAGCATTGCGGCATCAAATGAAGAATATTTTTTATATTGAGAACCGCTAACTCCCTTAATTTGGGATTCACAATCTCCCCAAGTAGTATAAATTTCGGGAAATTTTCCAACCCACACAACATAAAGACTCTTTGACATCTTAAAAGAGAGAAAATGTGAAGTGCACAAATGGGCTAGAATGTTGTGGTATTTAAAGTCATAAAATTTTGTCACGTAGTTCATAAATTTTGCCATTTTTGAGATACGAGCCAAAAAAAATATTTCTTGGGATTATCAATACCATAAAAAAAATTATAATCATATTCAATATATATTTATCTCCAAATAAATTTCAATAACCATTTATCTCCCCCAAAGGGATACCAATTAAGGCAAATATGCATATAAAAAATTAAAGTGCATCTTTTCATGAAATAAAATATTTTAAGCATATAATTTCCAATAAATTTCAATATAATCAAGAATCATTTATAAAATCAATAATCATGAGATTTTTCGATCTAAGCACAAACATATCATAAGTGTCATTTCCATTCAAAAATAAAAATTTCAAGAATGTCACAAATATTTAAATAAGGACACTAAACATGTAGCTCATAAGAGTAGCAAACTTTAATATGACATTTTCGTTTCAAATTAATATTCAATAAAATCATGAATTGATCATGTGACACCCCGCCTAATAAAATACCGGGTGATCACTCCTATATCAAATCATAACAGGATTCTCATATGGATCATTCTTAGCATCACTGTCGAAAGTCCATTTAATTACTAATAACCTATTAGGCCGGTGTCAAAATTTTACTTAACTAATCTTTTTAAACGAATAAAATAAAAGCATCCACACAGTATATGCGTAAATGAAACTGAAATAAAATGAAATAACCGAACACTCGGTCAAAATATACAACCATATCGAATGATGCTCTAAAATAATAAATAAATACAATTGGACCATTGGCCCGAATATTTATACAGTACCTCCTATCTAGAGTACAAGAATGGAAGGGGCTATTAAAAACCTGCACGCATCCATAGCTACTGCAACTGACGTCTGACTCGAAAGAAGTGCCATCCAAGCGTCCCTGTGTTTGGACACCTATATATATATATATAATATATAACAAGAAAGGAAAGTAGATAAACAGGTCAGAGCCCGAGTTTGAAAATATTTTGCAAGTGCATAAATGCTTTATTTTTTTTTTAGAAAAATATTTTTATCTCATATTTAAGTTTGGTATCGCACTCCCATGAGATACCCCTCACCTCTCTTCTAATAGTGCACTCCTAGCGCATCCTTTTAAACATCCTAGTCAAGCTACCCTGCTAAACTAGTCTATCACCCCACTACGATCAACCCTAGATAGTCCAAGTATAAGGGCTAAGCTTCTCCCCAGTCTCGACACTGTGCCAAGTTCTTGCGTGGGGTATCTCGCAAAGCGAAATCCAAACAAGGAACCTCCCCGATACACTATTGTGCGGCGAAGTCGATCGTCGAGATCCATTAGACCCTCAGCACATAACATATATATATAAATACACCATATAAGAAATACTAAATATTAGAGCACTAAGGATTAAACTTCTCCCCAGTCTCAACACAATGCCATATTCATGCGTGGGGTGTCTCACAAAGCGAAATCCAAACAAGGAACCCACCCCGATACACTACTATGCGGCAAGGTCGATCATTGGGATCCATTAGACCCTCAGCACCCAATTTATCTATCTATATATATATATATATATATATATATATTCATATTTCAATACACATCCGGATCTATCTCCCGGAATGAGAATTCATTTACTCGTATAATACAAATATATAATACACATCCGGATCTATCTCCCGGACTGAGGTGTATTCTATACTCATATCAAAACCTTCTATTTCCCTTCTTATATCCAGGAAATATATTTAAAAGCCAATTCATTATCATGAATTGCTTTAACAGAACATATAACTTTATAAAAGCCAGTTTTATTATCATAAAAATGCTTTTCCGTTTTATAACTTCCCATTCCCCTTCTCATATCCAGGGAATGTACTCAAAGCCATTTTTATTATCATAAAAATGCTTTGATCATATCACATGCTTCCATTTTTCTTCTTATATCTAGAAAATGTATATAAAGCCAATACATTATCATGAATTTCTTTAACAAATCTAAGACCATCCCTCCGAATTTCCCCACTAGACGCGCCCCTAAATGGCTATCATCTTCCAGGGCCCATCAAACAAGACAACCTGGGAACCTACCATCGTCGGGAAGCGGCCATATGCCCGCGGGAGAGTCATGACCACACCCAGAATCACCTCACCAGCGCAGTAAAATATATAATCGCCATATGGCCTAGAACTACATCCACCCTGCATTCATTAGCCAGGGGGCATCACCATACGGACGCAACTTTCCTTATGATAGCGATTTAGGGAGGTGTGTAACCATAATTTATTAATTATGAAAATCATTTCTTTTCCATTTTGAAAACATTCAGTTTTATATTTTAAAAATCATTTACCTCATATCATATATATATACTTTAATCATATAGTATATACATATATACCACATATTCCTCCTCGAATATATATATATGGCCATAATTGCCAATCACATCTAGCGAGGACCAATAATCCCAAAGATATAAATCCCTAGAGATCACTTCCTAGGTTTCACCAAGATGTATTCAACTCACATACATTCAATTACATAAATAACTACTCTTGATGGTATACGAACTCCCTCTCAAATTTTGTTCGTCCCGAACGTTAACTATGTTTGTTCCCCGGATTATGCCCTACACCAATCCAAGGCCTTCTCTTTCATCTAAAGGTTTACTAACCCTCAAAACCATCAATTAGGAGTCCCGATATCATAAATAATACCCCCCATATAAGACCCCAAATTATAATTTAACTCCCCATACTCTTAAGGGGAGAAAACTAGCAAATCTGACCAAAGCGAATCGATTCGCCCCAATTGCGAATCGATTCGGGTGGGCGAATAAATTCGGCTCCCAATCCGAATCGATTCGAAAAGTGTTCTGCAAACAGCTCCTTAATGGCTAATCGATTCGGTCTAAATCCGAATCGATTCATCCCACTGCAGAATCACAAATCCCCTTAAGCGAATCGATTCGGCCTAGACCCAAATCGATTCGGCCTGTTCGAGGGGCACTGTTTGGGCAATTTTTCAATCTCCAAAATACCCCAAAATTCAATCCAATCTCCATTTAAATCACAACTTGGATTTATTCCTACAAACCCAAAGTTTTTATATCTCCTCAAATTATTTAGAGGTCCTAACATTCCATTTGAGAACCCCTAATATTTATCTCCAAAGTTCTATCCTCAATTTCTAACTAACGATTTCGATCTCGGACAGCTTTCCGTAGAAAAATCACTATAAATCCAAAAACAATCAGAAAAATACGCGGCCAGCGCCCACGCGACCGCATTGAAAAGATCTATAATTTTTATTTTTTTGACCAGGAGCCGAATCGATTCGCATCAAGGCCGAATCGATTCAAAAAGACGCAGGTCAACTATTCATCATCTTCTCCGAGACGGTTTCGGCCATTAAAACTTCTCCCAAGCTTTTGTCGCCTCACCCAACGTCCTACAACCTCAACCAACTACAAATACACATATATTAAGGGTTCTAAACATCCTAGAACCCGAAACCAACAACAATTTTAGATTAAATCCTAAATTCCTCAAATTGAAATATTATAGGGGTTTAATGGTTTTAACTCCTGAAAACCCGTTTTATCCATGAAAACCCAACCCAAAATTGTTAGGGTTTGTTTATACCAAACTACGGTATGAGATATTTATGCAAAAATTAAATAAATAAAGTAAACACTTGCCTCGTGGATAAAATCCGACGACCTCGAGTCGAATCCCGCAGAGGTAGGCCGGAATCTCCCCTTTTCTTCCTCTTTTCTTCCTCCTCTCTCTCTTCCCTCTCTTCTCTCTTCTTTCTTTCTCTTTTTCTCCCTCTCTCCCTCTTTATATAGAGGGAAAAGGGTTTTAACCCTTAAAACCCCCCAAAACGACTCGTTTACTCAATTACGAGCCCATTTAACTCCAAAATTACTCGGAACTCAATTTCGACAATCGGACACTCTTTTCTGACTATCTCGGACATTCCGAGACTCACGGCGCAGCCAAAATTCTCATCCGAGGTACTTGACCGCAAATCACTATTTCAACCCAAAATAAATAAATGCGGTATTCCCATTAAAATATTTTCTTCTGTCGCTTTACCCATCGACGACATATTATTAAAATACTCCAATTCATTTACTTAATCCCAAAAATAATCACAACATCCATCGAAAATCATTTAATCCTTGAAAATCCCAAAAATTACTATTCCAAAAAAATCTCCAAATTCCAATTTATTCTCAATAATGGAATTCAATTATCTCTAAAAAGGACGGGTTGTTAAATACTCCCCCCCTTACAACGGAATTTCATCCTCGAAATTCGGATACAACCTACACCACCAAACTAGGATCACTCCAAATCCTAATACCTCAAAGGGAACGACACTAACCCAATGGTTCCCAACCATATACTATACGACTACCGCAATCGTAGAGTGACTCCAATAGCGTCACATGCGCACACATCATTACTAGTGCCTCATGGCATAATCTTCAACTTTATATACTACACCCCTTCTATTTTAGGTGATATATAAAACCATCTCACCAAGGTGCCCATACACCTTTCTAACTTGTGTACATCTGCACAAACATTGTGAACTCTCGACACGTAACGCTCTCTCTAAATGAGGGTCTCTTTTTCTCGGTGTAATACTCACACATGGGTCCTCCCAACCCAAATCGGCGCCGTTAACCCTATTGAACTTCTATCCTAAAAATTATGTGGTCTACCCGTTACCCTACCTACGCGAAACGATAGTCTAAATATGTCCCTAATGCCCAAGGCCTCTCTCAACTTCCAACATTTGCTTGGTTTCATGCGTGGGACGTCTCACAGAGCGAAATCCAAATAAGGAACCCTCCCGTTACACTACTCCCTCGCGTCGCCGGTCATCGAGATGTAACGGCCTAAGGCACATCCACGGGACGTCCTAAATCCTACTTCGCTAACCTACGAACGCATTTCTATAACTCCATCCTATCTTCGAGCGCCTACTACCTAACTAGTTGTTACGATCATCTTACCCCAACATACTTCTCCAAAATTTACCTTGTCATTAAGGCCTGGACCTAAGCCTCTAACCAATTTCTCTAAGTCCAACTCCACCCACTCACTTGGGGTGAGAGGACCACTTTAGTGCTTTTTCATAGAACAACAATTTCATCAACATACCACCATCCCATGGCTCATAGTCTATAGTGGTTCATCCACACTATAAGACTTTTCCACAAAACCCACATCCTTGCATCCTATAACATCTCTCCACTCCCGATGCCGTTAAGATTCATGTGTGGAGCGTCTCTCAAAGCAAAATCCAAACAAGGAACCCCTCCACACACTCCTACTTAACTTTATCGGTCATGGAGGTCCGTTATTTTGAACATGAAACCGGGAAAATTCTATCCCCTTTCAATAAAAGGTGGTCTTAACTCCAATCTCTAACTAAGAGTCACACCACCAAGCGCTCGTACTAATATTCAGTCCTCGAGCAAACCAACAATGAGCTTAATTTTACAGCTCAACAATAATCCCGCGGCCTTAATTCATATCGATAAGGTCGCCACGCACTCACATCATAATAATAGAGCCTCTGCTCATCGAGGTTCCATTTACCCACATCAATAAAGGCAAACTCAACCTGTATCCAGGTGAGATATCGCAACAACAACCTGTTCCCTCCAGGACTACGGACACAATAGTCTTGCCATCATTAGCTTGCTATCGCTCCGATAATACTATAATATCATACATATATACACAAAATATAAACACCCGCCTCTATGCCGAATGAAGGAAAATAAATCTTCGCTACTGCGGAGAACACATAGGCATACATTATATAATATTATCGATACCACCACAAAGCTCAAATTACACACACGAGTCTAGGGCTAACAAACACCGCGACTTTATCTAGTCACACCAAATATACCTCCTCCTTGTGAGGTAAAACTCATAACAACATCTTCGCCTTTATCCACTGTCCGCCTCTGCCCGAACCTTTCGTGAATAAGCCAAAACAGCACCTTCTCATTCTTGCTGAATCACGGGGACTCACGGTTAAAAATATCCGTAAGATCCCTTTTCAAATCCTTACCGTCACTGAGAAATTAAACTTTAGTACCACTTTCTACTATGGCGGTACTACGGTACTCATAACTACTATACTTTAGTAGTCGTTGAGACAATCCTTAGCAAGCACTACAAAGGAAGTGACCTCTACTACGGTCCACATTCCCGACTTCTACCAGCTACTCCAGCTCAGCCCCACCTCCTGCTGCCATCCAAGCCTCGCACACGAATCTCAAACGAGCGCGCAAAAGATTTACTATAATCTCATACTATAGCAGGAGAATGAAATCTCACCAGAAAAATCAACAATCCTAATCCTGAGGCTCTATATCAAATCGAGAGCAACGCTAAAAGCGTAGTACGTCCGTAAAGATTCCCAAGGACACTAGAACCTGATGCTCTGATACCATATGTGACACCCCGCCTAATAAAATACCGGGCGATCACTCCTATATCAAATCATAACATGAGTCTCATATGGATCATTCTTAGCATCACTGTCGAAAGTCCATTTAATTACTAATAACCTATTAGGTCGGTGCCAAAATTTTACTTAACCAATCTTTTTAAACGAATAAAATAAAAACATCCACACAGTATATGCGTAAATGAAACTAAAATAAAATGAAATAACCAAACACTCGGTCAAAATATACAACCACATCGAATGATACTCTAAAAGAATAAATAAATACAATCGGACCATTGGCCCGAATATTTATACAGTACCTCCTATCTAGAGTACAAGAATGGAAGCGACTATCAAAAACCTGCACGCATCCAAAGCTACTGCAGCTGATGTCTGACTCGAAAGAAGTGTCATCCAGGCGTCCCTGTGTCTGGACACCTATATATATATATATATAATATATATAGCAAGAAAGGAAAGTAGATAAACGGGTCAGAGCCTGAGTTTGAAAATATTTTGCAAGTGCATAAATGCTTTATTTTTTTTTTAGAAAAATATTTTTATCTCATATTTAAGTTTGGTATCGCACTCCCATGAGATACCCCTCACCTATCTTCTAATAGTGCACTCCTAGCGCATACCTCTAAACATCCTAGTCAAGCTACCCTGCTAAACTAGTCTATCACCCCACTACTATCAACCCTAGATAGTCCAAGTACTAAGGGATAAGCTTCTCCCCAGTCTCGACACTGTGCCAAGTTCGTGCGTGGGGTGTCTCGCAAAGCAAAATCCAAACAAGGAACCCCCCGATACACTACTGCGCGGCAAGGTTGATCGTCGAGATCCATTAGACCCTCAGCACATAACATATATATATATATATATATATATACATACATACACCATATAAGAAATACTAAATATTAGAGCACTAAGGATTAAACTTCTCCCCAGTCTCAACACAATGCCATATTCGTACGTGGGGTGCCTCGCAAAGCGAAATCCAAACAAGGAACCCCTCCCCCGATACACTACTATGCGGCAAGGTCGATCATCGGGATCCATTAGACCCCCAGCACCCAATATATCCATATATATATTCATATTTCAATACACATCGGGATCTATCTCCCGGAATGAGAATTCATTTACTCATATAATTCAATTATATAATACACATCCGGATCTATCTCCCAGACTGAGGTGTATTCTATACTCATATCAAAACCTTCTATTTGCCTTCTTATATCCAAGAAATATATTTAAAAGCCAATTCATTGTCATGAATTTCTTTAACAAAACATATAACTTTTTAAAGGCCAGTTTTATTATCATAAAAATACTTTTTCGTTTTATAACATCCCATTCCCCTTCTCATATCCAGGGAATGTACTCAAAGCCATTTTTATTACCATAAAAATGCTTTGATCATATCACATGCTTCCATTTCCCTTCTTATATCCAGAAAATGTATATAAAGCCAATACATTATCATGAATTGCTTTAACAAATCTAAGACCGTCCCTTCGAGTTTCCCCACTGGACGCGCCCCTAAATGGCTATCATCTTCAAGGGCCCATCAAACAAGACAACCTGGGAACCTACCAACGTCGGGAAGCTGTCATATGCCTGCGGGAGAGTCATGACCACACCCAGAATCACCTCACCAGCGCTGTAAAATATATAATCGCCATATGGCCTAGGACTATATCCACCCTGCATTCATTAGCCAGGGGGCATCACCATACGCATGCAACTTCGCTTATGATAGCGATTTAGGGAGGTGTGTAACCATAATTTATTAATTATGAAAATCATTTCTTTTCCATTTTGAAAACATTCATTTTTATATTTTCAAAATCATTTACCTCATATCATATATATACTTTAATCATACAGTATATACATATATACCACATATTCCTCCTCGAATATATATATATATATATATATATATATATATATATATATATATATATATATATATATATCTGTGTGTGTGGCCATAATTGCCAATTACATCTAGCGATGACCAATAATCCCAAAGATATAAATCCCTAGAGATCACTTCCTAGGTTTCACCAAGATGTATTCAACTCACATACATTCAATTACATAAATACCTAGGCTCGATGGTATCCGAACTCCCTCTCAAATTTTGTTCGTCCCGAACGTTAACTATGTTCGTTCTCCGGATTATGCCCTACACCAATCCAAGGCCTTCTCTTTCATCTAAAGGTTTAATAACCCTCAAAACCATCATTTAGGAGTCCCGATATCATAACTAAGATCCCCCATATAAGACCCCAAATTGTAATTTAACTCCCCATACTCTTAAGGGGAGAAAACTAGCAAATCTAACCAAAGCGAATCGATTCGCCCCAATTGCGAATCGATTCGGGTGGGGGAATCTATTAGGCCCCCAATCAAAATCGATTCGGAAAGTGTTCTGCAAACATGTCCTTAATGGAGAATCGATTCGGCCCACTGCAGAATCACAAATCCCCTTAGGCGAATCGATTCGGCCTGTTCGAGGGGCACTGTTTAGGCAATTTTTCAATTTCCAAAATACCCCAAAATTCAATCCAATCTCCATTTAAATCACAACTTGGATTTATTCCTACAAACCCAAAGTTTTTATATCTCCTCAAATTCTTTAGAGGTCCTAACACTCCATTTGAGAACCCCTAATATTTATCTCCAAAGTTCTATCCTTAATTTCTAACTAACGATTTCGATCTCGGACAGCTTTTCGTAGAAAAATCACTATAAATCCAAACAAAATCATAAAAATACGCGGTCGGCTCCCACGCGACCGCATCGAAAAGATATACATTTTTTATTTTTTTGACCAGGAGCCGAATCGATTCGCATCAAGGCCGAATCGATTCGAATAGATGCAGGTCAACTATTCATCGTCTTCTCCGAGACGGTTTCGGCCATTAAAGCTTCTCCCAAGCTTTTGTCGCCTTACCCAATGTCCTACAACCTCAACCAACTACAAATACACATATATCAAGGGCTCTAAACATCCTAGAACCCGAAACCAACAACAATTTTAGATTAAATCCTAAATTCCTCAAATTGAAATATTATAGGGGTTTAATGGTTTTAACTCCCGAAAACCCATTTTATCCACGAAAACCCAACCCAAAATCATTATGGTTTGTTTATACCAAACTACGGTATGAGATATTTATGCAAAAATTAAATAAATAAAGTAAACACTTGCCTCGTGGATAAAATCCGACGACCTCGAGTCGAATCCCGCAGAGGTAGGCCGGAATCTCCCCTTTTCTTCCTCTTTTCTTCCTCCTCTCTCTCTTACCTCTCTTCTCTCTTCTTTATTTCTCTTTTTCTCCCTCTCTCCCACTTTATATAGAGGGAAAAGGGTTTTAACCCTTAAAACCCCCCAAAACGACTCGTTTACTCAATTACGAGCCCATTTAAGTCCAAAATTACTCGAAACTCAATTTCGACAATCGGACACTATTGTCCGACTATCTCGGACATTCCGAGACTCACGGCGCAGTCAAAATTCCCATCCGAGATACTTGACCGCAAATCACTATTTCAACCCAAAATAAATAAATGCGGTATTCCCATTAAAATATTTTCTTCTCTCGGTTTACCCATCGGCGACATATTATTAAAATACTCCAATTCATTTACTTAATCCCAAAAATAATCACAACATCCATCGAAAATCATTTAATCCTTGAAAATCCCAAAAATTACTATTTCGGAAAAATCTCCAAATTCCAATTTATTCTCAATAATGGAATTTAATTGCCTCCAAAAAGGACGGGTTGTTATAGATCCAATATTATTATTCACAAAAAAAATATATCAAGATATAATCACAAAAAAATGAGAACAAAAAATAATAATCATCAAAATCAAATATGTCATATAACAAAGAATCATCAAAAATAATAAATATACAAATTTTCATGTGAAATCTAAATATTCAATCAACACGCTCATATGATATAACAAATATTCTATGCATGGAAATAGATCATAAAATAGATCATCAATAAATTATATGATATTAAATTAAAAAAAAAATGGTGTCCCTTATCACCTTACCAATACCCAAGATATATTCAAGAGACTTCTTCCAAGTGTGGCATTTCCATCATTAGGCAATGATAATTGAAATTTGTAATATGACCAAATCATATGCCTTGAAAATCATCATTCCATCTCAAAATGCAACCTACACAACTTTGAAAATTTTCTCTTTTGGTACCCAAAATGTGTTAGGTCCATAGGGTTTAGTATACATCTTAGTTCCTTTAGGAATCCAAGCTAATTTCCTTTTTCTAAATTTATATGGACACAAATCTGAAAAATGTGTGTGTCTACCACAATAAGTGCATAAATAGTTAGGTAGACTAGATGAGGCATCAAATTTCAATAAATTGGAATAAGTCTTTTTCTCATTTCCTTCATCATATCCTATACCATTATTATTAAATCGAATCCTTTGTGTCTCAACAATTTTATGAAAATATTCATTTCCTTTTGTAAAAGTATCTAATGATTTTTTTAAATATTCAATGTCCCTTTTTAACTAAATATTTTCAATTTCAAGACGAGTAGTGACAATAACAGATTTTTCCTTTTTCAAAGATTTAATTTCATTTTTCAAAGATTCATTTTCTAATTTCCAATCATCAAAATCATTTGACATAGAATCATATTTAGTTGAAATATGATGCCTCATCTAGTCTGCCTCTTTAGTTGGGCATCACCAGGTATACAAACTCTATTTCCAAACCTTAATATATCATCTCGTATCGCAAATTCAATTCTCTTCCCTTCAATAACCTCTTCTTTAATCTTCTTCAGTTGTGGGCCATTTACTTGTGCAACTTTAATTCTTTCCATCAACGTGGGCTGTATTTGTAAGTTTGCGATTATTCCTCCTTCGTTATAAATACGTATATCTATTTCCATACTTCTCAAATCTTTCAATAGAGCTTCCTGGCTGGTAATAAGGCATGCTAAATTTGGTGTAGACTTTCTACTCAAAGCGTCGGCAACTACATTAGCTTTCCCCGGGTGATAGTGAATATTTACATCATAATCCTTCATCAATTCTAACCACCTCCTTTGTCTCATGTTTAATTCCTTCTGAGTAAAGATATATTTCAAACTTTTACGATCGGTATAAATATCACAAGTCTCACCATACAAATAATGTCTCCAAATCTTAAGAGCAAAAATTACCGCTGTTAATTCTAAGTCACGGGTTGGATAATTTTGCTCATGGGGTTTTAACTGTCTCGAGGCATAAGCTACTACTTTTCCATTTTTCATTAGCACACATCCCAAACCATTTTTAGAAGCATCACTATAAATCACAAATCCTCCTGTACCGGAAGGAATAGTCAAAATTGGGGCAGTTACTAGTCGATTCTTAAGTTCTCGAAAACTATTCTCAACTTCCTCAGACCATTCACATTTCACCGTCTTTTGTGTTAACCTAGAGAGAGGTTTGGCAATACTAGAAAATCTTTCAACAAATCTTCGATAATAACCTGCTAACCCTAGGAAACTACGAATCTCCGTCACATTAGTTGGTCTTGGCCAATCTAGTATAGCCTCGATCTTTTGAGGATCAACCGACAATCCCTCCTTGGATATGACATGTCCTAGAAAAGAAACACTAGGCAACCAAAATTCACACTTCTTTAATTTCGCATATAATTTCACTCTCCTAAGGATTTGCAATACTATCTCCAAATGCTTCTCGTGTTCTTCAATACCTTTGGAATAAATAAGGATGTCATCAATGAAAACAACCACACACTGATCGAGATATTTCCTAAACACTCTATTCATCATATCCATAAAAGCGGCTGGTGCATTAGTTAATCCAAATGGCATCACAAGAAATTCATAGTGACCATATCTAGTACGAAAAGCTGATTTCAAAATATCCTCTTCCTTAATCTTCAATTGGTGGTAGCCTGACCTAAGGTCAATCTTCGAAAATACTTGCGCACCTTGCAGTTGGTCAAACAAATCATCTATACGAGGTAAGGGGTATTTATTCTTAACGGTCACCTTATTTAGTTCACGATAATCTATACATAACCTCATCGTTCCATCCTTCTTTTTAACAAATAACACTGGAGCACCCCAAGGGGATATACTAGGTCTAATAAAACCCTTGTCTAACAGATCTTGTAATTGAACTTTTAATTCCCTTAATTCTAAAGGTGCCATGCGATACGGTGGTTTTGATATTGGTGTGGTTCCAGGAACAAGGTCAATGGTAAATTGTACTTCTCTACTAGGAGGTAGACTGGGTAAAACATCTGGAAAAAGCCTAGCTATAGGAATATCTTCTAAACTAGGCTCTTTTGTTGCAAATCAATAACACTAGCAAGGAATCCTTGACATCCCTTCTTAAGAAAACTACAAGCTTGCATTGCAGAGATAATACGCATGGGAGATAAGATGCTAGTTCCTTCAAAAATGAATTCTGGTTGGTTAGGAATTTGGAAAATAACTCTCTTCTCAAAACAATCCACCCTAGCATGATTTGATGCTAACCAATCCATCCCCAAAATGACTTCAAAATCTCTTATGTCTAAAACTATCAAATCAACGAATAGTTTATGACTACTGACATTTATAGGGCAAGACTTATATACTAATGTTCCCGTCAATAACTCACCCGAAGGAGTAGAAACGTGTATGATATGATTCAAGGATTCAGGAATATTAGGAAAGCGATTAACAAAATGCACAGACACACATGAATGGGTAGAACTAGGATCAATTAAAACTTGAAAAGGTTGTGCACATATAGAAAGTGTACCTGTCACTACTGCATTAGAAGCCTTTGCATCGGAAAGATTAAAGACTCTACCTTGTCTGCCCTGATCCTTATTGTCATTAGAAGTCTTTGTTTCCGTCTTCCCTTTGTTAGGACAATCTCGTATTTTATGTCCCTTTTGGCCACACCCAAAGCAACTCCCCGGCTCCAGGTAACACGGTCACCCTCTATGAATATTACCACAACGTTGGCATTTATCAACATTAGAGGTTTTATTTACTAAAGGTTTCCCTATATTAGGTATAGTCCTAAAGGGTTTGTTATTGGGGTTCCTTCCTCTTTGTTCTCCAAACTTCCTCTTCCCCTCTCTAACCTGATTATATTCTTCACTATCCTTCTCAGCTATTGTTGCCCTAGCCACCACGTCATTGTATGCTGTCAACTTTAGGATGAAAATTCGGCTACGAATATTCAACCTTAACCCACGTTCAAACTTCTTGGCTCTTAAAACATCGGTTATCACAAGATGAGGTGCAAAACGGGATAACTCAGTAAACTTTGCCTCATATTGACTAACCGTTATATTTCCTTGAACCAGACCCATGAAGTCAGCTGCTTTTTGGTCTTGCACCGTTTTGGAAAAGTATTTCTCGTAGAAGGTCACTAAGAAGTCATTCCAACCTATGGGATTATTCCTTTCCCCATGCATTCTCTTAGTCATTCTCCACCAATGTTCGGCTTCAACTTCTAACATGAATGTTCCAAATAAAACCCGTTGTTCATCTGTACACTTAAAACATCGAACATCTTTTCCATTTGCATCACCCAACTTTCTGCTTCAGTGGGGTTAGGAGTCCCTTTAAAAGACGGAGGATTCAACTTCTTGAACTGTTCAATAGTACAACTACTTAGTTCAAGATTCCTTGGTGCTCCATTATTCACCTGATGCTCCACAATTCTTGCTAGACTTTTAATTGCCTTGTATGCACCTTCCAGCCCTTCCATACTCGAACCACTAGTCCTTGGAGTTGATCTTGACTTGGTCATTTTCTACAGTCATGACCAAACTTAAGATGTATTATACTAGCCCAAGATTGCATTTTAGAAGAACAATGATATATAAATAATTATATACAGACTATAAGAAATATGGAGGGTTATCACATAAGTCGGATATTTAATCTTATAACCTATGTATGGAGACTTAAAATCGATAACGTTCGAAACTTATGTTCAGTAGTCTACGGGTTCATAACCTATGCTCTGATACCACCTCTGTCACGACCCCGACCCAAAATAGTATTAGGGAACGAGTGTCTTGACATGCCACCAAGGCAACAAATATTCCGATTTAATTGTTTCCTTAAATAAATGCAACGGATATATTATCACATGGTTATGAATCGTAAAATACTGAAAGTAAAGGAATTACGTCATCAGAGCTCTCTAAAGGAAATTTCATATATATTAAAAGTAACAACGGGTTACAACTTAAGAGAAAATTTAAACCTTATTACAAGAGAGCCAGACATGCTCTAAATAAACATTTTACAAAAAGAGCTCTAAAAGTTAAATCTTCAATATAGTCCATTTTCATTCCGTCAGTGAGCCTAAACGTTTCCTGAAAAATGGTTATTTATACAACATCAGCTAAAAGCCGAATGAGGTTCAATCTCCAAACATTCCAGGGTTTTCAGAAAATAGATACCTATTCAAGTCAAAAGAGAAGGCATATACATATATGGAGAGGAACTTGCAGTAAATAGATATAATTTTGAAATGAAATTATATATATCACAATTGGATAGCTCAGAATAAGAAGAATGCAACAAATCAAATGTGATATCTTTTTCTTTCAATCATATCATTTTGATGGCAAAGTACACTCTAATACCGTATTCTTCTACCGTATTATACCCCGGTAGTTGAGGGTCAATCGAACATGTTCGTCACAACGCCTTATTTAGGGCACACCAGCGATAACCCAGCTGGGAAGGTCAGTCAGTAAAGAGGTCCCTTAGGCCGAATCATATTTTCAATATTCAATACCCTTTTCAATAATCATTTTAATCGGTATGTTTATATGGACAAATATAAACATATCACAAATGAACCAATCATCGGTATCACATGAATTTTGAGAATAAAAGAAGTTCACAAAACATATATAGTTTGCATAATATCATATAACTAAAATGTATAAGGAATGTTAGAGTGCTCACCCAAAATGGAGGTCAAATTTACTGGTATTGAGTCTTCGATCACACGTTAATCTGATAAAGATTTAAGTACACGTTCTAAGGTCCATTTTATACTATACTTGAATAATAACTTCCTCTTTTAAAGGATTACTGAATCCCCATTTTTTAACTTTTAAAACTCATTGATCGTAATTGAAGAATTCAATTCATTGTCTTTCCTCATCAGTCGGTTCCCAGTAGAGATGGAGGGTCACAGGGGTACCACTTAAATACCATCTCATCTAGACAGAACATTTCCGGATTCATTCCCAGTAGAGATGGAGGGTCATACGGGCACCACTTAAATACCATCTCATCTAAACAGAACTTCACCGGGCCTGACTTTGGAATTACTTAAATCGGATTCCATAATAACGAGCAATTTCTTTAAAAAGAATCATTTTTAAAAGCGTATAATTTCAAACAAGTTTATAAAATCAACTTGGATTTGTTTTAAATTTTAAGTTTTGATTAGTGAATTATTTATTGTATTTTACCAGCATAACTACTAAGTAAAGCTATAAAATAATAAATTAAAACTATAAAGATGCATTATAACATTAAGATTACCTTAAGATGAATATCCCTAAGAACTTCTTCTTAAACTTTCTCACACTTTCTCTCACTATTTCTTTCTATAATTCTCAAGGAATTGGTGTGAGTTTCAAATGATCCCCCAAAGGCCCTATATATAGTTTTCCAAAGATATTTAGGTGTTGACACATGTCTGGGTGATAAGGTTTCACTTTGGTGAGTCGTCGTTCACGTGTCGTGCAACGGATCAGCCTTGCAGTCTTGGTTTACCAAACGGCGACACGTGTTTTTCCCTTTTTCTAGAGGATTTACAATAGTTTTATCCTTTCCTATAGAGGTGACACGTGTGCAGTGGATATGTTCAAAAACCGAGCACGAGGTGTCGAGGATAGGTATTAAGAGTATAAGGGTCATTTCGGACTTGAAGGGCATTTTGGTAATTTCACACCATATATTTTCAATATTTCTTTTAGGTCCCTGAAAATATTTTATTTACGAAAAGGCCCCTTTTTATTTTTCATTTTGGTCCCTAAAACTTTCTTTATTAAAACCAAGTCCCTAAAGTTTAATAAAATTACATTTTCTACCCCAAAACTTATCACTTAGCTTAGGATGTGCCATAAAATCTCAGTTTGACCCATTTTACCGTTGATTCTTCAAATTTAAAAATGGGATTTGCCATATTAAGAACTCGGAATATCATATATGTAATAATATATCATTATTAGATAGTAAGTGTGACGAAATTGAAAGAAGACAATTATATATTGGCATAAGAAAATGGGGTCATTACATCCTACCCTCCTTATAAAAAGTTTGGTCCCCAAACTTTACTTACATTAATTTCCAAAAAGGTGTGGATATCGCTCTTTTATTTCATCTTCCCGCTCCCATGTTGCTTCTTCAACAGAATGATTCCGCCATAATACTTTGACTAGTGGAATAACCTTGGTCCGTAATATTTGATCTTTATGGTCCAAGATTTCCACTGGATGCTCAATGTATGTGAAATATTCTCTAACTTGAAGAGGCTCGTGACTTAAGATATGTGCTGGATCAGGGATGTATTTCTTCATCATTGAAACATGAAACACATTATGCACACTCGAGAGTTCAGGGGGTAAGGCTATTCGATACGCAACAACACCTATCCTTTCAAGGATTTCAAAAGGTCCTATGTATCTTGGACTCAACTTTCCTTTCTTCCCAAATCGGATTACTCCCTTTGTTGGTGATACTCGTAAGAAAAAATAGTCTCCTCTTTGGAATTCTAACGGTCGATGCCGATTGTCAGCATAACTCTTTTGACAGCTTTGAGCGATTTGAAGTCGGTCTTGTATCAATTTCACTTTCTCTGTTGTGACCTGAATCAATTCTGGTCCCAATAATTTTTTTTCTCCAACTTCTACCCAACATGCAGGAGAACGACACCTTCTACCATAGAGTGCCTCATACGGAGCCATTTGAATACTTGCTTGATAGCTATTATTATATGCAAATTCCACTAACAGTAAATGATCGTCCCAATTCCCCTTCAAATCAAGTACACATGCCCTAAGCATATCCTCTAAGGTTTGGATGGTTCTCTCCGATTGTCCGTCTATTTGAGGATGAAAAGCAGTGCAGAAATTCAGTTTTGTTCCCATGGCTACTAGTAGGCTTTTCCAAAAGCGAGACACGAATCTAGGGTCACGATCAGAAACAATTGAAATTGGGGTTCCATGAAGCTTAATAATTTCCCGTATATACAATATAGTTAACTATTCTACGGAATGGCTAATCTTAATGGCAAGAAAATGAGAAGATTTAGTTAACCTATCAATAATTACACAAATGGAATCATTACCATTGGAACTCCTTGGTAGCCCTGTCACAAAATCCATTGTAATATGTTCCCACTTCCACTCAGGGATTGGTAAAGGTTGTAATAATCCTGATGGTTTCTGATGTTCAGTTTTTACTTGTTGACAGATCAAACACTGAGATACAAACTCTGCTATCTCCCTTTTCATGTTATTCCACCAAAACACTTCTCGGAGATCTCTGTACATCTTGGTATTTCCGGGATGAACTGTGAATCTCGAGTAATGACCTTCCTCCAAAATCTGCCTCTTTAGTTGGGCATCACCAGGTATACAGACTCTATTTCCAAACCTTAATATATCATCTCGTATCGCAAATTCAATTCTCTTCCCTTCAATAACCTCTTCTTTAATCTTCTTCAGTTGTGGGCCATTTACTTGTGCAACTTTAATTCTTTCCATCAACGTGGGCTGTATTTGTAAGTTTGCGATTATTCCTCCTTCGTTATAAATACGTACATCTATTTCCATACTTCTCAAATCTTTCAATAGAGCTTCCTGGCTGGTAATAAGGCATGCTAAATTTGGTGTAGACTTTCTACTCAAAGCGTCGGCAACTACATTAGCTTTCCCCGGATGATAGTGAATATTTACATCATAATCCTTCATCAATTCTAACCACCTCCTTTGTCTCATGTTTAATTCCTTCTGAGTAAAGATATATTTCAAACTTTTATGATCGGTATAAATATCACAAGTCTCACCATACAAATAATGTCTCCAAATCTTAAGAGAAAAAATTACCGCTGCTAATTCTAAGTCATGGGTTGGATAATTTTTCTCATGGGGTTTTAACTGTCTCGAGACATAAGCTACTACTTTTCCAATTTTCATTAGCACACATCCCAAACCATTTTTAGAAGCATCACTATAAATCACAAATCCTCCTGTACCGAAAGGAATAGTCAAAATTGGGGCAGTTACTAGTCGATTCTTAAGTTCTCGAAAACTATTCTCAACTTTCTCAGACCATTCACATTTCACCGTCTTTTGTGTTAACCTAGAGAGAGGTTTGGCAATACTAGAAAATCCTTCAACAAATCTTCGATAATAACCTGCTAACCCTAGGAAACTACGAATCTCCGTCACATTAGTTGGTCTTGGCCAATCTAGTATAGCCTCGATCTTTTGAGGATCAACCGACACTCCCTCCTTGGATATGACATGTCCTAGAAAAGAAACACTAGGCAACCAAAATTCACACTTCTTTAATTTCGCATATAATTTCACTCTCCTAAGGATTTGCAATACTATCTCCAAATGCTTCTCGTGTTCTTCAATACCTTTGGAATAAATAAGGATGTCATCAATGAAAATAACCACACACTGATCGAGATATTTCCTAAACACTCTATTCATCATATCCATAAAAGCGGCTGGTGCATTAGTTAATCCAAATGGCATCACAAGAAATTCATAGTGACCATATCTAGTACGAAAAGCTGATTTCAAAATATCCTCTTCCTTAATCTTCAATTAGTGGTAGCCTGACCTAAGGTCAATCTTCGAAAATACTTGCGCACCTTGCAGTTGGTCAAACAAATCATCTATACGAGGTAAGGGGTATTTATTCTTAATTTTCACGTTATTTAGTTCACGATTATCTATACATAACCTCATCGTTCCATCCTTCTTTTTAACAAATAACACTGGAGCACCCCAAGGGGATATACTAGGTCTAATAAAACCCTTGTCTAACAGATCTTGTAATTGAACTTTTAATTCCCTTAATTCTAAAGGTGCCATGCGATAAGGTGGTTTTGATATTGGTGTGGTTCCAGAAACAAGGTCAATGGTAAATTGTACTTCTCTACTAGGAGGTAGACTGGGCAAATCATCTGGAAAAAGCCTAGCTATAGGAATATCTTCTAAACTAGGCTCTTTTGTTTGCAAATCAATAACACTAGCAAGGAATCCTTGACATCCCTTCTTAAGTAAACTACAAGCTTGCATTGCAGAGATAATACGCATGGGAGATAAGATGCTAGTTCCTTCAAAACTGAATTTTGGTTGGTTAGGAATTTGGAAAATAACTCTCTTCTCAAAACAATCCACCCTAGCATGATATGATGCTAACCAATCCATCCCCAAAATGACTTCAAAATCTCTTATGTCTAAAACTATCAAATCAGCGAATAGTTTATGACTACTGATATTTATAGGGCAAGACTTATAAACTAATGTTCCCGTCAATAACTCACCCGAAGGAGTAGAAACGTGTATGATATGATTCAAGGATTCAGGAATATTAGGAAAGCTATTAACAAAACGCACAGACACAAATGAATGGGTAGAACCAGGATCAATTAAAACTTGAAAAGGTTGTGCACATATAGAAAGTGTACCTGACACTACTGCATTAGAAGCCTTTGCATCGGAAAGATTAAAGACTCTACCTTGTCTGCCCTGATCCTTATTGTCATTAGAAGTCTTTGTTGCCGTCTTCCCTTTGTTAGGACAATCTCGTATTTTATGTCCCTTTCGGCCACACCCAAAGCAACTCCCCGTCTCCAGGTAACACGGTCGCCCTCTATGAATATTACCACAACGTTGGCATTTATCAACATTAGAGGTTTTGTTTACTAAAGGTTTCCCTATATTAGGTATAGTCCTAAAGGGTTTGTTATTGGGGTTCCTTCCTCTTTGTTCTCCAAACTTCCTCTTCCCCTCTCTAACCTGATTATATTCTTCACTATCCTTCTCAGCTATTGTTGCCCTAGCCACCACGTCATTATATGCTGTCAACTTTAGGATGGAAATTCGGCTACGAATATTCAACCTTAACCCACGTTCAAACTTCTTGGCTCTTAAAACATCGGTTATCACAACATGAGGTGCGAAACGGGATAACTCAGTAAACTTTGCCTCATATTGACTAACCGTCATATTTCCTTGAACCAGACCCATGAAGTCAGCTGCTTTTTGGTCTTGCACCGTTTCAAGAAAGTATTTCTCGTAGAAGGCCACTAAGAAGTCATTCCAACCTATGGGATTATTCCTTTCCCCATGCATTCTCTTAGTCATTCTCCACCAATGTTCGGCTTCAACTTCTAACATGAATGTTCCAAATAAAACCCGTTGTTCATCTGTACACTTAAAACATCGAACATCTTTTCCATTTGCATCACCCAACTTTCTGCTTCAGTGGGGTTAGGAGTCCCTTTAAAAGACGGAGGATTCAACTTCTTGAACTGTTCAATAGTACAACTACTTAGTTCAAGATTCCTTGGTGCTCCATTATTCACCTGATGCTCCACAATTCTTGCTAGACTTTCAATTGCCTTGTATGCACCTTCCAGCCCTTCCATACTCGAACCACTAGTCCTTGGAGTTGATCTTGACTTGGTCATTTTCTACAGTCATGACCAAACTTAAGATGTATTATACTAGCCCAAGATTGCATTTTAGAAGAACAATGATATATAAATAATTATATATAGACTATAAGAAATATGGAGGGTTATCACATAAGTCGGATATTTAATCTTATAACCTATGTATGGAGACTTAAAATCGATAACGTTCGAAACTTATGTTCAGTAGTCTACGGGTTCATAACCTATGCTCTGATACCACCTCTGTCACGACCCCGACCCAAAATAGTATTAGGGAACGAGTGTCTTGACATGCCACCAAGGCAACAAATATTCCGATTTAATTGTTTCCTTAAATAAATGCAACGGATATATTATCACATGGTTATGAATCGTAAAATACTGAAAGTAAAGGAATTACGTCATCAGAGCTCTCTAAAGGAAATTTCATATATATTAAAAGTAACAACGGGTTACAACTTAAGAGAAAATTTAAACCTTATTACAAGAGAGCCAGACATGCTCTAAATAAACATTTTACAAAAAGAGCTCTAAAAGTTAAATCTTCAATATAGTCCATTTTCATTCCGTCAGTGAGCCTAAACGTTTCCTGAAAAATGGTTATTTATACAACATCAGCTAAAAGCCGAATGAGGTTCAATCTCCAAACATTCCAGGGTTTTCAGAAAATAGATACCTATTCAAGTCAAAAGAGAAGGCATATACATATATGGAGAGGAACTTGCAGTAAATAGATATAATTTTGAAATGAAATTATATATATCACAATTGGATAGCTCAGAATAAGAAGAATGCAACAAATCAAATGTGATATCTTTTTCTTTCAATCATATCATTTTGATGGCAAAGTACACTCTAATACCGTATTCTTCTACCGTATTATACCCCGGTAGTTGAGGGTCAATCGAACATGTTCGTCACAACGCCTTATTTAGGGCACACCAGCGATAACCCAGCTGGGAAGGTCAGTCAGTAAAGAGGTCCCTTAGGCCGAATCATATTTTCAATATTCAATACCCTTTTCAATAATCATTTTAATCGGTATGTTTATATGGACAAATATAAACATATCACAAATGAACCAATCATCGGTATCACATGAATTTTGAGAATAAAAGAAGTTCACAAAACATATATAGTTTGCATAATATCATATAACTAAAATGTATAAGGAATGTCAGAGTGCTCACCCAAAATGGAGGTCAAATTTACTGGTATTGAGTCTTCGATCACACGTTAATCTGATAAAGATTTAAGTACACGTTCTAAGGTCCATTTTATACTATACTTGAATAATAACTTCCTCTTTTAAAGGATTACTGAATCCCCATTTTTTAACTTTTAAAACTCATTGATCGTAATTGAAGAATTCAATTCATTGTCTTTCCTCATCAGTCGGTTCCCAGTAGAGATGGAGGGTCACAGGGGTACCACTTAAATACCATCTCATCTAGACAGAACATTTCCGGATTCATTCCCAGTAGAGATGGAGGGTCATACGGGCACCACTTAAATACCATCTCATCTAAACAGAACTTCACCGGGCCTGACTTTGGAATTACTTAAATCGGATTCCATAATAACGAGCAATTTCTTTAAAAAGAATCATTTTTAAAAGCGTATAATTTCAAACAAGTTTATAAAATCAACTTGGATTTGTTTTAAATTTTAAGTTTTGATTAGTGAATTATTTATTGTATTTTACCAGCATAACTACTAAGTAAAGCTATAAAACAATAAATTAAAACTATAAAGATGCATTATAACATTAAGATTACCTTAAGATGAATATCCCTAAGAACTTCTTCTTAAACTTTCTCACACTTTCTCTCACTATTTCTTTCTATAATTCTCAAGGAATTGGTGTGAGTTTCAAATGATCCCCCAAAGGCCCTATATATAGTTTTCCAAAGATATTTAGGCGTTGACACGTGTCTGGGTGATAAGGTTTCACTTTGGTGAGTCGTCGTTCACGTGTCGTGCAACGGATCAGCCTTGCAGTCTTGGTTTACCAAACGGCGACACGTGTGCAGTGGATATGTTCGAAAACCGAGCACGAGGTGTCGAGGATAGGTATTAAGGGTATAAGGGTCATTTCGGACCTAAAGGGCATTTTGGTAATTTCACACCATATATTTTCAATATTTCTTTTAGGTCCCTAAAAATATTTTATTTACGAAAAGGCCCCTCTTTATTTTTCATTTTGGTCCCTAAAACTTTCTTTATTAAAACCAAGTCCCTAAAGTTTAATAAAATTACAATTTGTACCCCAAAACTTATCACTTAGCTTAGGATGTGCCATAAAATCTCAGTTTGACCCATTTTACCGTTGATTCTTCAAATTTAAAAATGGGCTTTGTCATATTAAGAACTCGGAATATCATATATGTAATAATATATCATTATTAGATAGTAAGTGTGACGAAATTGAAAGAAGACAATTATATATTGGCATAAGAAAATGGGGTCATTACAGTATGCTTATGAACCATAAGTCAATCAAAAGGAAATGATGTTTTAGAAAATAAAAAATATTGTTTCAAAAATTTGTTTTAGTTTGCAAAATAATTCCGAAAATAATTTTAAGAAAAAAAATCATTAACAAAAACTAATAGCAAAATTGTTTTGAATATTACACAGCAGGTATGAGGAATTTACCAACTACATAGGCGTGAGGCAAGAACTAAAAAAAATTTTCAGAGAAATAATATTTTAAGTGGGACCCATAGATTGCTCATGATAATATAGCATACGATTTTGTATGTAACACCAAATAACAAAACATAATAGTCGTAGTTTTACTAATAAAGACAAGGTGGCATTCATTTAGGCTCAAGGTAATAAATGGTGTCAAGTCTTATGGGTTATGGCCATATGTGATAGACAATGAAAGGACGATAGCAGGTATAAACATTTAAAAGCTCTTGTCTAAGCCTAAAAGATATGACAGGGACAAAAAAAATCTTTTCCAAACAGTAATATATATGTGCATACAATATTATATAATAAATATATATATATATGCATATAACAAATATAGTAGCTTAAAAAAAATATTAACATAATACATAATAAATATATGTTTGGAATCATCAAAATTAATATATTATATTAAACTAAAATGTACATTAATTAAAATAATTTAATTAATTAGGGATAAATAACATTTTCGTTAACAATTCCAACTATCTATAACTTACTAAAATAGACAAAAAATTTACATACACATCTTGTAATGTCCCGATCCGGATTTGGGCTACCATTGGATCAAGCCTCACCGAGACAAGGTGTTAAGGGGGAGGGGGAAAGTCCAATTTTATTATTTAAGAAAATCCTTTAATTTGCACAGTTTTATAAGGAACGGTATATAATTAAAAAGGTTTTAATTTAAGAAATAGGCTACGTTTTAAGTAATTAAGTTAATTAGCAATATTTACTTAGAATTTTTTTGTTAAATCCAACAATGCTAACAATAAGGGTAATAAACCATAAAACTCTTGTATTATTACAACAAATGGCCTAAGGCCCCAAAAAAGATTGTTTAAAGTGCTATGAATTCAAATGTCCCAAAACAAAATTTTAGAAAATGTCGTGGCAGAGCTCTAATGATGACGAATACCCACTGGAGCCTTATCAATGTCCTTACATCGAAAATACCTAGGGGTGGGGGTTTAAATATAAAAGTAAGGGGTGAGGGAGGAGTTATAAGCTATTGATAGGATGGGTTTGGCCGTGGCGTCGCGTCACCAACACCGATCGTTTTATTTTATTCGTCTCACCAACTCTATATAACAATCTAAACTATAACTACACTCATTTAAGGGAGTATAGCGGCCAGTCCCAGTATCGAAAATCCATAGAGACGAGTTTCTGGAATTTAATTGGTTTATTACTTCTCAATAAAAGTGTAAAAGGTAATGCTAACAAAAAGGAAAGGATTAATCTAGGCGTGGGAATATTAAACTATGTTAACAAAGGAATAAAAACTATAGGTTGCGTAGGATATCCCTCACCCCGAGTTTATTGGTATAAATGGTTACATGGTCTCACGAGTTATTAAGATTACGTCTCGTTTCGACAGTTAATTAAACCCAGAGTTGTCACACCCCTAAATTCGCATAAAAGTCTAATAAGGTTTTGGCGTCAACAAATACCCCAAAAATTACGCACGCAAAGTCGTAACTATGGGGCATACAAGATATACACCATTAACTCTCCTAGGCATAATAAATAGGACAACACAATCGAAATAAACACGTAAAACTCCATCACCAAAGCAAACCAACAATTCAACCTTAGGTGAGTTCAATCCAACACAACCTAGATTAAACTAACTAGAAAGCATGGTAAATGACATATATTTAAAGAAAGTAATAAATGAAAGAAAGAAAATTTACACTACAAAGAAATAAATACACAAAACAAAGATTAAACAAAGAAATGCAAATAATATAAATGGAGGGGAAGATGAATAGTAACTTACACAACCCAAATGGGGCAAAACTTAGGAGAGATAAACAAACCCATAAATCCCCTCCTCTCTAACCTAAAATGAATCCCCCTACTTAAGAGAATGTTTTCCCCTAAATACCACACCAAAAAATGAAATTTGCGAACTTTCTGGTGCAAAGCGAATCGATTTGTCCCTGGGCGAATCGATTCACCCCTACAGGTCTTCAATTCTGTAACTTTGTCCAACTTTACGAAAAATATCGTAACTGCTTCGATATAACTCGGAATTAAGCCCAGTCGAAGACTACGCGGAGATAACTCATAGGTCTATAACATCCAAGAGAACATTATGCCAAAAAAACCAAAATATGAAATGACTTAAATGCCCTTGAATGTGCCCTTGAGTGTGAATTTGAAGTAAAAACCATCCTAAAAATGCCATAACTCCTTCATTATACATCAGAATCATTCACTGTCATTGGCCACGTAAAGAGAAATCAAAGGGATTCAAATTCCATGAAGGGTTCGGGATTAAAACCCGAATGTTGAAATTACTAAAATGCCAAAATTACTAAAATGCCCCCAAAGATGCAATATTCAACGAAACTTTTTAATGAATGCGTCCAAACTTCACACTAAGCACCTAAATACCTACAAAAGACCAATTATACCCCATATAGCATGTTAACATATAAAACGGAGGTTTTCTGGTTAACGATCATATATATAGGAATTAAGGTACCCGAGGGGGCTAAAATGCATAAGTTAACGGGCGTAAATACACAATATTTGCGTCGTATCACCCCCTAACTTACACATTGCTAATCCCTAGCAATGAAGTGAAAACAAACAAGACCAACAAGTAGCACCACAAGAGAGGAGATATGTACAAAGGGGATAAAAACAGATAAAAGCCACTTTCGTGGGCGAACGATTGTATTTAGTATATGCAATAAGCTGTTAAACCCCTAGGTTACCCTAGTGGACGAGTGTCGTATCGTGAGGGTTTTCAGGGATGAAACCCACAAACATCATATGGTTTCCTCAAAATAATGCCCAATCACATGCGACAGATCCAACAATACGAAAAAGATTTTATACACATTATTAGCAAAGTGAACTAATTCACACAACAGTCCGTATTATTAACATTATATAATGCACCTCATAGAATTGAAACCTTAAAATGTGGGAGGGGAGAGAGTACATGCATAGTATGATTTGTCCAAAACGTAAATAAATCGGATAAACATAAAAGCATGCATATATTCAATCCTCATGGGCATTACACTCATTAAATGAATTCACTCAAAACAAGGAGGTAACACACGGGACATGCAGGCATAAAGAGTAAATGTAAATGGAAACTAGGCCGCGCACATGTCACAAATGAAGAACGCTATATAGGAAATTAAAAACTCTGATCTCAATGAAAGTTACCGCACATTACAAGAGGTGAAATGCATTTTCACAGATTATCAAAACTATTTAAACTTTTAAATTAAATTCACCCTACGATCACATAGGACTTTATAAGGTTGTAATGTAGGTTTGGAGTTGAGGTACGAAATGAAAGGTATATGTACGGATTCAAAGTGTTCGGGGATGAAAACTCGGGATAATGAAAAATGCGGACAATTTCAAAATTGGAAAATAACTTCCAAAACAAGCATTAAATATAACAATTGGAGAGCGGAAAGGATTATTGAACACTATACATCATCTACAAACTTTGTCTTTTCTTTTCTTTTCTTCTTTTTTTTTCAATTTTTCTATTATTTTCTTCTGTTTTCTACTTTCTCTTTTTCACTTCTTTCTTTTCTTTACTTTTCACTCTCACATGCCTAAATTGCAACCACATAATAAGAACATCATTCAATCCCAAGTAATATTCCAAACAAAGGTATGTAAGGTATATATATGGCTTAAAACTCCAATACGGAGTAGGTTATGGGATTTTGGGTTGTGAAACGAAAGGCTATATTATGGCTCAAAGGGGTTGACTAGGGAAAACATATAAGGTGAGTTTAAGGCTAATATGGGTAATATAACAAATATGGCCTATGATCATTTCATAAAGTTTACGCAATTTTTGAGTCAAAACAAACTTCAAAAATCATGCTCAAGTAACACATTTCATATATGAACTCAATTAATGAACGATAAAATGAAAGAATAGTGATATTACAATGATTGTAACATTTTCAAAGAGGAAAGAGAGGTGTATAAACACTCACAAATGAAGAAAATTCCAAAGCTCACTCGGTGTAAGAATATACAATGCAACAAAATATTACCGAGTTATAAAAATCTTAAACCAAATCAATAAAGCAAGAAAAGTGCATATGCTCATGGGATTAAAGTTTAATTCATGAAGTTATTCAGAATATCAATAATTAGGACTAAAGTCTAATAACTTCTAAAATCGAGAACGTGTATCATTGGGTTGTCTATTAGATCGGGCAATTATTGAAATTTATCATCGGAAACAAAGGCAAATAAATGAGAAAAAAAAGAAAATCTTTTTTAAATTTTTAATTTTTTACAATAAAAGCATGCGTGGGAATAACATATAATCAAATCGAAGGAACTACCAATGAATGTATAGAATATCCCACACCCCCTAACTTAAAACTTGACATTGTCCTCAATATTAATTAAGAACTAAGTTAAAGAGAGGAAAATAGCGATATTACCCCAAAATGAGCGATCTCGTGAGAGTATAAGTCCAATGATTCTACAAAACATGTTAGTACCAAAGCATAACAAAAAGAAGAAATCAAGATTTAACTAATTACACTAGACTATAAGTAAGAATAAAGAAAAAATAAGAAAAATAAAAAACTAACTATTTACAAACTAAATTTTAACTTCTAACTAACTATACACTAGAAGTTGATATTTTTGAGGGTCCACCCAAAACACGATTTGACTTTGGAGGATAACCGATGTACCCTAACTCTCATGCATGCCTCTTGGAAAATAGGAATTTCGTTCAAACAACGGAAGGCATGTGTAAGGAGAAAGAAATGAACCATCCCCAATTAAAAATTTTGTAGAAAGATGGGGGATTTGGATAAGACAGGTGACAAATACAAAAGGGGGCCAAAAAAATTGAATTTTCTCCCAAATATTTTACAATTGGAATAGGAGGTGGCGCACATGAGGGCAAAGATACCTTCATGGAAGGCGACTCGAGAGAGTACTCCTCATCGGTTAAAAGGTTTGGAACTATGAAGTTTTGAACCGATTCATTGGGTACTAACTTCGGTGTGACAGTATAGAATAAATATAGGGAAGAAATAAATTCAATCTCAAGAGATGAGTTATCATCACTTAAAGATTGAATTTCGAAGGAGAACGAATCATTTTCAATGAAACTTTCTTCTTTGGGGGCCAAAGAAGAAATAATTTCATTGCAAATGGATACTATATCCACTTAACCCCCATTTTCATTCTCTACTATACTATAGGCCAAGTCAAGAATGGTTTGTTCCAAACTAGGCACAAAGTCCTCATTTGGTTCAAAACATTCCTCGACTGCAAAGGTCTCGGAAGAAAAATTATCATCGTATTCAAATAATAAATCCAACTCATGCTCCCAACAATGATTTTCTTCCTGATAATAATTTTCAAGTTTTTCATTTTCAAGCATGCACAAGCCCTCGCCGAAAGTCATAGGCCGAGGCGCGGATTCTTGGAAATGACAAGTTTGAAAATTATTATAGGAACTATACTCAAACTCATTATTATAAGAATTTTGAAAGCTATCGCAATTTGTTTTAAAATTCCTATTATAAGTAATTAGAGTCCCAAAATCGTTATCATCATCCTCAAAATACACGCACTCCAAAGCTTGACTTTTGTAATACTCACCCAAAGTCATTTTAGATTTTGTAATTTTTTGGGTCTCTAAGTATTGACCAAAAGTCATAGGAGTACAGGGATTTTGAGAATTATCAAAATGATTACCGAAAGGATTGGAATAAGACATGCTTACCCCAAAGATGGCTCAAAGTGGCAAATTCGAAAAGATATGTGTGGCTGAAAAATTCAAGCGGTTCTTGGCGCTCAAATGTAGAAGTCCTGCAAAAATGTTGGCAAAAAAAATACAAATAGAAAGAAAATACTACGAAATACTAAATCAAATAAATTATGAAATAAACTCATCCCCGGCAACGGCGCCATTTTGATAGGTTAGGTTTCGCCGCAGTGTCGCGTCACCGACACCGATCGTTTTATTTTATTCGGGTCACCAACTCTATACAAAAATCTAAACTATGACTACACTCTTTTAAAGGAGTATAACGTCCAGTCGGGGTACCAAAAATCCATAGAGACAAGTTGTTAGAATTTAATTGGTTTATTACTTCTCAATAAAAGTGTAAAAGGTAATGCTAACAAAAAGGAAGAGATAACAAAAGGAAAGGATTAATCAAGGCATGGGAATATTAAACTATGTTAACAAAGGAATAAAAACTATCGGTTGCGTCGGATATCCCTCACCCCGAGCTAATTGGTATAAATGGTAACATGGTCTCACGAGATATTAAGATTGCGTCTCGTTTTGACAATTAATTAAATCCAGACTTATCACACCCCTAAATTAGCATAAAAGTCTAATAAGGTTATGGCGTCAACTAATACCCTGAAGATTATACATGTAAGGTCATAAATACAGGACATACATGATATTACCCCATTAAATCTCCTAGGCGTAATAACTAGGACAACACAATATAAATAAACACGTAAAACTCCATCACCAAATCAAACCAACCATTCAACCCTAGGTGAGTTCAATCTAATACAACCTCCATTAAACTAGTTAGAAAGCATGATAAATGACATGTATCGAAATAAAGAAATAACTGAAAGCAAGGAAAATTACACTACAAAGCAATGAATACACAAAACGAAGCTTAAACAAAGAAATGAAAATAACATAAATGGAGGGGAAGATGAAGAGTAACTTACACAACCCAAATGGGGCAAAACCTAGGAGAGATAAGCCAAACCCATAAATCCCCTCCTCTCTAACCTAAACTGGATCCCCCTACTTAAGGGAAAATTTTTCCCTAAATACCTCACCAAAAAATGAAATTTGCGGACTTTTTGGTGCAAAGCGAATCGATTTGCCCCTGGGCAAATCGATTCACCCCTACAAGTCTTCAATTCTGTAACTTTGTCCAACTTTACGGAAAATATCGTAACTTCTTCGTTATAACTCGTAATTAAGCCCGGTCAAAGGATACGCGAAGATAACTCAGAGGGATACAACATCCAAGAAGACATTAGGCCAAAAAACCAAAATACGAAATGACTTAAATACCCTTGAATGTGCCCTTGAGTGTGAATTTGAAGTAAAAACCATCCTAAAAATGCCATAACTCCTTCATTATACATCAGAATCATGCACTGTCAGTGGACATGCAAAGAGAAATCAAAGGCAATCAAATTCCTTGAAGGGTTCGGGATAAAAACCTGAATGCTGAAATTACTAAAATTCCCTCAAAGCTGTAATATTCAACGAAACTTTTTCGAAATGCGTCCAAACTTCACACCAAGCACCTAAATACCTAGAAAATTCCAATTATACCTCGTATAACATGTTAACATATAAAACGTAGGATGTCTAGTTAACGAGCATATATATAGGAATTAAGGTACCCGAGGGGGCTAAAATGCATAAGTTAACGGGCGTAAATACGCAATATTTGCGTCGTTTCAACTATACATTTTTATAAGAAAATAACATACGTATAACATTTATTTTAGAAATTCTAAAAACATTATCATTTAACGAGTATAAATTCAACTACCATATAATGCAACCCGAGTTATGTGCTCATACTCACACTTAACCAAATTTTAAGTCATTTACTTAGAGGCCAATTATATCATTTTATCCTTAGTATCATTTACCACATACCTTCCACTAAGTTGTCTTTCAAATTTCAGTAGGCTCAAGCGTTGTATTATCGTCTTTCATTTTTCTCATTATCTTTTTCTCTCAATGCACCACATAATATGCATATTTTAACGGGCTTCACACCGCCGACAACGCCACCATATGCTCGATAAATGGTTTTGGGTCTTTCACCCCCGAGCTCCATGACCTTCTTAATTATTTCTCAGTTGTATCTGAGTCCATATTAATGTGTTTTAACATTTATCAAATGTCCACATTATACCAACACCTTCATCATTCTTCGGTTCACGTTTACGTTTCTTATCGATTTCATTTTGTTTCATTCATATCATTCATTTTTCATAAAATCGACTGATAAGGTTAAATAAAGAAGTCCAACCACTATAAACCTTTATTTTACCAAAATTACCATTTTAGCCTTATAATCATATGTTGTCTTAAACATCATTATTCCTCATTTTATCAACATTTTACAACATATTTAGGGACTGATTTTATCAACTTTCATATTTCATCTTAAAACTCATTTTAATATTCTTTTATCATGTTTATATGTCCTCTACTAACATACTACAAGACTCTACATATGTGAGGATGGATTTTAACCTATAAGTCCAATAATATGAGTTCTAAACATGATATTAACATGAAATTATATTTTATGTTCATATTCATCATATTCCAAGATTAAAATGAATATTGTTCTTTGAAAATCCATTCAAGTTCAGTTTTCTTTAAAACTTGCACTTTTTATAAGAAAATTTTAAATAAACATACTAGAAAATAACTTTGCAAGATTATCCTACATTCTAGCATGCATCCTAACATGTAGCTTAGGTTTTTAACTTAAAAAAGTAGTGAGGAAAACCCTACCTTGAGTTTGAAAAGGAGAACCTAGGAAATGATGACTTGAAAGATCCTAAAACAACAAGAATAATTCTCCAACCCAACTACTTCCTTTGACAAGGCTTGAAATGGGTCTTATAAGCTTGAAAATGGCTAGAATAAGGATTGTAATGGAGAAATAAACCTTGGAGACGGGTGAAAGGATGAACTTGGGAATAGAGAGAGAGAGAGATAGATCTTAAAAATCTGATGGAGAAGTGTTGGAATGACCCCCAACACTCTCCTCTCTTTTATTTTTACCCCAAAACCTTATAGGCTTTTACCCTTTGGTTCACCAAAACCTCTAACCCCATTTGATCCGCTCCATTAGGAGATTTACATATTAAATGATCTAATGGTTCTCATCACGAAAGCATATTAGGATTTTCATAAATAAAGTTCTTCAGTCTCGTTCGAACGACAATACCATCTCGTTCTAACAGGTTCCAACGAGGATCCTATAAGACTAGTTAAAAGTGGACAGAACATGGTCGTTCGATGGTCGTTTGAAGTAGTTGTTCGAACGATGGAGACTTCACGTTCGAATGACCTAAACTTAGTTCTAACGAGATTTGAATCTCGTTAAAATGACCTAGCATTTCATTCGAACGACCCAAAACTTTTCTTATTTAAATTTTAGGTTGTTTAATCCCATTTTAATTGCACAAAGGTCACAAGAACAGTTCAAAATATACAACCATCTATTATATTAAGTCCATGGCCAAAAAGCATGCAAATTATAGATAAATGAGGTAGAATCTCAAGCACGGGCGTCACACATCTAGTTCTTCATATACCTAACAAAATTTGACATATAAGTTTTTCACATACCAATCTAGTTACATAAGAAAAAATAAATACAATAGTTCTTCATTTGTTCTTTTCTTAGGTTGAACTCCAATTTTAAAGACTACATCTATTTTGAATTGAACTCCTTCTTTGAACACCTTTGTATCCCTGAGTTGTAGTTCTTGTCGATCCTTGAGTTCATCTTATTGATATTTGAGTTCCATTTATGGCCATACTCATTTATCCTTGAGTTTCTCTTGTTGATCTTTGAGTTCCTTCGTTGTCATGGTTGGTCTTTAATTGTTTGAACCTTGGTTGGCATAGGAGATGCAAACCAAATAAAACCATTACATCAATGACTTCAAAAAATAAATGATTAATATCAAGACACTAAAACTTACATTGTTCCAAATGGACTCTTTTCTCCTTTCACATGACTTTTTATTGTACCAAACTTGTTACACCTTGTGCATTTTATTTGTATCCCTTTTCTACTCAGTTGGACCTTCCTAACATCCTCATCTACCTTCATTCTACTTGACTTCTTGGCTCTCCCAGGAATTTTTCTTGCTCTTGGTGGGATAAAGACATCATACCCAGTCTTGATCCACAAATTATCCCCATTTAATGGTTGAAGCAGATGATCATATGTTTTCTTATAGGTTGTTCTCTTGAACCATTGTGCAACATAATTATCAATGTTGTCTTTGTAATACATAATTATTGAGGTAACATGTGTTCAATGGATGCTTGATAATTAATAATGTCTACAAGAATAACTTTTTGCCTCACACTCCACTATATAACCATCCATTCCAGACCTCAATTTAAACTTCCTCCAACCATTATATGCTGGCCTCCACCGCGTGTGTTGTAGTTTATTCTCCTCTAATTTTTTCCCAACAATTGGATACATCTCATTATTTTTCCATTTTCCCATTACTTCTTGCAACCTAACCACGCAAACAATCCTTATAGAGACATTGAGGGCATACTTCTCCAAAACATCAGTTTTCATATTCCTTAACTTAATGTTTGGATCCTTTGCTAACTTTGACTTATATTGTTTTGCTAAACATATACAATTGGCAAGTTTAAGTCTAAAATTTCTAACACATCTATGCTATTTTATAAGGGACTTAATACATAAATAAGCTTCACATTGCAATTTACTAGACCACAATCTCCATGAACCCCCTTAGGAACACCTTATATAAGAAACCAATTTTTGTTAATTTTCACAAATCTCATTGAATATCCTTTAGCGATATCATATGCAATCAAACACTCCTTAAGTTGAAAAATATTAGCAAATCTCATCCATGCCACTAGCTCTTCTTTTGACATGTCCATGCTAGGATTATAAATTTGGTAGTCTGACCCACACCTCTTTGAACCTTTTTCATCTTTAACTAGATGATCATATTCACTGGAATCATCATAGTTACTTTCACACCCATCGCCCCTTTTAATTATTTGTTTTTATTGTTCCCCCATTAATATCCACTTGCTCCTCATTAATATCCACCTACTCTTGATTAATATCCCTCTCTCTCATATTGTTATTATCATAATTCTTAAATGTTTCTACTTGCCTTCTAACTTCAATAAATTATTCATCACTCAAGTTATGATAATACCCATCACTTTATTGTTCTTCACTTTCACCATCCCCGTACCCAACTTCATTTTGTTCAATCACTTCTCCATTCACATTGACATCATCCATTTGCATGCCTTCAATATATAGTTGTCCCCCTTCAGTCTCTATTACATAACTCAATAAAGCCCAAATCCCAGTGTCATTAGAAATTAACTGAAGACCTTTGGAAAGACTTTTACCTATTGAACAATAGTAAATCTTATGCAATTCATTATAACTTGGCCATTCTCGATCAAATCCGTGATGTCATCGTAACACATTTGGTTTAGATCTGCGATGTACATATAAATAATTTGCCCCCATTCATAAGACAAAGTAGATTCTGATGAAAATTTTCCCCCATAGTGGAGTTCAAACATAAATTTCTTACTCATCCTGGTAAGTACTAGAAACCCAAATATAAACATATGATTGTATTATAAATATGAAAGCATAACAAACAAATTTAGTATGTTTTAAGGGTTTTATTCAATGCATTTACAACATTGTTTGAAACCCTAATATACGAAATGTGTTACCCTAACTATCGATTAAAAACCTAACTACATGCATTGTTGAATAAATTATTAAAACCCTCACCTAGAAAGCCTTGCATACAAATTTACCCTCTCACGGTATTTGCATTATTGAATAAACGATTAAAACTCTATTTTGGCTTCCAATTTCAAAGGAATACGAGAAGAGGAAAGGTTCATTTTTCTCGTGAGAGGGAATGTGTGTACTCTTATTTTATCATCATATATATCATGAGACCCTTCATTAAGTTAAATAACTAATGACCGTTAGCAGCGAAAATAAAATAAGAGCACAATGACTATAACACTAGAAAAAAATCAATGGCCTAACTGGAAAAAATTGCAATGTTTGTTAACTATTTGCATAAATAACCCATAAAAATGAATCATTAATTTTTTATGTGAAATTAGACATTATAAGAAACTACTTTGTGGAACCCGACACCGAGGAAATAATCCAAATAAGGAAACCCCTGATACTAAATTCCTAACAATTCCATAGTCACCCATAATACTAAGTCACTTCAAATATTTAATTAGTATATTAATGTGTATTATGTAAGATTTATAAAAGGTTTTAATTCACATAACACATTAACTGTACTTATATGAATATAATGAGTGACACAACATGTCACGCAAAGCAATTTAAATCATATACAAAAAGTACGGAGTATTACAACTTCAGAATTGTGGCATTGGGGAATGTCTTCTTTTATAATTTTAGCAACATTGTGATAGAATGATTCGTCCATCTATTAAGTTTCTTTAAGCCCAAGAGTTTAGTGTAATACCCCGTATTTTTATGTGTATATCTAATTTTATTATGAAATTTATTTTTATTATGAAATTTTGAAAATTTGGATAAATTAATTTAAGGAATAAGATTTAAATCGTAATTAATCCAATTTTTATGATAATAATCACTAGCGTGATGAGAGTTAGTAATTATTGAAATAATATTATGGCCGGATATGAAATACACGACAGTTATGTTATAAATATTTGGGACGCGTAGGGGTCGCGTCACTAGTGTGTATTTGGGGGTTTAAAAAGATAAATTATTTTTGTATAACTCGGTCGACTATTTTGAGTGCGCCAGAGTGTCCGGAAGGATCGAAATAGTCAGAAAACATTACTCAGGTATTTTATTTGGAGTCCAGGGCATTTTAACCCAAAACGACACCTCGGGGGGGTATTTTGGTCTTTTGGAATTTTTGGGTAATTAAATGGACAAAAATTAGGTTTAATTAAAAGACATTTAGGGTTAGTAGTCGTCAGTTTCAACCTATGTGAAAAGAGAGGAAAAGAGAGAGAGAACCAAGGAAGAAGGAGACTCCATTAGAGCCCTAAGCCAAGAACTCAACCTTTCACAACAAAAAGTACACCAGTGCGTAGATTGAGTCAGAAGGATTGTTCCTATACCACTTTCAACCCGCGAATCAGAAGTTCATTTGAAGTCAAGTGATTATCTTTATCTTCTCTTAGCAATTATTACTCTTGTTAACATGTGTTGAGTTTTTAGAACAACTAACACCAAATTTGGGTTTACCTACGATGAAATCGTGTAGGAATTTTAGAAATCTGATGAGGGTTTGCACGTAGAGGATTTTACCCTTAATAGGAATGTGAAATTTGATGAATTAGGCGTTAATCACGAAATAAAAATGGAGTTTTTATAGACAAACAAATTTTGGGTTTAAGTTAGTATGGTTTATGGTAAAATTTGGGAATTTATTTAAATTACATGATGATTAGAAGGATTGGACCCCAAAACTATGCTAAGAAGCGTTCTAGGATGACTTAGAGTAGTTTGGAAACCTTGCAATTGGGTTGTAATGGATTTAGGTTGAGATTTTAGTGGAGAAAATCTGGAAAAATGAATTTTGGAGATGAACTGGGCGACTTCGGAAATTTCATTAGAAGTCCAGCCCGGGTCGTTCGAAAGACCTCGTTCGAATGAGACTTCTAACGAGATTCCAGTAGACCTTCTAACGAGTTTGGTGGTTCGTTTGAAGTACCTTCGTTCGAACGACCCTCATTCGAATGAGATTTTTGGGTCTTCTAACGAGATTCCAGAATGACCCTTTTTAGGACGATTTTTATTCAAACTTCTCGTAGGCTTATTTATATGAGTGTTAAACCAGTATGATCGTCGAGTGACTTATATTAATAATTAATAGTGAGCGGAGAATATGTCGTCCCTCGGATGGTATAAAGTCCATAGAATTAAGGAGGTGCAAAAATACAAGGTAGAGTACACACGAATAAAGTACGGATCATAATAAGAGATATAATATACGTACTGCAAATACTAGACTATGGGAAAGATAATGAATTTTATATAAGTTGTGTGCATGCTTATTGTTAAAAGTATTATGTGTATGACATACCTAGCTACTGGTTATCGAACGGAGGTTAACGCGTTGTGGACGATCGGATCCTGTGTGCCTTCGGGGGATTTAGAGTCGTACCACTAGAGCATGGAATCTAGGTACGGGCTATCAGTGAGAACGATAGTGATGACGGTCATATGGGTGCACAGGTATGTGCGTTGCCTATCGTCTTGGAACTATGTTCGCCTCCAATAGGTGTTTATGTTTTTATTCGTTCTCGAGAGATTGAACCTGTTGTCCTATATGCGTGAGCTTTACAAATGGACTAGATCGCCTAGTATGCGTAGTACTAAGGGGTTTCTCAACCAAGGGTGCAGTATTGCTATATTTATATAAATTAATATGCATACCTGAAGTGAATGATGTGTGTATACCAGAATCTTCTTTGGTGTCTTATGTTGATGACGCTATTTTAACTGTACACTTATGGTATTATCAGTTGGGCAATTAGAAGGATATGAGACTAAACTAGAGTAATCCTAAATCTATCTCGAAATCATAAGTACGTCGGCTTTGAGTTATTTAGGGAGACTTTAAACCATAATATTATAAACTTAGTAGTCAGTCAGGGTATCATGACTAGTATGGGTAATTAAGCTTGTTAGACGTGCACACTAGATCGAGGGGTGAGTATCTCAAGTGAGTACGCTAAGTTAACTTGAAGAATAATTATGATAATTGAATCAATGTAAGCACTTGCTGTTTTAAACTGTTTTCAACTCGGGCTCTGACCCATTTTTCTGTCTATCTTTCTACTGTTCCATTATTTTAGGTGCCCAGCCACAGGGACACTAGCCTTAGGAGACACTATTCAGTCGCCGTGCCGTAGCGGCTGTGGAAGCTGCGGGATTATTGCCAGTAGACGACTCAGCGCATTCTTTCCTTTTCAGCTGTCCATTATGTTGGATATGTCGTCCTTACTTATGTTTACTTTCAGAGATTTAGTCGTTTTAAATTCTCTCTTAGATTTGGTTTCTTTTATTGGATTTATTGTATGGGATTGTTCCTGGAGATGTTTACTCCAGATATTTATTTTACTTCAGTCAGACTTTACTTATGTTACTATGATGCACAGTATTTATTGGTATTCTTTTGGTAGCAGTTAATGACAAGATAAAATTCGGACATCACCCTTTTTAAATATTAGGTGGTTAGTTTTATTAAATTAAAATTTAAGTTTTCGACAGTGGTGCATTATCTGAACCAACTTGATATTCTGAAATTGATTAATTAAGGACTGATCACCCGGTAATTAATTAGGCGGGGTGTCACATTTAGCTACAAATGATAGTTTTTAATGCCATCGAGATAATTTTCATACAACTCCCTTTTTGTCTCTTTTAAAAATTTCAAATATTTTGGCAACTCCTCTTCAGACACCACATTTTGTACATCATGTTCATCATTTCATGTATTTTCCTCCATATGTGGAACCCCCCTTCCCTCCTGAACCAACTTAATCATATTTTCCCTTAAGGAGTGGAACCATCACAAAAAAAGGGAGTTGTATGAAAATTTTCCTAATGACATTATAAAACTGATATGTGCAGTTAACTCTTGTATTTCAAGAAACTTGATGGATGGAAGACTCGTTATTTCACAATGTTCTAGAATTATTAAAGAAGGCATTCCCCAATGCTAAAATTCCAAAGTCCTTTTATCAAGACTACAGTTACATGTTATTTTAAAATTAAGTTGAGACTCTAGATTAGTGTGACATCTGTGGCACTTACATATATAAATCTAATATCGGTAGTGACGTTGACCAAGGCAAGGTGTTTTCCTTTATAACCAAGACTGCAGAGATTTTTTGGTCATTACTTACTGTTTCTCTAATGAAATGTCATACCGAGAAGTGCATTGATGATGGTGTGCTAATACATCTGTAGGCTCTAGTGTTTAGAAATAATTTGATGAGAGAATGCCATCTTTTATGAGTGAAAATCTTAATGTTAGACTTGGGTTTGCAACAGATGGATTCAATTCTTTTAATAATAAGAGTATAGCTCACATCACTTGATCGGTTGTGATCGTTCCCTTTGATGTGTCCCTATGGTTGTGCATGAAACAATCTAACCTAATTTTGTTCGTTCTTATTGACGAAACAAAAGAACCTGATATTAATATGGATGTATTGTTACAACCATTGATTAATGAGTTAAAAAGTTATAGAAAGATGGAATAACTACTTATGGAGTATCGAGTAAACATTTTTTTAATTATGTGCATCGTTGTTATCGATAATTATTAATTTTTTGGCATATGTCATGCTTTCAAGATGGAGCACTAGGTGAATTTTCTTTTCTTTGTTGCAACAAATATCATCAAGTGACCTGAATAAATAATGGTAACAAGTCTTGTTATTGGGTTCACTGTCAGTTCTTACCACCGTGGCATAGGTTTAGGAAAGAGAAATCAGATTTTAATGGCAGTGTTGATATGAGACTGGAGCCATTAAATTATTTGGATCACAAGTTTTCTGACAATTAGATAAGCTCTACATTAATATTGAATACAAGAAGGGAGATATTTTAGAAAGAGGAAAAGAGAACGATTAAAAAAGGAGTGTTCCAAGGAAACAATTGGTATTGTGCCAAAGATGAGACTTAATTTGAAAAAAGAGTGTCTTTTTTTATTTATTATATTGGGAATGTAATTTGATCTGCCATAATATTGTTGTTATGCATATTGAAAAAATATGTGTGATAATATCTTATTTACATTGTTGGACAACAAAGATAAAACAAAATAAAATTTGAAGGAACGAAAAGACCTAGAAGAAAGTGTTGTGGGATGCTAAATTACCAAATGGTTATTCATAAAATATTTTGAGATGTGTGGACCCTTAAGAGCGAAGTATGTGAGAACTTAAGAGTCATTACAATCACATTCTAATGCAAGAGCTACTTCATATATCTCTATAGAGGATGCTACTAAAGCATTAATTGAATTAAGCAATTGCTTTTCAATATTATGATCGAGTGTAAATAATGCAACTAATTTAGAAAATTTGAAAATCAATTAGCTCTTACACTTTGCAACCTTGAGAAAATAGTCGAACTAAGAATTTTTTTATGTGATGAAGAACTTACTTATACACTTGGATAATGAATCACTAATTGTTGGTGCATTCATGTACCATTAAATGTATCCAAATGAAAGGTATTTGCATATTCCAAGACTCTTTATGAGAAATAGTGCTCATCCCGAGGCCCCAATTACTAAAGATTTTATTATGGAATAATGTAAGAATTTTTGTTCGAGGTAGTTAGATGATGATCTGGAAGACAAGTTTAATCGTCAATCTAGGAAGGGTGATGGAGGTAGTGACTCTTTTTTGTAAGAAATAAAGAATTTATTCAATTAGCAAGAAAAGCCCTACCTAGATGGTCGTGATGTGGGTAAAATACTACAATTTCACTTTGATTCGTTAACTTGTATACAAGTGCATTGGTATGTTCTTACTAACACTGACGTTGTTGAACAATTCATCGAGTAAGTTGTGCATTTCCCTCAAATGCACACATTGTCGAACTTGCGAAAAAAAATTCCTCTAGTTTCAAAGCCACATTATGCCCAACGTCCTCATAATGAGTATTTCCACACATGGTTTAAGGATCATGTAAATAGGTTTATACTATTTTAGTATTTTAATTATATTTTGAAATCATAATTTTCTTCTTTATTGAAAGGTTAGGTGGATGATTTGTCAAAAATGTCCATTTATCTAGCCAAATATTGAGTTTCGCACTGGGTTCTATGGATGATGTATTGATCTTGAAATCTTACATTATCAAGGGGTTTCAATTTTGAACAACGATAATTGATATTCATCGAACAACTCAGGATAGTGAAGTTATTTTAAAATCTAAATAAATGAGTTATGTTAGTCAAAGAGACTGTAACCCTCTTTTAGGAGATGTTACTTTCTATGGACAACTGGTATACACTATTAAAATCCAGTATTATAATGGAAAAAAGTTATATTATTCAAATGTAACTGGATTGACAATCGATTAGGGAAATGAGTAGATGAGTTTAACTTTATACTAATAAATTTCAAACACTTGTTGTACAAAGATAATCAATCGAGTGATGATCCTTTTATCCTAGCATCCCAAGCGGAACAACTGCGGTACGTGCAAGACCCTTTGGAACTACAGTGGAAAGTAATTGTTCAAATGATGACTAAAAAGAGGTTTGATGGGTATTCGACTACGAAAGATGAATTAAAAGTTCATTTAGTCAAGACATTTAGTATGTAAGAGTTATAACATAATCAAAACATATTTTGAAAATGGTTCAATAATTGACACCTCTATGTATGATGGCGAGGATGGAATGGATGAAGAATGAGGATGGATAAATTGTAAATTAAATTACATATGTAAGAACTACTACATGTGTTTCTCTTATATTTATTATACGATTTGTTATATTTTATCAAGGTTTACCGTAACTAGTTAACCGTATTCTTATTATTACAATAAATAATCATATATATTGTGTTTTTGTAATAGATTCATCTAAACGAGGATATATGATAGATTTCCCACACATATCATCATATGAGTTACACCTAATATTACATTCACTTATTATGATTATACGAAATTGTTTTCGGTTCTCACTACACCAAAATACTCAAATAGGCACCCTTTAAGCGGCTAGCCTTGTCACGGTCATTGACCGTGACAAAAAAAAACATGTGTTTTTTTGTCATGGTCAATGACCGTGACAAGGTCGTGACAATACCGAAAAGTTATCACGGTCAATGTCCGTGACAATTCTGTCAGTAAAAAACCCTCCCTCTTCTTTTTTTCCCACCGATTCTATTCCCTCCATTTCTCTATCTCTCTCTCTAGCGAATGCTCACTTTCTCTCTCTACAACTTTGGTATGTTTTCTCTCTATATTTCTCCTTCATTTATGTATATGTGCGTGTGTATATATGTTTGTGTAAATGTGCGCGTGTGTGTGTGTAGTGTATATATGCATGTGGTTGGGGGGGGGGGGGGAGGCGGCAGGGCTGGGGGGAGGGGAGGGGGTGTATGTGCATGTGTGTGTGCGTGTATGTGTGTGTGTTTGTGTGTGTATATTTGCGTGTGTATATATGTGTGTGTGTGCGTATGGTGGGCAGGGGTAGCGGGGAGGCAGGGGGAGGGGGGAGGGGGGTGTATATGTGCGTGTGTGTGTGTTTTTAATTAAATTTTTATTGATTTATTAGATATTGCCCCTCATATTGTAGTGCCCCTTGTAAAAGAATTTATTGATTTAATATTGATTGGTTGTTAATTTTTTTTGCAAATTAATAATTGGTGCCCCTTTCATATGCAAGTAGGATTGCCCCTCATTGTAAATTAGTAAATTAATAATTGTATACTTTAATTGTTAGTTTAATTGATGAAAAGAATTAATTGAGTAGATGAATTAGAAAGAGTACGGGATACACATTTGTTGTTGCCATTGCGGTTGGATTATAGTGAATCGATGTTGGGTTGGTTAATTTTAAAAGTGGCATGACCACTGGATTATTGTTCATATGGGGGTGGGATTTTTCAACTTTTTTTGAAAATTACTTTGTATAACGAACAATATATATATAGTATGATAATTAAATTAAACATACTTGAAATTACATGTAGTGCACATAGATACTAGCCTTCTAGTTCTTATGCGTATGCATTCAATATCCCTTAGACCCGTTTGAGAGTTATTACCCCTGTAATGAGATCTCTCGAATTGTCCCGTTTGGACAGTTTGGGACTGCATAATTTATGTATAATAATATTCTTAGTGGTTTAAAGTTGTTACTTACGGAGGAAGTCTTGCAGTCGTATCCTAATGTTCTCTGGGTACATACTCGATTGACAAGTGTGACTGTTATTTCAATTGATCAATTGAAATAACACTCACACTTGCCAATCTACGTCGTGTACTTGGAGAACTACAGGGATATGCTGTCAAATTTTTCTCAAATCGTAACAATGTGCATGAGTTGTTAAGTATATTACAAAAAAATGCGGTCTTGAATGGGATATGACCACTCACCCTTTAGAGGAGATGGAGGAAATAGAAATTTCTATTATAAATTGAATTTGAATTTGAAATTTAAAAATCGAATATAAATAAGACATGCATTACTCCGGCTGGACGTCTTACACCGAGGTGGAGCATAGGATGATGGTAAGATTTAATTTTTCTATAACTACAGAAATATATTATTTTGCATTATTTTACTTTGCGGGGCCGATACTAATTTTACTTTATTTTATTTCAGGGGACAGGGAGTGGTCCTGGGGATAGGCCACATATGCTCGATACTTATGTGGTTATTCGGACGAAGAAGGGGAAGGAAAAGGAGGTGTCCCCGAGCGTCGCGGCCACGATTGTAAGTAATCCGACAGTTTACTTGTTGTTAATTACATTATAATTTTTTTCTTTACTTATTTTACTAATCATGTGTTTTTTGTCATTTCAGACAAATCTTAAGGAAGTGCATGAGTCGCAGTCTGATGCCGACAAGGCATCTTTGTCCACAGACGCACTCAGCCAAGTGCTTGGCGCTGATCACAAGGGGAGGACAAGGGGGGTGAGCTCGCGGGTGGCCAAATCTAAGATCATCGGATTGGAGACGAGCGACACTGGATTGGCTCGAACGGTGGACTTGCATGACGCGAAGTTGTCCCGTTTGGATGCGACGGTCCAAGATATGCTCTCATTCATGAAGCGTTTGTTGGGCGGAAATCGTAAGGGGAAAGGGAAGGAGAATGTGGTGGAGGAGGAGGTGCATGATGACGAGGATGTGTACCTCGTTGCTTCATCGCCGACACATGTGGACTTTGATGATCCACTCCCCTATTTGGCTCCCTTCGACCGACCGATATCGACACTTGGTTGGCCGAGCGTGTTTTTACTGGACATATTTGATGGCCAGCGGATAGGACGGGGGTTGAGGGACCCAAATACCATCCAGGGTATGTCAGTTCATGGACGTTTTCTTCAAGACATCGAGTCCAAGGTGCTCGTCACGCATGTGATACCCGGGAAGGAGAACTCTCATTTGTGGTTGCGCGAACAATGCGGCATGATGTATATTGCTGGGTGTGTCAATTCGTATATCGTGTGGCCTACTCACCGCCTCAGAGCTAACCTTACCCCAGACATGTAGTGACATTATTTGAATTGAATTATTTTAAGTTGTTACATTTGAATTATATTTGGATTATATCGTGATGCATATTGTTTTGAATGTATATTTGCATTATCTCTATTTTATTTGGATATATGATGTTTGAACAGGTCCAACGTTGCTATAACAGGTACAAATATACTGCTGGGCAGTGGCCATACTGCCCAACATATTTTTTTTCAATTCTATCCAGAATTATCACGGTCATTGACCGTGACAATTCTTTAAAGAATGTCACGGGTTTGTCACGATTTATGACCGTGACAAAACTTGTCAAGGTTATTGACCGTGACATGCCCGTGACAATTCTAATGAACTTGTCACGGTCAATGACCGTGACAAGTCCGTGACAACAAAAGTTGTCACCCTCATAATTGTCACGGTCATTGACCTTGACAAGTCCAACTTGTCAAGGTCAATGACCGCGTGACAATTCGGCAGATTTAGTGTAGTGTCTATAAATAATAATTGATAATATTTAATTTTTCTTTCATAATAAAGATTTTAAGAAAACATTCTCTTTTTTGTCACAAACTCGTATTGGCATGAACCAAACTCATGAAAACACACACTCATAGTGGCATAAACAAACAAGTAACAGACCTACAAACTAATAGTTACACAAACACAATTAACATGTTGTCATAATGGCACAAATATGTCGTCACATACACAAACTCACTCTCATACACCCATAAAAATGTATACATACCAAAACTTACAAACACCAATAAAAATTGAAAACACAACCCTCTTTGATTAAGAAACATTATATCACAATCCCCTTCCCTTTAAGAAATGGTGAATATTAATTATAAAAATTTATAAATGTCGACCATACTATTTCGTCACTACTGATGAATTGAAAATTATCTTTTCATAATGCTCATTACTTTTTGTATATTATGACGATGATGATAATGTTTTAATAAATAAAAGTTGATTGAGTCTGTTACTATTTTTTAAAATTGTAGTATGAATTTTATTATGTGAATCGGTAGAAGGGATATTAAATTAGTGGTTTATTGTTGGTTGTTGAGACTAAGGTGTTGTTTATTTTTACCTCTTAAGTCTGAATCTGAACTTAAGAGGTACGAAAAAGTGTTTGTTTTTTCAAAATGATTAAGAGACTAACGACTATATTTGACTCTTAATGATTAAAAGGTAGAGTTACATCTGAAGTTTGAATCTGAAGTCTGAATCAGTCTAAATACATTCATTCAGATGTACATTCAGACATAAAAACAAACATATTTTTCAGATTCAGATTTCAGACTTCATATTCAGTCTTCAAATTTCAAATTCATTCTTCATATTAAGATAAAAAAAAAAACGCAACCTAATTTTGATAATCTCATTTGGAAGGGTGATTCCAAATGCGCTTAGTCTCTAATGTCTTCCCTAAATCAAGATTCGGGGAGAACTCCAAACAAATCATTCGCAACTATTCTGGGCGAACCAAGCCTCTTCGCTTAGTGGTATAAGGTTGTCACTGAAACAGTGTTGGGGGTGGATTGGGTTTGGTTCCTAGTTTGATTCTTCACACTGTTAAAATAATGTTTAGTCAGCGAAAGCCACGAACTGCGAATAGAGATTAGTCGAGATGCGCGTAAGTTGATCCGGACACCTCATCATATGCTACAAACACAAGAGCAGGACTGTATATATATATATATATATATATATATATATATATAGAGAGAGAGAGAGAGAGAGAGAGAGAGAGAGGCAGACTCCTGTGCACACTAAGTTTGCACATTACTTGTTTAAAGTAGTAAAAAAAATATTTTTGAGTACTGGCGCACACCAATTTTTTTATGTGATATTTTAACATTTCAACGGACTCACATAAAAAAAATTAGATGAAAAAAACTTTTTTTGCTATTTTTAAAAAATTGGTCAAACTTTCGCAGTTTTTAAAGGGCTTAAAAGCATAGAAAGTTTGACCGATTTTTTAAAACTAGCAAAAAAAGTTTTTTTGAGCTGATTTTTTTTATATGGGTTCCTTGAAATGTTTAAATATCACACAAAAAAAATCAACTCAAAAATATTTTTTTTACTACTTTAAAAAAGTAATGTGCAAACTTAGTGTGCACAGGAGCCTGCCTCTCTCTCTCTCTCTCTCTATATATATATATACAGTCCTGCTCTTGTGTGGACTAGTCCGCATTTTAAGAATGCGGACCGAACACGTGTCACCTGACGGTGATCCAGAAAAGAGAGAGAGTGTGCCTATAATTTAGGGGATAATTTCTAGGCGCACCGTTAGGTGACACATGTTCGATCCGCATTCTTAAAATGCGGACTAGTCCGCACAGGAGCATTATTTTATATATATATATCCATATAATAAGATAGCATAGTTTTTGAAATCCCAAAATATAAAAGCACAATAAGAGCCTGGATTAGTTTATAGAAATAAAGGGTCCAGATTAAACCTCCGATTTTCATTGTCCCGCCCAATTTTCAATAGCCCGCCCAAAAACACACCTCGATTAACTCACCGGCCTCTCTCATCTGTTCATCTATCATCACTCTCTCTCCCACTTCTCTCCCCTCCACGTTTCACACATCACACTCTCTCCAAAAACACAACATATCCACTTCTCTCCAAAAACACACCTCGATTAACCCCAACATATATGTTCATCTATCATATTTTAATTCCCCAAAAAGAAAAGAACGAGATTTCCACGGCTAGATGGCTCACACTGGTGAAATCCGACTTTATGCAATATTTTTTAGTAGATTTATCTTATTATGTTTGTTTAATATTTATTTTACTTTTTCATATATTTTCTCTATTACAATTTACGAATCTCTTGATTTTTTGCCTATACTGTAGTGCCTGATGAATAATCTATCAACCCATTACCATTTATGGAGCTCCCATCATTTGTATGGTATGTTGCTTTACAAAATTGGGTATACTCTTCTCTCTTACGCTTCTCTATCATAATATAATTTCATTTTAGGGTTTCAGATAAGTGCTCTTTGGGGCTTCAAGTGTTATGGTTTTGGTTGAATCATTTTTTTTTTGTGGATTTTGGATTTATGATCTTTGTGTATTATGTTGAAGAGTATATGGGGGCACGAATTTTAAGTTTTGGCTTCAATTTTGAAGATCTAAGGGTATGCTCTCCCTCATTCTCCTTTGTTATCTTTCTCCTTTGTTGTTATCACGACTTTTTTTTGGTCAATCTGAGAGGGTTTCATTTTTTAAAAGGAAAAAAATATGGTTAAAATAATGGGCTTTAAATTTCCATTATTTTATTTTTATTATTATTATTATTATTATTATTATTATTGTTTTGTAGATTTATCTCATTGTTTTAAATTACTTTTTCTCTGAACATTTGCCACCATACGAACAGAAAAAAAAAAATTGATTTTCGTGTTCAAAATTGAGTTTTATTTCGTTAGTCAAAGAGAGCTGTTGGGATGTCTAGCTTTAATTTGTTTTGTGGTTAAGAATTGAAGGAGCATTTAGGATTTTTTGTTGTAATGATTTGACAGTACATATATGTTGGGGTTTTCACTGTTTAGTAAAAGAACCTGTTGTTAAAGTTTTGGATTTTATCATTGTTCTCATATTCAAATAATGTGATCCAATTTTTATGTAAAGAAAAATAAAAAATTTATATACATCGGGTGGTGACAATTTCAAGGAGTAAGACTGCATTAAATTAATGCAAATTGTCGTTTGTTTGTTTTTACACAGTTTTTGGTAAAACATCTTTCATATTTGAAATATGCTTACTTGGTAACAGTTATGTGGCTAATTAGTTTGGTATATTAGTATTTTTCAAATTTTATGTATTCTTTTTGTACACTTATTTTGGTAACAGTTTTAAGTAGTTAATAACTTTGGTGTATTACTATTTTTATTTCAATTTTCTGTTTTCTTTTACTACATTAAAAGAAGTATTGCCAACGTTTTTGTATCTTTTCCTACATTAAAAGAAGTATTGCAAACAGTGTAGGTAACACCACTCCAGTGAACTACCGTATGATAATGTTCATTGTGATTCTTCATCCAATTTAGACTAAGTATTAGTATAATTACTTAACAGAATTTGCAAATCCCTTGACTAATTAAGGGTTATGTTTCACATATTGACTTTAGTTCAGTTCTTTAGTTGCGTTTTATATTATGTTATTTTTTTAAAATTGGAATCTTTCTAATGACTTGAGTAGTTAAATTATTGGAGATACATTTGTTGTGGTTTAAGAGAAAAATAGAGTAATGGTGAGGTGACTAAATTTTTTCGTTTAATTATTTGTAGGATTGTTATATTGTATGATCAAACATGAGTAATGCAATTTCTTTATATGTACTAAGGTTTGGATTTTTCTTTATTTTATTTTTTAAAATTTTTAGTTGATGTTAGTCATTGCCTAACATAATTAATATTTTGTAAAACTTGGTAACTTTAGTGTTGATCTAAATTTTGTCTTTAACTATCGGTGGGCTTTTATAGGTGTAACATAATTAATATTCCGTTTTTTTTTAATTACACTTTTTGATTTTCTCAGCTGCTCATGTGGAGAGAAGTGGGGCTGACCAGCATGGATGGTCATGGAGCTAATACTTGATAGTGGAAGAACAAATATGGTAATGGAAATTTAATTAATTGTCCTTTTTATTTTTATTTTTGAGATCACTACTCTTTTGAATGAAAGGTTCTCAGAGTAGGCAGTGAGACTTCACTCTTCAGATCCAGCATTTTGACATATTTGATCCCACTTCTTAGATGCAGGTGATCCAATCATGTTAGTTTTTTTTCCTCTCAATGAACCGACCCCTTTTTGGTAATGATATTGAGTTTTCCTTCTCCTTACCAATCCTTTCATCTTCTAATTCTTTCTTTCCCTCTATTTTCCTATAAGTGGTTCGTTATTCCTTCACTATGAAGAGGATCAAATTTTCAGTTTTAACATGTTACAATTGAAACCCATTTCTTAACAGTGGTTAATTCTTCAATGTTATATGTTACCTCCCTGTTTTATTCTTGATGTTTTTTTTAAACGAACCATCGGAGCTTAAAATTTTCACAAGTCATGCATGTGAAAATGCTTCTACAAACATATAACATGCTAAATTTTATATGACTACCAAGCCATCGGTTGCATTTGAAAGCCGATTCTCATGTAATTCTATTGTGAAATATTAACCAAAGTGGGGGACTTGGTAATGGAACTTGATTAATCATCACTCAGCTGCCAGAAGGGATAATAGAAGAAAAAGTCACCAGTGATTCACATGTTGGTTCAAATGTTTTTATCCCTGGAATTTTAACGTCGTCAACGGATAAAAAATGTCCTTTCATGTTAAAACCTCGCCAATTCCCCATTCGTTAATGTTTGGCCATGACCATAAAAAAATCCTAGGCCAAACTGATTTTATTCTTTACATTTTATTTTTCACTTTGCTTTCAGTCATCTTTCAATGGTTTGTATTTATGTAAACTCTTCATCAGTTTGGAAACTGTTCATCAGTTTGTTAGTGCTATTTAATTTTTATTTATGTAAAACTTCATTCACTTTCTTTTTAGCTGATACTCCATATTAGTGTTAACTATAGGAGCTGCCGTTGCTAGGAATTATAGCTTCTCTTTATTCTTGGAATTATTTCTTCTCTTTATTCTTGGAATTATAGCTTGCTATACTGGGATTTTGTTAAAGCGTTGTTTGGATAGTTTCCCTGGGATTTTGTTAAAGCGCTGCTTGCTATACTGGGATTTTGTTAAAGTTAACAACCTATTTTTTGTGTGCCTTCTTCCTTTACCTATTACTATCAATTGAGATTAAGGTGTATCTATTTACATTATTATTACACATACATTTGCCGTCAATGTAAACACACGGTCATATTATAAAATCTATAATCAATATGTGTATGTTATTTTGAGCACTAAGTATATATCTATGACAATAAATTTAATAAAATATAGGGATTTCATTCAAAGATATTCACATTACAAAACCAGTAGGGTAAGAATCAATTCAGCCTATTTACAAATATGACTCATTTATTTTGTTTGATATTTCATCTGCAGATATGTCAGCTTATGGAAGCATTAGCAGCAATAGTGGTTGTTGGATCATACATGGGTAAACTAAGTTAGGAATTTATTTCCCCCTTTTTGGACTCAAACAATTATTTTAAGAGAAAATTTTCTGATAACAACATTGTGATCTCGAAACTATCAATTTTAAGAGAAAATTTGCTGATAACACCATTATTTTAAGAGAAAATTCCCCCCCTACTCAAACAATTATTTCATGTCTTAATCGAAACTATCAATCGAAACATCTAAACTGTCTATTATAGAAATGTAAACTCTGTTTTATGTGTGGTTGAAGAGCAGCTACATTGAAGAAGGCACTGCCAACTATTACCGAGATTTTTGATAGCGAGAAGGAGGAGGACAATGATGATGATGAGTTCAGTGATGACGACTTTGATGTGGTTAGTGAAGAGAAAAATAAGGGGGGGGGAGGGAGAAAACCAGCAGTAGCAACTGCCACACCACCTGCCAGCAGTAGCAGCAAAGAAAAGGGCTAGGTAGATTCTGATAGTGGGGGATCACGGACAGGTTGAAACCGGCAGAGAAATAGGGGATATCACCTGAGAAGAAAGTGAGGAAGATGAGATCTTCTCCATATAACTAGAATAGTGGCTCTCTATTGTGAAGGATCTCTATTGAGTAGCCCGATAGTGAGGAGAAAATAGGTGGATCAAATTCTACTACTGCCGGTGCTGAATTTGTGAATGAAATTATGGCGGCGCCCAGAGTTAGACCACAAAGGGTGAACCGTGCCAACTACATCTACAACAACTTGACCAAGTCGGTAACTTATATCTACAACATCTTGACCAGTTTGGCTAATTACAGCGACATCAACTTAGCTAGCTCGGCCACTACCAATTACAACCACTTACAATTGTAGAAGCTTGGCTAGCTAGGACATTTTAATTATTTTTTTTCTCTTTTAACCTCTCTTTGGGCGTTGAAAAGTGTGTACATATGCATTAGTTTCTCAAATTTGACACCTCTACATGTTGTAAACTTTATTTTATCGTTGTAATAGGAATGGTTTGTATTATTTGTGGTGCTTTTTAATGATTTTTTTTCTTAATTAGTTTCGTTCCTTTTGTATTGTTTATTTTTTTTCATTCATTGAAGATGTAGACGGTTATGTTCTTAGTTAGATGTGTGGCTCCATAGTCAAAAGTGAGCAATGTTGTCGTTTTACGATTATGTACTTTCGAAATTTTTTCCGTTTATTGATTACATACTATAGAAATTTTCGTCGTGCCTTCAGGCACGGGTATCCGCTAGTATATATATATATGTGTGTGTGTGTGTGTGTGTGTGTGTGTGTGTCTCAATCAAGGCTCCGACGCCCTCCAAGGGTGAACAAGCAATACCCAACTTGAACTTGAAACCCTATCAAAGCCCCTCAAATTTTCCTTGGTTGGTGAATTCTCGTTTAGCCTCCTAGCTCTGGAGATAATAAGGAAAGCATTTCATACCATCTCTTTGAAGTCTGACTTCCACGTTCGTCTTTTAGAAGAAAAACACATACTGATCCGTTCACACTGGGAGGAGGATTTCTTGAGAATGTGGCTAAGAAATCAATGGTATATTCACAAAGAACCCATGAAGACTTTCAAATGGACATCAGAGCTAATGAACATCCATCTTTTGCTCCAGTCTGGATAGGTTTGCCTTACCTCCCACCTCATCTGTTCTCCAAAGCTTTTATCTTCTCGATTGCTAACCTGATTAGCATGCCTATTAGAAATGATGAATCGACTGCAAACCTTGCTAGACCCAATTATGCTAGGGTGTGCATAGAGGTTGACATTTTAAAATCGTTACCCAAACGGGTTAGGATTGTATGAGATGAGAAGGGGTTCTTGCAAGCTATTGAATATGAAAATATTTCGGCCTTCTGCCAATTCTGTGCTAGGCTACTCCATAAAGATTTGGATTGTTGGAGGAATGAACCGAAACAGGGGTACAAGAATTAGCAGAAAATAGAAATGTGTCTTTGGTCAATAAAATGACAAACATAAAGGACACTTGCGCATGATAGACTCTCAAACACAGCTCCCCATTAATTTAGGCGCACTTTGGTTGCGCAAATTATTTGATTATGTAAATTGGTTCGTTGTGAATTAGTGAATTGTAAATGAGTGAATTTGAAATGAGTTAAATTTAATTTTACACAATTAATGGGTCAATTTGTAAATGGATCAATTTATTAATGATCCAATTTACAATTTTGGAACAACTAAACGGGGCCTTAGTCAATCGTCCCCACCCCCAACACAAGGATCCAACTGAGGCTGCTGATTTTGGACAATCTCACTCAGCTAAGCCCCACGAATAGGGGACAGAATTAAACACTGAGTTGATTGCTGAGATGGAAACAATCACCCAGAATTGTGCTAAGGCATTTTTTTCTAACTGATCCACATGCCATTAGTAGCCAATCCTCTCTGGACAGAGTGCGGAAGCCTGACTTGCCTCATGGTTTAAACTCTGCCCAAGCAATTAAGCTCAGTGATCAGGAGATCGAATCTTCAATTGGCAACTCAGACTTGGGGCATTGGATGGACCTGGATCTGTCCCCCCCCACCCCCACCCCCCAAATCCTAATCCCCTATCCTCCTAAACATCAATGGCAAAAATTAGAATGTGTTAACGTTCTTAATTTGTCACCCCACAAAATTTCAAGAGTCTCAAATGAATCTATCAATAATAATTGGGCTCCCTTATACACTTCAGATACAGATAACGAGTGCAATAGCATTATTACCAGCACTCAAGACCTTACGGAGTTCTCTACTACTCTAGTTGTGAAGTATACTTTTCTACAAAATCAAAGCTTTGATGGCTTCGTTATTGTGAAGAGTAAATGTGGAAAAAAAGTCTAAATCCCATAACCCAGCTATACTCACGGATACCCAATGCTTTAAACTCCAAACTTCCCCAATTCTTAGAGCCCAATTTTGGAATGCGAGAGGAGTGGGGAATAAATCCACCTTTAGAAACTCAAGTAATTAATCAGGAAACATAATCTAGAAGTGTTAGTCATCTTAGAACCTAAAATCGACTCTAGTAAGCTGCCAGGCCTTTACCACAGACTAAATTTTCATGATAGGATGTCTAATATTTGTAGCTCCATTTGGATCTTGTGAAAACTTGACTGGGATGTGATTCCTATTGCCATACCCGACCAATTCATTTCTACCCAACTAAAGCAAAATAATTTACCAAGCCCTTTCCATCTTATGGTTGTCTATGGCAGCTATGATAGACTTGTCCGACGAGAGCTTCGAAATGGTATCATGGACTTGGCCAACTCTGTAATTAATCGTATGATTATTGAGGGGGATTTTAATATTTTGATGGAGAAATCTGATAAATTAGGAGGCAACATTATTAATCGAGTGGAAGTTGATGACTTCAAACAATAGGTTGCTTTAGCTGGACTAGTCGAAGTCGAGTTCACGAGATCCTTATACTCTTAGTGCAATAATAGGCAGGGTAGCCATAAAATTTGGGAAAGGCTTGATCGAGTTTTGCGTAACGCTTCTTGGAATAATCTTTTTTAGGTATTTAAGTTGGATCCTTTATAAAGACTTAACTCGAATCACTTGTCATTACTCCTTTTGTTGGTTCTGGTTAAGGATTTTTCCCCCGACAATTGAACTTTCAAAATATGTGGGCTAAACATCACTCATTCACGGATTTGGTGGGGCAGGCCAGGAATCTCATCGGGGATAGCCCTCTCATATATAGATTTTGCCAAAAACTTAAGACTTAAACACTCCCTATGGAGATGGAATATAGACGTGTTCAAAAATGTTTTCCAGTCATTAGGCATGCTGAAGACATTCTTCTTCTGGAAGAATTTGCTTTGCAAACTGACTTCTTTGAGGCAGCCTTCATCGCTAGGAAACATGCAAAGGCAGTTTTGCAACCGGAACTCGCTCAGGAAGAGAATTTTTGGCGCCAAAGCTCTCGGGTGAAATGGATATCTAAAGGGGATTTTAATACCAAATTCTTCCAATCTCTGACTAAGAAAAAAGCCAACAAGTCAACCATTGTCAGTCTAAGGAATGCTTAGGATACTTGGTCCTCGGATCCAATTGAGATTAAGGACACTCTTAGCAATTATTTCCAAGACTTACTCAATTCTTGGAACGTGATTGGGATGACAATTGCTTAGATATGATTTTTCAGCTGATTACCTCAGAGAACAATGCCAAATTGACTCGCAGCCCCATTATGGCAGAGATAAAAAAATGTGTTTCTTTAGTATGGATGCATCTAGTTCCGCAGGCCCGAATACTTTTAATGGGGTTTTCTACTAATCGGGTTGGGAAATCATCAAAATGGATCTCTATCAGGCTATAAAATCTTTCTTCTGGGGTCATACGATGCCTAGAGGACTATGAAGCACGGATGCGGCGATTCGAAATTTTTTGAAAAAATAGGGTGCGGGTGCAGCAAGAAAAATAAATTAATATAATCTATAAATTATTATTCTTTATTTTATATATATATATATATATATATATATATATATATATATATCAATTTATAGAGTTAGAAAACATGCACCATAATAAAATCAACAACTAAATATGAACAATGATTAAATTATAATTGAAAATTAAACTAGCAGGAGCATCAACTAAGTACCAGAAGAAAAACATCATATGATTCATGTACCAATTGTTTAGTAGAAGGATTTACAAATCAAAACACTATATATGCATCGTCAACTTCTGAGGTGAATCATAACAAAAAGATAGTTTTACAAGAACAAAAAATACCCTCCCACCCTTTAACACCATTTCAATAGTCATATAACTCAACTTAAGTTTTTTATTTTGTTTTGAAAACAGGCCCAAAACTTTTACACAACTTACTTTTTATTAAAAAAATGAATCCAGAAATGAATCCTTGCCGAATCCGAAACGAATCGGGAAAAAAAAATATTTTTTCCCTACCGATTCTTCTTGGGTGCGAATCGGGGCCGAATCGGGGCAGCACCCGCACCTCAGAAGAATCGGATTCGGACTCGAGGCTATTTTTGAAGAATCGGTGCTTCATAGCTAGAGGATGAACCAATACTAACATCGTGCTCAAAACTCCTAACCCAGCCAAAGGCGAGGACTTTAGGCCTTTCAACTTATTTAACTTCTCCAATAAAATTATTTCCAAGATTCTGGACAATCATTTAAGCTCCTTCCTGCCCGTCATCATCTCGCACAACCAGTCTGGTTTCATAAAAGGGAGGTACATTCATGACAATATTCTTCTAGCCCATAAGCTCATGTCTAGTTTTCATAAAAAGGTCTGTGGTAATAATGTCCTCATCAAACTCCATATGTCCAAAGCATCTGACCGTCTCTCTTGGAGATTTCTTATCAAAGTTCATAGTGTTTGGATTGTGAGGTTTGGATTGCCATGATATGGAAGTCCGTTTCTAACTGTTGGTTTTCCATCTTGATTAATTGGACCCCTCATGGATTCTTCTAGTCCATCATGGGTATTAGGCAGGGAGATCCCATTTCCCCGTAGTTGTTTGTTATTTCAGCAGATATGTTGAACAGGGGTATTGACTTTCCGATGGTGCTATCATTTGTTGCCTCTCCTTTGCAAATGATGTCCTGATTTTTACTAATGGTGCTAAATCTTCCCTCTCAAGCCTCGTAAGATTAATCTTCCAATATGAAACTAACTCCGTCCAGGTGTTTAATCACTCTAAAAGTTGTTTTGTCATCTCAGATAAAGCCCCTATTTATAGACGTTCAATTATTGCTAGCACCACTGGATTCACTTAGAATTAGCTTCTGATCACATACTTGGGTGTCCCTTTTTATGTCGGTAAAAAGAAGAGATCTCTGTTGTCATCTATGGTAACTAACATTTTAAATAAGCTTCATTTGTGGTGTTGCAGGCTCCTTTCTCTGGCAGGTTAGCTGCTTCTTATTAACACTGTAGCTCAGTCCATGGCGTTCCAACTTCTTTCACCCATGACCCTCCTGACTCGGGGATCCTTGATCTGGAAAAGGATTTTGCCAACTTTTTGGGGGACAGTGATGGCCCTCATTTCAAGCGCCATTGCTTAAGTTTGCCAAAACTGGAGAGTGGACTTGGAATCTGCGGCTTTAGAGAGATTATTTACTCTTAATCATGTAAATTATGGTGGAATATAGCAGAGAACAAATCTTAATGGGCCAACTTTATGCAGAATAAATATTGCATGGGGCTATTATTAATTCTTGTATTTCCAACACAAGCTCTCACACCTGGAAGCGTATGCATAGGGTTTTAGCTGATATTGAGGACCATTTCCAGACCACTCTTGAGTTGAGGTGGACACCGAATCCTAATGGAAGATTTTTGAATACTTTGGCTTGGGATTTGATGCGTCAGAATTAGTGTGTGCAATTTAGCTTCAGCTATATTTGGGACATTAGGATCCCAAAATAGACTTATATTTTAATGTGGAAGATGCCCTATAAGATTATCCCTTTAGATTCTGCTATCTTTTTTTTGGTTTACACCAGGGTATCCACTAGCGACTTAGTGACTAATCCCTTCGCTGATTTGTAGGCACCTCGATGGGTGGGACAGCTAACCCAGAGATTTAAGGCTGCTACATGCCCAAGGCGGGGATCAAACCCCCGACCCTTGGATAAGGGAGGAAGAGCCCCTTCTGCTATGAGGAAGCTAAAAATTACTCTAGTTTCTAAATGGCATTGTTGTATAGATGGGCATATTGAAGACTTTGACCATTTATATGTCTTGAGTGACACTGCTTCTCAAATTTGGTCTTATTTCAGAGGTTATTGGGTATCAGAGGAGACAGTAGTCTGATCCGGTCTACGCTTATGGGTTGGTGGATGTGACAACCTGCCTACTAAAATAATAGGTGGCCAGCCCAATACTCTAATAATCACAGGAATCATTGATGGTCCATCCTCAGCATCACTGTCGAATAAAATAATAGCACGAGATAACCACCAATCATTTTAGGAAATGGACTGTCAAATTTAAAATTTTGAAAATAAAAGAAAAACACTTAGACAATCCCATTTGCAAAAACGGTGGATACCAAAATTCAACGGATAAAGAGTGACAATAAATAAATAATCACCGAATAAGCTGTCGGTGAACAGACCAATACAAATAATTACACCGAGTATTACACATTAAACATTACATTATAATAAATGTGTGCAATGCTTTGGGCCACACGCCCGAATAAATAAACTGAACATGACTAGAGTACAATGGAAAGAAGCGTCTAATACAAATAACCTACAACATCCGCAATATGCCGTAGCTCCATGACAACCGGAATGGAAATGTAAATACGGGTGTCCATGCGGTAGAGCACCTGTACGGCAAGGAGCATATGCAGAAACAAAGAAATATAGACGGGTCAGGGCCCGGTTTGATATGATTCCCATGTGACTAAAACGCATGATAGTTGAGTGCGTAATTCTCTCGCAGTTAACATAATATTTCTCGCCTCTCCTTCTAAAAACACAACCTAGCGCAATATCATGAGATGCTCCAGTTAACTCAAGTACTAACGGCGGTTGTGTTTTTAGAAGGAGAGGCGAGAAATATTATGTTAACTGCGAGAGAATTACGCACTCAACTATCATGCGTTTTAGTCACATGGGAATCATATCAAACCGGGCCCTGACCCGTCTATATTTCTTTGTTTCTGCATATGCTCCTTGCCGTACAGGTGCTCTACCGCATGGACACCCGTATTTACATTTCCATTCCGGTTGTCATGGAGCTACGGCATATTGCGGATGTTGTAGGTTATTTGTATCTCGCAAAGCGAAATCCAAACAAGGACCCCCCCTCCCGATACACTACTACTAAGGCAAGGTTAATCGTCGAGATCCATTAGACCTAAGTACAATATTGATGTATATTATCATCTAATTTAATTTCCCTGAAGATAGTACTGAGGGTTAGACTTCTCCCCAGTCTCAACACTACGCTAAGTTCGTGCGTGGGGTGTCTCGCAAAGCGAAATCCAAACAAGGAACCCCCCCAATACACTACTACTTAGGCAAGGTTGATCGTCAAGATCCATTAGACCCTCAGCACGTAATCAATATATACATACAAATCTAATTATATACACGTAACCAATTTCATTCACCCTCTTAAGGCACAATTCCTATTTCTTCTTAAGGAATATATATAAATGGTACAACATTTTATCAAATGTTTACCAATTCAATCTCATTACAAAACTTTCTTTACCAATTTTATTTCCTTTCTTCCATCCAGGAAAAATACATTTTTAAAGAAAGTTTTATTATCATAAAAATTCTTTATCCTTTTTCATAAAATCCCACTTCCCTTCTTCCATCCAGGAAGTGTAATCAAAAGTCATTTTTATTATCATTGTTGATGTAAAAAATTAGATTACTCTAATTATTTAACCACAGATAAATAAATGAGACAAAATATTTTAAAGTGGTTCAGCCTTGTATGAATGGCCTACGTCCACTGTTATGTTATTGCTGAATGTTTGGGAATTCTCCATTACAAGTTCTATCAAGAAATTCCGGTCCCTTTGAATGAGGGTGATACAAGGTATTTATAGCCTTTAGGCTGTACATGAAAGGGTGTTACATTAAATGATACACATATGAAAGGGTAATTCATTTAATGCTCTTCAAACGTGTGCGTCAAGATGATAAGCATTCAATGAATAGTTGAACTGTTGATTATCTGGCAATCAATGTTGCGGTCGAGATGCAGCTCGAACCGCCTTAGTTGCTCGTCGTTCAAGAGTTCCTCGGAGCGTTGGAGTTCCTCGGAGAGCTGGAGTTCCTCGGAGTATACTTGTTGCTCGGAGTGAGTCTGACTTGGTCGGGGGAATGAACTTCCTCGTTGCTATTGTGCCACGTAGATTGACACGTGTCTTCTTATTATTCGTCTACATCAGCATACTAATTTTGGTATCAACAAAAGCCCCCAATGTTTCATATTTTGAACTTTGAGGAGTATGGAACATTCTTTCTCGGTATATGACAATATTAAATGACCTTCCTGGGTTTTAGGAGCCTTTTCTTCGTATTTGAATTTCTTTCCAAATTCGCAGAATCCGCCTTTTTGCATTTTTATAAGCGCTTCGATCTTCGTGCTCTTTTTGTCCTTTTAGCCGCCGATAGCGTAATAGTTTCCTTTTTGTAATCATTTCTTTCGCCGTTTCCCAAGGCAAAGTATTTAAGCTTCAGAGGCAATCCCATCGTCTTCTACCTTTTTCAATTTCTGCTTTCGAGTTTTCTATAGCTTTTCTCTCTCCTGTGCATTCATCCCTTTCTTCGTTTGTTTGTCAACAGATCTCCTTTTTCCTGTAAGATTTTCTTCCTTCTTCTTCATTTCTTTTTATTCACCATGGTTTATATTATCGAATCTCTTGAGAAATTCTGTTCTGACTTTTCTATTCCTTCTTGGGTAACTTTGGAGAGTCTTTCTGAACCTTCAACTTATTTTAATTTGGCTGAGGGACATTGGTTCCCTAGCCTCTTTATTGCTGAATGTGGATTTTCTTTTCCACCAAACCCTTTGTGTTTAGAGTTCTGTCAGTATTTCGATGTTGTCCCTGCAAAAATAGCCCCCAACACATGGAGAATAGTTAATGGGGTGTATAGGTTAAATCAAACTCATGGAACTCGTATAGGAATTCCTGAGATTATGTACTGTTACAGATGGGCTGTTTTAGACAATGTTTTTTATTTAAAAACTAGGTTTTTGAATAGGGCCTTAGTAGTCAACCTCCCTGATGCAAACAGGGATTATTTTGAACACGGGGTAGTCATCAAAAATTGGCAACATACCCCTTTAGTTGGAGATGAAGTATATGAGGGTCCCAGATGCCCCCCATATGGCAATGGGATAGGTTATTTTCATCTTATTTTGTTTTTGAAATTATGATTTCATTGTGTTTGACAAAATGTATGACTGATATTTCACTATGTATTTGTTTGCAGTTGACAGTAAGAGAAAAACTCCAAAAGAATCAGAAATAAATATTAAACATTTGAAACATATCTGGAATTTGCATCGAAGAGTTGCAGACGAGCACATCAGGTCTGCTTCATATTTGTTGCAGTACAGGAGCTACACATCATCCTTTACTGCTCGTCCTGTGGTCAGCATTAGTGAACCATTGCCAGCTTCTGAGGAATCTTCACCATAATCTCACATTCCTCTAAGTCAGAAGATGGGCAAAAGAAGAGTTCCTGCTATCTTCGAGGAGACTTCCTCTGTTGAGGATGGAAAGAGAAACAAGAATGATGTCCCAAAGGGGACAAAGAAAGTAGATGTTGCCCCTTCTGTTGCTCCTCGGAAGGCTGCCGAGAAGCCTCCAGTGGCTCCGAGCAAGAGAAGTACTTCTGTGGAAGTGGTCACCATTTCCCCCACCAAAGGTTCTTTGGCTGAAACTGCTGAAGTGCCACTGAGGAGATTGAAGAAATCCTCCTCGGTCAGTTTTTCTGAAACCATTCCCCAGCTCCAAGCTAGTGGAACTGGTGTTCCAACCATTATTCCCCCGAGTTCTGCAATGAGCTCGGTAAAGACTTGGACTATTCCTTAAGTCCAAGGAATTGAAGAAAACATGTCTAGGGATATGCTGACATCCCTAGCTACTCGTCACATTGCTTCAGTAAGTTTCTCTTATCCTGAATTTTTCTTTCTTTCAGTCAATATATGTATCTCGGCATTGACTTATCATTACCTTCTTTTTCAGCTGGTGAGTTGCTTTAACACCATAGTGAAGAAAGATGAAGCACTCAAGGCTTCTAGCTCCTCGTCTGGAGTGGAGGATGCCTTTTTGGGTTTGGCCCAATCTCTGAATGAATCCCGTCAAAAATACGACGAGGATAAGGGTGAATGGGAGAAGAAGTTGATTGCGTCTGAGGCAGAGAAAGTGCAGTTGGGAAAGAAGGTGAAGGATTTGGAGAGAGAGAATAAAAAATACGTCGAGAAGCTCACAAGTTTTGGGGAGCTTGAGAGTAAGTTGAAATCGGCCGAGGAAGAGCTGTCCCTTCTGCGAGAAGTAAATCGCCAGAAAGAGGAGGTGGAGGCCAAATTGAAAGCCACCGAGGATCTTCTATCCGAGAAGCTCTCCTCGGAGAAAATGAAGAGAAAAGTGGCTGTTAAAAAATCCTTTCGAACCGATTGGGACAAAGGATGGGATAGGGGGTAGCCGCAATGATGGCTCAGGTGCAGTATGGGAGTTTGAAATACTTCCGAGATGGTTGGGTTGCTGCCTTGCAAGAATTGAAAGTGAGCGAGGACTCTGAACTATTTCAACAACATCTTCCTGGTTCTCCTCCAGCTATTGAAGATGAAGAAGAGGATGAAGCTGCATCCGAGGAGTCTTCACTGATAGTGGGTGATCAAGTCCTTGCTACACAACCCAACCAGACATCCACTGAGGAGATTTCTTCTTTGCCTGCTCCTCCTGAACAAATCCCAACTCCAGCCGACCAGATTATTGTTCCTACCGAGCAACCAAGCTCCTCGTCCCAGCCTCCCGAGAAAGTCTTGGGAGACAAGGAAAAGGTGTGAAGTTGTTCGGTATTCTCTTTTATTTTTCCTTTTACTTGTACTTTGTATCCCAGATCTTTGTAACTTTGCCTTATGATCTAATAAAATTTGAGTTCTTTTCTTCAATATGATTGTCTCTTCTCTATCTGCACTCTGTCTTGATCTTCTTTTTGATGATTACTTTTTCTTTCTCTGTTAGTTTCTGGCCAGGATGGATCTGCTGTCTGCTAATGACACAAAGTTGATGCAGCAATGCCATGAATATTATAAAGCTGGTCACACAGACCTAAGTGCATCAGAAGTTGCCGACATCCTTGGCCATGGTGCTTCAGAGCAGGCTGTGGAGGCATATCAGCACTTGAAGTATTTACTTGATCGAGCTGTGGCCAATAACGTGGCCTATTATGAAATGATCGAGGATATTCAATGTACTTTAGAGGACCTTCAAAATCAGTATAAGGAATCAACTGCCCTGTTGCATGAGGGGTATGAGAAGAGATATCAATAGCTTTCTGCCGAGACAGGCCACAAATAGATCCTTGATGGGTGCGATGTTAGGGAGAGAACCCTAAAGGGTGAAGTTGAAGCTTGTAGACAGATTGCCGAGCTGCTAGAGCAAGAAAACAACAATTTAGAGAAAGAACTGGCACAGTATAAGTCTGCAGCATCTTCTTCAACAGTTGTAATCCCAGTGACTGACGAGGGATTTTCCTTTCTAGAGGTTGAGAATGCCAAATTAAGGCAAGAGTTTGATACCTTGAGAAGATCTGGTACTTCTACTGCTACTCGGGGGCGAGGAAGAGGTTCTCGTGGACGAGGAAGAGCTGCCCAGAATGTTGTCGAGGAACCAAGTTCCCGACCTGCTCGGGGAGGATCAAGAGCTCTTAGTCGTAATGTTGAAGAAGCTCGTACTTTATCAACGTTGGAAACTCAGGCGTTCCAATTGAATGCGAAAGATCGGGCTTTGTCTGAAATGTCTAAGAAAATCCAAACTCTGGAGGATCAAGTTGCTTCGACAAAGTCTGCTCTGAAGAATAAGGATGTTTTTGCCAGGGTCCTTCATGAGCAGTTAGAGAGAATAACTTTCCAATTCCACAAACAACCTCGTGAGTTCTGGATGGCAGGCTACAATGAGGCCCTTTATCACTTGGATGCTCGCCTTGAAAATGCCAATAATGAAGGTTATAAACAGGGATGGTTGAACGCCCTGGGTGTATTAAAACTAGAGCAGGGCCATTATTTATGGGATTATCATGCTCCTGGGCTACTAGATTTGCCTGTGCCACCTTATAAATTGGACATGAAATGGATCCCAGCTCGTGCCATTCCTCGGAGCTTAATTGCAAAATACCTCGGTGACTACAATCTTCATTCCTAGATCGAGGTATCTCGTCCCGAGCATCTACTGGATACACCTTCTGTGATGAACGTTAGGATGCTGAAGGACTTGAACTTCATTAACTCTCCTCAGACTTTAAATGATCCGCCTGCTGGCGAGGAACCTATTTCAAAAGCAGAGGGAAAGAAACCAATAGAATAGGGATCTCAATGTAATAGTTAGTACACATATGTAACTTGTAATTCGTTTTGAATTTTAATGAAAGGCTTTCATTTTCTGTTTGCAAATCTGTATTGCTATTGTCTTGTGCTTGTCAAACACTTTATATTTGTGCTTGCATAACAATATTGTGTGGTTTAGTAATAAAAATTACAAGTATTAGTAATGTTGCTCGATCACTTAATAATAAAGTAATGAGTATAAAAAATGTTTAAAATTTCTCCAACCAACCAAGGTTGTCAAATTGTGCTCGTCGACCAATTATAGTTAGTGAGAGTTTTTATCCCCGACCAGCTATACTTGGTAAATTTTTGTCTTTTTCATAAGATGTGCCCGACCAACCAAGGTTGATGATTTTTCCTCATCGACCAACTACAGTTAGTGGGTTTTTATCCCCGACCAACTATACTTGGTTCAGTTTGGAATATTTGTTCTTCGAGGAACTTTTATGTAATAAACTTACTTCCCGACCAACATAAGTTGGCATTTGAGATAATATCTTACTTCTCAACCAACATAAGTTGGCATTTGAGAGCATGTTTTGTTTCCTAACCAACCGAGATTGGCCTTTCGTCGATCATCTTGTGTTCTCGCTCTTTTACCAACCGGAGTTGGTCTGAGTTCGAACTATCATGTCCACTAGCTCTTTTACCAACCTGAGTTGGTCACGCTAGTGTACGTCTCCTAACCAAAGGAGTATAGTTTGTTCTTGCCCTTTTACCAACCGGAGTTGGTCGTGGGTTTGAACTATCATGTCCACTAGTTCTTTTACCAACTTGAGTTGGTCACGCTAGTGTACACCTCCTAACCAAAGGAGTGTAGTTTGTTCTCGCCCTTTTACCAATCGGAGTTGGTCGTGGGTTTGAACTATCATGTCCACTAGTTCTTTTACCAACCTGAGTTGGTCACGCTAGTGTACGCCTCCTAATCAAAGGAGTGTAGTTTGTTCTCGCCCTTTTACCAACCGGAGTTGGTCGTGGGTTTGAACTATCATGTCCACTAGTTCTTTTAGCAACCTGAGTTGGTCACGCTAGTGTACGCCTCCTAACCAAAGGAGTGTAGTTTGTTCTCGCCCTTTTACCAACCAGAGTTGGTCGTGGGTTTGAACTATCATCTTCTTTTTACTGCCGAGCAGCGTTGCGTACCGAGCAGCGTAGTGTTAAACACACTAGTATTCCCCGAAAAACTTTCAATAAAAGGAGAGAAGATTGTGAAATATCATCGTTTTATTCATATTGATGGAACTGCTTTACATTTTACATCACTGATAATACTTGCGTAGGTGTTCAGCATTCCATGCATTCTTAAATTCCTCTCCTTCTAGAGTTGCTATTCGGTAAGTTCCTGGTCGGACAACTGCAGTAACTCGATAAGGTCCATGCCAGTTTGCTTCCAACTTATTGTGCTTCTGAATGACCTTCTTTAGCACGTAATCTCCTTCTTTTAAGTCGCATTTTTTCACCCTCTTGTTGTAGAACAGGGATGTCTGCTGTTGATAAGCAGCATTCCTAATGGCTGCCTCTTCTCTAACTTCCTCGAGCATGTCCAAATCTAATCTCCTCATCAAGTCGCTGACTGGGGAATTGAAATTCAGCACTCTGTGTGTTGGAAGACCCAACTCGGCAGGTATTACAGCCTCACTTCCAAATGCTAGCATATATGGTGATTCTCCAAATGCTTCTTGGGGAGTTGTTCGGCAAGCCCACAATACTGACTGTAGCTCATTAATCCAATTAGCTTTAGCTTCACTTAGCCTCTTCTTCAAACCATTTAGTATTGTTCTGTTCGTCACTTCAGTCTGCCCATTGCTTTGAGGAGGGCCTGGTGCTGAATGAACCTTCAAAATGTTTGACTGATGACAATAGGCGGCAAACTCCTCGTTATCAAATTGTGTTCCATGGTCTATGATGAAGGCATGAGGGAGACCATATCGACAGATTATATTCTTCCAAACGAACTGGTATACCTTCTCGTACGTCATATCAATAAGTGGCTCAGCTTCTACCCACTTAGTAAAATAATCCACTGCCACGACGAGGTACTTGAATCTTCCTCGGGTCGTTGGCAGTGGTCCAACCAGATCAATTCCCCACATAGCAAATGGCTAAGGGGAAGTTATGGGTGTCAACAATGCTTGTGGAGTACGTCGGATGGAAGAAAAACGTTGGCATTTATCACATTTCTTAGCATAGGCTATACAATCAGCCCTCATTGTTGGCCAGTAGTATCCTTGCGTCATCACCCTTTGTAAAAGTGTCCGACCTGCTATATGGGCTCCACAGGACCCTTCATGGATCTCTTCAATCAATTCCTTCACCTCGGAGGGATGTACACATCTCTGCAAACCTACCATAATTCCTCGTCTATACAAAACACCATTAGTTAGTACATACCGAGCAACTTTAAACTTCAATTTCTTTGCAGCGAGCTTATCCTCTGGCAATTCTCCCTCTTCAATATACGCCCTGATGGGATCTATCCAAGATGGTTCTAAATCAAGGGTTATAACATTCATCGTCAGGTCTTCATCTATGCTTCGAGCTTCTAATACTTCAATTGGTATTATTCTTCGCAGCTCGGTACGAGTAGCTGATGCTAGTCGGGCCAATGCGTCTGCTTGTGTATTTTCCAGTCTTGGTATTCTGATCAACTGAATGGCATCAAATTCTGCCAATAATTCCATCACCTTTGCATGATACCTGACCATTAATTCTCCTTTAACAGCATATATTCCTATCATCTGATTCACAATTAATTGAGAATCACTGAATACCATCACTTGTTGTGCTTCCATAATCTTTGCTAAATTAAGACCTGCTATCATCGCCTCATATTCAGCCTCATTATTGGAAGCTTTGAATTGAAATCGCAGGGCGTATTCCACGTCGATCTCGTCTGGAGTGCTCAGAACTATTCCCGCGCCACATCCTGCAGTGCAAGATGAGCCATCTACATATAACCTCCATATAGGTAATTCGTCTTCAAATTTCTTATCTGACAGAGTTCCTTGGTGAAATATCTGTTGTTTCCTTTCATCCTCCCCTGGTATTTTTCTCTCTTCGTCGACCATCTCTTCTCGCCCTTTTACCAACCGGAGTTGGTCTGGGTTTGAGTTTGATGATCTTTCTACATCCACAATCCCTTTTACCAATCGGAGTTGATCTGGACTTATGTCTGTTGATCCTGTAACATCCACAGGTTGGTCAGCGAGCAACTTTTGTTCCTCGGGGGTATCAGGATATGTAAATTCTTCTATAAAGTCTGCTACAGCCTGCCCTTTTAATGATGATATGGGTTCATACACAATATCATATTCACCGAGCTCTATTGCCCAATACATCAGTCTCCCTGATTTTTCTGGCTTATAAAGGGCTTGTCTCAATGGCATGTCGGTATACACGACTATGGTATGGGCCTGGAAATAAGGCCTCATTCTTCTGCTTGCTACAATTAATGCTAATGCCAATTTTTCTAGCTTTGGGTACCTGATCTCTGCACCTCGGAAAGCCTTACTTGTGTAATAAATTAGCTTCTGGACTCCATTCTCCAATCTGATCAATGCCGAGCTGACTGCATTCTATGATACTGCCAGGTACAAGTACAATTTCTCTCCCATTACTGGCCTGGATAACAGTGGAGGTGCTCCCAAATATTTCTTCAAGTCATGAAAGGCTTTTTCACATTCATCATTCCACTCGAAAGTTTTTCGAAGTGTTTTGAAGAATGGGAGGCATCTATCAGTTGCTCGGGATACAAATCTGTTGAGCGTTGCAACTCGTCCTGTAAGACTCTGCACCTCTTTCTTCGTCGTTGGAGATCGCAACCCTAAAAGAGCTTTGATCTTTGCTGGATTTGCCTCAATGCCTCGCTGGTTGACGATGTACCCGAGGAACATTCCTTCTCGTACTCCAAAGGTGCACTTCGTCGGGTTGAGCTTCATTTGGTATTTATCCAGTTGATCAAAGGTCTGACTTAAGTCAACTAGGTGATCAGCAGCTTTCTTGCACTTTGTCAGCATATCGTTGACATAGACTTCCATATTGCAACTAATTTGTTCAGCGAAAACCTTATTCATCAGCCGCTGATATGTCGCTCCTGCATTTTTCAAACCAAAAGGCATAACATTATAACAATAAGTTCCCCTAGGGGTAATAAAAGAAATGCTTTCCCTGTCTTCAGGTTTCATTTTAATCTGGTTGTAGCCAGAGTAAGCGTCCATGAAGCTGAGCAGCTCGTGTCCCGAGGTAGCATCCACTAGTTGATCAATTCTGGGCAATGGAAAGTGATCCTTTGGGTATGCCTTGTTGAGATCGGTGAAATCAACACACTATCTGCATTTATTATTTTTCTTCTTTACCATCACCACATTTGCTAACCAATCTGGATACTTCACATCTTCAATGAATTGGGCTTTCTGGAGCTTCTCGACCTCTTCTTGTATAGCTTGATTCTTCTCGGGACTAAACACTCTTCTTCTCTGCTTTACAGGCTTGATCTCCTTATTCTCATTAAGTTCATGGCATAAGAAGTTTGGATCTATTCCTGGCATTTCTTCATGACTCCATGCAAAAGTTTTCTTTCTGTTTCTCAAAAAAGTTATCAACTCCTATTTTATTGAAATATCCAACGATGAACCTATCTGGGTTACTCGTTCAGGGTGCTCGTCATCCAGAATAACATTTTCTGTAGATTCCACCACCTGTCCTTTTACAAGTTGGGATTCATCTCTGGGATCAAGTGTTTCAATTTTTGTACCTTCCTCCACCTGGTAGGTGGCAGTCTTTTACCTTGACTCTTCAAGCTCCTCTTGCTCAGCAAACGAATAATAACATTCCCGAGCTACTTTCTGATCACCTTTCACAACTCCCACTCCGAAATTTGTAGGGAATTTTAAACACTGATGTACTGTAGATGGAACTGCTTCGAACTTCTTCAAACCAACTCTTCCCATGATGATGTTGTAAGCTGACTGCACATTCTTATCCATCACAAAGAAGCATATTCTTTCTGTTCGATAAGCAGGCCAAGTTCCAATGAATATATCCAACTTGATCGTCCCAAGTGGAAAAACTTTCTCGCCAGCGAAACCCAATAGAGGTCTGTGATAAGGTTCTAATTGAGATAATTTCAAATTTAAACTGTCGAAGCATGAATAGTACATGATGTCTGCCGAACTACCATTATCTACCAGCACCCTTGAAATCAGTACTTCTTTCATCCTCATTTTGATCACCAAAGGGTCGTCGTGAGGGTAAAGAACACCTGCCAGGTCATTTTTTGAAAAGCCAATGACCAGCTTCTCTTTCCTTACCTTCCTCAGGCGATCCTCTTCAGCCAAATTTATTCGCTGAATATATGAGCAAGCTTGAGCCTCTCCAAGGTAAGCCTTTCTTTCTGCAGTAAGGTCTCCTCCTCCTGCATCTCCTCCTGTAATGACATTACAATCAAATGACCCAAAGCGTATTGAAAATACCTCTCGTTCTGGCTGCCTTGGTTTCTTGGGAAGATCGGGGTCATCCTCTGTATCATCTTCATGATCCCTTTTCTTCTTCTCCTCTGCTCGACGAGGAGATCTAGACCTTTCTCTAGTTCGATCATTATTTCTTCTTTCGCCTCCCCGATCAACATACTTTGCTAGTTTCCCTCTTCGGATGAGTGTTTCAATCTCATTCTGAAGAGCTATGAAATTTTTGGTCATAAGGCCGTGATCCTTATGGAATTCACAATATTTCTCCCTGTTCCTCAGGTCAGGGTCTGACCTCAGTTTCTTTGGCCACTTTACTTCCTCGTTATTCTTGATTTCTTCCAAGACATGATTAATACCCATTTTCAAAGGAGTATAATTATCGAATTTCTTTAGGACTTCCCATGACGATTTATTATTCTTGGAATGCTTGTCACCGCCATTGCCCTTATGCTCTTTCTTCTTAGATTTGTCGTCTTCCACTTTGGTTTCTTTATCCATATTCTTCTTCGCAGCCATAGCCTCCTCGGCATTCATGATTTTAGTCGCTTTCGCCATCAACTCTGACATCGTTGTAGGTGGATCTTTGGCCAAAGTGTAATACAACTTGTTAGGCAACAACCCACTCATCAAGGCGGTGATTGCTGTCTTTTCTTCATAATCTATAACTTCCAGTTTCTCGTTATTGAAACGAGTTATGTAATCTCTAGTACTCTCACCAGATTTTTGTCTAACACTTAACAAGTGTGCTACTCTTTTTACTGACTTTGCTCCAAAACAGAAATTGCCGATGAACAACTCGGCCAACTGAAAGAAAGTTGAAATCTTACCCCGAGGAAGATTGTTGTACCATATCTGGGCAGATCCAGTAAGAGTTCCCGAGAATGCTCTGCATCTCATCTCATCGAGGACAGCATAGATGTCGACGGTAGCTTGATATTGCTCTATGTGTAGAACAGGATCTGTCTTTCCATCATATTTGGGGGTCACCACGGGTGCTTTAAACTTTGACGGGGTAGGAAAACCCACAATGGCATGGACAAAAGGTGTCCCTTGAACAAAAGTTCGTTGTAGGGGATTCTTCGCCTTAGCCATTTCTCCCAATCTATCCTCCAACCGCTGAATAGAACCTTTCCACGCATCATTTCCCTCCTCGAGCTTGTTAGTTCGAGCAATTGATTGCTTAGAAGTGGCCTCCTGAGATCTATCTTGATGAGCAACTGGTCGTGATTGTGATGATCCTTCTCTTAGATCTGATGGTCGTCGAAAACTCCTCGATATGGTCTTAGGTGGACTCCTATTCCTCCTAGGGCCTAATCGACTGAAAGGAGACACCCTACTCAGTCTTTCCAAGGCACTGGGTCTTTCTGGAGAGAGAGTGATACGTTGATCAGTATCTGTAGCCCTTATTGACGAAGTTCGCCCAGGTTGATAAGAGAAATCATCAGATTCCTCATTACGATATGACTCAGTACGCCTGGATCGTGAAGAAAGTAAATAGGTTTGCCTCTGACCACTTCGCTGTCCCGAACGTGCCGGTGCACCGCCATGAAGGGTCTGTATGAGTTGCCGCATTGTTTCTTGCATGGCGGTTTGTCCTTGAGCCAGATTCGTCATAATCCCAGCCAGATCTGGAGATGCAGAGGGATTTGGAGGATTTCTAGCATTTCCAGCGTTTCGATTGCTGCATTCTGGGTTGTCTGCCATTGATGATGAGTGATCTTTGGTGAAAAACGATAATAATAACTATTCCCACAGACGGCGCCAATCTGTTGATGTAAAAAATTAGATTACTCTAATTATTTAACCACAGATAAATAAATGAGACAAAATATTTTAAAGTGGTTCAGCCTTGTATGAATGGCCTACGTCCACTGTTATGTTATTGCTGAATGTTTGGGAATTCTCCATTACAAGTTCTATCAAGAAATTCCGGTCCCTTTGAATGAGGGTGATACAACGTATTTATAGCCTTTAGGCTGTACATGAAAGGGTGTTACATTAAATGATACACATATGAAAGGGTAATTCATTTAATGCTCTTCAAACGTGTGCGTCAAGATGATAAGCATTCAATGAATAGTTGAACTGTTGATTATCTGGCAATCAATGTTGCGATCGAGATGCAGCTCGAACTGCCTTAGTTGCTCGTCGTTCAAGAGTTCCTCGGAGCGTTGGAGTTCCTCGGAGAGCTGGAGTTCCTCGGAGTATACTTGTTGCTCGGAGTGAGTCTGACTTGGTCGGGGGAATGAACTTCCTCGTTGCTATTGTGCCACATAGATTGACACGTGTCTTTTTATTATTCGTCTACATCAGCATACTAATTTTGGTATCAACAATCATAAAAATACTTTTACATACCATATGCTTCCATCTCCCTTCTTCCATCCGGGAAATGTATCTGAAGCCAAACCATATATCCCATTTCCCTTCTTCCATCCGGGAAATGTAATTAAAGCCAATTCATTATCATGGATTGCTTTAAATTTATCCAAGACTGTCCCTCCGAGTTTCCCCACTGGACGCGCCCCTAAATGGCTATCATCTTCGAGGGCCCATCAAACTACATATTAGCATATGTCTTTCTTATTCTTAGTGTCATATTTTATTAATGACCTAAGACCCGAAGTGCCATTATCCTCAAACTAGTCTCCAAAAGTTTATGTAATTACATAGACCATCAAAGTGAGTCTTCACCAAATATAGACTCCCAAAAGTCCCAACATTAACATTTTATCTTTAGGTTAACTTCGTATATCTTTCGAATATTAACCTACACAAATTAGCCCTCGGGGTAATCCCAAATATCCCGTTTTATCCTAGGACATTAGCCTACCCAAAACATCCCTCTAGGACTCCCCATTACTTACCAAAGGAAGGCCCCTAAACCTTGGACCTAAAAGAAAAAGGGCTAAAAATCAAACTAGAAAAAAACGCACAAAAACAGGGTGACCGAATCGATTCGCCCCTTGGGCCGAATCGATTCGCCCTTGCGAATCGATTCGCCTAAAATCCGAATCGATTCGGTGAGAAAAAACTAACATTCTGTAATAGACGAATCGATTCGGTCTTAACCCGAATCGATTCGGTCTCCCAGACCTGTAACCTACCCCTTAACCGAATCGATTCGCCTGGGAGCCGAATCGATTCGGCCCTGGGAATTTGCCCAGTTTGGGCTACGGGTTGAAGAACCCTAAAATTCCAAAAACCCCAATCCTTTGATTTTAACCAACATCAACAACAACAACACTTGTTCCCAAATCATTTCTACACAACTACTAACTAATATTTATTCCTCAAATCAAGTTAAAACTAAGATTTAAAGGTTAAATCATCAAAATCCACAAAGAACCCATTTAGGGTTTAAATCTCCAAAACTTAACTACACATGCAATTTATCACATTAAATCAACATCTAGAAAGTAAGAAACTTGCCTCGAGGTTGTAGTCTCGGATCCTCCTCCGGTAGCAACGAAATTCGACCTCAAATCTCCATTTCTCTCTCTTTCTCGCCATTTCTCCCAACTCTCTCTTCTCTCTCTCTCTCTCTCTCTTGGCTTCTAACACATGATTGAGAAAATAAAAGGGGCGGGCAGACTTAACCGGATCTTAGAACATAAATGCCCCTCTTTTAAGTGTTAATACACCACTAAAATGACTCGTAACCACTTAATTGAGTCATAACCCACAAAAAGTGCCCAAATATCAAAAATACAACTTGGCACTTATTTCGACTATCTCGACTATTCTAAAAACAACCGCACCCCCTATTTTGGCATTCGGGAAAATGTGAACAAATTTTATGTTCCAATTTCATTTTATTCAATTAATTTTGCCCAACTTAAAGTATAGGTCATAACCATCGTTTTACATATAACGACGCAATATATCACAATATAATGCTATTTACCTTCTCATAACGGTAAATAGACAAAACATAGTAAATATTATCCCTAAATATCACGGGAAATAATATTTACTCCAACTTCCCCTATTTTATAAAATTAGCCCATCGGGCAAAATAATATAAAATAGCCGCTCAAAAGCCTGGGTTGTTACAGTGGATTAAATTGAGTGGGAAATGTATTGTGAGCTCTCTTTATAGAGTGATTCCCTCCTAGGTTTGTTGGTATTTATGGATCTCTCAAAACAAAAGCCACTTTGGTGGCATCCCTATGCAAGCAAGTGATATTATTCTTCGAATCAAAAGCCACATCGCAGAAATCTTTAGAGCTTTTCCTTTAAAGCCCTAAAACCTAATGGGATTCCATGACTTGGTTCGCGAGTTGGCCATTATGGTCTGTTAACACTCTCCTATCTCTTTTAGATTCTTTCTAGCTTTGTATGCCACGGTGAAGGGGATATTCTTTCCTTTTTCTATATATTCATAATTTTTCGTAAAAAAAGATAATTTCACAGGTTAGGAATCATGTATAAACAAAGATAACTTTGTCGAAATTTTCTAAGAATAAAAATGGTTTTGAAATTAATAACTAAAAGGTACATGGATTCAAATTATAATTTAACTTGTTACATTCATGGTGTTCAACACTTGTAATGGATATGGAGATATTAACTAAAAGGTTCACAAATTCAATAGATAATTTTATGTCTACAATCCCTCTTCCTTTAAGAAAACCACTTTGATTAAGAGACATTATATCATAAAATAACCCTTTTATAACTTTATGAACATAATATGGCATGAGGCAGTGAAGAAACGATCATTAAATCCATCCATTCCCCGAATGCTATCAACATTTAAATACCATACTACTGAATTAACCTCCTGCATTACTGGGGGATTGAGATAAAATTCATTATCCTCGTCTGTTATTAGTGCTCAAATGACATTGAAAAACTCTGAGTTTACATCCCATTCTCTGTCCCATGAAAAATGAGGTGTAAGTTTAACCATCAAAAGATCTTTCCTATTCTATTCGATTGGATTCGCCCCATCGTTGTGTGATGCAAAAGACATAAAATAGTGTAATTTTCTACATCATAAAATTTCATGGGAATGGGATGGTGTAAATTTTATAAGGGTGGGTTATATACAAACATAATTTAATTGTTAACTTATATTCTTATATATTAATTACATTCTTATCTATTTATGCTAATAGTGTCTTTTACATAGGTAATATTGATGGTACACCATCATGTGGATCGTCACAAGAGTCGTAGTCCATCTAACATAACGGTATACACCAATAGATTATTATACATTATCCAAGAAAATTGTAAATATTTATGTATGCTTACTCATATCTTTTGAACAGGTGAAACTAGTGGCACCGCCTAGGGATGGAAAAATTCTTAGTCGTTTTAGGTCATCACGGGGATCCACCCTTAATGAGGTGGGGATGGATGGGTTAAAATTTGGGGTCGGGTTAGGGATGTAGACGATTTTTATTCCCTGATTCGGGTTTGGTCGAGGACGAGGAATTGGGTCCCCGACTGCAGAGATCCCCGTTATATTCCATGTGGATATTCCTTGATATATTATATATGTTTTGAGTAAATTACACTAAATGGCCTCTGGACTTTAGTCAGTATAACATTTTCTCCCTCAAACTTTTTTTTGTAACATTTAAGCCCCTAAACTATGTTATGTTTTCACTAGTAACCCCCAACCCCCACCCACCCATCAACTTTTTCATTAAATATTATGGAAGTAGCCCGTGTGATTAGTATATCGGTGCATATATGTATTTTATCACCCCATACTCAAACCCTACACCCAAAATAATTCCAAATAATACCCAAATGAACAAAAAATATTCAGAGATGATGTTATTACTTTACAAGTAATGGGTTTGTATATGGTTTGGAGTTATTTTGGGTATGGGGTATAAGGGTGATCATAAATATTTTTATCGATGAGCTCCTTTATATTTCATGAAAAAATGTAAGGAATGGCCATTGATGCAAATATAACATAATTCGATGGCTTAACTATTACAAAACAAAGTTTGAGGGCCAAAATGTTATATTGGCCAAACTTTATGGGCTATAGCTGCAATTTGCTCTATTTTATAATTAAAAAAATATTTTAATAATTATAAGCAAAAAGACTTCCCAATGCACTTTTATTTCTATACATATAAATAGGGAAGCGCAAAAAACCAAACCGACCCAAAATCGACGAGTTTAAAATTACTTGGTTCAACCGACAGTTTAACATTGTGAGAATTGAAGACCCCCGGTTCAGTTGATGTTTTAGTCAAGAAAAAACCGAATATAAATCGAATCAAACCGAATTTATATTACCCCATTAAAAAACCAATCCTCCATTTTATTTCTCTCTCACTAACCTCATTGAACACGACATCTCTCTCTCTCTCTCTCTCTCTCTCTCTCTCTCTATCCCTCTCTCTCTCTCTCTCTATATATATATATATATATATGACAGACTCCTGTGCACATTATTTTTTTTAAATAGTAACAAAAATATTTTTGAGCTGATTTTTTTTATGTGATATTTAAACATTTCAAGGAACCCATAAAAAAAATTGAACTCAAAAAGACTTTTTATGCTATTTTTAAAAAATCGGTCAAACTTTCATTGTTTTTAAACACTTCAAAAACTGTGAAAGATTGACCGGTTTTTTAAAAATAGCAAAATAAGTTTTTTTGAGTTGAATTTTTTTATATGGGTCCGTTGAAATGTTTAAATATCGTATAAAAATATCAACTCAAAATTTTTTTTTTTAATATTTTAAAAAAATTGGTGTGTGCCAGCACATGTGCAAACTTAGTGTGCACAGGAGCCTCTCTCTCTCTCTCTCTCTCTATATATATATATATATATATATATATATATATTTCTTGTACATGACCTCTCTCGGTGGTTCAAATTGAAGAGTTCATCACCAAAGCCTGTGCTTCAAATTTAAGAGAAATCATACCTGTTTTGAAGATATCTTATGTTGCAAATCGAGAAATCGGAGGTGGATGAAGAAAATGAAAAGATATAGACCTATTTTGAAGAATTCTCGAAAACCTAACCCGTGTATGTGTATTTGTAGATGTATAATATGTTTTGTGTTCTTACTTTATGTGTGATTATCGTTATAATATGCGGACTCATTACATGCCTTTGGTATCTGCTTCAGATTTGGGTGTGTTCTGTTATTTTTATTTTCATCAAATGTTGAACCAAAAATTGACTAAAAATCGACATCACCTGAAAGCGATCGGGTCTCTTATACTTAATTCGACCCTCGGTTTACATTTTACCAAAATCGATATGGTCGGTTCGGCTAGAAATTGTAATCCAAAACCGAACAGATTGAATCGTGCATAACCCTACATATAATTATTTTTTTACATAGAATTAAAAGTGGTAAAGAATAAAATAAAATAAAAAATCTCAAATCGGATCCCCTCGGGGAACCCGATCCTCAAAAAATAATCGATGAGGATTATCGAACCCGAATAAAATGTGGATAGAAAGGAATGGGATTTAAGCAAGGACGGGGATGAGGATAAATCCCCCGACACTGACACGCCATGTTTCCATACTTAGTATCACTTGTGTTAAGAAAAACTTAGGAGTTGTGCCAAACTATGGGATGAATGGGTTAAGGATGAGAAGGACATGGTTGGGTAAAACGAAGATTACCAACCGATTGTACCATATGCAAAAAAGTTGGTTATTATGCAAGTCAAGGGGATTTTATTTGGAAAAACTTAAAGTAATTGTATATTAAGTTTGTGTACTTAAAATGATTATAGAATTATCAATATTTATAATCAAAACATTTTTTTTGTTCTCGGATTAACACCATTGCCCCATATGTTACCAAAGTCCTTATTGGTGCCATATAAGAATTAAGTGGAGGTGCTTTAAGTATTAGACGGAGAGAAATAACTACACGAAATAGAATACAAATGAGGAAATTTTATCATATACACCTTTCAAAACCAATTCCAATTAGTAAAAAAGTCTTGGTGAAGCGTAGGGGTTAGCAAGAAGCAAAGGTATCACAAAATTATACATTATATATAAAACAATGGTTTGTGCCATTCCCAATGACCCTTTCAAAAAGACGGTTCCATACATATTGGTGATCGAGTGCGAAAAGCGCAGCGCGTGTCAGACGCCGGTCGTTGTTTTCGTTTCGCCAACTCGATACAAAAACCTAAATTACGACTACACTTGCGGGGCAAGTCTAGCGGTAAGTCGGGTATCGAAAATATCCACTGGGACGAGTTACTAGAATTCAATAGATTTACTATTCTGAAATAAAAGTGTAAAAGATGATTACAAACTAAAAAGGAAAAGATGCATAAAAGGGAAATGTTAATCTAGGCAAGTGTATTGAAACTAGACTAACAAAGCGAGTAAAACTATAGATTGCGTCGAATATCCCTCACCCGGGTTAATTTGTATAAAATGGTTACATGGGTCGACGAGTTATTACAAATGCGATTCGTTTCAACAGTTAATTAAATCAAGGGTTGTCACACCCCTAAATCCTCATAAAAGCCTAATAAGATTTTGGCGTCAATAAATATCCTGGAAATTACGCGTGAAAGGTCGTAAGCACGGGACATACATGATATGCCCCGTCAAATATCCTAGGCGTAATAACTAGGACAACGCACCCGAAATAGACCCGTAAACACTATCACAAAGCAAAGCAACGTGTTAACCCGAGTGAGTTCCATTCAAGCGCAACCTAATTTAAATTACCTAGAAAACATGTTAAAAACGCGATAAATGGAAAACGGCAAATAAATGCGGTAAATCTACACTAGAAAGCGATAAATGAAAACATGTAAACCTAATTTAGAAAGCATGTAAATTTATCTAGAAAGCAAGAAATAATGAAATGCAAACTATATTAATGGAGAGGGAAGTTGAAAGTACCAATTACAATCCCTAAAGGGTGTCAAACCAAGAGAAAAAGAAGAAGAAGAAGAAGAAGAAGAAGAAGAAGAAGAAGAAGAAGAAGAAGAAGAAGAAGAAGAAGAAGAAGAAGAACTCTCAAATCTCCCAAACCCTAACCTACAACTCTCTAAAATCTATTCTACTGCTTAATATCTTATTATTACAGCAACAAAATCTTATATAGTAAGTGGGAAAAAGTAAAGAAAAGAAAAGATAAAAGAAAATAAAGGTCAGAATATCTCGTGGAAATAGGGGATCGATCGATCGATCATGAACAAAATATCCCATGTCAATGAGGATCGATCGATTGACCCCTTTGGTCGATCGATCAATCAAGCAGGTCCCAGCACAATGCATTGCTGTTTTTGCATGTTTGCCTTTCTCATCCGCTAAAACTCCCGTAACTTCTTCGTTCTAAATCGGAATCGCGCACCGTTCATGGCCACGCGAAGCTTGCGAGGAGGGATACAACTCCCATGTAGATGTTGGGCCAGGTGACCAAGCTGTGAAAAGACAAAAATGCCCTTGAACGTGCAATCGCGTACCGAAATCGCGCGGAATGCGTCCGAACTTCACACTTAGCATCCAAATACCTATAAAAGCTCAATTAACCCCTGCAAAACCTGTTAACGTAGAAATCTGAGGTTGTCTGGTTAACGAGCATAAATATAGGGAATAAGATACCCGAGGGGGGTAAAATGCATCGGTTCGGAGTATGAAATATGCAATATTTGCGTATCATCACACCCCCTAACTTACACATTGCTAGTCCCTAGCAATGAAATAGGATGCAACAAGAACTAAAATCAATTTTGATCGACAGGCCTTCTTTGTTATATCACCCATATTAGCCTTGACCTCACCTTATATGTTTACCCTTGTTAACCCCTTTGAGCCTCATTTTGATCGAGTGCGAAAAGCGCAGCGCGTGTTAGACGTCGGTCGTTGTTTTCGTTTCGCCAACTCAATACAAAAACCTAAATTACGATTACACTTGCGGGGAAAGTCTAGCGATAAGTCGGGTATCGAAAGATCCACTGGGATGAGTTGCTAGAATTTAATTAATTTACTATTTCGAAATAAAAGTGTAAAAGGTGATTTACATACTAAAAGAAAAGATTCATAAAAGGGAAATGATTAATCTAGGCACGTGTATTGAAACTAGACTAACAAAGCGAGTAAAACTATAAGTTACGTCGAATATCCCTCACCCAGGTTAATTTGTATAAAATGATTACATCGGTCGACGAGTTATTACAAATGCGTCTCGTTTTCGACAGTTAATTAAATCAAGGGTTGTCACGCCCCTAAATCATCATAAAAGCCTAATAAGATTTTGGCATCAACGAATATCCCGAAAATTACGCGCGAAAGGTTGTAAGCACGGAACATAAATGATATGCCCCGTCAAATCTCCTAGGCATAATAACTAGGACAACGCACCCGAAATAAACCCGTAAACACTATCACCAAGCAAAGCAACGCGTTAACCCGAGTGAGTTCCATTCAAACACAACCTAATTTAAATTACCTAGAAAGCATTATAAAAACACGGTAAACAAATGCGATAAATTTACCTAGAAAGAAAGTAAATCAAAGCATGTAATCTAATTAGGAAAGCATGTAAACCTAATTATCAAAGCAAGTAATAATGGAAAACAACTATATTAATAGATAGGGTAATGAATAGTTAACTTACATAACAAAAAGGGTGTCAATCCAAGAAGAAAAGAAGAAGAACTAGCCAAAAACCCAAACCCTAAGATAAACTATCTTCTAAAACTATCTAAAATAGTTCACCACTGTTATTACAACAAAATTTGGTATTTATACTAAGTTGGAATAAGTTAGAAAAGAAAAGAAAAGAGAAAAGAAAAAGAAAAGGCAAAATATCTGTTGGAAACAGGGGATCGATCGATCGGTCGATCGATCATGAAAAAAAATATCCCATGTCGAGCAGGATCGATCGATCGATCAAGTAGGGGTGAGCCAAGGCAACCTACTGCATTCCCTTTTCTTCCTCTTCTCCTCCTCTTTTGGTTTCATTATTTTTCCCTCCGCTGAAATCACAGTAACTTCTTCATACGGACTCGGAATCGTGCACCATTCACGGCCACGCGAAGCTAGCGAGGAGGGATACAACTTCCGTGAAGATGTTGGGCCAGGTGCCGAAGCTGTGAAAAGACTAAAATGCCCTTGAACCTGCGATCGCATGCGTAAATCGAGCGGAATGCGTCCAAACTTCACACTTAGCTTCCAAATACCTATGAAAGCTCAATTAACCCTTGCAAAACATGTTAACATAGAAATCCGAGGTTGTCTGGTTAACGAGCATAAATATAGGGAATAAGATACCCGAGGGGGCTAAAATGCGTCGATTCGGAGGATGAAATACGCAATATTTGCGTATCATCAGTTAGTATATTTGATATTTTCTTCTTATATGGTTTTTTTTAACATTACACTATTTATTCTCTTATAACATGCGATAACTTTTTTTTTACGAAGAGGATATTATTAATAACTAAAAAGGAGAAATAGCCTCTCCATGGCGTACAAGCCTTACATGAATGAATTCTATAGGTCATGCTGAATACTCTAGGATTTAAGACCAAAAAACTTGGGGATTTATACATATTCCCATTACAGAAAGAATAAAAGGGTACCAAAAGCATAACTTAGGGGTTATATAAAACAACCCCATTACAAGATGAGGAAAACAATCCCTTACATCAAGGATGAATCACTAGAATAAGACTATTATGCCAAGAATATGAGATTTGGAATACCACTGAGGTTCAATCTATATTCACCTTCAAGAGTTATAGGAAATTCATCTAGAGAATTAGAGATAATTAATCGTTTAGAGGAGTAACCATGGTTAGCAAGTAAATCTGCACATTTGTTCCTTCTCTGTAGATGTGTTGGAATTATACAATTTTGTTAGCAATGAGAGTATGGATCTGGTTAATCGGGATTTTGATGGACCAGGGACATTCGATTTTCTTGTTTAGAATATCCACCACAATTTTGGAATTCGATTCAACAATTAAGTCATACCGAATCAAATCCTCGAAAATACGTAAACCATATAAAATAGCAAGGGCTTCGGATTCAATGTTAGAGACCTTACCAAAGAAAGCCGCAAAGCCTCTCAAGAATTGATCCTTATGGTTTCTAATCAACCCACCACCACCACCTAGGCCAAGGTTGCCTTTCGAGCAACCATCCACATTAAGCTTGAGCATATTATTGGGTGGGGTACACCATCTAACTAACGACACGATTTTGGACGTCTCCGCGATTGTGGCAAAAGTATTGAAATTAAACAGGTTGAGGTTTTCAGGAGTTTTGGAACACTTCTTAGCATGAACGTGGAAGAGGTCAATTGTTTGTGTTTTCATTCTTTCCAACACTAAGGAAACATTCTCATATCTGGCCTTACATCTAGAAGTCCAAATGGACAAGCAAATGAAAGATGAAAGCACTCTATATATCATACATGAGGGGGTCTTATGAGCATGAGTCCACCAAGCAATCAAGATGCCTCTGATACTGGTGTTTTAGACAACCACACCACAAAGATTGTTGAAAAATGACCAAATATTCAAAGCCAATTCACTCTTACCAAAGAGGTGGTCTTCATCCTCTTCAGCATAACTAGAGCAGAAACAACATCTGGAGGGGCCCCGCACTCCTTTCGATCGAATATTGAGGTCCAGGGTGAGGCATTTGTGCAACAGTCTCCAGAGAAAAAAAGATACTTTTAAAGGGATACTCACGTGCCAAATGAAAGAGTTAGACCATGATGAGCTATGTTTCTGTCTAATCATGTTCCAAGCATACTGAAGGGAGAAATTACCATCGTTAATATCGGACCAGACAATTTGGTCAATATCCTGGATATTCAATTTGTTAGTATGGACCACCTTGAAAGCCACATTATAAGGGAGATGCGACAAAAGTCTCTCAATATCACACTTCCCATCATTGGCTCATAAAGAGGAAATATTGGGATCATAATTCGAGATGCCTTGGGGAATAAGAGCTCCCTCGCCAGACCAATTATCCCAGCCAAAATTGATATTACCCTTACCAACAAGCCAAACAATTAATTATTTTGCTGTGCTTCTAATATCTACCATCAATTTCCAAATTGACGAACCATATTTGCTATCCACTTCACAAGGGTGCTTTCGTCTACAATATTTAGCCTTTAGGAACTTAGACCAAATAGAATTTTGATTTCTAAACAGCCGTCATAACTTCAAACTATAAGAGTTCACCCAGTCGTGCATGGATCTAACATTAATCCCTCCTTTATTGCAAGGCCGACTTAAATTGGACCATTTAGACCACTGATATTTGGGGATACCCTCTACATGACCCCATAGGAAGTTTGCCATAATCATCTTTAGTTTATTTATCACTTGTTTCGAAGGATCAATAGCAGCAATAAGGTAAAGGAGCATGGTTTGCAACACGTGCCTAAGAAGAGTTATTTTAGCTCCCATCGAAAGCATCCTAGATTTCCAACCAGATAATTTGGATCTAACTTTTGATAGTAGATCAGAGAATAATATGCATTTTTTCCTTCCTGAGTATATCGGACACCCGAGATAGACAAAAGGGGGCTCCTTTTTTACTATCCCAAGAATAATAGAAATCTTCCTTGTAGCAGCGATCAAAAGATATTTAGAGCGGTAGAAAGAACTTTTCGCAAGGTTCATTTTTTGGCTCGAGATCAATTCGAAGTTCTTCAACAAATTTTTAATCCTGATCAGGGAGGAACTATGGTCGTAGGAGAAAATTATGAGATCATCCGCAAAAGCGAGGTGCGATATCACATTACTCCCAATGGGAGTTTTATATCTTTTAAAATTATGTGGTAACCTGAAATATCAATAATCGAGCATATCTTTGTTACCACTTTAAAGTTGGGAGAATATCAATTGTGTAAATAAAACTGAGAAATAAAAATTCCCTAGGGTTTGTATAGAAATCATCACCAAATTTTATTTTCACAATTTTTAATTAACTTGCACCAATTTAGAAATCCACGAGTGTTGTATTAATAATTTACTAATTTTAGTATTGACCTAAGCATGTATCTAGGTGAGTATAAGCAAGAGTAATATAACTTATAAGAAGTGAGTGCAGATTTGGGGAAGCACCGCGTCGAGCGTGTTTTTGACTTGAGCAACGTGGTTGCGCTTACGTATCCATCTCATTTGCGGAATCAAATTCTGCGTAGTTCGTGGGTCCGTATGATACATCGAAAAACTCGATTTTTTATGGTTTTGGCTAGCGGGGGGTACCAAATCCGGCTAGCCGCCTCCAAACGCCCATATACCGTAATGAAACTATGAAAATCTGCTCGTCACTATTGAACTCGTGATGGATCTCAAGAGATTCGTGGGGAAGAATATTTAGATTTCCTCTCCTTACTTTTCCCCTAAGACCATCATCCATCAAATGAGGGGGGGAACCCTCGTTTTATAGCAAAGGTGTCTCGAGTGGGCTTGACACATGCCATGTTCTCTATGGAACCAAGTGTCCAATATTTATGGTGCCATTTGTCACAATATATGTGGCGGCATCTTAAATGAGCAAATTAAATCATTACTAGAGTAGTATCTAGTGTAATTTATCGAATGTCGAGTATACGCAATATATTAAATCGCGCGTAATAATATCTTAGCCCATGTAGAGTCTGGATTGTAGTAAAACTTGATAAATAATAGATCAACATTTCATCAAATATGTGGGTTTACTTTATTAGAGTGTTGGTGGTTAATTTACATAACCCCACTCTATATTTCCCCCCACGTACGCATAGTTGGTGTGTTGATGCTTCGGCTAAAGATATATTAACTATGTGTATGAAATAAATCGTTTAGCCTGTTTCGACTAGAAAATCATCACATAACCATGTTCGGTATGTTATCATGCATTTATATGCATATATCATTTGCATATAGTTTTTAGGGCTGTCTTTGTTACCTCTTCTATTCATTTTGGAGGACTATTTTGGAGGTTTGCCCCCGTTCCTCTCGAATGAACTTGTCTCTACAATTTTATTGTGGTTTTAAATATTTTGAACTAAAAACTTGGGAGATGTACTGGCCCGAGCAACCAATTGGTGGCTATCTAAGTATAGTGAATCTTTTGCAATCATAAGATCAAAACCTGTCGAGAGTACTCAGTCGAGCAACCATTAGTGCTTTGAGTGAACGGGGGGTTTTAATCCAACATATTTTGTAGATGTGCCCGATTTTATTTAGTCAAGCAAGCATAATGGTCCTTTTAGGACTTTAAGCGTGCCCCAAAATCAGGGTCTTTAAGCGTGCCTAGTAATATAGGACTTTAAATCTCCCATAAATGAGGGTCAGATGTGCCTAGTAATGTAGGACTTTAATATCCCATAACCGAAGGTCAGGCAGGCCTAGTAATGTAGGACTTTAATCTCCCATAAGCGAGGGTCAGGCAGTCCTAGTAATATAGGATTTTAATCTTCCATAACCGAGGGTCAAACGGGCCTAGTAATGTAGGACGTTAAATCTCCCATAAGCGAGGGTCAGGCATGCATAGTAATGTAGGACTTTAATCTCCCATAACCGAGGGTCAGTCGGGCCTTGTAATGTAGGACTTTAATTTCTCATAACTATGATGCACCACTTTGGGCGACTTACCACAATACTGGCAAGGTTTGTTAGAACTATAATGCACCTATGTGCGAGACTTACCACAATACTGGAAAGGTTTGTGAGAACTATAACGCATCTTTATGAGTGACTTACCACAATACTAGTAAGGTTTGTGATAACAATAATGCACCTCTGTGGGCGACTTACCACAATACTGGTAAGGTTTGTGAGAACTATAATGCACCTCTGTGGGCGACTTACCACAATACAGGTAAGGTTTGTGAGAACTATAATGCACCTATATGGGCAACTTATCACAATGCTGGTAAGGTTTGTATGCAAACTCTGTATCCATGCTACAAGTTTTGCGGGCAATATGCTTGACCCCTGTCACTTTACTGAAATAATGTCATACAATTAGTACTATATGTGAGCCAACCGGTGGTTATGCTTGATCAACTCTAATGTTTCTTTTGGAGATGCTTCATCAATGATGCCCGTTCTGGGATTGAATCGGAGCATGCTTGTCACCTATGTTTATGTCTAACTACAAGTGGTACATCATACAGTACGTTTCCCCCTCTTTACTTTGCTTTGTCTTTTATCTTAAGATGAAGCAAAGTAAAGAAAAATAAACTATTGGTTACAACACCATCTAAGATTTGAAAGCATTTAATAACATTTCACGGGGTATTCATCCCCAATTTTAAAATAATATTCTTGAGCATTTGTCTTTGACATCTGTAAGACCTGATTTATTTGCTCAAGCTCGATTTGATCATGTGCGTTCAATATCTGCAAGAATAAGAAATCATTTGTGATTCTGGCACAAAAACCATTAGTGACTTGTGAGTCATATTATAATGTCATATATAATCATGTGGGGTATATCTTGCCCCCTTTATCTTAATTTATCTCAATAGAATAAAATAAAGTCGGAATCATGCTTCTAGGAATCGTAAACATATTATTTTGTGCAATTTCATGATGCGAGTTTGATATGATACAATATGTTGTTAAGAGATTGTAGATATATCATGTGGTGAGCTACTTATTTCATGCCAGCGCTACTTTATCAAAGCTGAGAAAACTTAAATGTTTTGGGATCTATTTAAATCATATGCTGAATAATTCAGTCAATAAGTACTCTGAGTTACCTTGAGGTGAATAATAAATATCAGACTTAAATTTTCATGTAACTAATAACACAATGTGAATAAATCATGCTTCGTCATAAATTAACTACAAGGTAACATGAAAGGTTACTCCAAGCGGCCATGGATGAGGTTGATTAGAAGGTTACTCCGAGCAACTGTGGCTAAGGCAACTCGAGCTACAATGGATGAGGCAGCTCGAGTCACTGTGACTGAGGTAGCTCGAATCACTATGATTGAGGCAGCTCGAGTCACTGTGACTGAGGAAGCTCGAGTCACTATGACTGAGGCATCTCGAGTCGCTATGACTGAGGAAACTCAAGGCACTATAAATGAGCAGATTTCTAAGTTTCAGCAAAAATATTATGTTGCCAAGGTCGGTCTAAAAATATCATCTTTGACAAGTTTGTTCGAAGGATGTCATTTTGACATGGTTGTTCGAGTACATGCTCGTACTAAATCTTTAAATGGTCTTTCTCGAGACATCATAAAATAGTTACGAAATGTCAAGGCATATATGATTTTTTCAGAAATAAATATTTGTCTACTCGAACAACTCGAATTTGTGTGAGGCTACATATATTTTGAAGAGTATTTTTCAGGGTGTGTAAATTAAACACGCACAAATGAAAATACATAACATCCAAAATTAAATGAAATAGGCGATATACTTTATTTGGCCTCTTTTTCAATATCATATATCAATAATCTTTAGCAACTGTTTATTTTCAAATTGTTCGAATGACATATAAATAATATTGTCCATAGTTTTGTAAATATTTTAGACGTGGTGTTCTGCCACTGTATTGTACCCTTGCCTTTTATTAGAAGTTCCTAGAGTAACATGTCATCTCAGTGCTTTCTAAATTTTAAACTAAAACAAAGCCCACTAAATTGTCACTTTAGAGTCCAAATGGTTTATATATTCTCAACTAACATCACAGCTCACAAAACAAATTATACATGAGTTCATGTGAAACCCGTCTTCGATTTCAGTTCCGCAATGATCGAGGTAGTTCGCATGTTGAGGCTCCTCAGAGATCGAAGTTGTATGGAGGTCGAGTATGTTCCAGAGATAGTTGTTCAGAGGTTTGTGCTTTGATTCCACGAGAGATAGTTATTTCTTTTGACTTGTCCGGAAAGTAGCTCGGAGGCCAAAGCTCCCCGGATGTCAAATTGATCGCAGGTCAAGCCTCTTTGGAGGTTTGATTGATCGGGGTTTAATGTCGTCGGATGTCAAGGTTCTTTGGATATCAAGATCCTCAGAATACCCGTTCGGATGAGATATTTTTCGCATCTAACTGTCCAGTTTTTCTTTTGACATAACTCATTTGTGGTTTGTTCTTCTCGAAGATGGATCAGAGTTTTGTCAATTTTTTCACCGGAGTTCGAATCTGAGTTGGGTTGTATATATTTTTTTTTAACTAGGTTGAGTGACCATGTCTCATCATGGCTCATCTTTGCCTTGTCAGCTGAAATGCAAAAATGGGTATTGTATTTGAGAAATCCCATTTCAAATTTGGGTTTGTTTGATAAAGTTCATAACTTGTAATAGTTGTCTGCGGCAACTTTGGCAGGCAACGAGTAGTGTAGGGTCAGTCGTAGTGCCAAAATATGTTACGATGTCGGATTTTCATTATGATGTCGGGGGGTGAATATCTGACATGGATTTCCTTTGGACAGTCTGTACTTAGCGGTTGCTCCTATTTTTTCTGCCAATCGAAAGTGGTGTTGCACAGAGTTTGTGTGGCTTAAAGATAATGTACACGGTGTAATGTGACATAAAGATTAAAAAAAATCCCTTAAGAAGCAAGGACTCGGTCCTTTATTTGACAAAAGTGTACGAATATGTTTATTAAAAATGGTCATCTATCAAGGCATATCTTCACATGTTTTTTCAAATCAATGCGCAGCGGCTAGAGTTGACACTATTTATTGTATATATATGTTTCATATATCTCATCCTGCTTATGAGAAATCATTATAGCTGTCACTAATCGTCTGTAATATTTATGAATTAATATGGGCATTATATCATATAAGGTGTATTCACTGCATTTTATGAAAATGGATGTTGAAGTCATATTTCGGCTAAACCTTGAAATAATCAGTATATACTATTTTTCAATTAAGATTTAGTAATATGCATCATGACATCTCATGTAATAACAGAAGATTAAATAATGAAATGTGTTGAAAATCTTATCCGAAATGGAATATCTTTAACACCTTCTTCACTTTTGTCGAGTTCTCCGTGTGTGCGTGCGAGGCGGTGCGCAATCTGAATCACAAATACCTCCCCAACGGAGTCGCTAAATGTAAGATATAAATGCAGATTTGGGAAAGCACCGCGTCGAGCGTGTTTTAGACTTGAGCAACGTGGTTGCGCTTACGTATTCGACTAGCCGCCTCCAAACGCCCGTATACCGTAATGAAACTATGAAAATCTGATCATCACTATTGAACTCGTGGGGAAGAATATTTAGATTTTCTCTCCTTACTTTCCCCCCAAGACCATCATCCATCAAATGAGGGGGGGAACCCTCTTTTTTAGCAAAAGTGCCTCCAGTGGGTTTGACACATGCCATGTTCTCTATGGAACCAAGTGTCCAATATTTATGGTGTCACTTGTCACAATATATGTGGAGGTATCTTAAATGAGAAAATTAAATCATCACTAGAGTATTATCTAGTGTAATTTATCGAATGCCGAGTATACGCAATATATTAAATCGCGCGTAGTAATATCTTAGCCCGTGTAGGGTTTGGATTGTAATCAAACTTGATAAATAATAGATCAATATTTCATTAAATCTATGGGGTTACTTTATTAAAGTGTTGGTGTTTAATTTAGAAATCCACAAGTGTCATGTTAAACAATTTACCAATTTTAATATTGACCTAAGCATGTATCTAGTGAGTATAAGGAAGAGTAATATAACTAAATCACAATACGATGATGTAAGACGAAAACCCACAACGAAAAAAAAAACTCGGACCGCCCAACCACATAAGTATACTACGATATAGGCAGTTTATAAGATAAATTTAGACTTACGCACAGACTCGATGACTTCAAGCCTTGATGCGCTTCCTTGATTCTTGTAATCTTCTATGAAGTCATTTTTGGATGCCTTCCAATAGTGACACAACGCATGCGCTTTTCCACATCTCGGTATCCCATCGACCTTAGTTGTCTTGTGACTAGTTCAACCACTACACAACATCAAACACGATATCCACCATAGGAAATGCCCACGGTATGAAGGGAAAACCACTGTGATGAAAAATAAGGAGGTCTCAAAACAATATATATATTTATGATTCTTGGATCTCAAACATGGGTGTAAACTAGGGTTCTGAAAACTTGATCGTTGAAAAATAAGGAGATCTCAAAATTTCATATGTATGTATGATTCTTGGATCTCAAACATGTTTGTAAACTAGGATTTTGAAAACATGATCGTAGAATATCGCCAAAACAAAGAGAGCTTTTTAAACAAGTTTGAAAACTTAAAAAGCTTGGAAAATTCTCTTTAAAACTCGTTCTCTGCACTCTTATTTATAGGAGGTTTTCTGAAAACCAAGATAAGCTTAAAAATAAAATTTTCATCGGGAATTATTTCGACTCATTCGAAGTTCGTTGGATCATTGTTCTAACGAGGTGCATAAACTCATTTGAACGACAAACCTAAAGTCAATCTAATGACATGCCAAATTTTTCAAAAATCATTTTAAAAACTTATAAAATCTTTTTATAAACCAACACCAAATATTCAATCCAGGGAACAAACATAAACATGTATCCATACCTTAATGAGATCCCTCAAATGATGAAGATGAAACTCGACTCAAAACACGGTGTATACTCGATGTCATTTTATCGTTAGCCGCTACGATCGTCAATAACACATCATGGGCTTGAAGAACAAACAACTCAAATCATAACCTATGACTCGTGCAAGTTTTTTCCAAACATGGAACAAAGCCAAAAGATACAAATTGACTTTCTTTGGAAATTTGTCCTTACAAAAACAAAAGGTTAGTATAGATGTTTTTACTTTAATATGACAATATATGTTTGAATTATATATGAATTTCATAACCATGTTTTCTATTTTTTATGAAATTAGATAAAGTCACAAAAGGATCCGATAGACAAATTGAGTCTTTGGAAATGTACAGGTAAGAAGAATGATTTAACCAATGATAAAGTCACATTTGGTTGTTGATATTACTTTTGAAAATTTAAGAGGTTAGGAATCATGTATAAAAAAGAAAACATTGTCAAAAGTTTCTAAAAATATAATTTTTAAGAATAAATAACAAAAAGGTGACTGGATTTAAAGGATAAAATAACTTGTTACATTTATTGTGTGCATAGGCCTGTAAATTGAGCGCCCGAAGCCCGCCCGTTCGGCCTGCTATTTTCGGACCGAGCTTTATTTGAGTTTGAGTTGAGCCGAGCTTGAGCCAAAATTTCAAGCCCGAATGAATTTCGGGTCGAGCTTGAGTGGAACCTCGCCAAGCCCGAATTGGGACCGAAGCCCGAATTTCATATTTATAAATAAGTAAATAAATAATTTATGTAATATACATTATATTACTTGTGATTTTCAATTTTGTGATTTTATTGTTAATCTCGTTATGGGTATTTGATTTAATAATTGTTCAAGTCACAATAGGCCTTTTTAGTGATCAAATTTTGCTAAATGTATGAAATTTAATAGGAATTTATAAGTTTTCACTCTTATTTCCCTTGTTTTTATTTAATACATTTCATAATTATATATTTTATTTCATGAAATATCAATTAGATTTTAATGTGCAATTTTGTCCCTGATGGAAATACAAGAAAAAAAAATTAAGTCAAACTTTTTTAACAAAAAAATTGAAATCGGGCCTGCCCGAAATCGGACCCGAAGCCCGTAATATATATAAGTCGAGTTTGGGCCAAGGTGGGAAAAAATAATTCGGACCGAGCTCGAGCTTGAGTATGGGTAAGTGAGATCGGGCCGAGCCTGAGCAACCCCAAGCCTGGCTCACCCAGCCCGATTTACAACCCTAGGTGTGCAACACTTTTAATGGAGATGGAGATATTAATTTATTTATTGCTAATATGGCCCTTTTTCTCAATTTATACCAAATTATTAAAACACAATTGGATGCGCTATTGTTGGATCAACAATTGTGATATATCTAATAAAATGTTCAATTGAAATGGTGAATATTAATTATAAAAGTTTATAAATATAGACTATATTATTTGGTCACAAATGCTGAAATAAAAATCAGATCTCTGTACTTTCGGTATAATACAATGATGATTGTTTAAATAAATAAAAGTTATTTGAGTCTAGTGTATGTTAGTAGTTTTTTTTTAATTGTAGTATGAATATCATTATGTTTTGGTGGCTTATTAATGGTTGTTGATATTGCTTTCGATAATTTAACAAGTTAGGAATCATCTATAAATAAAGGAAACTCTACTAAAAAATTCTAAGAAAATTAAGGGGTTTGAAATAAATAACTAAATGGTTATATTTATGATGTGTGGCACTTGTAATGGAGATGGAGATATTAATTTTATTTATTTCTTATACGTTGTTTTTTATCAATTTGTACGAAATGATTAAAAGAAAATTGGATATGTTACCATTGGATCAACAAAATAGTGTATAAGCAAGGGATATGATATTTAAGGACATAATTGAACTTGGTGGACACGGATGAATCTTGTGTATCAGAGTATGTGTCAAACCAACTTCTTCGAGATCAAACACATTCTCTCATTTATCATAATGAGATTATTTAACTAGAGAAGAAGGACAATGAGCATGAGATTCGTTATCAACAAGAGGTTGATGCATGAGAAAATTATCACCAAGAAGAACTTGATATAATACATGTTGATATGGAACATGAGATACAAGTAAGAGTAATGAGGTCCAAGAGGGAAACCTTAGCTAAAGCTAATATTGAAATTGCTCATATGATACGAGAGGCGTGCATACGACCTCCACTACCAGATGATACTTCTCATCACATGCATAACTGCAAATGATCTTTCTTCTTTTTTTGCTACAAATGATTAAATTTTTTTTACAAATAGAATGTCCTCGGTTCATGGATGTAACTAATTCATAAGTCGACATGACAATTTTAGAGTATGTGGTGTTGTTTTCTTTTGTGAAAGATTGGATACTACTTGGTTTTATTACTATTTTATTGCTATATTTTGGTATTATATGGTTTTAACTTTTTTTTCTTGATAAACTATTATTACATTATAAATTTAGTTGATATTGGATGGTGGTTGAATATAATTTTTATTATTACATATGGTATTTAAAAAATGATTTTTTATCTTTTGAGACAACACAAATTATCCTCGTAAAAAAACTAGAATAATATGTTCATCTTTTAGGGCAACATTAGTTGTCCGTATTAAGAAGCGAAAAAATATTTATCTTTTGGGACAACTATAGCCATCTTTAAAATGAAATAATTTTGGCGCCATATTTTCCCATAACAGCTAATAGGTTAAGAAACAGGAGTTCATAAAAAACGTGATATTTTTTTAAAAAGAATGGGATCTTTAGGACGGCATGAGTTGTCCCAAGAACTCTTAAAGGACTATTGTCCTTATTACCTTCTCTCGACCCAACCTAATGGGAGTGTTTGTTACCTTTAAAGTTGTCCTAAATACTTTTAGGGACAAAAATAAATCTTTTAGGACATCATGTTGTTGTAGTTGATAATCATTTTTCTTTTAGAATCGGTTTGGGATCCCCCGAACCATAATAACCAACAACGACACCCAATTTGAGAGCGAACCATTCTAGGAATTATACGAAAACCATGGAACAAGTCATTACTACAGCTTGATAGTGTGACCAGAAAGTAATAAGCAAGGCGATACGCCTAACAAGACAGTATTGGATGGAATCCATAAGAGTCTAGGAAATGCCAATAATGCTTGGGCGAAGAGCTCTCACTCATCCCTTTGGCATATGAGACAACTCCAAGGAGTTCGACGGGGGAAGCACCCTTATCACTATCTTATGGAATGTCAAATAGTAATCCCCCTGGAAGAAGGCATTCTCAGCATAAGGATGGAAATAATCGACCAAGGCTTGAACGATTCCAAAATTAGGTGAGAATTGGACAACGTCGAAGGGGGATTAGAGTGAAATCATACCAATAACAACTCGTTAAGTAATACAATCACCATGTGATGCCAAGATAATTACAAGTTAGGAAATGTTTGATGAAAAAGATTTTGGGGTGCGCTAATAACCCCTTTAATGGAAAGATGGACCCAAATTGGGAGGGCCCATTTAGAATACCAATGGTCGACCTCAATAGAGCCTACCACTTGTAAATAATGGAGGGCAACTAGATCTCCGGATCTTGGAATGCAATAAACTTCTAGAAGTTTTATTTCTTGTTTAATCATTTCTCCAACATATTTAACATTAATGTAGCATAGTAAACGCATTTGGAGACTAGTTATCTTCCTCCTGCTATCTATCACCACTTCTTACTAACAATACCAGATTGAACAAGTTCAATAACAATTCCAGACTGCAAGAAAGAAATATTTGAGAATGAGAAAATAACGATCGCTTTGGGAGCGCCTCGAGGGAGGAAAAAAGAAAGGTGACCCATGACGTCGGGGATTTACGCATATATCCCACCCCAGCTCCGCTGATGAGAGGGGGATTTTTACCAAGTTAAAGAGAAAGAGCAACGCAAATGACCATAGGAGTCATCCTTGAATTCTGTATCTCCTCAAAACTTCATCTTTCTTCCTCCTTGGTGCTTTTTTCAAGTTAACGCTCCGCACTACCTTCTCAATTTCATCCGCCACGACCTGTCGAATTAGTCCTAGCTACTGATCCTTATTAAGGACTCTCTCAAACTAAAAATGGTTGTTCACATTGCAACATCTGATTCGTCATGCCCCATACTTAACTTATCGGTCTTAACTAGATCAATCGCTTTGTCGGAACTCTTCTATTGCTTGCTTCACCTCGCTTCGATAGTATGGCGTTCTTTCTTTAGTAACAAGTAGCTCACAGCCATGTTGTCTATCTTCACTAGTAGCTTCATTCCCAAGAGATAGTGCCTCCATACTCGTAGGCAATGCACAAATGCTAACAACTCCTCATGTGTTGTGTATCTCTTCTCAGCTGCTATAGGCTTTCAATCCAAATCAGCTATCGCTAAATGAAACGAAAAGCAAAGCTTGAAAACTCAATTCCGAACTGCTATAGTGAAATATAGGGCTAATATCTTAGTTGTTCTAGATCTCATTATTTGTTGTTTTAGCAATTGTTCCATGTGGTAAGCAGTTGCTCAACCTCTAGCATTGTTGTTTCAATATAACTTTAATTCTGAAAATTAGTTATTAATTATTTAATATATGTTTTATTTTGACTATTAGAGCAACCAAGTTGTCCCGACAATGGTTAGGCCTTCTCCAATGTTTTGATTTCTAAAACCATATCTAAAAGTCAGTTTAAGTTCATTTCTAATCTAAGTGGCAATTTTCGAAATTTATGAAACATCTTGCATCCTTTTCATCTCCAGCCCTTGCATTGCTACCCAACAGTTCTTAATGATATTTCCTATCAAAATAAATCATGGTTGGTTGAAAATTCTCCACGTCAGATTCTCTTAACTGCCTTTGCATTTTCGCATGTAGAAATGGTAATAAGAATTTTCATATGACTCGTGAGCCACATAGGATTGAGTGTTATGAGGAGAGTCTTGTTGAAGAACTTTCCACGGTATCTGTTTTTCTATAGGGGTCCGTTTGATTCAAAAGTGGGCCAATGTTGAGATGGGAAAATTTTCTATGGCTAAAATTTGCCTAGTTTTTTCATATGAGACTATCAAACAACCATTTGGCGAAATTAAAGTCAATCCAATTAGTTTATTTAAATATCTTTTAAACATTTTTAAACAATTTCTAAAACATTTTTACAAAACATGTTTATAAGACATTTCTAAAACAGTTTTTTATAAAACAGTCTTAAAACGGCTTTTATAAAAAAAAAATTAAAACAAGTTTTAAAACAATTTTTTTACAACATTTTTATAAATATTTTTTTAAAACAATTTTTACAATATTCGAAACAATTTTTTAATTATTCAAAATAGTTTTTAAACCTTTTAAAATAGTGTTTTTAACAATTTTAAAACAGTTTTTTAATAAAAACAGGTTTATAAAACATCTTTTTTAAAAACAGTTTTTAAATTGTTTTTACAACAATTTAAAAACATTTTTTAAATGGCTTTTTATAAACCAAATTTTTTTTTATTTAAAACAGTTCATAAAACGGTTTTTTAAAATAATTTATAAACAATTTTTTTATTTAAAACAGTTTTTTTAACAGTTTTTAAAACATTTCTAAAACAGTTTTTATGTAACAGTTTTTAAAATATTTTAGTATAAAAAAATATAAAAAAAGCACTTGAAAGAAGTGGCAAATTTGGTTGACGAATATTTCTCATCCAAATGGCAAAACAAAATTTGTCAACATGTTATGCATAGGAAGTATTGTACATTAACAAATAACTTGTAAGCAAATTTTTCTATTAAACACACCAAATTACATGTAAATACCATATGTGTCATTTCTCATGGCAAATAACACTATCATAAGTACCTTAATAGAAATTTGTAAAGTTAGAAACTAACATTGGAGAAGGCCTTAAAAGACCTGTGGGGATTCCTAAGCACCCTTGTCATACCTATCCAGCCACATCGGGCTATAAATCGAGTTGGGTGAGCTGGGTTGGAGTTGCTCAGGCTCGGTCCGAACTCACTTATCTAATTGATATTTCATGAAAAAATATATAATTATGAAATGTATTAAATTAAAATAAGGAAAATAAAAGTAAAAACCTACAAATGTCTATTACATTTAATACATTTAGCAAAATTTTATCACTAATAAAAGTCTATTGTGACTTGAGCAAAAGGTACGATCATAAAAGCATGTTTAATCACAAAAGGCACGATATTAAATATCACAAAAGGTACGATCATAATATGCATCATTTAATGTGAAACATAGATGATTCTTGTTCATACCCCCAAAAAAAAATGTTTTGAGGAAGATTGTGTAAAGATGCCTAGCTCATGTTTAATGCGTCACACTGAAACATGTTTAATCAAATTAAATGTGTCTTATTCACACCAAAAAGACACATTAGTGTGAAGAATTGCTGGTGCTTGATTAGTCAAATTAAATAGATCGTAAACTGCAGAAACAAGTAGTTTCATCCTTTGATCATTAAAAAACTGACTAAACATCCGTCAAATACATACAAGAAGCAAATATGTAACCAATTGAAGGAAATTTAAGCAGCAGCCTTTCTTGGAGATTTGGTGGCCTTTGCCTTGGATGGAGACTTGGGCTCCTTTCCAGGCTTGTCTGATTTCTTTGGCAAGAGAACTGGGTTGATGTTGGGAAGGACTCCACCGTGTGCAAAAGTAACGCCGGCAAGCAATTTTCCGAGCTCCTCATCATTCCTCACGGCCAACAGCAGGTGCCTTGGGATGATTCTGTTCTTCTTGTTGTCACGAGCAGCATTTCCAGCCAACTCCAAAACCTCAGCAGCCAGGTATTCTAGAACAGCAGCAAGGTAAACGGGAGCACCAGTTCCAACACGCTTAGCATAACGTCCCTTCTTCAGATAACGACCGATTCTTCCAACGGGAAACTGGAGACCGGCCTTGACGGAGCGGGTAACAGCTTTCTTCCTTGGACCGCCGGCTTTCCTTCCTGCTGCCCCCTTCTTTGATTTACTGGAAGCATCCATGTCTGGCGTTTTAAGCGTACTTTGGATTTGGATGTTCTAAAACAAATTAATTGAGTGCTGCTAGCGTTGTGAGTTCTGTGATGGGTTGAGGCGCATTATATAGTGCGCTAGGATTTGTGGAATGGGTTGATAGGACTGCTCATCTTGCCTTAATCGACGGTAGTAAATACTTCGATCCGTGTCTTCTAAAATGAACCAATAGATAGCGACCATGATTTCAAATCGAGAGATCGGAATATTTCCTTTTCCCCCGGAATATTTCATTTTTTTATTGTCACCCCACCTCAAAAAATGTCTATATATTAAAGAGTGACCTATGCAAAAACTTATATTAGACCACCCACAACTTTCCAAATTTAAATACTAATCAGAGAGAGAGAGAGAGAAACAAAAATGTATTTTATACTTCAATAATACATAGTATGTAAATCAAGAAATGCACGATAATTATTTTCGTTTTCATATTTAAATTATTTTATAAATTACAAATTTAAAAAAGAAAGAAAGCACAATCAACAATCAAGCAAATTGACTATTTTGAAATATATGTGGAATCTTAATCATTCAACAAAAAAAAAGTTCCTAAAAATAGCACCTGGGTTGATTTAATTCCAAATAAGACTCGCTTTAAGGAAAAGCAATTTAAATTAGGTATTTCTACAATTGAGTCACTCGTAAGCAATTTTTGTAATCTAAAATCAAAAAAATATTTTTTAAAACATATCGGTTCCTTAAACACCGATTTACTCTCTTATATTCAAAGGTTCGCAGCAGCGACACTCACCACCACCACCCCACGCACAGTCCATCGTCGAAGCTCTGACGTTAGAGTGGCGGTGGGGAAAAGAGGGAGAGTCTTTGCAACGATTAAAAGGAATAAATGGTTCTGTGTGTGTCCTTGAGTGTCTAAAAATTATTTAACTGTGAATTAGTGTTTAAAAATTATTTCTCAATGAGTAAACTATAGAAAACACTTTAAATTAATAATCTACTAATACAAAATAAAATTTACATAAAAAATCCAGATCGATATAATGAATATATACATATGGATATATTTATTCTAAATTTTGATATATAAAAATGTAAAAAAATAATTTTATAACTTTGCAATCGTCAAATGAATTATACTCTAAAGCTCATGAAGTCTATAGTCGTTAATACGAATTATAAAGAGAGGTTAGTCTTTAGTAACGAAGGGGAGATGAAGAGGAGTTTTGATGTTGGCAAATGGCTCGCCTAATAAGTAAGGAGTCTTTTTTATTTTATTTTTAACTCCTTATAACTTAAAAGTCTACTTTTGAGTGGGCCCCAAGTTATGTGACATATAATATTTGAGACCCTTTGACGCATAAAAAAAATTAACCTAGGTTTGTTGAGGTGAAATTACATAATTTTGGCATCCTTAGCTTTACAACTGTAATTATGCAAGTGATCTTGAGATAATTAAATTAGTATGAAATTGTACTTATTTAGTGGAATTACTTACAAATAAACATAATAGTAAATACATTATGGGGTGTAATTAATAACTTTTATTTTTTAAAGGGAATTTAATTATTAACCTTGGGTCCCCGGTATAGTTCATATTCCAAGTAGCAACCCATAACTCTTTCGAGATCCTAACTGGCACAAGGCCATTTCATGTAGGTATATATAAGTCTATGGAAGGGGTTTAAATAGCATAAGATGCTTTAAAGGGTTAAAAAGTGTGAGAGAAAATATTGTTTATATTTTTTTGACAAGGTGATGAGAAAGAAAATATTATTTTCCTATTTCCACTGAGTTTTCATCTTCAAGAATCTCACACGCATAGTTAGTTGTGAGTGGATCATACAGTGAAAGTTCAAGTTTAAGTTTGCCACTAATGGTATTTAAGATTATCGATAATATTATGTTTTAATTAGTATATATACCTTAATGTTAGTAGTAGTAAGTTTATATGTTTGACTTCTCTATACAAGCAGTGATTTATAAAGTAAAAAAAAAAACATTTTTTTTTGTTTTAAGAGTGATGTAATAAAATAACTAAAAGATTATCTACTCACTTTTGTGAGAACTGGACCCACAGCATAGCTCTACTCCGCACATCTGTAAACGTGTAGAGAAAGGTCCATTTGTGACGACACGCAGTCATCACTTTGTTCTCTTTTGAAAAATATGGAGTGATCAGTCTATTTTACAAAAAAATAATAATAAAATTAGGGGTAGGCATCCGTAGATATCTAGTGATAGTAAGTGGTCTAGATATTTTAACAAAAAAGTCGGAGTCTGAGGAATAGGTAACGAAGAGGGAAGGTGTTAATAACTTGTCTTTCCCTTTTGGTCTCAAAGGTAGATATGAGTAGTTATATGTTAGCATGTTATGGTGTACAAAAACTAATGAAACGAAAATAGATGAGTATGTAGTTAAACTTGTAGTGTAGCGTGGAATGTATGCATAAATAAAATACACAAATAATCAATATATGCAAAGTTGGACTTTTTCATCATAACAGAAGTTTAAGTGAGTTTACGTTCTTGCATAGAGCAATTCAAAGTTCGCATAGTTTGCAAAGTCCTTAAAATAATTTTATCTCTTACAATAACTCGAGGTGGGAGACTTTGATGATCATGATTGGCATTATAAAATATGTTGTTTCCCTAAGAACTTTGATGATCACGTTTTAAAAAGTGAGCAAAAAGAACTAGATTCAAACAATAAATCTAGGGCTCTAATCATGATACTTTTATAGATCTTATAAGTGAGCCGAACGAGGAGAAATATATGAAGAAGAGGATGATGGGGATGCTTTTCTTCATCCTCCAAATCCTTCGTAAAATTATCTAAAATCTCCAAGCACATGATCCCCTAAAAGTAAGCCTTGTGAGTGAGCACTCCCATCGATTACAACTTGATGAAATATGAGAGAAATTACTTTCTCTCTCCTCACCCTTTCACAAAAACATGAATAGGCTTATCCTCTCCTACTCTAACCCTAGAGAATTTCAATTTTAGATTAAAACACATTACCTATATAAAAAGGTACATGATCTGGGCATGGGACATTAAGGGATTCCAAAAAGATCGGGCCTACTAATTAGGTAATGATATATAGTAGGGACACGAGACTAATGATTAAATTGACTTTTGAAAGAAAATATAAAAATCCCATATCACAACTCGTGATATATTTTCTTCTTTAATTAATTACAATTAGTCCCACTAAATAATTAGAATTTCACTCCAAGTTATTTATCTCATGATTAAAGGAATGATAAGGTCGTTGTTTGCACGGTTAAATAGCTCATAATATGATTTCCCACGCACAACATACAATACCCACTTGGTGAATTAATATTAGTTGCTAATTAATTTTCCCCAATGTCTTATTTAATCATTAATCTCAAACTTAACTTATTTGATACTCTAACGGATTATAAAATTCACGAGTCGGATTTACTAGTAGAATAAAAACTTATAAGTTTATCAAGGGGGTATCACATCCAGGATATCTTCCAAATACGGATTTCTCCGAAATATAATATGAGACACATTTAAGAAAATAATTTTCCAACTTGTGGAGATTTGGACTCAACAAATTAAATTGCATTAACAACAATCAAAGCAATAACTATGTGGATACTCAAATCCTCATAATCCTCGAGATTGAGATATTATGTTCCCTTCACAAACGATATGAGATTGTGTAAGTCCAATTTAGTCATTACTTAGACTTTCAGCTTTACGGTTGGGATGTCAATTCTTCATCTTGGATGTGAACTATTCAGTTAAACTAAAATTCGAATTCCAATCTTCTATGATCAAGATGAACCAAACTCACCAGAATTCTTACTAAGTTCAATTGAATGACATCTATACAATATATGTTAGATAAATATGAAGCATTCGCATAAGAATGACTCTTATATCAAAATGAAGCTAACACGACTTTATTGAAAAATAAATGTCATGCATGGTTTTAAGAACGAAACCCCAATATTCTCCCACTTAGTCTTAAATCCCTAATCCAACTTCCAACCCATCTACTCAATAATCTATAGACCTAGTGCAAAAGGATTAAGCGATTGTTATCCGATGGAATATTGGTCACAAACTTATCATCTCACTTGTTTGATATCTCAAACTAGGTGAAACATAATCTCAATGTGCTTAACCCTTTTACAGGTTATGGTTTCCCTCGAACTTGCAATCATTACGCTATAAACACAATATAATGTAATATCCAATCGCACTAAACTAAGCTCACCCAAATAACTTAGGATGTTCTTGATCCATGTAGTCTTTTTAATTGCCTCTAAAGTGTAAATAACTTCGTCCTCCATAGTGGAGCCAACAATACATGATTATTTCAAACTCCTCCAACTTATAACTACATTTCCTAAACTAAACACCTAACTCGGGATAGAAAATCTAAAATCATTATTTGATTGAAATCGTAGACTTTATACCTCAAATGTATAAGACTATTCTCCGAGTAAACTTGTAAGGACACAAATTTCCAATTAAGTCCATATATAGTTTTGGCTCAATTCCGGACAAAAACATTTATTCATAGGATAGTATTTATTTGTAATATTCTCAAGCCTATGAATTATGTATTGAAGACGTAGCGGCAAAGAATTTAAAGATTCATCAAAATGCCGGTTTGTGTGCCTCGTTTCTGCGTCATCAACTAAGGTTCCATGCTCCCAAGGTATGAATATAATTATATGTATATAGGAGCTTGGAATAATTTGTATTGGGTGTTAGGTTTAATAAAAACTGCATTTTATTTTCAGAAAGAATCAAATAAAACTTTAAAATAAGTATATAAAAGTTTCTGGGACAAAATCGAATTTTTCAATCTTTCTGGTCGTTCGTTAGAAATGTCGTTCGAACGAGTTTTTTCGTTCGAACCAGATTTCGTTCTAACGAGTTTTGTCGTTCGAACCAGTTTCGTTCGAACGAGCTTTGCCAACGACCCTAACTGGTCAGTCGTTCGATATGTCGTTCGAACGAATGTTCGTTCTAACGAGGTATCTAACGAACTTCTAACGAGTCCAGGCTGGTCACTCATTAGAAGTCTCGTTCGAACGAGAATCAAGTTCGTTCGAACGAGATTCCAGCGAGAACAGTTATTTGACAGTTTTTTGCAGTTTTTCCCCACTCCTCCACTTGGTTTTCAACCAACTTTTTTCATACATTATTATGTGCGGGAAACACATTTTCAAGAACAACTTTTCAATCCTAATACATCTCCTAGAGAGAGTTTGAGAGATCATTTTGAAAAGGGAAAATGTTCATGTTTGAGTGTTCTTCAACTTAAAGAAAAATCTTTAAACACTTAGTTTACACCCAATAGTTGTTTATCCAAGTTCTATATATACATATCTTTACTTGGAGTTTTTGACACCGGTTTTCTCTACCGAATTCAAGAGACGTTTCGGGTTTGCTTCTACACCCCATCACAAAGAAGAAGACTTTTGTTGAGATTCTACCCACACGGAGAAATGCTCCATGCTTGGGTGACGGTGACCATATAAAGTCCCATTGGTGGATTCCGAGACCGCGGTGGTGTTCTGAGGTTGTCCGCTAGGAAGAGGTTTCTACGAGAAGGAGCGTCGAGGCTTGAGAGGGATCGAGTCAGTCGTTGTAAATCTACCTGTCTTGTAATTGTAATTCCGTATCTAGTGGACTTGTGGCTAGGGCCGTCCGAGGTTGTTTCCCGTCTTGGGTTTTTCCTCGTACATCTCGGCGTAGTGTGACATTGTTTATTTTATCTTGCACAAAATTTAGAATGCATGCTTAGGTTAATTTCAAGATAAAATTTGGTTTAACAATCACACTAATTTAATTTGGGACTTAAATTAGATATTGGGTAAAATTGGTTTATTCAAGTCATTTGCTAAAATTGGTTTCGCCTAACTCTGTTTAAATGAATAATCATGACTTAGGCAAATTCTAGGACTTGAATTATGTTTTAATTTGTTTTGAGAAATTAAAACTTGTTGTTATTTTTGAAAGTTGAACCATCACCTGTTTTACAACGCTTCCGCATCGATTTACATAAAAGGAAATTAACTTTGATTTTAATTGAGAAAATCACAAACCCCCGGGGATCATACTCTTTCAAATTGGTATCAGAGCCAAAAACAATAAATTATTTCGTTAAGATCCTTTAATTTTTGGCTAAAATGGATTTTTTCCCATTCTCAAAATTTCCTATTTTTGATGGTTCGAACTACGCGTATTGGAAAGCGCGAATGAAATCGGCACTTAAATCTATCGATGAACGTGTTTGGATGTGTGTTGTTACTGGGTACTCCCCACCAACTCATTTTATTGAAAATGAACGTGTTCCCAAACCCATTGATAGATGGACCGAAAATGAGTTTAAGCTTGCAAATTTTAATTCCCGTGGTTTAAATGCCTTATTTAGCGCTGTCGCACCGGATGAATTCCGACGTATTATGACGTGTGAAACCGCTAAAGAAGCTTGGGATATTTTACAATTAACTCATGAAGGAACTAGTGTCGTTAAAGCTTCAAAACTCCAAAACCTCACCACTCAATTTGAAACTATCAAAATGGATGAAAAAGAAACTTTTGATAAATTTTATGCTAGACTTTCTGATATTGTTAATTCATCCTTTAACTTGGGAGAGAAAATACCTGACGACCGTGTAGTAAAGAAAATTTTAAGGTCCCTACCCGATAGATTTATTCCAAAGGTGACCGTTTTAAATTCTTTACCCACTTTAGCCTCTACGAAATTAGAAGAGCTTGTAGGTGATTTACAAACCTATGAACTGGATATGTTTCCCTCTAAAAATGAAAAGAAAATCGAAAAGGGCGTTGCTTTAAAAGCCCGAAAAGAGATCAAACAAGTAGTAGAGAGCGATAGTGATAGTGACTCGGAAGATATGGCTTTGTTTGCTCGTAAATTTAGAAAATTTCTTAAATTTAACAAAGATAAAGTTAAAAATGATTTTAAGAAATTTGATACTTCTAAACATGATAAAAGCGAGAAGTTTTCTAAAGCCGAGAAGATCCCTAAACCTAGTAACGAAAATTTAGATAAGGACGAGTCTAATAAATGTTTTGGTTGTGAAGGTTATGGTTATAGGGCTTATGAGTGCCCCACTAAACTAAGGAAAGAGGGTAAACGACCCATTTCATATAATGCGACCCTTAGTGATAGTGATAAGGAAGAGAAGCCCGAATCCCCCACTAAGAAAAATTTCGTGGCTTTTATGGCTAGACATGTGAGTGATAATGAGAACTCATCGAATGATGAAATTATAGCACATGCCACTTCCAAGGTCATTGTACATGATTCTCTTATTTTTAATGATAGTGAGAGTGAAGAAGAAAGAGAGAGTGAAAATGAAGATGAGGTTGATATGAGTGAACTTCAAAATGCTTTTCATGAATTATATAAAGAATCTATTAAATTGAAAAGAGCTAATTTGAAGTTAGAAGCGAGTTTAAGAGAGAGTGTCAAGGTCGTTGATGAAAGTGCCTTAATAGAAGACCTTAGGACACATGAGAGGACTCTTCAAGAGAAACTTAACTATGTAGAAGGCGAGAGAGATAGCCTTAGGGGTTTAATGGAATCCTTGAAAAAGGAGCTTCTTGCTTTTGAAGAGCGAAATGTTTTACTAGAATCTAAAATTTTAGAATTGGAAAATAAATTAAAAGATTCTAGTAATGTCAAATTTGATTTGGAGTGTCGTTCGAAAAAACTAGATAAAATGTTAGGAACGGTCCAAATTAAAAATGACACTTTTGGTTTAGGCTTCAATTCTTGTAATGATTTTAACCCTAAAGTCAAAACCAATGTTTTAGGAGAATCTTCTAGGAATGCATTTAATGATCACCACCTAGATAAATCTTTTCGACATATTCTTACTTGTACACATTGTGGTCGAAAAGGTCATCTTAGGAAATTTTGTTTAGATCTTAAATGAATTCCTAGAAAATCCCATAGTAAAGTAACCACGATAGCTAACGTTCCTACACCCCAAGATAGTAATTCTTCATTAATTTGGGTTAGGAAATCCGACTTGGTTGCCTTACAAAATAGGGATTTTGATTCTCATTTACTTTCACATGCTTCCTCTCTTGTTAAATCTAAAGGATAAATGTGTTAGTTTTTGCATGCTTTAGCGTTTGTACTTCATGCCATACTCATATGCTAAATGTATGCTTGTTTAGTCATGTTCTAGTCATTGCCTTATATCATATCACATGCTAGAAATTATGACTGGTTTATCTTTTTGTATTATATTTTGTGTTTGAATTAATTGAAAAATATAAAAAGATTTTTGTTTATCATTTGTGTTTTATTTATTTCATTTAAGCTTAATGAAAAATACAAATGATTTTTGTTTATCCTTTTGAGTAAATATTTATTTTTGATTAAAAATGTTAAAAACTCAAAAAGATTTTATTTTGTGTGTATCTTGTTTGACACACTTTATGTGGTATATATTTGTGTTTGAATCCTATCGTTTACGCTCCCATGTGTCTAGAACTTTTGGTTTAGATTTTCCATCCTTAAAATGTTCTTTACCATGTTTTATATGGAGTAGTTGGATTTTGTATTGTTTAAATGGATTCTATTTCTATATGCCTCTTTTCACACATGCACGAGCTCTTTTGAAATCTTAAATGTCACATGTTATATTTGAGCTTTTTGAGGTGTTCTCCTATCAATCTAGTCATCTACATATCTATGACCTAGGAGGACTAGTACATGTCAAAATCCGTTGCATGTGAGGTTTGTGCGAAAAATGAAAACATGATAAATTAATATATGCACGGGGAAGGGCTCCGAAAGGATGAATTAAATCCTTTGCGATAGTAAGCCACCGTTGATTGGATCTAAAAGAAATACGTGATCCAAAGGCCTAAAAATAGAATATTTGGCATTTAAAAGAAAGCAATTGCCAAGGCCTATGTTTGTTTGATATATTCACTCAATCACAAAAGAATATATATGCTCATTGAGGGAGAATTGGATGGTATATCAACGGTTTGCACAATGTCCGTTTATCCTAGTTGTCTTTAATGTCATGACTCTATTTGGTTTGTAGAATCATCATCATGCTAGGCTTGTATGCATTGTGTATGTTTGTTCATTGAGTTCAATCTTTATATTGTCACATGAGGTTATATTTAACTGTGATGAAGTTTGCAATCAAATGAGAACTCTGTGAACGTTTCTTAAGTGTTTGGGTCTAAATTTAATTGTTACTAGTATACACCCCTACACTTCCGTTTCCCTATGACACATTTTTGCCATACGAGTGTGCAAACTTATTGTATTTTGTGTCATGTGTGTGTTTATATCTATCTATATATGCACGTACTTATTGGTATATTTATAGTATATATATATATATGATATATGTTTGTCTTTGCCTTGCTTTTATTGCCCATATGCTTTCATGTCTTATCACTTTAAGCTGTTTATTAGTTCTTTATCCTTTGCCTATTCCCGAACAAAAAGGGGGAGAATGATGATAGGGGGAGAAATGGTATCTAATCCTATTATTATCGTATCTTAGTTTGGGGGAGATTTATCTTAGGGGGAGACGTCTTTCTAAGTAGGTCATGTGTTTAAAGGGAGAATTAATTTAGGGGGAGTAATTAATTAATTGCATTTAATATTTTGATATTCCCTATGCATTTGATGAGTTTGCTTAAGTGTGCAGGAATTATTCTACTAAAGCAACATCTGTAAAAGGCAAAGCGTTTAAATCCTTGGGTTGAGTCAAGATTGGGCGGGTTATGTTTTGAGTCTAGTGAGCTTGACGGCCCTTTAGGATTTTGTTTGGTTTTTGTCCCGAAATAGCCAAAGGGGGAGATTTGTAAGGACACAAATTTCCAATTAAGTCCATATATAGTTTTGGCTCAATTCCGGACAAAAACATTTATTCATAGGATAGTATTTATTTGTAATATTCTCAAGCCTATGAATTATGTATTGAAGACGTAGCGGCAAAGAATTTAAAGATTCATCAAAATGCCGGTTTGTGTGCCTCGTTTCTGCGTCATCAACTAAGGTTCCATGCTCCCAAGGTATGAATATAATTATATGTATATAGGAGCTTGGAACAATTTGTATTGGGTGTTAGGTTTAATAAAAACTGCATTTTATTTTCAGAAAGAATCAAATAAAACTTTAAAATAAGTATATAAAAGTTTCTGGGCCAAAATCGAATTTTTCAATCTTTTTGGTCGTTCGTTAGAAATGTCGTTCGAACGAGTTTTTTCGTTCGAACCAGATTTCGTTCGAACGAGTTTTGTCGTTCGAACCAGTTTCGTTCGAACGAGCTTTACCAACGACCCTAACTGGTCAGTCGTTCGATATGTCGTTCGATATGTCGTTCGAATGAATGTTCATTCTAACGAGGTATCTAACGAACTTCTAACGAGTCCAGGCTGGTCACTCGTTAGAAGTCTCGTTCGAACGAGAATCAAGTTCGTTCGAACGAGATTCCAACGAGAACAGTTATTTGGCAGTTTTTTGCAGTTTTTCCCCACTCCTCCACTTGGTTTTCAACCAACTTTTTTCACACATTATTATGTGCGGGAAACACATTTTCAAGAACAACTTTTCAATCCTAATACATCTCATAGAGAGAGTTTGAGAGATCATTTTGAAAAGGGAAAATGTTCATGTTTGAGTGTTCTTCAACTTAAAGAAAAATCTTTAAACACTTAGTTTACACCCAATAGTTGTTTATCCAAGTTCTATATATACATATCTTTACTTGGAGTTTTTGGCACCGGTTTTCTCTACCGAATTCAAGAGACGTTTCGGGTTTGCTTCTACACCCCATCACAAAGAAGAAGACTTTTGTTGAGATTCTACCCACACGGAGAAATGCTCCATGCTTGGGTGACGGTGACCATATAAAGTCCCATCGGTGGATTCCGAGACCGCGGTGGTGTTCCGAGGTTGTCCGCTAGGAAGAGGTTTCTACGAGAAGGAGTGTCGAGGCTTGAGAGGGATCGAGTCAGTCGTTGTAAGTCTATCTGTCTTGTAATTGTAATTCCGTATCTAGTGGACTTGTGGCTAGGGCCGTCCGAGGTTGTTTCCCGTCTTGGGTTTTTCCTCGTACATCTTGGCGTAGTGTGACATTGTTTATTTTATCTTGCACAAAATTTAGAATGCATGCTTAGGTTAATTTCAAGATAAAATTTGGTTTAACAATCACACTAATTTAATTTGGGACTTAAATTAGATATTGGGTAAAATTGGTTTATTCAAGTCATTTGCTAAAATTGGTTTCGCCTAACTCTGTTTAAATGAATAATCATGACTTAGGCAAATTCTAGGACTTGAATTATGTTTTAATTTGTTTTGAGAAATTAAAACTTGTTGTTATTTTTGAAATTTGAACCATCACCTGTTTTACAACGCTTCCGCATCGATTTACATAAAAGGAAATTAACTTTGATTTTAATTAAGAAAATCACAAACCCCCCGGGGATCATACTCTTTCAAAACTAACACATGATCTCTAATTCCTTTCAGGTGCTTGAGAATGCACTTCATTTTACTATAGTCCAGTGCTCTAACCTTAATTAAACTAAAATTTGTTGATCATGTAATTTGGGAAAATAGATCTCCCATGCGATTCCCTGTCTGAAAGGTACAAATACTTTCTTAAAATCCCGCATGCTAACCATATGAGCATATCATAGATATAAGTGGCATGGGATAAGTGCAATATCTTTTTTATCTAATATGGAGAAAGCTTGATCAGAAGGAAGTGACATGTTTGTCCTGAGTTCTTTGTACTAAGCTAACCTAGACAACCACATTTTTATGTAAGATAGTAGACTCACCACGTTCCCGATTAGGAGAATATCATCCATAAGATATACCCAAAATGCAACCATGCTCCCGTCATGCTGCTTATACACACAAGTATTATCTGAGATTTGATCAAAATTAAAAAATTTATTGCTCGATCAAACTATATGTTTAAAGACTTGTATGTTAGCTTAAATCATAAATGGAAATCTTAATATTACACACTTTTCTTTCACGTCTTCTTATTATGAATATGTTGGGTTGCACCATAAAGATGCATTTGTCAATACAATCATTCAAGAATGCAATCTTAATGTTAAAAGAATTATAATAGACTTTAGCATGACTATTGGCGAGAGAGTTTGGTCATAGTTAATCCATTTTTTTCGAGTAAACCTTTTCACAACAAGCCTTGCCTTGAAGGTTTCCAAGTTACCATATATCTATCTTTTAACTTCTTATATATTTACTTGTACTTAATGAGTTTTATCCCATTAGCAAGCCTACAAGCTCCCAAAACTTTATTTAAATACATCAAATCCATCTTGGTATCCATAATCTTAGATTAAAGCTAAAAGTCCTTGTCTTGGAATATCTCATTGTAGTTCTTGGGATATAGTCCATGCTTCCTTGTGATCTTATCAAAATTTTCACCCAAAAGACTAACATATCAGGATGTCTCATTACGATCCCACTACGATGTGGCACCACTTGTTATCTAGTATAAGTTACACGTGTTACCTAATCATCGGTAATATTCCCACTACCACTAAGCAATGAATTAATGATATCACGATGCATTTTATCTTCCACGAGTAGTCTAGAAACACCGATATTTTAATCTTCCTTGTTCTCTTATAAGTCTGTCTTACTCATGGTCACGTGGCTTATTACATAATCCTCTTTCATGAACTGGGCAATGATATAATCAATGACCTTATCTAACATAGGAATATGATAAAAAGTACCTTTAGTGCCTATGGGATAACCAATAAAGAGACATGCATCCCTTGATCCCAACTTCCTTCCCACAACACTAATGTCGAACACTCCTATATCCAAGCATGTCCTGAAATGAACTTGTTCTCGTTCCAAAATTCAATTAAAGCCCAAGACACTGAAATTCAGAATGTATGTATCTATTTCTTAATGAAAAACATATCAACAATAATGGTGTAATCCTGAATAACTAACCATGGACCTTATCATATCTTAAAGAGATTTATTCCTTTTATCCTACACCATTCCATAGTGGAATTATCGATGCAAAAAACAAAGATATAATCTCCACCTTTGGTAAATTAAACTCTCTCGAGAGGTACATACCACCACAATCATATCACATAGTTCAGATTAGTTTACCTCACATGTGCTCCACCTTAGCATTATACACTTAAAAGCAATTAAATGCTTCAGAGTTATGATGCATAAGGTAAACACACACACACACACACACACACACACACATATATATATATATATATATATATATATATATCGAGTAATCATCAATGAAAAATATAAAGTAATCAAAATCACCTTTTGACCGAAGAGTAGTAAGACCACACAAATTAAAATAAACCACTTCCAACACATCTTTGACTTTTTAGCTTTTGGGCATGATGATCCCCTTAGTCATTTTACCGTATTAACGAAATTTATAGACTATAAGTTCCTTCACTGCAAATGAGCTCGGTTGTTTATTTTAAACCAGTCTTTATATTCCTCTTAGAATAAATAATCTAAGGGTAAGTACCAAAATCATGTTTGGTTCAACTAAAATGGAAACTTTCTCTTTAAGGATTGTCCATTATTATTGTTCATTTTAGTGTTTAGGAATATAGGTGGACAAACTCATAATGTATAAATTATTTTCTAATGTAACATAATAGATAAAAAGATATCCCAATTTCAATAAAAATGTAGATTGTGAAAACAGTCGAAAATTTGTTCAAATCTAATTTAAAAACCAAAAGCTCTTTTTTCTTTTAAAATTTGGTATATAAAATAATTTACCAGCATTAATTTATTTTTCTTCCAAAATTAAAAATAGATATCCCATTAGTAATAATGTTGCCTTATTCTTATTACTCGTTATAGGAATATTTATCTTTTGAGTAGTTTCTCGTTTACTTGTAACCTCTACAAATACTCGTGAACTTGATTTGTGGCTCTCGAATCTACATGCCAGATTCCTGTAAACTAGACCACAAATCATCCATTTACTTTGGATAAAAAACATTAACTTGTCATTTTTCGTTATGGCTCTAGAAAAAACTGGATATGGTGTTATCAGTGTTATAACTACTTGTAGTGAAAACACTTGCCTTTTGACTTTTTCACAACTTTCGAAAAATATAAAAAAGTTTAATAGCCTTACCTTTAACCTCCCTTTTGGGAAAGAAGTTAATCTCTTTATCAACGAGTAACACCATGCATCGGCTTCCGATGATGCTCACTATTAGATAACGAAATCGATTCGGGTTTCCCCATCTATTTTTAATCCATAAAAATCCCTTGGTCAACCAATTGTGAAAATCATATAACTAACATGATTCTTAGTTGAGCATCATTAACCAACTTTGGTGATTACAAATTCGCATCGATACATTTTTTTAAATTAAGCATGTATACATAGAACTTTCCCCTTGGGGGGATCGAACATACATAACACTTAATTTAAAATAATTTTCATAATTTTCAAAATACCATAATTTCGTGATTAATTACATCCATTGTGGGGGACAAACAAAGCTAACGTGATGAGTTAATCACATTATAATTACCCCCCCTTAAGTTATAACAATATTCAATTACATTTCAGTCCTTGAAATGTATTCTAATTAAAAAAATATTACTTTAAGATTAAATCGGTGAGCAGGTGTTGAATTCATTTTTGAAATATTAGAATTATTACTGAAAAACTTAATTTTCAATTAAATATATGATAAATATATTTTGATTAAACTTTAAATTTGGAATCCCTCTATCGCTAATTAAAATCAATCCCATTAAGCCTCTTAGTTCCCTTTTGAAGTGGATTTTTTTGGGGGAAATTAAATCATCTCACCTTGAACTAGACAAACTTTTCATCTTTCAATTATGTTATCTGGATAGTCCAAGAAAATTATGTCGAACATAATCAAATAATCAATGTCTTTTGGTCCCACAATTAATAATAGTGACTCCGTTGGGAGGATATCATTAATTATGTATGGGTGTATACAATTGATTCATTCCTAGAATTTGAATTCACTCGTGTGAATTTTATTTTATTTTTATTTTTTTTGTTGGGGGGGGGGGGGGGGGGGTCAGGCTCACTCATATTTGAATTATAGGAATTATCAATTAAGAGTTTTGAGAAAACCGGATGTCTTGATCAATCCTTTCCATTGGGGTACAGACAAAGTTAACGCGAGGACTTGATCATAACACATTCTTAAAACTCCAATGGAGACTATAGGGTTTATGTCGAAACCCTCTCCCACTTAATATTTTAGAGTATTTTGAAAAATATTTACTCGATTCTAAACACCTTAATTAAATCACTAGTAATTTTTCAATTGCTTGTATTAATTAAATCATTCTGTCTCTTGATTTTAATTTTCCAAAAATAAAACCATTTTTCATTAAAATAAAACCCGTAGACCTTAATTTTATTAATATATTTAATCAATTACCAAATTAATCTCAATTTTAGAAAAGAATAAATAAATTTTGATTTTTCAAAAATAACGCAATCTAAGTCGGTTGCATTAATAATTCGTGGTGTCTATAATAACATGGGATCTCAATTAATAATTAGCTCACGACAATTATCAATATGAGTAAGATGGTAGAATCACAATGGAACGCAATAACATGCAATCACAATTCAAATATGAAATAAATTTCCCTTTCCATCATGGCCTATAGTTCCTCTTAAAGTAGAACTTTTCAAGATCAAGAATTCCACTTGAAGTAGACTTCCATTTCAAAAATAGTTCTCTTTGAAATAAACTTCATTATAAACTATAGTTATTTATGTCACTTGCCCATGGAAATACTCCTCTTTGATTCAACAAAGATTAGGACGATAATCCATAGCGTAATAAATGAAAACAACATCAAAACCATCAAAATCCAGATTTACTTCCAAGGCTAGAATGATGCGCCCAGGGGGCGTATCATTTTAATTTGGGTCTAGATCAATCCGGGTTCGTAGCCTCCCATATTCATCCCGGGTTCGCAAAATACATGAAAAAATCTTGAAACTTGATTAAAACTGCACCAATCTCCATATAACTTCACCTATGACCAAAACCCATGTAAATACATGATTCTAACTAGTAAAAACAATTACATACAATCACAAACTCCTTTAAACACGTCGATTAATACAATAGTTAAAAGTAACCTAATTATCACAATCAAACTGAATATATATGAAGAAAATAATTATGGATAAACCGTTGTAGGGTCCATTTATATAAAACAACAATAAATGGACCACGATGGAATGGATATAAATATTATAAACCTATAAAATACAACATGCACATATGTATATTCCTACAACATGAAAAACTAAGGTTTCATGGTGGACATCATTGCCTTTCTAAAACATGATTAATATTTAACTAGGGCTCTCATTCCAATTATTGGGGATTGACATTATAAAATACTTTGCTACCCTAAGAACATATATTGCTTACGTTTTAAAAAGTAAGAAAAAATAACTAGATTCAAGGAATAAATATAACGTTTGGATCACGATAAATTTATGAATCTTATAGGTGATCCGAATGAGGAGAAATATATGATGAAGATGATCAAGGGATCATTTTCTTTATCCTCTAAATCAAACCTAAAATGCTATGAATGCCTTGAATCTTTTAGCATAAGATACCCAAAAATTAAGCATTGTGTGTGGGCACTCCTAAAGATGAAATCTTAATAAAATGCAAGGGAAAACACTTTCTCTCTCCTCACCCATAAAAACATAAATAGTGTTTTTCCTCCCTTTTTAACCCTAAATAACGTATCATTTGCATTAAAACCCTTTATCGTGACCTATATAAATAAGTACATGAACCGAGCTTATGCCAATAAGGGTTTCCAGAGAGTTTTGGGCTTACTACTTGGTTAATGGACTACAGTAGGGACCTAATTAAATTGGATTCCAAACAAAAGTATAAGAATCCCATATCAGAACTCGCGATATATTTTATTTCTCATTTAATTGTAATTAATTCCACTAAATAATTATAATTGTACTCTAATTTAATTATCTCACAAGGTAACTGTTTACAAAGTTAGATAGTGCTTAATATGATTATCCATGTAAAACATACAATACTTGCTTGGTGAAATTCGATTCACTATTTATTAATATTCACCAATGTGTTATTTATTTCTTGATGACAAACTAAACTTATTTAAAACTCTACCAGATTATAAAAAATACCGACCGAGTTTACTCATAGAATAATAACTCATAAGTTTATCAGGCATTTAAAAGAGCACTTATCTTTAGGTAGTAAGAAGAAGTAGTAATTTCTCTTGTCACCTGGGTGTTTGTAGTAAAACTGAGGCATAACCCTTATACATGGTAATGTGAAAGTACATTTTGTAAAAGTGATGACTAACAAGTTTAGTAATGAAGAGAAAATATACTTACGGGAGGAAATCAATTACAAAGAACATAATAAATAATGTGGTTCACCCAACTTGGGCTAAATCCACAAGAGATAAAGTTGTATTTCACTTATAATGATAATTAATGTCTTATAATTGCTCAAATATCAATCAAACTCTCAATCTCTCTAGGTGTTTATAGTGTTTAGGGCTCTATTGGAATATCCTCTCTTTGTGTATGATCTTATGTCTAACTTAATTATCCTTCTTATTTAATAAAAAGAAGTAATATATCTAATATGTCTTCCCTTCATAGGATCATGAGCCCCTATTCCGTGTCTTGGGATACATTTGTTGGTAAACCACACCCCGACATCTAGTGGGGGACAAAACGATTAAGCATGTCACGAAGCTATCTCAAAGTATAAGAAAAGTATTATTCTAATAAATCATGTTGATCGCACTGCCTAATACAGTATATAAATTCTGCTAGTATAGGATCATGTGCAGAAAGGAATATTCCATAATGTCAGATAGTGCTTTCTGCCTTAGTTGAATTTAACAGGTTACGAGCATAATTGTTTGTGAAAGCTTGTGATTGGTTAGGATATGCTCCATCGAGTTATCTTGTTTAGTGGTGTGCTTATTCGTGTGGATCTCTTTCAACCTTTGTCTTGTCGACGACAATTTCTTCAGTGATCTTGACTCTAAGCCTCTTTAATTTTGCCCTTGAGCTTCTTCAGTTTTGTTATAATTCTGATCAACCTCCTCTGTGTAATATTAACTGAACTTTTTCTTACCTTCTTAAAGCATCTTATCTCCGAGTAAGGAGTTAGACAAATAATCCCCTCTTATATTTGTCCCCTCGTAGGCAAAGTTATTGTGTAAACTAGAAATTTCTCTATAAAAGCACCTCCAATCCCGAGTGTTCATTATTTGTGACCTGTCCATTTTAAATCATAAATCGAGTAGCCTTTGTGCGATGATGCTAAAACTGAATAACCTCATGTCGACGGACTTCCAAACGAAGAACATTATTTGTACATGTGTCTAAATATGCTTATTTGTACTTCACATGTGCAACGTTGTTCTTTAGCATATCTTGACATTAAATGCCAAGATCGTTAATTATGACACTATCATCATCCATTGGCATGTGTAGTTTTAATATAATCTCCGAGATATTGGTTTATGTAACCTTTATTTTTTCCCCAAAATTCAAATGGTTACCTAATTTTTATGAACTATCAAAAAGAAAATAGAACAATTGGAGTTTCTTCATACCCTATAAAAGGATTTTCTCTCTCTTTTATTTAAACTCTTCTAATTTATTTATTCCATTAACGTTTTCTAAAGTTTTTTGTTGCAAAAAAATTCACTTCTTTATCTTTTTTGGAGGGCGATCATAAATTATTTCTTCCTCTGAGTTTTTTGTGTACCATTTTTGCTGATTATGTACTTCTTTTTACCATAAACGGCTTCATAAAACAAAGTTACATACCTTTCCAATGACATTTTAGGCGCCGCTCCATCATCTGAGCTATCCAAGAGAGAGGCCATTTTTAACCGCCCTCATTGCGCTCCATTCTTTGGTAAGGGTGATATTTTTTAGGAAAGCAATGATTTTCTATGAACTAAGGGGGTTGGAAGACCCATTTCTCATGGATGAGGTACTAGAGGATCATTATGAAGGAGGTAACTTACCTCATGGTATTTTAAGGTTCCGTTTGGACAGAGGAGATTTTTCCTATTCTAACATTGAGTTCGAAGCACCAGGTGGTTCACTAGAAGGTTTCGTCATGTGGACATCTTATATCTACAAGAAGCATGAGGAAGATCTTCTCAAGGTGGGTCTTTTAAATGTTGCTTATTAGTTTTTGGATTTTTCCCTTTCCAGAAATAACTTTACTCTCCATTATTAATATCTCGATGGAACTATTTAACTCACACTTGCATGGCAGCTTGGGGCGAGTTCCCCATTACTTTAGAAGATGTGTGTGAGCTAATGGGTATGGATACCTATTATTCCCTCCCATGGAACGATCAACCTTTGGATGATAAGGAAGCTGAAGCTCGAATGGAACTAGATAGACTTTACTGTGAGTGCGTAAGTGATTCATCTAATGCAACTTTTACTCAATTGATCAAGCATTTCTATATGATCCCACCCGAGTTGATGAAGGATCAAAAGGCAAGGGGGTAGAAGGCGAAGGATGTGTCACCTAATGTATATTTTGGTCTTGTAAAGATCAACCTTCCAAGTTAGTTGTCTATAATTTATGCTTGCTCTATTATTTCTTCCTTCCCGGTAAATATAATGATCAGCCATAAAAGGGTTGATCAATTTATAATTAGGTTGGCCCGTGGAGTTAGCATTCCTATTAATGCTACAATATTGGTCTCTGAAAGGGGTGATTTGTTGGAGTATATGCTTTGATACCCCAATTTTAAAGTACCAAATAAAGATGGTTCACAAGATATTTTAAGTTTTAAATTTCTTTCAAATTAAAGTGAAATTAAATTAAACTAAAGAAATAATTAAATTTTCACTTAAACAAAATTAATTCAATTCAAGTTCTAAATTATGTCAATCAAACTTAAGCATATATTTTTCCAAATTAATTATACCAACTTGAATTAAATAAAATTAAAATTACCCAAACTTAATTAGCACCAAAATTACACTAAAGTTGTGATTTAACCAAATTTTATATTTTTAGCCCTAAGCATGCATCTAGGTGTTTTACAAAATAAAATAAACAATCACAACACACAAAGCACGATGTACAAGGAAAACCCACAACGGGAAAAACCTCGGACGACCCAGCCTACAAATCCACGAAGTATGGTATTTTTACAAAGACACGATAAAAGTACTTACAACAACGACTCGACTCCGTTCAAGCCTTGACACTCCTTCGTTCTTCAACCTCTGTCTAGTAGATAACTCTGGAATCCACCGCAGTCTCAAAATCCATCGATGGGGCTCAGCTACCATCAAAACATACGAAGGCCTTTCCAACGTATGCACACCACGAATCTTCAACAAAACAGACTCCCCCATAGGAAACTTCTCTTTTGGGCATGAGAAAAATACCCAGTGCCAACAATGGTGATCTCAAAGGAAATATATATTTAGAACTTGGATCAACAAAAATATATGGGTGTAAACATAGTGTTTTTGGTAGAATTTAAACCATGAATATACCAACATAAATATGGGACTTTTGGATAGATAGTTTTTTTTTTCTCTCAAAATGTTAGAAAGTCTATCAAAAGTCTTGTGAAAATTAGTTTTTCCGCACATATTAAAGCTGATAGAAAGTTAGTGGGGAAAATGGCGGTTAAAAAAGAAAACTGGCGAAACTGTGCAAAATCGCCCAGGTCGTTCAAATGACTTGGTTCGAACAAGATACTAATGAGAAAGCAGAGATAACAGGCCAGATCTTATTAGAATTCTCATTTGAACGAGTCATTCGAACGAGGGTTCTAACTACAAAAAAATGATAGAAAGTCATTAGAAGTTTGTAAGATGTCTCGTTTGAACGATCTCTTTTGAACGATCTCGTTTGAATGAAAAAAATATCGTTCGAACGACATTTCAGAAAATCTAAAAAATCTTTTTAAGCCCAAAAACTTTTTAGCAAAGTTTTAAAATATTTTTTTGAGAAAAATAAAAAGTCGTTATGATAAAAGTTTATGAAAAGACACCCAAAAAAATATATATCCAAGGATCTATATATATTAAATGCATTCATACCCTTAGGGACCTTGGGATTCAAATGCTGATGACGTAAATGTTTGGCACATGAATCGGCAATGATGTAATCTTCAGACTCTTGTCTGCTAAGTCTTCAACTCAATTGTCATAGGCTTGAAAGGCACAAACTACTATCCTATGACTCAATTGGTTTTGTCCATAATTAAGCCAACGCTAAAATAAATTCCATTGGAAATTTTCCCTTACAAATCTCCCCATTTGGCTATTCTGGGACAAAAGCCAAAATAAAATCCTATGAGCCGTTAAGCTCTTCTAAAAGGACATAACCCTCTCAAAAATATAAAAAATTTGACAAGACACGTGGGATGAAATTCCCAGCCGCTTTAAAAGGTTGCCATTAAAGATGAAAACCTCCACACTTAAACACACCATTAAATGCATAGAGAATATAAAAAGATAAATGACATAATCAAATACTCCCCCTTTATCTAACATGGCCTACTTAAGAAAGCGACGTCTCCCCATAAGTTAGATCTCCCAAATTAAAAGGTTTAGATAACATTTCTCCCCCTTTTTGTTCAGGAATAGACAAAGATTAAAATGCATATATTAACTCATTTCTCCCCAATTAAAATCAAATACTCCCCCTAAATGAAACAGGGGATATAAATAATGGAAAAAAAGTATATTATGCATTGGTGAATAAAGTTACAAGAATAATAAAGTAAAGGGCATAAGAAGTAACTAATCCAACACAAAGATTTATAAATACCAACATGGATGCGATAGAAAAACGATACCAAAAAGAATAAACTAATATGAGCATGAAATATCTATCGCAACAAGATGAATATTATTTTGACATGAATCATATATGGACTAGATGGCAACGCAAGGACTAAAAACAAATAAATACCATATATATATACACAAAAAAATACAAATGACGCACACACACATATATATAGGTATAAACACCACACATGACACAAAATACATCAAGCTTTTCACACTCATATGGTAAAAATGTGTTTAAATAACATATGGTAAATAAAGTGAAGGGGTGTGAGCTAGAAATAAAAGAATTAAGACCCACTCACTTAAACATGTTCATGGAGTTCTTATTTGATTGCAAAACTTTATCAAACTTAAATATATCCTCATGTGACAAGATAAAGTGAACTCACAGAATAAACATACACAATGCACACAAGCCTAGAATTTTGAAGATTCTACAAACCAATAGAGTCACGACAAAAGGCGCATATCTAGGATACATTATCATTGTGCAAACATGTTGATATATCCATCCAAACATCCTCAAACATAATATTCTTTTTCTTTATATTTTGAATGATCAAATCAACTACTTTGGCATTGGCTAATTTTAACAGTGCCACGTTTTTTGGGGCCATATTTCAATGGTGGTTATTCACGCAAAGTAATTTTATCTTTCGCAGCCCGATTCCATTGATAAACAATTACACCGGATAAATATTTTTCTATTTTTTTTAAATTCGGCTAACAGTTGTTACATGAACAAATTCTCCATAGTCATAGCAACATGTATATGACTAAATTGATAGGAGAACATCTCACTTAGCTCAAATATATATGTGAAGTTAAAGATTAAATGAGCTCGTGCATGTGTGAATCGAGGCATATAAAAAGAGAATCCATTAAGTAAGTCAAAGTCAAACTACTCCATGCAAGCATGATAAAGAACACTTTTAAGGATTGAAAATCTTAGCCAAAATTTTAGCCACATGGAAGCGGTGATGATAATGGATTCAAACACAAGTATATGCCACATAAAATGTATAAAACTAAAATACAGAAAAAAATTCTTTTTGAGTTTTTCAAATTTTTTTAAACAAACACAAAGATAACGACAAAACAAAAATCTTTTTTTATTTTTCAACTAAGACACAATAAATAAAAATTAAATACAAAAGATACACAAGTCATAACTCTAGCAACACATATATGATGAAACAAAGACAAGAAAATGACAAAAAAATATACAACTAGCAAGAATATATTATGAGGCACAAAAACCAGTATATGCAAACAAAACGAACACAATCGACCTTTAGATTTAGCAAGTGAGGAATCATGTGAAAGTAAATGAGAATCATAAAGTTTATCATGTGAAGCCTCCAAATTAATACCAATCTGAAAGGTGTGATTTTTTAGAGTATATGATTTGATACCCCAATTTTAAAGTACAAAATAAAGATGGTTCACAAGATTTTCTAGGTTTTAAATTTCTTTCAAATTAAAGCGAAATTAAATTAAACAAAACAAATAATTAAATTATCACTTAAACTAAATTAATTCAATTCAAGCTCTAAATTATGCCAAACAAAATTAAGTAAACATTTTGCCAAATTAATTATGCCAACTTGAATTAAATTAAATTAAGTTAAAATTTCCCAAACTTAATTAGCACCAAAACTACACCAAAGTTCTGATTTAACAAAATTTTATCTTTTTAGTCTTAAGCATGCATCCAGGTGTTTTGTAAGATAAAATAAACAATCACAACACACAAGGTGCGATGTATGAGGAAAACCCACAATGAGAAAAACCTCAGATGACCCAGCTTATAAATCCACTAAGTATGGTAGTTTTACAAAGACACGATGAAAGTACTTACAACAACGACTCGACTCCCTTCAAACCTTGACGCTCCTTCGTTCTTCAACCTCCACCTAGTAGATAACTCTGGAATCCACTGCAGTTTCAGAATCCATCGATGGGGCTCAGCTACCGTTAAAACATAAGAAGGCCTTCCCAACGTATACACACCACGAATCTTCAACAAAACGGACTCCTTCGTAGAAAACTTCTCTTTTTGGGATGAGAAAAATACTCAGTGCCAACAATGGTGATCTCAAAGCAAATATATATTTAGAACTTGGATCAGCACAAACAAATGGGTGTAAACATAGCGTTTTTGATAGAGTTTAAACCATGAAAATACCAACACAAAAATGGAACTTTTGGATGAATAGTTTTTTTTCCCTCTCAAAGTGTTAGAAAGTCTCTCAAAAGTCTTCTAAAAATAGTTTTCCCACACATATTATAGCTTGTAGAAAGTTAATGGGAAAAATGGCGGGGTAAAAAAGAAAACTGGCAAAACTGTGCAAAACTGCCCAGTTCATTCGAACGACTTGGTTCGAATGAGATACTAACGAGAAAACAGAGATAACGTGCCAAATCTCGTTAGAATTATCATTTGAACGAGTCGTTCGAATGAGAGTTATAATGACAAAACAGACAAAATGGCAGAAGGTCGTTAGATATCTCGTTTGAACGAGAAAAAATATCGTTCGAACGATATTTCAGAATATCCAAAAAAAAAAATCAAGCCCAAAAACTTTTATGAAAAGTTTTAAAATGATTTTCTGAGAAAAATAAAAAGTCATTTTGACAAAAGTTTATGAAAAGACACCCCAAGAAAAATATATCCAAGGATCTATATATATTAAATGCATTCATACCTTTAAAGACCTTGGGATTCAAATGTTGATGACGTAAATGCTTGGCACATAAATCGACAATGATGTAATCTTCAAACTCTTGGTTGTTACGTCTTCAACCCTATTGTCATAGGCTTAAAAGGAACAAACTAATATCCTATGACTCAATTAGTTTGTTCGAAATTAAGCCAATACTACAAATAAACTCAATTGAAAATTTGTCCTTACAGTCTCACAATAGACCTTACTGGATACGACTTATCTTGACATGGATCATTCTATTGGAAGGTATATTGTTTCAAATTTTAGCTACAACATTCTTATAATGGTGTTCCTTTATAGTAAGGTTCCCCGATATTGCAGCAATAAATATTTCTTCATGTAATATATATATATATATATATATATATATATATATATATTAATTTCATCGCAAGACCTTATGCTAAGGAAACACATGTCAAGTCATGGTCATTTTTAAGGACGAAGCTTATATAGTTCGTTCAATCGCTTTTAAAGCATCTGTAGGTGATGATCTCTCGTTGGATGTAGTTATTCTACTTACACCCAGTCGTCTTCCTTCATTTCCTGAGTGGGAAAGAGAGACTAAAGCTTACAACCCCCGTCGTTACGGGAGACAATTTGGTTTTCACCAAGTAATTCCTCTTTACCTTTGCCAAAGTATCATAATTGATGATTATTTTTTCACCTCTTGCCTTGACTACACGCGCCAAAAGATATTTACTATATGTGCAGTGTTTGATGGTAGAATGGTTGTTCCTACTAGGAAAAATGCATGGTGATGTTTTCACGAGATGACTTTGCCACTTTTGACCATCCCGACTTAAATAATTTAAAGCTTTTAATAGGACCCAACCCCTCTATCCCATTGTGTAATGTTTTGGGCCTAATGAGACTGGCCTAAAAAATAGCTCAATTGATGCCTTGGAGTTGGAATTAAGTGCCATTAATCTCGAGCCACCTACTGAGTTTCTTTCTTTAACCCTAATCAGTGAGGTTGTTAAGGTTGAAAATAAGGCAAAGAGAGCTTATAAAGTTAGTGTTGGTGCAAAAAGAAAAACTCGAATGGATGCACGTCCCTCAAAATCCAAAGCTCCTAAAAATTCCAAGATCTCTCACGATTCCTCTGTTGTGGTTGGTGCATCCCTTATAACCATCAAGCCCCCAAATCCAGCCCTTGTTGAGTAAGCATGTCAAATGGTAGCTGAAATGATTTCAAAAATGGATTAAGTTCATGTTACTCCGGCTGGGCTTTTAGCTGGTTTAGAAAGATGTCATACTGATGACGATTTCCCTATTTCTTATGTTTATCCAAAGAAGGTTGATCTGAAAGTTCTCATGGAGGAAGGTCCTTTAATTAATGTGCATCCATAACGAAAGAAACATTTGAGTAAGAAACTTAGTCAAGAATGAGTAATAGTAACTCTAACTCCTTCTCCTCAAGGTTCCTCAGATCATCCCTTGAATGATAAAACATATGAAGTTGTGGGAGTTAATTCCTCATGTGATGTAAATCCTGAACCCTCTTTGCCAATCTAAATGGTAAGTATTCTGAGTGTTGAACTTATTACGTGTTACTTAAAGAGTTTTATCCCAATCCATCTTCTTATTTCTTATTTCACAAGATGCTCTTTTACCTTTAAGGATCATTGCTGATATTGATGATAGCCCACCCCCAAAGCACAACTAAATATAGTTATTTAAGATACTTTCATTATGCCTTCTTCGTTACCCCATATCCAATGACTAGGCTTACATACACTGGGATATCTCCATTTGAGTGAGATCTTGATGCTGCTAAAAAATACTCCTGATTAAAGAGCCACTGGTGACTCTAAATACATATAATAAGCCTTTCATTCCTTCAACTATGGTGGAGTTATCTCCAGTTGTGGTCCCTCCAATTGATTTAGCTAAGATAAGTTTGTGAAGTATCTTCTTTATTATTGCTATTACATCATTCAAGTATATTTCCTTTTATCAATACTTATCTTAATGTTGCATTTGTAGGTAAATATCACAGTTGCAGTTGTGTTTCCTCTTATCCGTGAGGCTATTATTGAGGTAATTGCCTTTTTAAGACCAAATATTTAACTTTTTCTTATTATTTGAACAAAGCTTCAATGAGTTCTTTAAATTTGTGGTTTTTTAGACTGCTATTAGTGAAGAGGATGATTAGTCAGCTCATTCATCGAAGGTTGATCTGTTCTCACTTCCCCTTGGTGTAACAGTGGAACCTCAAGCTTCTTTAGAGAATCTAGTTCTTACCCCTTATGCTGATGAGGTAGCTCTCTATAAAACCCCTTTTATGACTTGGCTCGATTATTGCTAAAGTTATTTCCCAAAATTTACACTTTGTAAGTCAACTTACTAGCTTACTAATAAGATTTTTCTAAAATATTTTACACTTTGTAAGTCAATTTAGTAGTTTATTACTTAGATTTTCTCAAAATTTACACTTTGTAAGTCAAATTAGTAGCATACTATTAAGGTTTCAACACTTTACACTTTGTAACTCAACTTATTATCTCATTACTAAGTTTGTTCTCGGTATTTGCACTTCGTAAGTCAACTCAATATCTTAGTACTAAGGTTTCTCTAAAACATGTTACACTTTGTAAGCCAACCTAATAGATTATTACTAAGGTTTTTCTCAAATAATTTACACTTTGTAAGTCAACTTAACAGCTTTCTACAAAGGTTTCTCTAAATCATTTTACACTTTATAAGTGAATTTAGTAGCTTATTATTAAGGTTTTCCCAAAATTTACTTTTTAATAAATTAATCTTAGTCGGTAGTTTATTAAAAAAAGTATGAATCATAATTTTTTAAAGTGTGACATTTTTAAATTAGTTTTCTGAAAAAGATATTGTTGGATTAATGATTGTAATTAGAGTTAAATTTTAAATTTACTATTATCTCGAAATATTTCAATTCAATTAATTAAGAAATTAAAATAATTGATCACGCAGTGTAATCCCATCTCTTGTATCTTCTCACATTTATCACATTTGGTTACTTGTAGTTTATTTCATTTGCTCACTTAAGATTTTAGCAGTTTTATTCTTCCTTGAAATTGTTTTTTAAAAAAAATATAAAAATATATATAAAAAAGTTAAAATCAATTGAAATTTCAAGCATTCACGCTATTTGTTTTCCACTAGGGATTTTGAGACTCGAATTTTGAAGACAATGACCATATACGTAAAAAAGTATTATCAGGTGGATGAAGATCTAAATTGACTTTGTTAAAGGTGGAGTTATACCAACAGAGAAAGTAGATGTCATCGCACTTATAAGAAGGGCCCCAAAGTTCAACTTGCTTGAGAAAATGCTCTATCAGAGAGGTTATTTCAACATGCCCCTAAGATATATCACAACATAGGAAGCAAAAGAGGTTCCCAAACAAGATCATGATCCATGTCATATTGGTGGAGCCAAATTATATGATCAACTCATGACACTTGGCTACTATTGGCCAATGACGGAGAAAGATTCAAGTAAGTTTGTTTGAAAGTGCAAGGCTTGCTAGCTGCATGGTAATTTAATCCATGCTCCATCGATAAATTTTCACTCATTGGCAACACCTTATCCTTTACATACCTAGGCTTATGACATTGTGGGAACAATTAAAACTCCAGATAGGGGAAAAATATGGATTCTCGTAGCAACTGAGTTACTTACAAAGTGGGTAAAAGCACTACCTTTGAAAAGGGAAACAACATAAGTGGTGGCACAATCTATTAAAGAATACATCATTTTTTATTTTGACATTTCCAAGGTCATTCTTTCGGATAACGGCACTCCATTCATCAACAAATAGGTGAAAATATTGACTAATAAATACTCTATTATTCACTACACTTCAACGGTAGCCTATGCCGAAGGAAATGGTCAAGCAAAAGCCATAAAAAAGCCATGGTCAACAGTTTTACGAAAATGATGGGGGATTTTCCTAGGGCATGGGATGACAAGCTGCTTATGGTGGATTGTGCATATCGAACAACAAAGAGGAAACCAAAAGGTTACAAACCTTTATCATTGGTTTCTGGACATAACAAATATCTTAAGTTGGGAGCATTAAAGAAATCCTTCCCAACTGAGATAGTTATATCTTGCGTAACTTTCCATTGATGCTCAAACATAGCAGAAATATTCACTTTAACTTCTGCTTTTTTGTTTAAACATGATCTCATGCTCTCTTTTGGCATCACTCAAAGATTCTTTGGTTACAACTAGCCTCTGATCACACTTTTCAAGGTGAGGTATAATTTCTCTTAATTTGCCTTCTTTAATTTTACGTTCCTCTATAATTTTGAGATAGCTAGAACGATAGGCTACTAGCTGAGGGTATGTAAGATAACTCAACTTATCGATAAGCCAAGTAAAATCATATCCATCCTTACCCAAAGCTTTTAGGTTGCCTATGAAGCGATTTAGCACAAATATATTTAAGGTCGAGGGTAAAATATGTTCAATCTTAACAGTAATGTCAACAGTTCCTTGAAGGTGATAAGCAATCACTAAGTTGTGAGGTCTCACGCAATCATCACTAAAAGTCTTAGGGTGAGAAGTCAGAAGCCGATCAAGCGTATAATAGAATAATCATTATATGATGGTGTTACCTTTAAGCATCTGCTAACAATAGTGGGCTAGATTCATGCTTATCAAAGGAGGCTCAAATCCAGATTCACTCTCTTACTAGTTTGAACGTTGGTTATAGAACATTGGCCAACATGGGAGGATGAATGAGTAAAAGCTAGAATAGTCGAATCTACCTCAATAGCTGACGCAACGAGAGAAGGTTCTTTGAGAGGGTTGTTATTAATAAGATGCTGTAAGAATGGTGGAAACATATGGATTAGCACAAACCTTAGCACAATTGTTGCTAAGTCACCAAGAAGATGTATCCAAAAGTTTGAGAAAAACCCTTAACAGTAAGCTACTAAGTTGACTTACAAAGTATAAATTATTTGAGAAAGAATCTTCGTAGTAAGGTACTAAGTTAACTTACAAAGTGTAAATACTGAGAAAAACTTTAGTAATAAGATACTAAGTTGACTTACAAGGTGTAAAAATCTTATTAGTAAGCTACTGAGTTAACTTACAAATTATACGAATCATAAAATTCCAACACCGAATTAATATTTAAAATTTAGGAAAAAAATATCTCTAGTTTGATTCCAAAATCAAATATTAAAACTACATCAATTTACTATCTCTCGATACGTATATTAATTTGTGACAATTAAAAATTAATTCTCCTAGAAATATGACAATCAACAAAATTAATTAATTAAATTAACATCCTACGCGGTTTTGTCTCACCCCTTGAATTGGGTGATTAGCCAACATTCTCATATTAGAACAGAAGATAACAATCAAATACATGTCAAGAATAATATATAATGAAACGAGTAAAAGAAATACGATACACAAATTTTCCTATTGAATCACGTTCTTGAAATGCGTCTTGACATGTGTTCAACGTCTTCATAATATCAACACTTGATTATAATAAAATAAATAAATAAAAACTAAACCTAATTATTCTAAATTAAATTGTTTTTTTATATATTTTTCTAAGCCTATTTTTTATTCCTAAACTATACAAAGTGACACTGCAAATAATGCACTATATGTTCTCCTTCTTTTCTGTATGTGAGAGTCTCCTTTTAAACTGAGTTGCTCCCTTTGTTTATAAGTCACGACTGTTGAATTGAACATTTGATGGGATTTTTTTTTGGATAAGTCAAAGGGACATGGGTTTTGGCAGGTAAAGGATCAAAGAAGATCTTAGTTCCGATTTATCTGGGATTTTGGTTTGTTGGTTAGCTGACTGGAATCGAGTTGGTGTACCGGGTAGAGGTTGGATGGTTTCCGGGTCATGGTTTTCGATTTTGGAGGTTCTACCTATTTTGGTGGCTAAAGTGTGTATAAGGCTGGGCAATGGTTATTGTCGGTAGGGGTGTTCGTGGTTCGGTCCGATTTGATTAAAAAATGGATCGAGACCGGATCGATAATGTCGGTTAACTGACCCTAGTCGGTTCAATTTTTCCCAGTCTAACCCGTCGGTCCTCACATTAATGAATTATATCATTTATAATAATAAAAATATACCCGAGCCTATTTTTTCCAAACAATAAAAACTAAAAAATATCAAAAACTACAATTAAAACAAAACTAGTATTGGATTAAACTATAATTTAAACTAATCAAATATTAAAATATATATTTTCACTATTTGTTTATTTTATGTATGTATATATATATATAGTCGGTTCGGATCAGTCCAAACAGGGTTTTTGAATATGTAAATCATGGACCGGACCGACTAGGTCGATCCTCCAAAAAAATAAATCGAGACCAGACCGATTAAGAAAAAAGATAAAAAAAAATAGTCGGTTTGGTTCGGTCCGTCGGTCCAGTCGTTTTTTTGAACACCCCTAATTGTCGAATCACGCCGGAGCATGAGTCTAGCCAAAAATGGAGGTATAAGGATGCTCGGTTTTGATTTCCTGGTTAAGAGGTTTAGGTAGAGTTTTCAGGTGGGTTAGGAGTATGGGTATGGGTCACCCTGGTCAAATGAAGATCGGAGTTTATTCGAAATTGGGTTTGGTTGGTCGGAGATAGGGCTGTCAGCTCCGGTTATGTGGAAATGAGGGTCAAAGCTTACCGGCGATTTGCAACTCACTGAAAATGGATGGTGGCAGCGGCTAGTATAGGTTAGGTGGGTTAAGGGTCGTGTTTTGGAGTAATGGGTTTGCTTGCATGGTTGTTTGGAATTAAGTCGGAGGAGTAGGAGATGTATTTGTGTGTGTGTAAGGTGTATGGTAATGGGTGTGTGTTTAATTATCCTAAAAAATTCAAATAAATTAAGACTCAACTAATAAAAATGAAATCTACTAAAAACATAAATCTTAACTTATAAAAAAACTAAATATTTACAAGTCTAAAAATAAATATAAAAGAAAACTAAAAGAAAATATAAAATTTACAAATAAAATTAAATCCTTAACCTAAAAATAAAAGACTTAGATAAATAAAAATAAAATAATAATAATAATAAAGTCAAATTAAACAAAAAATAAATAAAATCAAATACATAAAAAACTAATAAAATATACATACCTATTATATTTACATAAATAATATAAAATACCCGATGCATGATAACGGACCGTGATATTCACGACTATATGCACACAATTAAATTATAAAAATCCTAAAATTATATACGACTCAAATAAAAATAAAAGAAAATAATAAAATTACAAAGTTAAACATAAACGAGGCTCGGGTGATGGCTTAGGTTTAGTTTAGGCTTATGTTTGGCACGGGAAAGGGTTTAGGGCATCAAAACTCATGTGGGCAAGCTTAGAAAGGGACTTCTGTCTTCACGATGCTTTTGATTTTCTTCATTCGATGCTTTTGATCGCTACTTTGTGGCAATTACGTTGATTTAGCACAAGTTGATACTGCGACTGCATATTGACCTGAGAAATAAATAAATACAAATATAAGGCCAACTTTATTAAGAATGAGCGACTAAAATGCATATATTTGGGGCATAAATTAAACACTTTTAGGTGATTATCACACCACCCCAAACAGAACATTGCCAGTCCTCGAGCAAAAATAGAGAGAAAGATAAATAAATGACAAAAAATGTGTCATTTCCATAGGCACTTGCGATTGCACTTAACATGTGCAACAAGCCATTAAACCTACAAATTGGCCTACATGATGGGTGTTGTCTCTCGTGAGGGTTTATAGTGAATGTACCCACATAATTCCAAAAATTTATTGAAGGGCAGTCTTTTATTTGACAATGAAGAGCTATATAACCCAACTAAAAATACATCGAGGAATATAATGTTCAACTGACAAAGTGAAGATTAGAATTACTTAATACCAAAAGCGTAATCCTTCCTAAAACTTAGCATGTGTTAGTGTGAAACAATCTTAAGTATCATTTGAGTGATTCTTAGATCACCTTTTATAGAATCAATGCTTTGACTTCAATTCTCACTAAATATATCGCTCTGAACTAAACTCTTCGATAATCGGGTAAGTGTATATCTCTAGTGTACGAGGAGGTGAGTGAATATAAACAAGGTCAAACGTCTCACACACTTATAAGAAATGACGGATACATAAAAGAATTTGATCTCATGAATAAATACTAACCACTATATTGAGAATGTCGAGTTATTCACCATATAGACTTCTCGTTAGCCCGAACACCTCACTGAGGGTGAAAATGGGATTTATGTAAGGTATGAGGGAAAAATGAGATGAAGAAGATGATATAATGGTAGGGTTTTGAGAAGAGTAGAGCACAATTTGAATTACTAATCTCTTCATTTTTTTAAATATGGGATCGCATGGTTTTTTTTCTATACTTTTCTTTCTTTATTTATTTTTCTCTGCTTATTTGTCTATATATTTTTTTCCCTTTTTATTTTTATTTTTTATTATGATGTGATAGGACCAAGTATGACCTTGTATGGGGACGAGAGCCTCTATCTCCAATAGTCGATCTTCCACAAGGAACTCACAGGTCGTTTCCAAGGGTCGACTAGATCAGGGTCGGCCTCATAACTCATAACCTCAACATCTAATAGGCCTAGACCCTAAGGAAGCATTTTACCAACAAGGTCATTTCTCATCCACTAGCCCAGTTGATGTCAGGCAAGGGCCTTTTTAGTCTGCCTCGGCCTGGGCTCCTCGGTCGAGACCATACTTGTCAGTTTCCAGTATAAAGTCAAGCACTGCATTAGTAACCTCATACTCGGTCGGGCCGAGACCTCTGTAGACCACACCATATCGTACGAGCAGTAGAAGGTTCCAAGGTTGTGTGTTGCACATGGGCAATTCTGTTATAACCAGATTATCCCCTCACGTGAGGGGATATTGCATCATCATTAGTTACATGTGTTTTGGACAACTATCATTATCTTATCGAAAGCCTTCATCGTCACACACCTAATGCATGCTTAGGGTGTACATTACACCCCTCAAGCACTATAAATACTTGTAATCTACCTCTTGCAAAAGGGGGATAAATTAGTAACCCTATAGAAACCCTATCAAATTCACTGTAACAGAGAGAAATCTCGAGTGTTTATATATTCAAGCCATTTGAGACTTATTTTAGTGGATTACACATACTGCACAGTGGACGTAGGCCATAATTTGGCTGAACCACTTAATTCTGGTGTTCAATCCCTCTTTGCCTCATCTTATTCTCTCTTATTGTTATATTGCTTGTTTGTTGCCATTGTTATACTTATTTGGGCTCATTATCATTATGACCTGGTGGTACCATTTTTGGAATCATCAGTCTGGCGCCGTCTATGGGAACAAGAATTATCATTTGTTCCCTTCTCTAGCTTATACTCACCGGAGTCTCTGGTGGTGAACCAATCATCCCCTATTGTAGAGCTATTTCACTATTGAAAGAGCCATTGTTGAGCTTATAATCTTTTACTCTCTAATTTACAGCTCATTCGTTAGGTGTGAAATATGGCATTAGAATTTCCACCACCAACTGACCGTCCTAGCTCCAGTCGCGCGCCTCCTCGGTTAAAGATGGCAGAGGTGGCGGCGACATTGAAGTCATTGGTGGCTAGTCAATAGGCGATACATGAAACACTAGACGCCTTCAGACAAAATGTACTGGTGAGACCCACGGGGATAATACCTGAGATGAATACTCCGACAGCCATAGAGCAGCATCTAGACGCCAGGGGACCACCCCAGGCCCCACACAAGGAGTTACCACCTCTTCAATGGCGAAGAGAAGTTAGTGACCCTAGGTGATTATGCCTGGGGAGGCAATGTTAACACTGTTCGGAGGATATGTATGATGACTATGAGGATGAGGACACTCAGACTGAATATTGGGAGCCATGTTAAGTATCTGAAAACTCTATACGCCCATCCAAGATAATCGAGGACACAGTAGGAGGCCTTGCCATGACGATCAGCCAAGGGGCTCAGCCTTTAATCGGTTAAGCAGAGGGTCAACCTTTGAAAGGCTCAGCCCAGTGGGTAATCTTAGAGATCAACTATCCAGGTCAAAGAGCATTGCCGGCTCCAGAAGAGAAGGAGCAGGGTGCCAATCCCTATGTGGTTGAGACGAGGGATTGGGAGAAGTGAACAATCGACAGAGATCTATGGCAAGGGAACCTTTGGTTCGATCGATCGAGGTGGCAGGAGATAATGTCATCCAGGCTGATGTTATAGCAGCGGTCGAGAGACCCTGGAACAACTCAATCCAGAGGTTAGAAGACAAGATTGGAGACATCCTAAAAATTCATGGTCCCTTATAGAGGGTTTATTCAGAAGGCTCTCCTTTTGTGGCTAGGATTGTCAAATTTCTAACCCCGGTTAAGTTCAATCCACCAATGATCACTCCCAAGTATGATGGGAGCACTAATTCGATTCACCACGCCGAGATGTACCACTCAGCTGTAGACATTTACTCAGTCTTAGATGAGATGAGGCATCGTGCCTTTTTAAAAACTTTGATCGGAGCGCTCATGTATAGTTCACTTCACTCCCAAAGAGTTCAATTGAGAACTTCAAGCAACTCGCAGAGAGATTCATACACAACTTCTTCTTTGGGGTGAGGCCCTAAAAGAAGATGACTCACCTGTTATACATCAAGCAAGGGAAGAATGAGAGTCTCAGGGAATACATTACGAGGTTTAACAAAGAAAGGTTAGAAGTGGAGGACTATGAAGAAAGCATTGCGAAGACAGCACTAATATGAGGTCTACAGAAGGGGAAATTACTCTGGAAGCTTGCTGAGGACCCATCGAAGTCCATGGCCAAGCTATTGACAATGGTCAACAAGGTTATGAATACCGAATAATCTATGGCGGCGAAGTATGAGGATGAAAAAAGGACGAGCATTGGGGGAAAGTTCTAGAAAAAGAGTGAGGATGGAAAAAAGAGGTCAGTAGATGATAAGTTTGCCGACTACACTCCCCTTACGATCATCTGCGAGCATATCTTGAACGAGATCAAGAATGATCGGTCCCTGAGGTGGCCTAAAAACTTGAAAGCTCCCCATCATAAGAGGAATAAAGTTTACGATGCGAATTCCACTAAAACCATGGGCACCTAACCGACAAATGTTTTGCTCTAAAGGATGAAATAGAGAAAATGATGAAGGCTGGAGAGTTGAGAAAATATGTAGATAAGGGTGCCTCAAAGGGTGCCCGAGATGACACCTAAAGGAAGAAAATAGATGGAAAGTGTAAGCCTGATAGTACAACAAGGCGAGTTGATAATGAGTTATACGACTGTGATGAAGATGACTCTGACCTCCCCCCAAGTTTGTTGATCCAAAGGGTCAGCTCAATGTGATCTCTCACGGGGTCAAGATGATCTGCGGGGGAGTCGTTGGAGGAGGAAAATAGGTCGTCGATAGGAAAGCACATGCAGCAGAGGACAAATCTCTCCCTCCAAAGCCAAAAATTGTGAACTCAACTGCACTAGATCCCGTGAAGGGTAAGAGAACCAAGGTTGATATGGATACATTGATAGTTGGCTTATTGAGGTTAGACTTCAAGGGAATTCTAGCTCCATATGATGACCCCTTGGTCATCACCACTATTGTTCATGGCTATGAGGTTCCAAGGATTCTTATTGACGAATGAAACTCATTTGATGTCATGCTCTAGGATTATTACAAAGGTTTGGGTTTGAGTAAGAAGAGGTTGATCCCGTACCACCAACCACTCATCGGCTTCAGTGGAGAAAAAGTGCAACCATTAGGAATATATGAGATGGACGTGAGATTGGGAACACTTGGCCAAAATGCCTCATGAAGAAAATTAGCTTCTTTATAATGGACGAAAATGTCTACTCGACTTATAACATCATTCTTAGAAGGTTAGCCCTCAAGGAGTTTGAGGACGTGCCCTTAATAGTCCACCAGATGATTAAATACCCCGTATAGGGTAGGGGAAGTTTAGGGGGATCAGGTTGAGGCACTTGAATGCTACTTCAACTCAACTGAGGAAAGGGAGTCATATAAAAGGGCCACTACAACCTATAACATCGACACTCTGGATCCAAGGGATAAGAAGAAACTTAAAAAGGGTGAGGCTGCTAAGGAGGTGGAATATAACGTCCTTAATGATGAAGAGCTGGAAAAAACCATTCAAATTGGCAAAGCCCTAAAAAATGAGGTTAAGGAAGAACTGATTAAGCTATTGAGGAAGAGGTAGAGCATCTTTGCTTGGAGCCACGAAGATATGCCTGATATTGACCCAAAAGTTTTGTGTCATAAACTCAATGTGGTCGATGATGCTAAGTCCATATGATAAAGAAGAAGAATTTACTCATGAGAGAAGTACGACATTATCAGGGAGGAAGTCAAGAAATTAGAGAAGGCTGACTTCATCCGAGAGGTTATCTATCCCGACTGGTTGGCAAACATTGTCATCGTCCCCAAAGCCAATGGAAAATGGAGGATGTGTGTTGACTTCACAGATCTGAACAAATAATGCTCGAAAGATGACTTCCCCTTGCCTAAGATTGATCAGATGGTAGATGTTATAGCCGACCATGAATTAATGAGATTCATGCATGCCTATTCAGGCTATATTTAGATATTCATGGACCCGACCGATAAAGAGAAAATAACCTTTATTACCGACAAGGGGACCTATTGCTATAAGGTCATGCCTTTTGGGTTAAAGAATGACGCGACAACGTATAAGAGACTACTCAATAAAATATTTGAAGATCAGATCGGGAAGATAATGGAAGTGTACATCGATGATATGTTGATAAAAATCCTCAAGGCCGACACTCATGTAGTCGACCTTGAGCGCACATTTGACATGATGGAAAAGTATCGGATGAAACTTAACCCCGCCAAGTGTGTCTTTGGCGTGGGAGCAAGAAAGTTTTTGGGATTCATTATGAATCATTGGGGAATCAAAGCCAACCTCGAGAGGATCAAGGCCTTTTTGGAGATGAAGACTCCTACGACGATAAAGGATGTGCAGAGACTGACTGGAAGAGTGGTAGCATTAAACAAGTTTGTGTCTAGAGCCACTGATAAATGCCTTCCTTTCTTTAAGGTATTGCGAATTTTTTTTAATAGAATGATGAGTGTGATAGAGCTTTTAAGGATTTGAAGTCCTATCTCAAATCCCCACTCCTATTATCTAGACCAGTCCAAGAGTAGAAACTATATCTTTATCTAGCAGTGTCAGAGTAGGCCATCGGTACTGCTATTATAAGAGAAGAGGATGGAGTTCCAAAACTAGTGTATTTCAATAGTAAGGCACTCTAAGGGGCCGAGCAGAGGTACCCCAAGATGGAAAAGTTAGCCTATGGACCGATCTATGCCTCGAGGAAGATGAATCCCTATTTCCAGGCACATACCATGGTGGTCCTCACAGACTCAACCCTCAGACAGGTCATTCACAAACCTGAGAAATCAGGAAGACTAATGGCTTAGGCAATCAAATTGGGAGAGTTCAACATCATCTACCAGTCGAGAACGGCTATTAAGAGGCAAGCCCTAGCTGACTTTGTGGTTGAGTTCACTTGGGATGAGGCTGACATTAAAGATGTTGATGCTACAGCTTGTGTGTAAGAAAGCAGAGTATGTCCTCTCCCAATCGAAGCCGAGACGAGTTCAATAAAAAACAAAGTATTTGAGAATGAGGAGGAAAGGTATATTTTCAAGAATGAAGCCCTAGAAGAGGGTAGTTTTTCACCAAATGGTACCGTATGGAGCCTCTTTGTTGATGGGTCTTCATGTGAGAATGAAAGCGGGGCATGATTGATAGTGTCGGCTCTAGATGGGACTGATATTGTGTACGCATTGACAATCAACTTCAAAGCTTCCAATAATGAATCTGAGTATGAGGCTCTCCTAGTAGGTCTCTTTCTTGCCCGGATACTGAATATTGGCCAACTACTTATTCATAGTGATTCTAGGTTGGTTCTCAATCAAATTTTGGGGGTATATGAGGCTAAAGATGACAGAATACACCTGGTAAGGGTTAAGACATCGTTGAAGGATTTCGCTGAAGTAATATTAAAGAGAATACCTCCATTGGATAATGGTCGAGCCGATGCTCTGGCAAGGTTAGCCTCAGCCACCAGAGCTGAAATTAGAATAATAGTCTGATTAGAGATTCTCCATCGACCGATGATTGAAGGAGAAGAGAATATCGTGGAATTTTATTTCAATACAAGTATAAGAGATTCCTGAATGAATCCTATCATCCTCTACATTAGAGATGGGGAGATGCCTAAGTCCAAGGCCGAAAAAAAGAAATTGAGGTACAAAGCTGCCAAGTTCTCCCTCATAGGAGACATCTCATACGAGAAAGGATTCCTGCTTTATGTGCTTTATAAAATTTAGGGGGTTTGAAAATTTGGAGGGGGTGATCTATTTATTGTGTAATGTAAGGTAAATAATTGTTGTTTATTTTAACATTTAGGGTTTCTAATTGAAATACTCATTGTACAATCAAACTATTAGGCTTTGTTATTGAACTATTTAGTGTAATCTAAAAAAATTGTGTAATCCATTTTTTTGTAAACTTACACTTATATATGTTGTACTCTATTCTTATTTTCCCTTATTTGTGTAATCTCATATTTCAGAGTAGTTAATTTGCAATGTTCCAGGTAGTTGTTTCAGTTTTTAACCCATTATGTATATTCAATATTATCTCCACGTTTGTTCTATATATAATTATGTCTTTTCCAATTTCAGTTCATATAGTTTGTTGTTGGTTCGAGTTTTGTGACTATTGAAAATAGAGGGTAAGAAAACTTCTGTAAATTCGATTTTGCTTTATTTTTATTGAGTCCGTGAAGATCTATGTTCCTCTGTTTGGATATTACCCAATTCTTTATCTGCTGAAATGCTTGGTATGTATTTGTATAATTTCAATGAAGTTTTTAATTATTTGTAGCATTGCTTCACTTTTTGGGCATGAAGTGTAACAAAGAAAAAAAATGTCTTTTTCCAATGCACAACAAAGATAATATGTAAGGATTAGAATGGATGTATAATAAACAATGGGAAAAGACATAAGAGAGTGTATTCTCATAATAATTTTCTTTGGTTTATCTATATTTGTTTGGCTTCAATAGAGAGTTGAATTATTAAACATTTAGGGAGTGTCTCTAAAAATTGCAGGGGATAAAGTAAAGAGCACTTGATTTTACTAAACACGCTCTGGTCCTAAATGACAGTTTTCTTACATAAAATTTATTAGTTTGCACAAACTATGGTAGATTACATTAGGGATGGTCAAGATATAAATAATAGTTACAGTTGTATATTCTTCGGCACATGAAAATAATGATTTGTCTATATATATTGATACCATGATTCTCAATATTGGTTGATAGGGTTATACATGATTCCACACTCCTAAGCCCGTTTTGTATTGATGCATGACACTTATCCATTTCCATGGTTGAATGCAACTTCTATAACAATGGCACTTTAAGATTCATTATTAACTAGTGAAATTGATCCTTGATTTTTGTGAATCTTTGGTTTTATGTGGAAGTTAATGAATGGTATATTAGAGTTCATTGTAAATATTCGAGTTTAATTTATTTGTAATTATAAGAAGTATTAGTATAATATCAATGTTTAATAAATTATTTTGGTAAAGTATTTGTGAATCAATATTGTCGCAATGAATCTTTGGTTTTGGGTCTTTGAATTTGTAGTATGCACATTCTATTATAAGAAATATCAGATCTCTTTTGACTCAAAAAATAGTAAGATGAGTTTTGATTAGTTGTAACTAAAACATTTATGCTATATTTTCCAAAGCACAACTTTATTTTGTTTAAGGTAGTCTTTCCAAAATATTTTATTGATTAGTTGTAACTAGAACATTTAGGTTCTATTAAATAGTATGACATATATTCTAAATGACATCCATACCAACGAGACTCAAAAAGCACAATGGATCCTTATGTGTTAAATCACACTCTCATTGTTTTTTGTTGTTTAAATAGCTTCGTCTGTAGGTAGTTTCCCCGAAACACAACAAATATTATGCCTTGAAATCTTTGTACCATATTTCTTTGGTTGATCCTCGTTCGAATTAGATAAGCTTTCATCCATATTGGTCACCATTGTAGAAAATCCTTTGTTATGGTTGCCCCGAGAAAATTTAGTTACACAGTCAACTTATGCTGCATTATGTTCAATTTACTTATTGTTGTATTTTCCATCACTTGTGTTGCATTTCTATCTGCTTGTCACTTTTTTGTATACTATTTTTATCAACTAAAAACAACGTCTATATTGTCATTATTCCTAATGAAGTTAATAAATCTATTATGATTTGTTGTAGCATGTGTGAATCAATTATAGTTTCTCTTCTTTTGCATACCTTTGTTACTATTACAGAAAGTAATCCAATTGGCCGCTTACGATGAAAAATGAATATATGGCATTGCGGTGTTTTGGGAGCACATGTACTTTTTCCTCCTTGAGCTTGCTTGAGTTTTTTAAATAAAAAAAAATACTTTAGGCATTGTGCTTTCAATCCACTGCGTAACAGTGAGACTTAGAATTGAAATTTTGTAATATGAGTTTGCTTGGATATAAAACATGTTTTGATATCTTTTTTTGGTGCCAAGTATTTGACTCGGCATCTTCATGTTTTAATATAGTTCATTTTTGTTGCTAAGTATTTGACAAAATTCCAAAGTGAGCATTCCATTAATTTTTGTGAATATTTGGGTTTTATTTTTTGTGAACGAGTTTTTTTTGTACATTATGCTATCTACCATGGTTCAAGGAAAAGATAAACCTACTTATGCGCCTAATCGTGATAAAGGGGACATGTGCATTGTGCTTAATGCCAAGGATGTATGTGTAAATGGGAGAAAAATTACTGACAAGTTTTATCGTTGGCAAATTGGGCCCGTGATAGCATTTGGTATTGTAGTTGAATAATGTTGTACAAAGGAAGGTACACAAAATGATGTTTTCGTGATTTGATGGGTTAGACAGAAAGTCTTACTTTGCAAGTAGTGTGTGTCCTACTTTATTATTTTACCAATCTAATAATTGATTCTTCATTTTAATATATGTTGTTACTATTATTGCATTAATTGTTATCCACTTAGTTTTGAAGATTGTGTTCACCTTTTGGTGTCCTCTATTTTTCTTCCTTAATTTATCATAAATGAATATCTCATTACGGTATCTCTTTCTCTTTTCATGTTTTTGTTTTTATTCTTCGTTCGCCACCATATGTATGCAATTAGGTCCTGCTAAGACCTTTTTTTCATAGATGATGCATTATCATAAACATAACTGAATATTTTTTGGTTTACGTGTAATATTGATCATGTTTGTAGGTGTGAACAACTCACTACATATTAAATGTTGACTTAAATGAAAAGATGCATTTAAGTAAATTCTCTCAAGTCGGTAAGTTCTCTCATGGAAGTCCTGATATAAATAAGTAAACTCTCTCAAGTCACAATGGTTTGGCATCAATCATTGAGTAAATTTCCATTTTTTAGTAAAGCTATACAGTCACAATGCATTATAACATTATACAGTCACAAGTCACAATGCTCTGTTTGGCATCAATCATTGAGTAAATTTCAATTTTTTTGATATACACATACACCACTATCTCGGACTTATTTTAAATTCATTCAGCTTCTACATGTGGGGATAGTACCTTTTAACAGTGAAGAAAACTCTGGTAACAGCTTATTAGTTTTGTGGAATTTCCTCACTGTTGTAATACCCCGTATTTTTATGGCCTTTAATTATGAGATTTATTAAATTAATTTGGGATAATTAATTAAAAAATTAATCCGGATTTAAATGCTAGCGAGACGAGAGTTAGTATTTGATTATTATAATGTCGTTGAATATTACTGAGTGATTGTGGTAATACATGATTATTGAATTTAATAAAATTGTCGAGAGTTAAAAATACGACAGTTTTGATAATTAAGTTGGGACGCGCGTGTCAGTCGTGTCAGGATCCAATTTAATGGATTTATTAGTATTTTATTTTTATGTCATCCGTATGAGCATTTTGAGTGCGCCAACATGTCCGTAAGATTCGAGATAGTTAGAAAACACTAGCCGGGGGTTTAGATTGGGTCCCGGGGTATTTTTAGGCATAACCGACAACCCGGGAGGGTATTTTAGTCATTCCTATTTTTGGGTGAATAGTGACTCGCGAATTTTAGACAGTTAATATCATCCAACACTTGAGTCCTTTAGGGTTTCCCAACCAAAAATCATAAACGACCATTAGAGTGGAAGAGAAGGAAGTTTCCAATGGAGAACCACCACTTAGAGACTTTTGCACCACCGTCACCACCACCGGATAGATCGAAAAGCAAGGATCATCCCCATACCGTCTACTTCATCGGATCAGAACCTTCATTACCAGAAAAGTGATTTAACTTGCAATAATTTAGCGCATATATCATCCATGTTAGGTTAGAATTGGAGAATAACCTTGAATAATGAAAATTGAATGGATTTGAAGAATTAAAATCGTAATCTGGGTAGGTCTTGCATGTAATTTAACGTTGGAGATAATAGCAGCCACGAAATTATGATTTATGGGTAGAGAATAATAAATTTTTATTGAATCATATAGTGTTCTTGAGGAAATTAGGAGAAATAGGGTTTTTATGAAAATTGGGTGTTTTAATCCAAGAAACTCATGATCCATAAGGGTTTAATGATTCTAATTCGTTAGAGATGATGTTGATATGTTAATAGGATGATTAGTGAACTTTCTTGGGAGTTTGGGACGTTTTAATGAAGAATTAGAGGTGTAAAAAGGAAGAAACCCGTAATTGTTTAAGAGAAATCTTGGCTGATACCTGTTTGATCGATCGATCCCTTCTGATTTTTGGCAATTGTTTTCCCTTAAGGCTTAACGAAAATCCCAACGACGATGATGATTCTTAGGATGTTTAAATTAATATTGTGGGGCTTAGTTAAGTTCAGCGGGGTCTTAGTTGATGCCGGGAAAAATGGTTCACCTTATGGAATTGAATGATATATCTTACGAGGGTCTATCGAGTGAGGCACGATTAGAAATCATTCGAATTGAAACTATAATGGGAATTAATGATTATGTAAGGATAAGAACAGTAACGGAGGGACCTTAAGTTACTGAGATAACATTAGAAAGTAATACGAGACCTAGTAACCTTTTGAGGTAGGTTTAAGTACTCAAATTGATACGACGATAGAGTTATCAAGCTAAATATATATTACATGTGATGTTCGGGATAAACTTGCTACGTACTAGACTTACTAGATAAAATGAGAATATCTATATTGAAATATAATTACTAAGGTTATGTGAATGCCTAGTGAATGGATTTCTTATGTGTATGACATACCTATCATACTTGCTATCACGGGAGGTTAGTTTTTTTTTTTTGGAAAAGGACCCTCTTATCCTTATGCGCCTTCGGGGGGATTTAGACTGGTACCTTAAGGATATAGGACTGTGAATGACTTATTTGTGAATTGATAAGTCAGCTGACCATGGAAGCGTAGGTATGTGCGTGACCCATGGGTTTGTGAACTATGTTCGCCTCCAATATGTGTGATTTGTATTCTAACGGTTCCTGAGTGATTCGGGACACGTGATCCTTACGTATGTGATGTACATGGATTTGATAGCAGAGTATGCGAACACCGTAACTTAGCCTAGGGGTGCCATATATGTATTTATGTACTGAGAGTGTTATACTTATGTACTTGTGACTGGTTCATTGTTGCTTAGTAAATGTGAATAACTAAGATATTTGAATGGGTTAAGAATGAGAATTTAATTAACACTTGAGATAAGTAATTTAATGAATGCGAATATGGGTTATGAATATAACTTACCGGGATATTAAGAGTAGACATCCTATGGTAGAATGCGAAAGAGGAAGTGGTATAGACTAGTTAGTTAGCGACATAACTAGGATGGGCTAAGTACATATGTTAGGCGTGCACATTAGTTGAGAGGTGAGAAACTCATGTGAGAGTACGCAACTAACGTGTTTATAATATGTGTTGTTTAATTATAATTTAAACACTTGCTAAAGTTTTAAACTGTTTTCACCTCGGGCTTTGACCCATTTTCCTCCAAATCTATTATGTTTTGTAAAAACATTTTTAGGTGCCCAGCCACAAGTACGCCAAGCATATGAGTTCCATCCCGATGACGTGCTATAGCTGTTGTAGAAGCTATAGGATCTTGGTATTAGACGCCTTCATATTTATCCTTGGTTCCTTCAGAGTCATTTATATCAGTTAGGGCATGTCGCCCATTCTTATTTAGAGGTTGTAGTTATAGACTATCATTATTTCGGTTATTGGTTTATTTATTCAGACTCTTGTATTGGGATTTTATTTACTCTGGCATTATTATTATTGGAGTGTTTGCTCTAGACTCGATTGATTTCCTTTCGTTGGTTATTCATATGAGATTGTTTATGCGATTGATGGTTAATGATTTAATTCTTGGTTATTTGATAGCTTAATTAATAAAATTTGACATCTCTCTTTTTAAATATTAGGTGGCTAGTAATTAATTAAATGTTTTTCGACAGTGATGCTAAGACTGAACCAACTTAATATTTTGTATTAATTTAATAAATGAGTAGCTACCCTGTATTTAATTAGACGGGGTGTTTTAATTGTTACAGAGTTTCTTGGGTTGAATATATTGTCTTAACTTATCTTATATTCAAGCTAATTCATTGTTGACTTTTTTGACTAACTGTTGATGTCACACAGGTGTGTACTATGACGTAAATGAACTATGTCGATCCATAGCATCGATTTAGCTCACTGCTACGCACCCCTCGCCTCAGCCCTTGTGAGGGTGCAGACTAGAGATGTTGCGGCTACATTTAGACCGTAAGGTATCTACTGCTTTTTATATTTACGTTGTCTCTTTACATTTAATATTGGAGAGTTTTATTTTAGTTTGAATTATAGGTTTTCTTTACAAGTTAATTGCATTCTTGTTTATACCATTAATTGATCTTCTTCCTGTTAGAGAGTGTACGAACGCATTTTTTCTTAAATTAGAGCGTATTGACAGGTTTTAATAAGAATACAAATATTTTATTTTGATTCATGTGTTGATAAGTTGTATTCACGTTACAGAGTGCATGTGGCATAACTAATCTGTGTATTTGTATGGGTTCAAGGGGATGATTTTAGTTATTGAATAAGAGTTAATCTTTTTTTATAATCCCATTACAAAACTTATGATGTTTTAGGAGTTCCCATGCTTCCAAATTTTGATCTTTGAAATTGTTAAGAACTTTAATTTGTTTCGTGTATAGTGGTGATTTAGATGTGGGTTGTGATTTGGAATTTTGGTTTTATCTCGTAGTATATGGTGTTGGTTCTATCTGTTTAATCCTGTAGTAAATTAGTATATTATGTTTCAGAACGAATATTTATCTGTTGGTTATTAGAAGGAAGTGGTGACTGCGGCTATAGATTTCTAGGAAAGGCTTTCCAAAGATCATACACAAAACATGAAAAGTCCAGCTACATGTTCATGCACCAAAACACACGCAAAAGAACAAGCTCAAATGATAAAGATGAATGAACCAGCAATAGATGCTCATTATATGAAACTCAAGGATTAAGTGAATAAAAGAATTGTTAAAGTCCAGAAGTCAAAGAAGTTTAAGGCCGTTATTGAATTTTATATATAGGTTTGTACTTTGTGGTACTCTCCGTTGGGATTATGTGATACAATTTTAACCCTCTGTATGATACCTAAGGACTCTTAGTGATTTTACATCAATGTTGAGTTTGGGAAGTAGAGGAAAAGGAGTTATGCATATCACTACTAATTTGGCATTGAGAGATAGATGGAGTTGTGGAATTTGAGAGAAAATATTTGTTTTTGCTTATCATGAACACCCTAGTGCTGCTGCTATATATGCATTTTAATGATATTCTCGAGTTTAATCGAGTTCTAATTGAGGAAGTATTATGACTTTTAATGGTGAGTTCCAGTAACTAATGTGATTTTTGAATATGGACACCTTATACAATGCGGCTCATGTTTGCAAGAAAATTCTTTCTGTTGTAGGAAGTGTATGCTCATCAAGTTTTCGGGACAAAATCTTACCATAATTTGGTTGTTTGGTTAGTCATACCATAATTTTAGCATTTTGATACAAACAAAAAGCTTTATCACCTAATTTATTTCTTTTAATTTATCGCAGGGTGGAAATTCAAAGCAACTATATAAATCAGTGCATTCATAGGCAGATCATGAAATCAGTATGTTTAGTTTTTGAAGTTTAATCAAATCTAGACACATGAATATTCTCCCACTAGCACGAAACATCCCGTCCTCACATCAAAACTAGGAGTTGAGCACCTTCGACCTCCTATAAAAGATTAAAAAATGATCCGTGTACATGATTTCAAGAAGTAGAGGTAATAATTCATAATCTCTGTAAAAGATTTCAATTTTTCGAAGATTTTCTCTTCTGGAAGCCAATATTTGAAGTTTTCATTTGTATAACTTAACTTTAGATGACCTCTGTACAATTTGATCATCGTCTTTATTCAAATTCTAATTTCAACAAATGTTTTGATATATTGAAATGTTATTCATATTCTAATGTTAAGTAGAGGATTAGTTCGTGAACCTTTGCTTTTGTTCATAACCTTTAAATGGATCTTTTTTTTAAGGGGTTTTAAATGGAATTCAATGAGCGTAGACATGCCCATGTATTGATTAATTGGAATAGAATATGCATTACCTTTGGTGTATTTGTCCAAGCCTACTTTAGGTTAGCTAAAACTTAGATTTTAACCTCAAGTGATAGGTTGTAGCTATATAACAGTTCTTCAGTGTGTGGTCTATATAACAGTTATTCAGTTAGGGGTTTTTGATCTATCATCTGTATGAATTATTTTTACAGCGTTTGTGTTGCTCATTTCTTTTTATTTGAATTTGTGTTTAGTTTTATTTCCAGTTACCAAATTACTCTCCCTCTCTATATATATGCGTTTATTTTGCAGGTAGTGTCTCAGGTAAACTATGACAACCCGGATATAATTATGATAAATCATGTTTAAATCATGCTTACCTTATGGGATATGGATATTGTGGTATTAGTGTACATACTGTTAAGTTAGTATGTTTAGTCTAATCATACCTCCATAAAGCTTGAAATATCGAATTAGTTACAAACACAAAATTTTAAAGTTTTCGACAGAAATATTCATATTGGAGACCAGTTTTGACCATTATAATGTAACAACTGACATGAGGTGAAAATAATATAGTTGTGGAAATATGAGTTAAGTTTGTAACACAACAAACAGTGTGTTAAACAGAAATCCAAGTAAGAAGTTATACCGAAATTTTAAAACAAGGGAAAACTCGTCTATTCGTTAAGTGATATGTTGTCTTATTATGACAGCAAATGTTTTGTTATGATTGGACCAAGGGGAGGTGATACGACACAAATATTGCATATTTTCGCCCTATATCTTTAATCATTCTAGAACTTTTACGGTCCTTAATACCTATATTTATACTCATTAACCAAAAAATCTCATATTTGGATATATGCATGCTTTGTAGGGGTTAATTATGCTTTTGTAAGCATTGGAATGCTAAAAGTGAGGATCCGTTGCATTTCGGAGAAGTTTCATCTTTGAACACTACTTCAAGGGCATTTTAGTTAATTCACATTTCATCTCCGGCTCATGGAAATTCTATGAATGCGTAGTTCCTTGAGTTAGCATCGCGTGGCCGCAAATGACACGTCGTTTGGAATCCGAACGAAGAAGTTATGGCCAATTCTGTAATGGACTTTTTCCCCTCAAGTTGGATCAAACAAGGCTAAGAAACAGAGTACCGGTCGACCGCGTTTCTGATGCCGATCGACCGTGGTTTGGCATTTTGCCTTGGCTCGAAGACAGTGGGCTACAACTTAAAGGCGTGGTCGACTGGCCTCTTGGCCGCGGTCGATCGCGTATACCAAATATTTTTTTATTTTTTTCTTCGATTTTTTTTCTTTTCTTTTTCCTTTATTTCTTTTTTAACTTACTATATAAACCAATTTTGGTTTCAATTTTCTAACACATTTTAGTTTTAGATAGTTTAGGTTGGGGTTTTAGGGTTTGGAGAGCTCATCTTCATTCCTCATGTGGTGTGACACCCATTTGGGTTTGTAAGTTGTACTTTTCTTTACCCTCTCCATTAATATAGTTTGTATTTCTTTAATTCTTGCTTTGCTAATTAGATTTACATGATTTATTTAGTTGCTTTCTAGTGTAGGTTTATCGCGTTTATTAACTGCTTTCCTTTACTGCGTTTTTATCATGCTTTCTAGCTAATTTGGTTTAGGTTGTGTCGGATTGAACTCACCTAGGGTTGACGTGTTGCTGTACTTTGGTGATGAAGTTTACGGGTTTATTTCGAGTGGGTTATCCTATTTATTACACCTAGGAAATTTTAACGGGGTATATCATGTATGCTCCGTGCTTACGACCTTGCGTGCGTAATTTTCGGCGTATTTGTTGAGGCCAAAATCTTATTAGACTTTTATGCGAATTTAGGGGCGTGACAACTCTTAATTTAATTAACTGTCAAAACAAGACCCAATCTTAATAACTCGTCGACCCATGTAACCATTTTATACCAATTAACTCTAGGTGAGGGATATCCGATGCAACCTATAGTTTTTATTCGCTTTATTAATTTTAGTTAAAATACACTCGCCTAGTATAATCTTTTCCTTTATTTATCTTTTATTTTGTTAGCAATTATCTTTTACACTTTTATTATAGGAATATTGAACCAATTAAATTCTAGCAACTTGTCTTTGTGGATTCGATACCCGAACTGGCCGCTATACTCCCTTATAAGAGTGTAGTCATAGTTTAGGTTTTTGTATAGAGTTGGTGAGACGAATATAACAAACAATCGGCGTCGGTGACGCGACACCGCGGCAAAACCCTGTCTATGTATGCTCCGTGCTTACGACCTTGCGTGTGTAATTTTCGGGGTATTTGTTGACGCAAAAATCTTATTAGACTTTTATGCGAATTTAGGGGTGTGACAACTCTTGATTTAATTAATTGTCGAAACAAGACGCAATCTTAATAACTCGGCGACCCATGTAACCATTTTATACTAATTAACTCGGGTGAGGGATATTCGACGCAACCTATAGTTTTTACTGCTTTAATTATTCTAGTTTAAATACACTAGCCTAGATTAATCTTTCCCTTTTTGCATCTTTTTCTTTTTGTTAAAATTATCTTTTACACATTTATTTTAGAATACTAAACCAAGTAAATTTTAGCAACTCGTCTCTGTGGATTTTCGATACCCGGACTGGCCGCTATACTCCCTTAAAAGAGTGTAGTCATAGTTTAGGTTTTTGTATTGTCGCGTTGTCGCAACACCGATGCCTATCTTTTGTTATATTCGGCTCACCAACGCTATACAAAAACCTAAACTATGACTACACTCTTTTAAGGGAGTGTAGCGGCCAGTCCGGGTATCGAATCCGCAAAGACAAGTTGTTGGAATTTAATTGGTTTAATATTCCTAAAATAAAAGTGTAAAATATAATTGCTAACAAAATAAAAGATAAATAAAGGAAAAGATTATACTAGGCGAGTGTATTTAAACTAAAATTAACAAAGGGAATAAAAATTATAGGTTGCGTAGGATATACCTCACCTAGAGTTAATTAGTATAAAATGGTTACATGGGTCGACGAGTTATTAAGATTGAGTCTCGTTTCGACATTTAATTAAATTAAGAGTTGTCACACCCCTAAATTCGCATGAAAGTCTAATAAGATTTTGGCATCAACAAATACTCCGAAAATTACGCACGCAAGGTGGTAAGCACGGAGCATACATTATATACCCTTTCAAATTTCCTATGCATAATAACTAGGACAACCCACTCTAAATAAACCCGTAAACTCCATCACCAAAGCAAAGCAATATGTCAACACTAGGTGAGTTCAATCCAACACAACCTACTCTAAATTAGCCCCTAAGAATATTAAATGACATAAATTAAATTGACTAATTAATTAAAGCTACTAATTAAATCTAACAACTTGTCTTTGTGGATTCGATACCCGGACTGGCCGCTATACTCCCTTAAAAGAGTGTAGTCGTAGTTTAGGTCATTGTATAGAGTTGGTGAGCCGAATATAACAAACTATCGACGTCGGTGACGCGACACCGTGACAAGCCGGGGATGAGTTTGTTTTAGAATTTATTTTATTTATTATTTCGTAATATTTTCTTTCTATTTGAATTTTTTGCTAACTAACTTCTACATTTGAGCGCCAAGAAACACTTAAATTTTTCACGCGCACATCTACTTTGTGGAATTCGCCACTTCGAGAAATTTTTGGGGTAAGCATGTCTTATTCCAATTCTTTCGATAATTATTATTATAATTCTCAAAATGCCCGTAATCCTATGACTTTCAGTCGATACTTAGAGTCCCAAAAAATTACAAATTCAAAAATGACTTTGGGCGAGTATAATGAAAGTCAAAACTTGGGTTATTGGAATTTTGAGGATGATGATAACGATTTTGGGCCTCTAATTCCTTATAATAGGAATTTTGAAACAAATTGCAATAGCTTTCAAAATTCTTATAATAATGAGTTTAAGTATAGTTTCGATAATAATTTTCAAACTTCTCATTTCCAAGAATCCGCACATGGCCTATGACATTCGGTGAGGGCTTGCGCATGCTTGAAAATGAGAAACTTGAAAACCGTTATCGAGAAGAAAATCGTTATTGGGAACATGAATTGGATTTATTATTTGAATCCGACGACGATTTTTCTTCCGAGACTTTTGAAGTCGAGGAATGTTTTGAACCAAATGAGGACTTTGTGCCTACTTTGGAACAAACCATTGTTCACATTGCATAATAGATAATGAAAGTGAGGATGAAATGGAAGTAATATCCGTTTGTAATGAAATGATTTCTTCTTTGGCCCCCAAAGAAGAACATTTCATTGAAAATGATCTCATTTTCTTCGAAACTCAATCTTCAAGCGATGATGACTCGTCTCTTGAGTTTGAATTTCTCACCTCCCCATTTTCATTCTCCGTTATCACACCGTCACAAGTACCCGATGAATCAGTGCCAAACTTTAAAACGTTCAACCCTTTCACCGACGAGGAGTACTTACTCGAGTTGCTTTCCATGAAGGCATCTTTACCTTCTCGTGTGCCCCCTCCCATTCCAATTTCATAATACTTGGGAGATGATTCATTTTTTCTTGGCCCTCATGTGTATTTGTCACCCGCCTTATCCAAATCCCCCATCCTCCTGCCAAAAATTTTAATTGGGGATGGTTCATTTCTTACGCCTTAGACGTGCCTTCCGTTGTTCAAACGGAATTATTATTTTTTGGGAGGCATGCATGAGAGTGAGGGTACACCGGTTATCCTCCAAAGTCAAATTGTAGTTTGGGTGGACCCTACAAAATTTCAACTTCTAGTGTATAGTGAGTTAAAAGTTAAAATTGTAGGTTGTACATAGTTAGTTATATTTTCCTTATTTTTATTTTTTCTTACTTTTTGTCTAGTGTAATTAGTTAAGTTTTTGTTATTTGTTTTTGCTATGCTTGTTACTAACATATTTTGTAGAATCATTGGACTTGTACTTTCATTATATCGCTCCATTGTGGGTAATATCACTATTTTACTCTCTTTAACTTGGTTCTTAATTCACATTGAGGACAATGTCATGTTTTAGGTTAGGGGTGTGGGATATTATATCCATTCATTGGTAGTTTCTTTGATTTGATTACATGTTAGTTACAAAGCTTAATTCACATTGAGGACAATGTCCGGTTTTAGGTTAGGGGGTGTCGAATATTATATCCATTCATTGGTAGTTTCTTTTATTTGATTACATGTTAGTTACTAAGTATGCTTTCTTAGAAAAGTTTGAAAATTTTCAAAAGGATTTTCTTTCTTTTTTCTCCTTTTTGGGGCATTTTGCCTTTATTTTCGATGATAAATTTCAATAATTGCCCCATCCAACTGAGAACCCAATGATGCATGTTCTCATTTTTAGAAGTTATTAAACGTTAGTCCGAATTATTGATATTATGAATAACTTCATGAATTAAACTTTAATCCCATGAGCACATGTGTTTTTCTTATTTTATTGATTTGGTTTAAGATTTTTATAACTCGGTAATCTTTTGTTGCATTGTATATACTTACACCGAGTAAGCTTTGTACCTTTCGTCGTTTGTGAGTGTATACACTATTCTTTCCTTTTTGAAAACATTACAGTCGTTGGTAATGTCATTATTCTTTCATTTGATCGTTCATTAATTGAGTTCATATATGAAATGTGATACTTAAGCATGATTTTCAAAGTTTCTTTTGACTCGAGAATTGCTTAAATTTTGGGAAATGATCATAGGCCATCTTTCTCATATCACCCATATTAGCCTTGACCTCACCTTATATGCTTACCCTCGTCAACCCCTTTGAGCCTCAACATTAGCCTTTTGTTTCATAAACCAAAAATCTCATACCAACTCCACATTGGAGTTATATACCATACTTATTACCTTCCATACCTTTGTTTGGAATGTCACTTGGGATTGAATGATGTTGTGTTGCGGTTGCAATTTAGGCATGTGAGAGTGTGAAAAGTAAAGAAAAGAGAGAAGTGAAAAAGAGTGAAAAAAAGAAAGTAGAAAAAAAAAGGAAAAAAAAGTGAGAAAAAGAAGAAAATAAAAGAAAGAGAAAGTGTTATATGTTGTGTATATAGTTCAATAAACTTTGATTACTCTCCCATTGTTATATTTAATGCCTTTTATGGATTGTATTTTTCAATTTTGATATTGCCCGCATTCTTCCCATTATCCCGAGTTTTTATCCTCAAACATTTTGAATCCGTACATAGTCCTTTCCCGTCATAACCCTAGCCTAAACTACATTACAACCCTATAAAGTCCTATGTGATATTAGGGTGGATTTAATTTAAAAGTTGAAATAGTTTTGATAATCTGTGAAAATATATTTCGCCTCCTTTAATGTGCGGTATCTTTCATTGAGATTATAATTTTTCATTTTATATATAGCGTTTTTCATTTGTGACATGTGTGCGGCCTATTTTCCATTTTGCATTTACTCTTTATGCCCGTATGTTCCATGTGTTAACTCCCTATTTCGAATGAATTCACTTGATCAGTTTAATGCTTGTGAGGATTGAATATATGCTTGCTTTATTTTTATCCGGTTTATATAAGTTTTTTCCAAATCATACTTTGCATGTGCTCGATCCCCTCCCACGGTTTAAGGTTTCAATTCAATGAAGTTCATTCTATAATGTTAATAATACACATTTTTGTGTGAATTCATTCACTTTGCTGATAATGCGTATGAAATCCTTTTTGATATTGTTGGGCTTGTCGCATGTTGATTTGGGCATATTTTGAGGAAACTATATGATGTTTGTGGATTTCATCCCTGAAAACCCTCACGAGACTACCCTCATCCACTAGGGTAACCTAGGGGTTTAACGGCTTATTGCATATGCTAAATGCAATCGTGTTCCCTACGAACATTGCATTTATATTTTGATGCATATATATGTCTTGTACTGCCTTCTGTGGACAGGTTTTGTTTGTTTCATTACTATGGACTAGCAATGTCTAAGTTATGGGGTGTGATACGATACAAATATTACATATTTCTGCCCTATATCTTTATACATTCTAGCACTTTTATGGTCCTTAATGCCTATATTTATGCTCATTAACTAGACAACCTTGTATTTGGATATATACATGCTTTGCAGGGGTTAATTGTGATTTTATTGGTATTGGAACGCTAAAAGTGAGGATTTGTTGCATCTAAGAGAAGTTTCATTGTCGAACGCTACTTCAAGGGCATTTTAGTCAATTCACTTTTCATCTCTGGCTCATAAAAATTTACGAATGTGTATTTGTTCAGTAAGCATCGTGTGGCCGCAAATGCGCGTCGTTTAAAGTCCGAACGAAGAAGTTAGGTCCATTTCCGTAATGGACTTTTTCCCCTCATGTTGGATCAAACAAGGCCAAGAAACAGAGTATCGATCGACCGTGGTTTGGCATTTTGCCTTGGTTCGAAGACAGTGGGCTTCAACTTAAGGGCGCGGTCGACCGCCCCCTGGCCGCGGTCGACCGTGTATAATAAATATTTATTGCTTTGATTCTTTTCTTTTCTTTTTCCTTTATTTCTTTTGTAACTTACTATATAAACCAATTTTGGTTTCATTTTTCTGACATATTTTAAGTTTTAGATAGTTTAGGTTAGGGTTTGGAGAGCTCAACTTCATTCCTCATGTGGCGTGACACCCATTTGGGTTTGTAAGTTGTACTTTTCTTTACCCTCTCCATTAATATAGTTTGTATTTCTTTAATTCTTGCTTTGCTAATTAGATTTACATGATTTATTTAGTTGCTTTCTAGTGTAGTTTTATCGCGTTTATTTACTGCTTTCCTTTACTGCGTTTTTATCATTCTTTCTAGCTAATTTAGTTTAGGTTATGTCAGATTGAACTCACCTAGGGTTGGCGTGTTGCTTTACTTTGGTGATGGAGTTTACGGGTTTATTTTGAGTGGGTTATCCTCTTTATTATGCCGAGGAAATTTGACGGGGTATATCATGTATGCTCCGTGCTTACGACCTTGCGTGCGTAATTTTCGGGATATTTGTTCACGCCAAAATCTTATTAGACTTTTATGCGAATTTAAGAGCGTGACAACTCTAAATTTTATTAACTGTCAAAACGAGACTCAATCTTAATAACTCGTCAACCCATGTAACCATTTTATACTAATTAACTCTAGGTGAGGGATATCCTATGCAACCTCTAGTTTTTATTCGCTTTGTTAATTTTAGTTTAAATACACTCGCCTAGTATAATCTTTTCCTTTATTTATTTATTTATTTTGTTAGCAATTATCTTTTACACTTTTATTTTAGGAATATTAAACCAATTAAATTCTAGAAACTTGTCTTTATGGATTCGATACCCGGACTAGCCGCTATACTCCTTTAAAAGAGTGTAGTCATAGTTTAGGTTTTTGTATAGAGTTGGTGAGACGAATATAACTAATGATCGGCATCGGTGATGCGACACCGCGGCAAAACCCTGTCTATGTATGCTCCGTGTTTACGACCTTGCGCGCGTAATTTTCGGGGTATTTGTTGACGCCAAAATCTTATTAGACTTTTATGCGAATTTAAGGGTGTGACTGCTCTTGATTTAATTAATTGTCGAAACAAGGCGCAATCTTAATAACTCGGCGTAAGAGATATTCGACGCAACTTATAGTTTTTACCGCTTTTATTATTCTAGTTTAAATACACTAGCCCAGATTAATCTTTCCCTTTTTGCATCTTTTTCTTTTTGTTAAAATTATCTTTTACACTTTTATTTTAGAAGTACTAAACCAAGTAAATTCTAGCAACTCGTATCTATGGATTTTCGATACCCGGACTGGCCGCTATACTCCCTTAAAAGAGTGTAGTAATAGTTTAGGTTTTTGTATTGCCGCGTTATCGCATTACCGACGCCGATCGTTTGTTATTTTCGGCTCACCAACTTTATACAAAAATCTAAACTAAGACTACACTCTTTTAAGGGAGTGTAGCGGCCAGTCCGGGTTTCGAATCCACAAAGACAAGTTGTTAGAATTTAATTGGTTTAATATTTCTAAAATAAAAGTGTAAAAGATAATTGCTAACAAAATAAAAGATAAATAAAGGAAAAGATTATACTAAGGGAGTGTATTTAAACTAAAATTAACAAAGAGAATAAAAACTATAGGTTGCGTCAGATATCCCTCACCTAGAGTTAATTAGTATAAAATGGTTACATGGGTCGACGGGTTATTAAGATTGAGTCTCGTTTCGACAGTCAATTAGATTAAGAGTTATCACACCCTAAATTCGCATAAAAGTCTAATAAGATTTTGGCGTCTACAAATACCCCAAAAATTATGCACGCAAGGTCGTAAGCATGGATCATACATGATATACCCCGTCAAATTTCCTTAGCATAATAACTAGGACAACCCACTCGAAATAAACTCGTAAACTCCATCACCAAAGCAAAGCAACATGTCAACCCTAGGTGAGTTCAATCCAACACAACCTAATTTAAATTATCCCCTAAGAATATTAAATGACATTAATTAAACTGACTAATTAATTAAAGCAACAATATTAAATCTAACAACTTGTCTTTGTGGATTCGATACCCGGACTAGCCGCTATACTCCCTTAAAAGAGTGTAGTCATAGTTTAGGTTTTTGTATAGAGTTGGTGAGCCAAATATAACAAACAATCGACGTCGGTGACGTAACACCACGGCAAGCCGGGGATGAGCTTGTTTTAGAATTTATTTGATTTATTATTTCGTAATATTTTCTTTCTATTTGTATTTTTTGCTAACCTTTTTTTTTGCAGAACTTCTACATTTGAGCGCCAAGAAGCACTTGAATTTTTCGCGCACACATCTACTTTGTGGAATTCGCTACTTCGAGCCATTTTTGGGTTAAGCATGTCTTATTCCAATTCTTTCGGTAATCATTATTATAATTCTCAAAATGCCTGTAATCCTATGACTTTCGGTCGATACTTAGAGTCCCAAAAAATTACAAATTCAAAAATGACTTTGGGCGAGTATAATGAAAGTCAAAACTTGGGTTATTGGAATTTTGAGGATGATGATAACGATTTTGGGCCTCTAATTCCTTATAATTGGAATTTTGAAACAAATTGAAATAGCTTTCAATATTCTTAAAATAATGAGTTTAAGTATAGTTCCGATAATAATTTTCAAACTTCTCATATCTAAGAATCCGCACCTCGGCCTATGACATTCGGTGAGGGCTTGCGCATGCTTGAAAATGAGAAACTTGAAAATCGTTATCGGGAAGAAAATCGTTGTTGGGAATATGAATTGGATTTATTATTTGAATCTGACGACGATTTTTCTCCCGAGACTTTTGAAGTCGAGGAATGTTTTGAACGTGTAAAATCCGTAGGAAATTACGAAAAAGTCCTTACGGTAATTCTACGCATAAATCTTGTTATTGTTTTGGTATTATTGATTGAAATGATAGAAATCATTTATTGTTTACTGAACTTTCATGCCTTGGTGTATATTTACGGATAGATGCAAGTTTATGCAATGTTGAACGTGTAAACCTTTAAAATTGCTTCGTTTAGAACTTTTGTGTATTCAAACTTTCATAAGTTTTTGTGTGCTTTCTAGAATTGAGTAATTCCGATTGGAGGTAAAAATAGACTCCTATTTGCATTAGATATCCGAAAATTATGTAAAATTACCAAGAAATGCATCTTGGGTGATAGTTTGAAATTCAGGTATAAAATCTTCCCCCAAAGAGTAAGTACGCATACCTAGAGTTCGACGCTTTTCTTGACATAGCAAATGAATTCCAAAAATTATGAAACTTTAATTTTGTATTATTAAATATGTTTTTTACGATTGGGTGGAATATCATATGAAGTTATGATGTAGACCAATTATGAAAATTCTTAGAAGTTGACTGGACGATAGAGGAGCCTATAGGGGAGATTTTTTATGTGGTAAACAAAATGGCATATTTTGCTCTAGGAAACTTGAAATAATGTGTCGTATTTTGTATTGAACACCTAATATGATAAGGATTGGATTACTAAGAAGAAATTAAAGTATGTTGGGTTATGATTTGGATATGTTAAATATCGTAACATGAATTTAAATGGAACTTCATTTATAATAAATGATTTGAATGGAATCTTATGATGCTTATGAATTGAGTTACGTTTAAGTATACTTCGAATCGTTAATATCCTTATGATCATACTAATATTGTAAGAATGAATATATGGAAGGGAAGAAGAACTAGTTGAACCAGTGTCAGACGAGGGCAAGGGAAAAACACAAGAAGTGGTCAAGGTGAGTATACTCACTGGAAAAAGGTATTGGTGTACTGTTACGGATATAATCATATTGTTATGAATATGAAAATGTTCTTTTCGCATGGTTATGGATACGATCTGAATATCACTCACGGGTAAGATGTATTACACATGGTTATGGATACAATCTGATACGATCTGAATATCACTCGCGGGTAAAATGTATTACACATGGTTATGGATATGATCTGAATATCACTCACTTGTAAGATGTATTATACATGGTTATGGATATGATCTGAATATCACTTATTAGTAAGATGTATTATACGTGGTTACGGATATGATCAAAATAATATTGAATATGAATTTGTTCATTTCGGTTTACCAAAATGGGAAGTTACTCCCCGACCCAAAATGGGGGAGATTTGTCTATTAAAGACCAGGGATTGCTCCTCGACCAGGAATGGGGGATAATTGTGTGAATCATGATTCGGATAAGTATATAATTGGTCATTCTTTATGAATGATCCGGATAAGTATATAATTGGTCATTCTTTATGAATGAGCCAGATAAGTATAAAATTGGTCATTCTTTATGAATGAGACGGATAAGTATATATATATATATATATATATATATATATATATATATATATATATATATATATATATATATATATATTACCACACGGATATGATTTATTGTATTTAAATTTTATGAAATATGGGCAGGATAAGTTTATACATTACCACGCAGATATGATGTATTGCATTTAAATTTGTGCAGTAGTGTAGTAGTGATGCATTTGTTGAGCTATTTTGCTCATGGTTTCTATGTTTACGTTTCAGGTAACGTAAGGTCACTACCAAATCTAGGAGTTCGGGTGGGGTTAGCAAGGGATGCATAAAACCATGATTTTGGATAGATTTAAATGTGGTAAATCTGAGCCTACTTATCCTTAATCATTTTAAAACATATGAAAAGTATTTAGTTATATGGATTCAGGTTGATGAAAGAAAATGGATAATTATGTTTATGGTTTGGTTAAGATAATCATGGGTTGACTCACTTTGACTTTCAAACTTAATTATAAGTAATTGGGTTAGGGTGTGTCATAAACAATATCTCTCTTCCTCTCCCTGTTCTATATTTTTATCAATTAATTGAGTTATTTTATTCCCATTGGGTTATTGTTGTTAGGTGATCAGTTTTGTATTTGTTTTATGTTTTCTACAAAATATAAGGTATGGGAACACTTGAATTTGTGGGTGGGTTTGAATGTATTTTTAACTCATAGTTTATACTGATCGTTGATAAAGGCCAGTAAAGTTTTGAAAGGATTTTGTTTAATAATAATTTTATCAGATGCTTATATATTGGCATTTGGGTTTGTTGGGAATTGAAAACATTAAATTCAGGTTTTGGGTTTCTTTTGTTTAAGAAGTTTTGTTGTTGAGCCCAAAGTTGAACCTTCAAATGTTTTACACCTGCATATGGTAGGCGTTTAAAGAAATGTGTGTATGAATGTTGTAAATGAGAAATTCATTAGGAGATTGAACCCGCACGGGTTCGCAGTTAACACCGATTCATGCAAAAATTCTACTGTCACGTGTATGGTGTTGTTTTGGCTCCCTGGTGTGTACTTTGGGAGTCTCATATCATTATTTGGTCTTTTTTTCTATCTTGATTTTTTTATGTACTTGTCATTACAGGTGGACAGTGCTTACAAACATGGAATACTTCTGGAAGTGGTACATGTTCTCACTGATAGGAATGTCAGCAATACTAAGGCTTCTATGTCTTCGGATAAAGTGACGTACACGTTGAATGAGCTAAATGAAGTTCAATGGAGTTCATTACGAATTATATATCTTAAGTACTTCTGAATAACTATATTTTGTTACATCGTAATGATAATTTTTTTAGATGATTGTGTTTTAATGAACACTATGTTGATTATATTTGATTGCAAGGTAACTCATTAATCGAGTATTACATTCTATACGTCCTAGTTTGAGTATTATTTTGGATTGTAGATTTTATGATGTAAATGATAAGCACCCAAAACTGTATATTTTAAACCCCGAATAGATGTAATTCTCAGCATTATGGGTCTTATGTGCTTAAATGTTTATCTTGTAGGTCAAATGCCCGTTTGCGGTGTTAAAAACTATATATCGAGCCAAATGCGCGTTTTATGGAGCTAATTCCCTCCCCCGTAACCAATCCCATAACCCTAGCCTACCCTAAAACCTACTCTAAACCCTGTGTGTGTTTTGTTTGGGTCTTTTTATCATTTTTTAGATTTTTAGTTTGAGTCATTTTTATTTTTAGGATTTATTTTAGATTTATTTAGTATTTTCTAGGTTTTATTTTATTTTATTAGTATAATTTTATTTTATTTTGATTTTTATTAGTTTTTAGATTCATTAGGATTAGTTTTTAGGAGTTTATTTTTTGTTTTTTATATTTTTTTAGGACTTTACTTTTCATTTTCATTTTGATTTTGAGTTTTTATTTCTTTTAGTTTTTATATAAGCTTAGGATTTTATTTTTTAATTTTAATTTTAATATTTTAATTTTTATTGTTTTAGTTGTTTTATTCTTTGTTAGATTTAATTTTAATTTTTAATTTTATTTTAGTTGAATCTTTGTTATTTTAGGGGTCACAAATTAAACACACACACACATAAACTCACTCACACCCAACTCCCTTACACTCACATACCCCCTAAACTAACACTACCTATCCTCATCCTCACATACACCCTATTATCCTATACCCTCACTCACACAATAACCCCCCAACATCATCTTCTCCAACTTACACCGACTACCTTCTCTCTCCTCTCTCTTCCACCATTTTCAAAACCACTATCTCATCTCTACCCTCTCTTTCTAAATTCCATAGCTACAAACACCCAGACCAACCCCACCCCAAAACCAAGCTGGCGGCGACCCGCCGACGCAGCCCCATGCGTCGCTACCTACTCTACTCCATAAAACCCCCCTCCGACGCGACTCCCACCATCATCGCCAGCAGCCCTCGCACCCTCTAAGCCTGGCCACCTCCGGCCTCTCTCCCTCTCTTCGCGACCCCGCCGTCGCCGACCCAACCCAACTCGCCCAGCCCCCTCCGCCGGCGGCGGCTCTACACCTTCCCTACCTCCGTCGATCTAGCCCGAACCCAACTCGTCGGCGACCCAGCAACACACTTCTACACGATCCAACCCAAAAACCTTCACCCTATACCCATTTCAAACCATACAAAGATCCACTTCCCATTTCATCCCAAATACCACCCACGATTTTCTATCACCTGTTAACAAAACCAAGACAAAAACCCAATTACACCACATGCCATTTAAACCACCTTTTAATCATTTTACCCAAATTACCCCTCAACTACCAACTTTAACCCCAATACCACTGATTAAGACCCAAGTTATCAAATGGCGTCGTTGCCATTCTTGGGAGCGTGAAGCACTCGGAGCGTATTTCAACTTGTAGTTCATTTATTTTTCGCACTTTCTTATTTTTTGTACCATTTTTATATTTTTAGAAGGCTTGAATTAGGATTTTTATCATTGCTTGTATTGCGGTGTATAGAAACACCTTTATTTTATTTTTCATTTTAAAAATTGTAATAATTAAAGACAAGCATGATAGGGAAACCGGACAAGGTAGAGAGAGGGCGTCCAAAGGCGAGGATTTAGAAGCCTCTCTACCTTGGGTCGGTAGGACTCCAGGGACGACTGAGATGGGCGTAATCTGCCCCCGGTCGACTCAAATTTTTCGGCACTCCACGACCTAAAAATCGTGGCAGGTACATTTCTAAACCCTCGCGCCTCTCCTGTTAGTGAGCCAATTATTGTGTGTGCTTGTGTGCTCTTATTTGATTTTATTCTCGCATTTATTTTCGAATGGCGTGATGAATTAATTGATTAAGACCTACACCCGATCACTCACGAGAAGGGATTTCATCACTCGACTCACTCGCTTACCATTGTGTGCTACCCTATCCATCACTAAATTTAAAATCAATTAACTAGGTAGCCCAATAGGAGAAAATTTTGCAAAGGCGATCACAAAGATATTTTCGTGATTTTTTATTACCCACGAACTTAACTAAAATTTGACTACCCTCTCACTAATTTTGAAGATAAAAATTGGCTATGTGCTAGTTAGGATTTCTCCTTGACTTGTGAATTAATAAATGCGATTTTTTTTTATCTTTCTTCCCCACTGGAACGATGCTAGATAGCTAAAGTGGGCATTGAATTGGCTTGATAAATTCAGTTGCCAGCAAACGTTCGACCTTAGCCTTGATTTTAAGGTCCAGCTCAGGCTAGTATGTTCTAGTTGACTGCTTGATCGGGATTACCGAAGGAAGGACATTTAATTTGTGCTAACTCACTTCTTGATCCAACCCAGGCATCTCAGTGTACTTCTATACAAAAATATCTTTAAATTCATGAATGAGCTTGATCAGCTCCAGCTTCTTCGCATAATTTTAGTTTTTTAAAATGAAGATTGACCTCGATACATTGCCATCCTTAGACAAATCCACCTGCTCTATCTCTTGAAGTTATGGTTTTATGTGATCTTGCATGCATTCAAGTTTATCTTCCACCTCTTTTATAAATTCTCGAATGTTTGAGTTTTTAATGACGAGATATTGCCCTTGATTATCAAAAAAATAATTCTCATACTTCGGGTCAACTTCATCAAGGTCTTCAGCTGCACACTCACATATTTAAAAGTGACGGTATACCACCTTTCCATTACGGATTACCACCTTCTTATATTTCCACAAAGAAGTTGGTGGCGTCTTTCTTTTCCAACATTTTTCCAACTATTCCATCGCTGGTCTATTATCTTTATTCAGTGCACCCTGTTGCCTTACCTCATATTCTATCGGATCTATTCCTATTCTATTGGATCTATCCTTAGCCTCATTCTATCTCTAAGTTTTTTAGAGATAGGATGAGGTTTGGGATTAACATGCCCTTCTGCTCTAACTTGGTGAGCTTATTTAAATTCTTCCTCTTGCTATTTTAGAGTTCCCAATCTACTTTTGATAGAGGGTACTCGCACCCCTTTGATACACCTTTTGAGGACACATGTGTCCTCATTTAACTCGATATAGAAGGTTATATCCACCAAATGTGCTTCCTCCTTTGCGAAAGACTTTTTGGTGGCTCGTATCACAATCTTCGTTCCCTTAATGTTGACCTTTGCACATTGATGATATGTTGAAGGAACCAAACTATGGTTATGCATCCAAACTCTCCTAATCGATAAATGATATCAGGTGGCTGACTCAATCATATCAAGTTTAACATGTGATGTGAGATTCTCCATTGTTATTCCAACATTTACATAGCCAATGGACTTTAAAGTTTGGTTTTTATAACCTGAGATTGAAAGTGGTACTGCATCCAACTTTGTCTGTGAGATATTAGTTGTATAAAATGAGTTAATGGGAAAGATGTTACCGAACCACCTCCGTCCATCAAATCTCTAAAGAATCTTGTTCTGTTGACACTTGTTGTTATGTAAAAAAGTTTATTATGAGGGAACCTTATTGATTTATCAGCATCTCAGAAAGTGATCTCAGATATAAATTTCCTATTCAATTTTACCATGGGTCCCTTCTATCTCAACGATGGAATAATATTATTCTTCATACTGTCTAAAATAGCTTGAGTTATTTCTAACCTTCTTTATGAAGGCATCCCAACCTCATAAGAACCATAATTTTTTTTGTGATTTTATTACAACTTGATATTCCAGGCTTGGATCCACCTCATATTCCTTTGCCTGATAAGCCTGCTAGCTATCTCTACCACTTGGTTCCTCGTAGGAAATAACCACATTATTTGTTCCTTGTAAGAAGCTATTATAAATATCTTGGAAGCTTTCTCCTTCTCTCATTCGACCTTCTACCTCCTCGTCAAATTCCACAACCATGTGTGCCCCCTGAGGTAATATTGGGTTGTTGTTAATATTGCATTGAGGAATCTATAGAGTCTTTACCAATAAATGTTTATTAATCATATTCCTCAAGGTAAATCATGAATCTATGGGATGACTAATGCGCAAATGGATCTAAAAATAGTTTGGTTTGGCTTGAACATATTCCATTGGAGAAAAAAGTGGAGCATTTTTGGGTGGAAATACTAATCCATTACCCACTATTGTATTTCAACAAACTCATTGCTTATTTAATATTACAAGGCAATGGGGGTGTTTTTTCACGAGTAAACTTCCCATTAATATTTTTATTCTTATCATTCCTACACGCTTCTCCACCTCCATCAGCATAGTTAACTCATGGAAACTAGACACCTCTAGTTGCTTGGTTGGTTGCTTCCATGACACAATGGTCATGATTAGCAGAGGTCGGATGACCAACGCAATATTTTAGGTTGCTCTCGTGAAGGCTTTAAACAATGACAAATGAACTCAGGTAACAAACCTTTCGCATAAATTTGAAGGAGCTTCCCCTTTATTCGAGCTTCTCTTACATCTAGATATCTTTCTCTAAACCTCTTGATATGAGCTATTAATTCCTTACCCGACCTTTATTCTAACGAGCAAGATGGGTCAACATAAAATTATCATCTGCCATGAAGAACTTCTGGAAAAATTATAGTGCATATCCTCCTATGTTTCCACACTCCTTGAGGCCAAGTGAGACTACCATGTGTAAGCATTTTTGATAAGGGATTTTGTAAACTCCCTTAAATACAACTTTTTATTATTGCATTAGGAACCTAAATGCTCTAAAAATCTCTTCAAATATTCATTCAGGTCGCCTCATTTCCCATTAAACTTCATAAAGATGGGAGGGATGTAGCCCTTTGGATAAGGTTCATCATTGTACTCTTTTGGGCAAGGAGTACAAAAATCATCACAAATAGAGGTTGCCTCACTAAATGTTTGTGATGATGACACCAACATCTTCATCATCTCCCTTTTGACCTCTTTAACGGTTAAAGAGGATGGGGCAACTGTTTCCACCATTTTAACCTATGGTGGAGTGACCACAAGCAAACGAGTAATGATAAATAAAGATTCAACAGTTGGCTTTATAACAAGAGAACTATTGATAATAATCGGAACAACTGGGTTTGGAGGTGTAACGGGAACTCCGATCATAGGAACAGTCAGTTGCGTCACTAGTGTAACGAAGGAACTGGGATCCCTCATGGACCCAAACATAGTAATTCCTTGTTGGATTTGAAAGAACTCCATAAACTTAGCCACGAGGTTGGTCATTTGGTTGGCGACCAAAATAGAGATCGTGAAAACTTATCCCCCAATGACATTCTTTTTAGCAATAGTTACTTGAGGAATCTCAATAGCAGGTATAACAATAACCTCCTCTTCCTCATTTTGAGCATCGTCAAATGTAAGATTACGATTCATATTCTCATTTACCATTTTTAAATGAATACCTCCCCAAAGAAGTTTCCAAATGTAAGAGATAACTTCTCTTTAGGTAGTAAGAGGAAGTAGTAATTTGTTTTATCACTTAGATTTTTTTTTAGTAAAACTGAGGCACAACCCTTGTAGATTGTAATATGAAAGTACGTTTTGTAAGAGTGATGATTAACGTGTTCAGTAATGAAGAGAAAATATACTTAGGGGAAGAAATCAACTACAAAGAACACAATAAATAATGTGCTTCACCTAACTTGGGCTACGCCTGTAGGAGATAGAGTTATATTTCACCTGGAATGATAATCAATGCTTACAAGTGCTCAGATCTTAATCAAACTATCAATATCTCTATGTTCTTACAATTTTTAGAACTCTTTTGGAATATCCTCTCTCTGTGTATGATCTTCACTCTTACTTAATTTTCTTTCTTCTTTAATAATAAGAAGTAACATATATAATATGCCTTCTCTTCGTGGTACCTTGAGCCCATGTTCCCTATTTTGGGATACCCCTATTGGTAAACCACATCCGAACATCCAGCTGGGGAAAAAACGGTTAAGCGTGTCATAAACCAATCTTATAGTATAGGAGAATTAATATTTAAATAAATCATGTTGATCGCACTACCCAATACTTTATATAAATTCTTTCAGTATGGGATCGTGTGCAGAAAGGAATATTCCTTCATATGAGATAGTGATTTATGCTTAGTAGAATTTTACAGGTCACATGCATCAAATTTCGTGCAAACTATTGATTTGTTAGGATATGCAACCTCGACTGAGCTTGTTTCGCGGTGCGCTTGATAATGTGGTGCTCTTTCTGCCTCTGTCTTGTTGAGGGTGGTTTCTTTGGTGACACTAACTCTGAGACTCTTCAATTTTTCCCTTGAGCTTCTTCGATTTTGCTAGCATTCTGATCAACCTCATTTATGTAATATCAACCGAACTCCTTTTTTACCTTCTTGAAATGTCTTGTATCCAAGTAATGAGTTGTATAAATAAATCCCTCCTATAAAAAAAGTATCACAATCCACGATATCTTTGAGATGCAGATTACTACGGAATATAATCTCATATATATACATATAATGATTTCTAAACTTGTGGAGATTTAGACTTAACAAATTGAATTGAGCCCATAATAATAAAAGCGATTAATACGTGGAGATTCTAATCCTCGATATTTAGACATCCTTTGCAAATAATGTGAGATTGTACAAGTGTAATCTAGTCATTACCAAGACTTGGATATCACCATTGTCTCGTTCAATACATATTTGATGTACTATTATGGTCCTTTTTAAACTATCAAACGAGTTCCCAAACCATCAAATAAATTTCCATAGTCAAGATAAACTAGTAAGATCGCGCTCGTAACTTTAGCAATGGGACATCAACTCCTCATCTAAATTGTGAATTATTCAATTGAATAAGAACTCGAATTCCAATTTTCTATGATCAAGCCAAACCCAACTCACCAAAATTTACAATAAGTTCAATTGATCGACATATATACAATGTATCTAATATAAATATATGTCATTCTCACAAGCATGACTCTCATTTCAAAATGAGCCTAACAAGCATTTATTTAAAAAATAAACGTCAAACATGGTTTTGTGAATAAAACACCAACACCCAACTCTCTTTGGTGACTTAAAAAAGGCTTTATGATGAAAATGGTTTAAATTTGAAAATATATGAAAAAGGATTAAGTTACACTAGAACAACTTATTGTAAATAGGTTTGAAAGATGAAACTATTTTGATAAAGGTAAGGAGTTAAGACCTCAGGCATTAAGATCAGAGCATTGGATCAAATCCATAGATTTGAAGACTTTTTTTCGGGTTTTGATGCTTATAGAATAATAATACAAAAAATGCATCAATACCGACACAAAAATGTACTAATTCCAACTTTAAATTTAGAAATGGAGCCCCTATTATGACTATATATCTGTTGTATTTAAAATTAAAGTCAATGTAGTTCAAAATTATGATTAGGATAAGAAGAAAAAGGTGTGGTTGTAGTGCAGCAGAACACCCCCCTTAGATTTGGGATTTTGTGAAACCGAAAAAAGTTAAAGAAGCCTTATATGCAATACCACATATGTATTCTTCCATTTCAGTTGTAGTTCGACCTGATATCATCCTCCAACAAGTGGATGCACGGCTTTTTTAGGAATGTAGGGTATTTTGGGAATGGAAAATGGTTAATCTTTGGGAAGTATGGGATTATATCAATTTGCATCAAACTGTCCTAAAATCAAGATATGGTTCGTGTCGACGAGGTTTTTAATGAGATTTTCGATGAAAAGAAAATTGAGGATTAAAGAATGATTAATAAGAAAAAAAGAAAAAAAAGAAAATGGAGGGCATCGGGTGAGTTATAGTGAGATTTGGTAATTTTAAGAGAGAAACAGAGAAACAAAAAAGGGTGAGAGCAATGCCACTTACACCAAAATTGTTTACCGATTTCATGCATCGGTGCACGAAATCAGTGCACAATTCTAGTGCAACTATCACTTTTCAAAGGGTGAGGACAGACTTAAAGGTTGAGAAAGAGTATTTGATGATTATTTGATATTCGAAAAAGTGATAGAAGAGGTTGCAAATATTTTCTTGGACACCCTAAAGTAAGAGAAGTCTTAATTCTAAGATATGATTTTATAGTTATATTATATATATACATTTTATTATTTTTAATTACTCATTAAGTATTTTGTAAAATTTGAAATATTTATGTACATAATCAAATATGTATTTTGATTTGTCATATTTTTGTGATTTTTTTTTCACGATATCCAAATTCCGAAAAACTTCGTGTATGCATAGAGTAATGATACTCTTACCGGGTCCAAGTACCGGTTTAGTACCAAATGCGCTTTATTTTATTGTACATTGGTGGACCTACAACATTCCCTGAAGGGACCCACACCATAATACAAATAAATAAAACAGTACTGGTACTAAATCGGTACTAACACCCAGTGTGTCTAACATTTTTTATATGCATAACCTCAAGATAGCGCTGACAATTTTTGACACGATATTATGGCAATAACCTAAACATGACACGATTAACTTGTATAGATTTAAGAGTACTCAAAACTTATAATAAAATTAAAATCATCGCGACCTGAAAATAACACGATTACTTCGAATTGTCACCCCTATCGCAAGATCACATAGATCACGCGCAGAGTTTTTGAGGCGTCGATTCTCATTCCAATTTTAATGCAATCAACGGTGTCCCTCAGAGTGGGAGTCATCTATCCGTGTCCGTATTCGTCGTCCAATGAAAACAGATATCGTGAACCTATAAATTGGAAACGCACCACCAGTTACCTATCATCCCAGTATCTCATTTTCTCCAATTCTCATCATTTAAATTCTTTCTACCCTCAGTCACTCTTTAACAATTCCAATGGCCCCCAAGGCAGAGAAGAAGCCCGCCGAGGACAAGAAAACCACCGTCGCCGAGAAAGCCCCGGCGGAGAAGAGGCCAAAGGCCGGCAAGAAATTACCCAAAGATGCTGCCGCCGGCGACAAGAAGAAGAAGAGGAACAAGAAGAGCGTTGAGACCTACAAGATCTACATCTTTAAGGTTCTCAAACAAGTCCACCCTGATATCGGTATCTCCAGCAAGGCTATGGGGATCATGAACAGCTTCATCAACGATATATTCGAGAAGCTTGCTCAGGAGTCCTCAAAGCTTGCTAGGTACAACAAGAAGCCCACCATCACTTCTCGTGAAATCCAGACCGCTGTCAGGCTGGTTCTCCCAGGAGAATTGGCAAAGCACGCTGTTTCAGAGGGTACCAAGGCGGTTACCAAATTCACTAGTTCTTAAATTTTAAGGATTGGGGGTGTTTAATGTTCAAACTAGTTTCCTTTTGATTTGATGCCCACTTCCTTTTTTAGATTCTCTTAGGGTTGTTAGGCTTGAAATTGAATTTGTTCTTCTAATTCTAGTTTCCTATTTAGTTCATCGGGTAGATTGTTCTGATGTAAGTATTGAGTTAACTGAATGGTATAAAAATGATTTTGCCTGGATTTTGTTTTTTTTTTGTATGTGTTGATTAGCTGGATAATATTTGAACTTAATTAATATACTGATATGCCAAATGTCAATATACGGCAACCGAAACAGTCGTAAGCTTTCCATTTTCAACATTTGACTAGGCTTTAAGGTTATGATAACTTGTAACCTGGTGATGACACGCTGTAACTGGTTCAATGTATGTGTGTTTATCGTTGTAAGTTTTTGGGTAGCTGTTGATTTAATTTTGTTGGTGGATAATAACAATAGTTTGTTTATGCTTATCAAAGATGGTGAAGTTAATTTCTATTTCAATTATTTGATCTTTTACCACCGTCTAAAACAAGTTACCTACCCTATTAGTTAAGAATCCTCATTCAACCACTCTTTCAAGACGTTCATATGATACCAATTTTCTTTCCAAGTTCGATGTGTAAAAATATTTGTTTAAGCAAGTATTTAAAATTTACAGTAAAGCAAGTATGAAGTATATGTTAGTTCGAACTCTCTCTTGAGATTATCACACTCTTCTATTGTGCACGTCTAATGCGTATCTAACTTTTCTCCTTAGCTATACCTTCCAATATAACTAGTCTGAATCCATCTTAATAGTATTTACCCTCACTATTAGTCAACCCGTATCCCCCATACAATACGTTATCCAATTAGCCTATGACGAAAAGCTAATTAATACATTTCTCATTTTCATAATAATTCAAGTATACGATTAGAATTTTCTTAACAAATTTTCCTGCCCATATTCATTACTATACACATTAGATTGATTCACAAATCTCATACATATATACATATAGTCACATTTGCCCTATATATATATAACATGATACTGCACCCCCGGGCTATATCCCATTAGCGCACCTAATCAACATTTTGTACCCCCGGGTTATCACCCTTTAGTACCCTTATTTAAATAATCTTGTACCCCCGAGTTATCACCCATTAGTACACTTACAATACAATTTTGTACCCTCGGATTATCACCCATTAGTACACTTATAATAATAAGATTGTCACACCCCCGGGTTATCACCCATTGGTGTCTTTAATAGTAATAATACATAATAGACATACACACTTCCTATTATAATAAATAGGTATTTTTCCTCACCTACATATATGCTTCTCTTACGCATTTTAATTTCAACATTCCGTAATAGTTATTAGGATTATTATCCCTCTCGTAATCTCCACGGCATATCCTTTCCGTACCTAATTCATTAAAGTATTTAGCTTCTCATACTTCTTTCGAAATTCTACCTTGCTTAAGTTTATTATTAGAAAATATATTTCTCATTTCTGAACTAATAAACTTAAAACTAGGCCCTAAAATAAATTGTCCAAAACTTCACTCTGTCGCTCGAACGAGGTGGTAAGTCATTTGAACGACTGCCACATGTCGCTCGAGCGACTTCGAGCGACTTCGCACGAGAATTCGTTGTTCGTCCCCTGCCCAGATTTTCCAACGTTTTCCACCATTTTTAACCTCAAATCTTCTCATTCAACACTCCAAACTCCAAATAAGAAGTTCTACATCAAACCCCATCAATAACATATGAATTCTAACATCCTAGAATCATGAATTCATTATGAATCATTATAAAACGTGAAATCCCCAATTTAAATTTATCAAACCTTAGTTCTTCCAATACATGTTCAAGAAGCCAAAATTTTCAGATTTGTTCTACATATAAATTCCTTAAAACGTAATTTTCAGTCTTCATACATTAAAGGTTTCAATCTAATACATCACATAATTTATTTACACATTCAAATTCCTCAATTTCACCATTTTTATAACCTATAACACAATCCTACACTAACATGAATCAAATCAATACCGAAATACAGCAAGTTATAAACACTTGCCTTGAGTGAGTAGTCTGATTTCTGGATGTTGTTGGTATGGGTGTGTTCCCCTCGTCCCGATCTACACGGTGGTGGTGGTGGTTGTGCAAGGTGATGTCGATTTGGCCCTCTTCTCTTGGCAAAAGCTATCCCTCACCCTTTCTATGGCCGTTCTTACTTTCTCCAGCTTTCTAACCCTAATGCAATTGTTTTGGCTGATAAATTAAGTCATAATTTTCGTCCATTAATTAGGCCTAAAAATCAAATTTACCATAATGCCCTTTTTGGGGTGCCGGTTAGGCCTAAAATTGCCCCGGGACCCAAACTAAACACCTGAGTATACTATTTCGACTATCTCGATCCTTCCGGACTCAACGGTACACTCGAAATCATCATACGAGTTACTGAAAGTAATTGATATATTTATTCCATCAATTTAGTCCCGACACGACTCACACGCGCGTCTGACTTAATTCACTAAACTGTCGTATTATTATCTCTTGACAATTTATCAAAGTGTATAGTTCCATATCACATGTCACACAGTAATATTAAACTAATAAGTATTAACCCTTAGCACGCTAGTTAATATTTAATTTTATTCGATCCGGATTAATTAACAATTTAATTCTTCACATTTAAATTTAATTAATCCCGCTGTAATAAAAATACCTTAATTATTTAAATCATCTGAAATGTGGGGTATTACAAATTATTACAATTGACTCATAATTATCGTGCCCATGATTTCCATTAGTAACATAACGATTGCATTTTTAAAGTCACAACCATAGGTTCTTAAAAAAATTTGTTTACTATTTGGGTAATATTTTTTTTCAGAATTAGGACATGGTTAAAAAGTTTTTATATTGGATTCCTTGTGTTTAGTCGTAGTTAATTTTTTGTAATTGATACGTAAATTCTCATAAAAATACAAATTTATATGGATAGTCAAACATGCAAACCAATTATTCTTTTATGAAAATTAATTATCCCAAATAAATGTGCACCAATTAAACTAAATGTTATGTTAAACAGTTTAATAAATTTTATCTTTCCTAAGCATCCATCTAGGTGAGTATAGGAAGAGAAAATTAAAGCTATCACACGACACCTGATGAAAGGGAAAACCTAAATGAAAAAAAAATGAACGACCCAGCCACACAAACTCCCTTTGAAAAGGAATTATAAAAGGACGACATATGATTGCACAAATGAAGCGACTCCTTCAAATTTTGATGCGTTTGCATTCAATCAGACCTTCTCTGTATAGTTACTCATAGGAGTCCACCTATGTAGTGCCACAATGTGTTCTCTTCTCATGCTTTGGCATCCACTAATCCCGGATCAATAACCATCAACTGATCGACACGTAGTACACCACTTGAATTGCAACACACGTGAAGCCCCTATCTATTAAGAAAACAGTTACAGAGTACACCACATGAAATAATTATTGAGAAAAGATGATGAGTAAACAATCCGTAGTGCCCAACAGATAACAAGCATATATAAATGAAATATGTATCTCAAATGGTTTGGGTGTAAACTAAGGTTTGGAGGAAAAATGTATGTTCTTGGAAAATAATTTTGCAAATACCTCTTCTGAAAATAAGTTCCATCACTCTTATTTATAGAAAATAGTATTTTCGAAGCGACATATAAATTGAGGCAAACTTGTTTGAACAATAATCACAAGGATGTCCAAACGACACTTCTAAACTCGTTTGAAATTAAATCAGACGGTCTTAAAGTAAAACTATAAAGTAGAACAAATTCATTTGATACCTATTTGTACCTCATTCGGAAGAACACCAAAATCTTATTTGAACTAGACAAAAATTTCATTCGAATGAACAACACCATTTTGATTGAATATATTTAAAACTCGCTCGAGCGACTTACGATTAAAAATTTTGCTTTAAAATGGTTTTATAAAGAATTTCATTATACATTTTTAAAACTACACCCAATTGAAATTCAAGGATGAAAAATAATACGCATTCATACCTTTGTATGTCCATTGTATTTGGAGATGAAATGTGGCACGGAACATGGTATGATGATGTAAAAACTCAAACTTGGCTACTACAGTCTTCAATTATACACACCATAGGCTATAAAGGATAAAGCAAAGAAATCTTAACCTATGACGTAAATGGTTTTGTCTAATCGAAATTTAGTCAAAACATACAAATGGAATATTGGGAATTTCTCCTTACAAATCTCACCCTTTGAATATTCAATTATAGAACACAAAATTAAAAACATATGAGCCATCATTCTCTTTTAAAGACTGAATTCCACCCCCAATAGGAAAAACTTTATACACTTGATAGAAAAAATGTGAGAGGATTTGTTCTTATGAAAATGCCTTTGCATCGTTGGAAACCTACACACTTAACAAACTTTTTAAATCCAAAGAGAATATATACATAATATAAATATGCATTTGAAAAATACTCCCCGTTGTGTAACAATTTCCACCTAAGGTAAAAATTTCTCTCACTTTTTATTCAGAAATAGACAAAAAATTAGGTAAATAATATAAACAACTTCACCCCCTAAACGCAACACATGTAAACATAAAGGGAAAAATATATTGTTCAATAATGTCAATCAAATTTGCAATGACCAACACACTCAACAACACAAGCATATATAATCCAAACAATGAAAAATATGATGCCAATTTTTATGTTCTATTTAAACATGACATACCAATGCATAAATGAAACAAAAGATATCAATATGATCATAAAACATATCAACTTAATACAAAGATGAAACATATGGCAAACACGGCTTAAATGCATATGCAAAGACTCAAAACTAAAACTAAAAATATACTATACACACACACACACACCTATATATATATATATATATATCAATGAAGCACATAAATATATAGGTATAAACACAATAAAAAGAAAAAAAACATAAGTTATCCACAACCATAGCGCATCAATGTGCCTAAATAAAAATTTGGTAAAGAGTAAAGTGATGGAAACAAACGAAATATGAACTAATCACTCAAATTATGCCCAACGAGATATATTTGAACCCACTAACTTATCAACTTTGATTTAACTTCAAGTGATAAAAAAGAACTCATAAAGAACAAGAATAAAAAAATCATACTAGCCTAGAGAATATTAATGATTCTCGAATTAATAGAGTCAAATATTTAAGCATAACAATGATTCATTGTGCAAACTCATTGATCTTTTGACTTTAACACCCTCGTAAAATAAACATAAATAAGTATTTCACCCTCATTTTATTTTGAAGACATTATTTTAAGCGTAAATAATAAAAAATATAGCCTTTACAATTTTATCTTTCTTTTTCAACTCTTTTCTTTTAGGCTCTTGCAAATGTTTTCCTTTCATACAAGGAAAATGTTCCCCCTTCGTAGACATTTTTACACTGCACCTTCATATTTTTTAAATAAAATAAACTCACAGGAAATTATTCTTAAATGCACAAATCCCCCATAGTCAAATAGATATTTATAGGTCAAGATTGATAGGATAACACCTCTCATAACTCATGTAACATATGTAGTTATAATGCAAAAGATCATATGAAAAATGCGTGTGCAGGCATACGTAAAGTGAATCCATTAAGCAAATTAAAGTTGAACAACTCGATGCATGCATGATTAAGAACAATTTTAAGCAGTGTAAATCATAATAAAATGTTATAGACATATGAAAACATAGAAAGAATGGGATCCAAATGTAATACCCCTTACTTTTGAGTAATTATTTTTATATTAATTTGCCTTATGAGTTAATTATATAAAATAAAGAAAGTTGAAGTGAATATTATTTTAAGTGATTTAAGAGATAATATTTACTGAGTTTTCCATATTTACTGTTATGTGGATGTAAATAGCATCATATTGTGTTTTATTGGGTCGTTGTGCTTTAAGCAACGGTTATGACTTATATTCCAATTGTATCATTATTATTGAATTAATATGACGTTGGAACATGAAATATTGTGCGATATTCTGGATGCCAATTTAGAGGGTACGGTTAGTCCGAAAATGGTTGAGATAGTCAAAATAAATGCCAAATTATATTTTTTGGGTTTCGGGTACTTTTGATCGGTTATAACTTAATTATGTTGTTACGAGTCATTTTAATTGTGTAGTAGCATTTAAATACTGTACTTAATGTATTTGGGGTATATAGTCTTCCAAGAACATTTTATTTCTCATTTTATGGTTCTAAACTTAGAAAGAGAGAGAGAGAGAGAGAGAGAGAGAGATCTTGGGAGAAAGAGAAGAGAGAAGAGAGAAGAGAGAATTGGAAATTTGGAGCTTGGAATCGTTGCTACGAGAAGAGAATCCGAGACTACAAACTGGAGGCAAGTTTCAAACTTGAAAATGTATGATTTAGTGTGGGTAATTTGTATATATCGTTGTATTTTTGGTTATTTACACCATTTATGAGTTTTGATGATTTTAGTGTTTAAACCCTTAATCTTTGATTTAAAATTGATTTAAGTTAAAGATGTTAGTTAGTATAAGTGTACGAATGATTTGGTTAAAGTATTAGTTGATGATGTTGGGATTTGTTGGAAGAAAAAGAATCGGGGGATTTAGGGCTTATATTAACCCATAGCCCTAACTGGGCAATCTGACCAGGGCGAATCGATTCGCCCTCCTCAGTGAATCGATTCGCTAATAATGGGGACTACAGGTCTGAGGAACCGAATCGATTCGCGTTAAGGCCGAATCGATTCGGGCTGAGACATGAACTTGGTTTTTCTCAGGCGAATCGATTTGCTTTTTAGGCGAATTGATTCGCTATCAGGGGCGAATCGATTCAGAAATCCTGTTGTTTATAGGGTTTTTCCAACTTGGTTTCTAGTCCTTTTCTTTTAGGTTTAAGTCTTAGGAACCTTCCCTTGGGAAGTAATAAAGAGTAGTAGGGGTTTATATTAGGGGGATTAATACCCTAGATTAGTATGGGGGTAATTAGGCTTAGTTCAGGGGTTATTCAATAGAAGTTAGTGTCATTTTCATCTAGGAAGCTAGCCTAGGACTAAGTTAAAGTTGGATGGTATTGGTTAGGATTTTTAGAGACTAGTATGAGGAAAATTTCACTTTGAGGTCTATAGTGTTGTTGTGAACTTTTGGAGACTAGTGTGGGGGTAATTAAACCTTATAGCTTATACCGTTATCACTTTTCGTTCTGAAAAATAAGAAATGCATATTTTAAAATGGGCACATGTTACTAAGTACATATGATTTTGAAAATGTAAAAAGTGGATGTTTTAAATTAGCATATCTTGTGAATATTGATTTGCATATACATACCTCTCTAAATGCTATCACAAGGGAAGTTATGCGCATGAGGTGAATTCCCCTGGCTAGTGAATGCAGGGTGAATATAGTTCTCGGCCATAGGACTGGTGGTTATATTGTGATGTTATTTTATTCGAAGTGAGGTAATTCCGGGTATGGTTATGATTCATTATCGAAGGTATATGGCCCCTTCCCACGCGACGCGATTTAGGATGCCCAAGTTGTCTTGGTGATAGGCCCTGGAAGATGATAGCTATTTAAGGGCGCATCCAGTGGGTTGACTCCCAGAAGGATGGTCTTAGAATCGTTATATTGTGACTATAACTATTATCACGAAAGTGGTATTTTATAAATGGCTAAATCATTTATAATTTAACTTTGTGGTATAAGTTTCCCATATGGTAAATGGACTTGTGAAGAAATATTTTATGAATTTGTTTAATTTATTATGATCTAGTGTGATGCTAGGATGTGCTTTTAATTGAGAGGTGGGGATGATTCTTATATTGAAGAGCAAATTCAACTTGTTTATCATGTTTAGCACTTATAACTGTTATGAATTTTATTCACACGTATATCATATCAAACCGGGACCTGATTCGTTTCTATTTTTCTTTCTTGTGTGGTTCTCTTTTATGCTCAGATGCTTTGCCACAAGGGCTCCCGATATGATTTTTCCTTCTCAGTGTCAGGGAGCTACAACATTTTTGCGGATGTTGTAGGATTCTTATTGTAGACGCATCCATCTTTTCTATATTCTAGCTATGATCAGTCTGGACATTCGGGCGTGTCGCCCAACTTTTTTACTTTCTTGTATATAATGTGATATTTGTTTGTAATACTCGGTGTAACCTGTTTGTACCGACCTGTTAACCGACAGCTTATTCGGTTATTATTTTGTTGTATGTTGATGAAACTATTGTATGCCTTCTTTTTACCCACCTCCTTTTATAAATTGGATTGTCTAAATGGTTTTAATTAAACTTACAAATTAAATTAACATCCGTTTTCGAAAATAATTGGTGGTTATCTCGTATTATTATTTTCACGACAGTGATGCTAAGAATGGACCATCTATGATTCCTGTAATTATTGAAGTATTGGGTTGGCCACCTCTTATTTTAATAAGCGGGGTGTCACATCAAACATGGCGAAATACGTTAAAAATTGAACTACACAAACAAATAGTTTGTTTTTATGTGTTAGACGTTTTCAATAAAATGACTCCAATTTAGAAAAAATAAAAATAAAAACAAAAACATAATCTTTCTTTTCTCAACAAGACCTAATAACAGTAAAATCAAAATACAAAAGGCTAACATCATACAACTAGATATAACATAATACATGAAACATAAAAGTTGGTATATTAAAACATGAAAACACAATTAATCACTATATTAAGCATGGGATGTATCATGTGAAAGCATACAAGAATCAACAAGCCTATTGTTCAAAGCCTCCGAATCGAATTTCCTAACCCACATAGGTGTGACCTATGATCTAAGGTTTGCATAACTTTGGTGGCTCTAGACTTAGAATTCCTAGGACATTTTCAAAGATATAAAAACTTCCTATGGTGAGCCTTCCTACCCTAATGTGTGAATGTGTTGATATGACAAGAAATTTTACCAAAAGTTTGACCTTTTTTAACATCAATGAAAATAGTTGACCCTTTCAAAATATTAGTATTTGCATTATTAGCTAAATAAATGGGATCATCGAAGCCAATTACAAAATCATCCTTTTTTATTTGGACAGTGCCTAACATCTTACCCACTTTTCTGACGTAGATTCCAAATAAAATTTGACAAATCAATACTCTTAATCTCTTTTCCAACTACTCAACCGCACACTCAAGAAAATGAGGAGACTCATCAAAAACTATGGAAAACTTTTTTAAAAAATTCTTCAATCCTAGAAGCTTATCTCTCTCCCCCTCAATAAATTCGAGCTTCTACCTAAGAGTCTTCTCACGTGCCCTAAGATCCTCAAGAAATTTATTATCATAATTAGCAACGTAATATTCTTTCAACTTAGCTTCTAACTTCAAGTTGACCCTTTTCAACTTCAACGAATCGTCATAAAACTCCATCAGAACCGTCACACATAACACTATCTTCATTTGAGAACTTTTTATTTAGGCTCACATAACTAAACTTGAATGCGATGTAATTACACTCAACATAAAAATAACATACCTCATCCGATTCACTATCTCTAAGGGTAATATTATATTCATTTGACTTCTTACCATCCTTCAATAACTTAGCGGGACATTCAGCAGCCTTATGGCTATAACCCTCACACCCAAAGGATTTAGACCATCAAAATTGTCAGTACACAACTTATGATCATCCTATCTCCAACTATCAATTAGTTTAGGCATAAAAAGTTTACATAGAAAATTTATGTGTGGGATCAACCCCTAAAAATATTTAGCCATGATCGTTCATTGATAGACCTAAGTGAAGACTTCATATCCATTTTTCAGTACATGTATGTAGACCAATTAAGCAACGGTGGTATTAAAAATGATTGACCTTCCATATATAAAACTCCCATATTCTTCCAAACAAAATTTATAAACACCCCCTTTGATACAAATTTGAAAAACATAGATTTTATATGGATAGTCGAGCATGCAAACTAATTTCTAATTTTATCATAATTAATTAACCCAAATAAAATTTCATCAAATAAACCGAACATTGTGTTAAATATTTTATCAAATTTTATATTGCCTAAGCATGCATTTAGATGAGTATAGAAATAAAAAATTAAATCAATTACACAACTCATGATGTATGAGTAAACCTAAATGAGAAAAATAACGGACTGACCAGCCACGCAAATTCAATTTGATAAGGAATTAGATAAGGAAAAAGGATTAATTGTATAACCGACTAAACTCCTTCAAGTCTTGATGCCTATTTTCTCTTTTAATCTTGTCTTCACAGTAATACGTAGGAGTCCACCTACACACTGCCACAACGTGTTCTCCTCACAGACCTTCATATCAACAATCCAAGATCAGTGACCGTCAATGAATCAAACACCGAGTCAACTCTTCGAAATGTAAAATAGATGGAGTGCACCATATTTTAACAACAAATAAGTAATGTGTCTGTAATGCCCTGACCCGAATTTATGGGTTCCTCATGGTCAACGCAGTCCGACCCGAGCATTAGGTGTGAAGTTTAATGAAACAACCTACATAATATTGCTAGCTCAATTTTATTTAGTTAACATTTAACTTGTTTGGAATGCAATTTTTCATTTTAAATCAAACTATGTGAGGGATCCGTAAGAAGCGTCCCCGAAATTCGAGCATCCAGAGCTAATAAGTTATAATAAAAAGATCTTGTACAATGCTCTAAAAATGCGAAAACACGCCCAACCTACTGTAACAAAGACAAGGGAATGAGTCGAATGCCTAGTGGGAAATATACAACAATGCAGTATAGAATCGAACGGTAGAAAGAAGACTATAACACGTTATATCTACGTGCATATACATCTAACTTATATATATATATATATATATATATATATAAAGTGAATTAATCGGCGCAAGTAATTTTTTTTGGAATAAAAACAGTTTCATGCATTTAAGTGTGTGTGTGTATATATATATATACACACACACACACACACTTAAATGCATGAAACTGTTTTTATTCCAAAAAAAATTACTTGCGCCGATTAATTCACCTTAATCTTGTAAAAGAAATCCCTTTTTACTTGACTGACATTTATTTCTAGATTTAACACACCTGGTTATATATCTTAAACAACACCCATTATTTAAGAATAATTTCTTTTATTGAAATTCCTTCTTACTCATGCCAAAAATATCTTAGTATTTTCTTTTAAAATCACCTTTCAACACACGCAATCACCGTGTTAGAAAATACTTATTTTTCTTTGAAAACCTTTTATAAATTCACCCTTGTGTTAATTATGGGTTAAACCTCTTTAGGTTGCTTAACTACCCATTTAATAACTTCATTTTATCATTCCTTTACCTTATGGATATTAATCAATTTTCACATTTCTTGTCTACTTTATCCTTTACTGGAACATTTATTAATTCATTCAAGTTAGGTTGTCTTTTCACATATTCACCACACAGCCCATTTCTTGACGTATTCCATTTTTATTTTATTTTTCTCATGATCTTCCAATATCCGCATATTTTAATGGGCTCCACATTGCTGACTATGCTACCATATGCTCTGGCCAATGAATTTGGGTCTTTCACATTGGGGCTTCTGGCCCTCCTTAATTATCTCTATGTCATCCAAATCCATATTAATGTGTTTTAACATTTTTCTTTCCAACAAAATGATATTTCTTTTTATTTGTGAAAATGAGTTTACAAGGTTCTCGTTCGAACAAGTTCTCAATCTCATTCGATCTTGCTAGATTACTAAAATCTCCAATTTTCCCATAAACTTCCAGTAATAACGATCAAGGCTAGAGAATAATTGAATAAAGATAATAACTCTCATATTAATGATCTAATTTCCAAGGATTTCACATCATTATAATTTGCACAAGAAAATTAATAAAATATTGGGCATGGATATTACATTCCCTCCTCACGAAATTTCATCCCTGAAATTATCACTTCGCCAATTCCTCAATTTTATGAGATTTACAAACTCTTATCATGCAAGATGTTCATTATCGCGCTAATCATCAATATCACATAACCATCCCCGAGTCTCTATTCACTTCGATGATCATGTGCAATCAAGTCCTAGGACTACCTTTGCAAATACCCAAAGCATATCGGTGCCCCTATTGGGTAATGTTCTATAGTCATTAGCACTCACCTAAGTATTAACCATAATACAACTAACATCATATTCATCATCAAGAACCATCTATAATCTAAGGACTACACATTTTGAGTTTCCTAAAATTCTTGGGTCATCATGACCACATAACCTCACTGAAGACTAATATTAACCTCATATCGTAAGTCACTCACTCCATGGAGCAATACACCAATAAAGTCATAAATCGTGCACCCGACTAACAACCTTCACAAGATCCTTCCATGAACCTAAGATCACTCTAAGCATCCAACTGTGGAACACACGCCTGAGTATTATGCAAACTCACTCACTGTGTTAAAATAACACTTCGTGCTGAGTTTCCTCGATTTTTAACACTATACAATGTCCTCAAGTCATCATCCTGCTTTGTACAACCAAAGCCCTTGACTACCATATCAACAAATCCTATGGTTGTTAATCCTAAGGAAAGGGAATACTATGAGCAACCGTGCAGCTGAAAGCACAACCTCCTTTACACTGAACTTTGTGCAATACCAAGGATACCTCAGATAGGGGAGCACCAAGTTACTGAGTTACATTGACCATACCGGGTCCAACCGCACTCTACTGGGCCAAAATGCATCGTACCATGACATGGTACATATATGAGATACAACATTCATAGGAATACCAGTCCTCAAATACCGAAACTAAAAAGGACACACAAGAATCAAAGGAATAAATAATTGTTCCAAGAAAATCGAATTCGTTCGCATTAGATTATGGTCGATGAAAAGCGAAACTATGATGCCCACTTTCAAGTATACTACTCCTCCCAAACACTCTCATGGGGTATCGACCTAGTCACACACCCTGGCTCGAGTCATCAACTGTGATGAATAAGATCACAAACCATTCATCCTCATAAGACTAAATCCACATACGAACTTTTTGTCCCCTGGGAAGTCAAACACTAGACTTTAGTCCTTAAGAAAAAGGTTTACTCCTTACATCTTTGTAGACACCACATTTTAGGACCCTCCTAAGTCTTTCCTTAGGTACCTAGCTCCTCCCCATTCACTATAAACCCTAGGTCATACTCCGAGTACCGATCTAGAGGTCGTCGAGCGCTCTCGAACCCAGTTTTATTCCGATCCACTCTATTATCAAAGCAAATATTCGAAGGTATTTAAATCACATTTCCAATGTTTTGTCCCATGCACAAATCGACATAATGGTTCGGACGAACGAATCATTTTACTACCAAAAATTAATCTAGAGGCCACCGGGAACTCTTAGGCCCCGATTTGACCCCAATAAAATTCATCGTCAGAGCTAAAGCTCTTTGAATATTAGAAAGGAACTAAAAACCCTTTCCAACAGTTTGCTCCATTCATAAATCAGTCTTATGGTACGAACCATTGATCCATTTTTTACCAAAAACTAAACTGAAGGCCACTAGGCGCTCCCGGCCTCCATTTGACCAAAGATAACTCTTCATCTCGAACGAGACTGAATGAATATTCTAAATTCACTGAATATCCTTTCCAACGGTTCACCCCGTGCCCGAATCAGCCTTACAGTACGAACAAACAACCCGTTTTACTTTGAAAGTTCACCGAACATTTTCGGGCCACGGTTGACTAAAATCAACTCTCTGATTCGAGCAAAGCTCTTTGGAACGTACAAGTACCTCGCATAACCTTTCCAACTGTCCTCCTCGCATGATTCTAACTTACAATTTGGAAGAATGATCCATTACCGTCTGACTATATCCAATCCAAAGGACTGACGGGTGCTTTCGAGCCCCATTTGACCCAAAGTCAACTCTCGAACCCGGGAGCAGCCCCAAGGACTCTTAAAGGCCTCTAAATTACCTTTCTAACGGTATGAACCATGTACAATTTGGATTTATGGCTTGTATTCTACGACCATTTTCTGGAAAAATCTGCATGAGATTACGATTGGCATGTCCATTTCCCCGACAATCGACTGTGTCTAGGGTCACCTACCGATTGGCAGGACTAGGGGTATGATGATCATCAATCTCCATACCCTATAAAATGAGGGCATGAGATCATTCCCAAACACACCTCAAATCCAGAAATATCTGTGATCTCAACAACATTCTCTTACAATCAGCGAAGTTTCCTTGTGTTAAATTTCTTTCCATCTTTCATACCGAACATTTTCATACCTAATTTAGCGAAATATCCTTCCCTCTCATCTAACATTCATCCCAACATTCAAAGGAGCTTATCAATGATCAAGATCAAGCCTCGATTTCACAAAGAAGGTCCAAATACCCTTCCCTCGCTTTAAATTCATTTATTTTCACATTAGTTACACAAATTCTTAATTTAGCTTTTGCTTTAGTTCATACACATTAATATCTCATCCTTTATTGCTTATATTGCATGAGAGTGCACTTTTGTGAAAATTCTGTTAATAAAGCCATTTAATAAAATTAAACTATTTAAGTAACTCCGAACAGTTTTTTTGAAGAAACTCTTTTCTCAAAAACCAAAACTATTTTGAACACAAGATGTGTTTTATAAAAGTATGTACGAGATATATTCAAGATTTGATTAACAGGTTTATAAAACAATTTAAACAAACTTTAAACTCAGCACAACCAAGAATGAGATGAGAAGATGTAGGAAGATTAAGAACAAGATTTTTTACGTGGTAAAACCTCACCCAACTGAGGAAACATCCACGACTCCCTCTACGGAGTAAAAACAAAAATTCCAATATAAACAAATTTTAACAGTTACAAACTATATAACAAACATGCATACAACTCAGACCTATATAAGTTTAGGAATGTACCCTGTGGTGTCCTTATAACTTCTCTGCAGTTCTGATTGTTGATGTTGTTCTCCCAGTTTGTTAACTTCCAATTTGTTCAAGCTCTTTACGTCGACTCTTGTTCACAAGATCTTATTACCAACACTTTTCGTGTGGTAGGGTGAAAGTGTTTGTGGAGGTGCTCTCTAACACATGCATGCACACACACACACACACTTATTATGTACAATCAGTCCTAACAAATTACATATAAGTCTATATGCATTGACTTTTATTTTTATCTCTTCTCACAAAACTTAACCTTTTTGACCTTTAAAGCAATCCCAGAATCCACGGCTATCTTGCTCAGAAGACGTATCAAGATCTTAATCAATCTCTATTTTTGAAAAGATTTTTGAGATTGAAAACCACCAAGTGCGATTCCAAACTAGGTCAAAGGTCATGTTTTAAGAGAACTAGAAATAGAAAACATTATTGTTGATTTCAAAGTTAAAAATCTTTTTAGAAAAGAATCAACAATATATTTCTCAAGCTGAGAAATAAAAATGCAAACTAAGTGTAATATATCATGAAGGACTTAGATCTGAAATTTCTATATACCAGAAAAATAGATCTAAGAAAATGATTAAGTTGGAAACAAGATCTAAAGAACGAAGAGGTTACAGCAACAAACCAACTTTGAAATCACCTCTCAAACACTCAAACACTCAAGGTTGTGTTTGGGAAAATACAGGGGTTTGAAGGTTTATATTTGGTTTGAACTGTTTGGACGATTTAGGGTTAGGGTTAGGTTTTCTAACTCTTTCTCTCTCTTCTGGTTTCTCTCTTCTCTCTCTACTCTTTTTCTTTCTCTCAAAGGACGAAATGGACAAAAGTCTCTGAAGGCTGAGAGTAGGAGCCTTTTTATAGGAGGCTGAGAAGGTTCGAGAAAGGGGATTGAAATCAAAGGTTCAAATTTAGTCAAGGTTAATTGACTTGGATCCAATGGTTCACGATAAGCGGTCGTAAAAACTCTCCTTATTGGTCCAAAAGGGAATTACAGGGATTATGAAGGGGCACATGCAGATCGTCGATAAAAATGATTTAAGGGTTGAAAACGTGCACTCGTTTACACTCTATAAAGAAACACACTTTCCACCAATCAGAAAGCAACAAATGTTGAACAATGAATAGAGATAAAACGTGCGTCTGAAAGTAATTACAATGTACACCTTGAAGTCTCTGCCGCTTTCAGATTCTACCCAAGGTAACTTTAGGCCAATAAAACCAACAATATGAAATAGCAGATTGACCCCACAAACTTTTAAAACCAAGTTTTTGTTAATTAAAACCTTATTTTAAAATGTTTATAAAATCCCAAAAAAATATTTAAAAAGCAATATTAGGGATTTAAACACACTCAACATATGTACACACATTAATATGCAATATGACATGTATATGATCCATTCTACTGTGTGTGAGTGTTGGTAATGAGGTCTAGATCACTTCAACCAATGATGAAATAGTAGTGTAAGATCTGAGGTTCTTTGGACTCTAGGTTAGACACAATTTTGTCACAATTTCCAAACTAGATGAACACTTATACAATATAGACTCAAGTGAGTCAAGAGTATAAGGTGCTTCAATCTCCCCCTTTGGAAATATGAGACAAAATCTCCTTTGAGTCATCTAGAACTCGTAGGGCAACAAGAATGAGGAAACCTATTCCTACAAAAATCTATCTACCCAAATCCTAGAAAGCAAAAGTACATAACTCAACTATTTACAATTGAATACTCTATTACAACTGTTGAGAATAACTGTACAAAAACCTGCAATGAAGCACTAAGATCAAGCTGTTTAGCATATGTAAAGAATCATTAGAGACTCAAATTTCTCCCCCATTTTGTCTCAAATAGACAAAGGGAAAAAATAAAGAAATCAAAGAGATTTATCAGCACACACCATACCAATAGATTTACGCAAAGACATAAATCGATTGTAATATAAAGGTTTGGTTAACATATCTGCGAGTTGCAAATCAGTAGAAAGGTAATTGATTTCTAATTCCTTAGTTTCAACTAATTCGCGTATAAAGTGATGTCTTATTTTTATGTGCTTTGTTCGCGAGTGATGAACAGGGTTTTTAGAAATATTGATCGCACTTTGATTATCACAATAGAGATGCAATTGGTTTTCTTGAATACCATAATCACTTAGCATTTGTTTAAGCCATAGTAATTGAGCAGAACAGCTGCCAGCGGCTATGTATTCAGATTCAGCTGTTGAGAGAGATGTGCAGTTTTGTTTCTTACTACTCCATCCTACCAAGTTTTTACCTATATAATAACATGCTCCTGATGTGCTTTTACTATCATCAGTACACCCAACCCAGTCAGCATTAGTGTACCCAATTATAGTGCTTGGTGTGTCATTAGTGTACCAAAGTCCTAGATTCAGAGTGCCTTTTACATATTTAATGATTCGTTTAACAGAATTCAGATGGCTTTCTTTAGGGTTATTTTGATAACGAGCACAAACACACACAGCATACATAATATCAGGATGCGAGGAAGTAAGGTATAGTAAGGTTCCTATCATACTACGATATAGTGTAAGATCTATGGATTTTCCAGTTTCGTCTTTACACAGTTTTATCATAGTACTCATGGGTGTTTTAGCATTTTTAGCACTCTCAAGGCCAAATTTCTTTACTATCTCTAAAGCGTACTTAAATTACGATACAAATAATCCTTCTGAATTTTGTTTGACTTGAAGACCTAAGAAAAATTGCAACTCCCCCATAAGAGACATTTGAAACTCCTTATGCATTATTTCAGAGAAGGATTTTACTTTTGAGGGAGAAGTTGATCCAAATATAATATCATCAACATAAACTTGAGCAATAATGATGTGTTTGTCAAAATGTTTGACAAAAATGGTTTGATCATTTCCACCTCTTTTGAAACCTTTATCTAAGAGGAAACTGGAAAAATGCTCATACCAAGCTCTAGGTGCTTGTTTAAGCCCATACAAAGCCTTTTTAAGACGAAATACATGATTTGGATATTGAGGGTCAATGAACCCTTTAGGTTGTTCTACATAGGTCTCCTCAGTCAATATTCCATTAAGGAATGCATATTTGACATCCATTTGGTAGAGTGTAAAGTGCAAGTGGCAAGCTATAGCAAAAAGAAGACGAACAGATTCTAAACGAGTAACAGGAGCAAAGGTCTCATTAAAATCTATTCCTTCAATTTGAGAATATCCTTGAGCAACTAATCTAGCTTTGTTTCTAATGATTATCCCACTTTCATCAGACTTATTTTTAAAAATCCAACGTGTTCCAATAACCTTTTTGTGATCAGGCCTAGGTACAAGATACCAAACATCATGAATGACAAATTGAAGCTCTTCCTGTATAGCAGAAATCCAGTGAGAGTCATTCAATGCCTCATTTACATTCTTTGGTTCCACTAGGGAAACAAAACATGCATAATGTGCATAATTTCTTAGTTGAGATCTTGTACGCACTGGCTCACTAGGGTTACCAACTACGTTATTTATGGGATGATCTTTAGAAACCCAGTTAGGTACTTCAGGTATCTCAATTGGTAATGAATCATCTATTTCATTAGAGTCATTTTCTAAAATGTTTGTAGGCTCTTCTACAATAGTTGATTCACCAGTCTTGTTCTCTACAGTAGTGTCACTCACAATTACATTTATGGATTCCAACAAGGTTTTAGTGCGAAGATTATACACTCGATAGGCTCTACTGTTAGGCGAGTATACTAAAAATATAGCTTTATCTCCACGGCTCTCAAATTTGGACAAGTGTTCCCTGTCTTTGCATACATAACAAGTACTACCAAAGGTTTTAAGGTACTTAAGATTAGGCTTTTTATTATACCAAAGTTCGTAAGGTGTTTGTTTGGAATTCTTTGTAATATAGACCATATTTTTGATGTGACATGCAGTACGAATGGATTCTACCCAAAAATATTTAGGCAAATTCTTGGCATGTAAGATAACACGTGCCATCTCTTGAAGTGTACGATTCTTTCTCTCGGCAATTCCATTTTGTTGAGGAGTCTTAGGAGCACTAAACTCGTGTTTGTAACCATTATAGTCACAATAATCTATTATACCAGTGTCTTTGAATTCTCCACCTCTATCACTACGGATTCTATTTACTTTAGTGTCCTTTTCATTTTCAATGCAAAGGAGGATTTTTAAGAATGTTTGAAAAGTGTCACACTTTTGTTTTAAAAAGGCTACCCATGTAAATCTGGTCAAGTCATCAACCATAACTAGAATATAACTGTGTCCACAGAGACTAACAGTTTGGCAAGGACCCATTAGGTCCATATGGATGAGCTCCAAGGGATTAGAGGTAAGAACATCATTAACTTTCTTATGAGGTGCCTTAACAATTTTACCTTCCTGACAGGAACCACAGACAATGTTAGGAATGGGTTTGATTTTAGGAACTCCTCTAACTATTTCTTGAGAGGCCAGTCTACTAAGATTAACGAAATTTATGTGACCCATTCTGTTATGCCATATCTCGTTGTCATCCATTCTTGCAACATTACAGATTTCAGAATTATTCAAGACAGTATAAAAATTGTCAGGAGTTCTGAACCCTGTAATTATGCATTCACCTTTTTCATTTAAAATTTTGCAATTGTTCTTTGAAAAGCTAACAGTATGATCTGAGTCACAAAATTGCGAGATACTGAGTAGATTGGCCTTAAGACCTTTAACTAGAAGAACATTTTCAAGAACAGGAAGTCCATCTTCTTGGAGAGTTCATTTTTCTATGATTTGAGATGATACTCCATCACCAAAAATGACTTTTCCACCAGCGAAGCTGGTTTTGTTCAAAAGTTTAGTATCATCCTCAATCATGTGCTTAGAACATCTAGAGTCTAAATACCAACCAGATGATGTGTGCTCAGCTTTTAAGGCAGTAATAACTATATTACACTTCATCTGAGGTAATAGATCTTCTTTTCTAACCCAAATTGCTCTAGTTTTCATTTTGCGCTTATTAGCTCTCAATTGATAAAATTTGCGAGCATTCGATTTTGGTTGAAAAATGTTTTGCGCATGATTTTGAGTTTTATGAAAAAAATGAGCATTTGATTTAGGAAAGTGCTTAGGAATCCTTCTAGGAAATGTTCTTTTAGGTTTGGTCTTTCTCTTTATATAATTAGAGTTTTTGTCTGGTTGTCTAGGAAGTACATAATTATTGCGGCTCCTCCTAGAATAGTTAAAGTTCTGATAGGTGGGAGGATAACAGACAAGTTTAACTAGTCTCCTAGCATAGAAACCATCAACAGAGTGACCGTATATATCACAGTAAGAGCAATAAAAATTGCTCAAGGTTGGGGTCTCCTTAGGAAAGTCTCTAAACAACAGTTTTGAGGAATTTTGAGGTTGGAATCTATTCCTAGGTAGGACAGTCTTGAATGCGGACTCACTCTTCCTAATAAAGGGGCAGACGTATTTAGCCTTAGGTGAACTTTCATGTTTAGAGTAACTTGATTCCCCAATGTTCAAATTTTGATGTTTTGAATCAAACTCAGTTTTTAGGGAATGAAAATCTGGGCAGGTTTCAATAGGTCTTTTACCTCCTGACACAAACTTGATAGTTTCAAAAAATTTTGTTTGTGTCTTCAAATTGGGGCAAAACCCTATTCCAGTTCGATCATCATAATTGGTTTTAGATTCAGCAACAAATTCATCAAAACAGTTTGAATTATTTTCAAATTTTGTAAATTTTTTGAAAACAATTGTTGTCTTTTCTTTAGTTTGTTCCAATTCTAACAATGTCCCTTTGTATTTTTTCTCCAGAGTTTCATTTGTTTCAGTCAAATCTTTGAGTTCTTGATCAAACATTTTGATTTCACTTTCATGAGTTAAACATTGGGTAGTATACTCTTCAGCATTCAGTTTGACCATTAGGCTTAGATCTTCTAACTTTTTGGTGAGATCTTTCACAATTTTTTCTAGTCTAGTGCCTTTCTTGAGAGTTTTAGCATAGAGTGTGTGAATATCTAGGAAGTCTTCATTGTCTGAGTCACTAAGTGTAGTGTGTGAATTGACCCCTAAGGCTTCATTATTTGAACTCACACACCCATTGACATCGTCATTATCGCTTGCCCTTTGACTCACACACCCCGAAGAAGAGATAGCAATATTCTTAGTAATTAAAGCATCTAAACCAATAACAACATTATTCGAAACATCAGTAGTAAAATTACTAGATTCATCCACACTAATAAACACAGGCATATCATCATTATAGATAATTGATACGGCGCAAATATTGCGTATTTCACCCGTTAACCTACGCGTTATTAGCCCCCTCGAGTATCTTAATCCCTATATTTATGCTCGTTAACCAGACAACCTCGGATTTCTATGTTAACATGTTTTGCAGGGGTTAATTGAGCTTTTGTAGGTATTTGTATGCTTAGTATGAAGTTCGGATGCATTCCGGTGAAGTTCCGTACACAATCGCACGCACAAGGGCATTTTAGTCTTTTCACAGCTTGGGTACCTGGCTCGACATCTCACGAAAGTTGTAGACCTACTCGCTAGCTTCGCGTGGCCGTGAACGGTGCGCGATTCCGATTCATAACGAAGAAGTTACGGCGATTTCAGCGGAGGAAAAACAAGGAAGCAAAAGAGGAGAAGAGAAGAGGAAGAGAAGGAATGCAGTGAGCTGCTGCAATCTGGCCTGCTTGATCGATCGATCGACGCTTCTGGTCGATCGATCGACCATTCTAAATTGTCAAAATTTGGCCTTGATCGATCGATCGATGCTCTGTTTTCTGCAGATATTTTGCCTTCTTTTCTTTCTTCTTTATTTTTATTCCAACTTACTATATAAGCCAATTTTGTTGTAATAAGACAATATATATCAGTTTAGGCACGATTTTAGGTTAGAATGGTTAGGGTTCTGAGGATTTTGGATGATTCTTCTTCATTTATCTTTGGATTGAAAATCTAATTGGTTTGTATGTTGAATTTTCATTACCCTCTCATTTAATATAGCTTATTTTCCTTTATTTCCTTGCTTTCTAGATAATTTACATGCTTTGTTAATTAGTTTATTGTGTTTATTTATTGCTTTCTTAGTTTAATTTAGTTAATTTCCATGATTTGTCCATAGATAAATAGGTTCGGGATTGTGTTCCGCCATTTACGGGTTTGGACCTCGAAAATTAGGTTTTGTGTAAAATTGCATTTAATTTAAACCTCGCGTATTAAAGTCGGATTATTATGCGTTTAACTTTCTTTGTCATGCAACGCTAGTGTTTATTGCGATTATCCGAATTTAATCCCGTGTGACCATTTTTGATTAAATGTTTAATCTCGCAACTTTGGCTTAAATTCCTTATTGCGTGATGTTTATGCTTAATTGAAAATAATCGATTAAATTGCTTTCGAGCCGAAATTCTAATTAGTAGTTGTTTCGATCCGTGAATGTGTGTATGCGATCCCGATCCTCACTTTAGTTTTGTTTAGCTTTAACTTCTCTTTTTGTTTATTCACCATAACCAACCTTCACCTTTTCTTATTTCTTTTACACCATTTTTATTCCTGAAGTAATTAAAACAATTAACATCTAAAATTCAATCACTCCCTGTGGATTTATTACGATACCCGACTTACCGCTGTGCTTGCTTGTCAAGTGTAGTAGTATATTAGGTTCTTTTGTATCGCGGCGGCGAAACACACAACGATTGTGTCCTCACACGAACACACTTTTTCCTCCCGGTCACAAAATGGCCCCCATCGTCCCTCCAAAACTTTTAATTGACGATGGTTCATTTCTTTCGCCTTACACATGCCTTCCGTTGTTCAAACGGAATTAATATTTTTCGGAAGGCATGCTTGTATGTGAGGGTACACTGGTTATCATCCAAAGTCAAATCGTTCTTATGGTGGACCCTCAACTATTTAGACTTCTAGTGTATAGTTAGTGTGAAGCCTAAATAGTAGGTTGTAAATAGTTAGCTATTTAATTTTCTTTCTTTCCTATTTTTCTTTCCATTTAATTTAGTCTAGTGTAATTAGTTAACTTTTTGTTATTTGTTTTTGCTATGATCGGTACTAACTTGTTTTGTAGATTCCTTTGGACTCGCGCTTATGGAGATCGCTCCAATTTTGGGTAATATCGTTCTTTTCCTCTCTTTGTATTGTGTTCTTAATGCGCATTGAGGACAATGCAACATTTAAGTTAGGGGGTGTAGGATATTCTATCCATTTCATGTGTAGTCCATGGATTTTCTCACATTTAGTTACTAAGTATGCCTTTTTGTAAAAAAAATGAAAATTTTCAAAAATATTTTCTTTCTTTTTTCTCCTTTGTTGGGCATTTTGCCTTGTTTTCGATGATAAATTTTAATAATTGCCCGATCTGATTGACAACTCAATGATGCATGTTCTCGATTTTAGAAGTTATTAGACTTTAGTCCTCAAATCATTGATATTGTGAATAACTTCATGAATTAAACTTTATCCCATGAGCATATGCACTTTCCTTGTTCTATTGATTTGGTTTAAGATTTTTATAACTCGGGAATCTTTTGTTTCTTTGTATATACTTACACCGAGTAAGCTTCGTACCTTTCGTCGTTTGTGAGTGTTATACACTATTCTTTCCTCTTTGAAAACGTTGAATTCGTTGGTAATCTCTCTAATCTTTCATTTGACCGTTCATTAATTGAGTTCATGCTTGAAATGTGTTACATGATCATGATTTTCATATATTGTTTTGACTTGAGAATTGCGTAAACTTTGTGAAATGATCATAGGCAATCTTTGTTATATCACCCATATTAGCTTTGACCTCATCTTATATGTTTCCCTAGTCAACCCCTTTGAGCCAAAATATAGCCTTTCGTTTCATAACCCCATTCCCATAACCAACTCCAAATTGGAGTTTTAAACCATACATACACCTTCCATACCTTTGTTTGGAATGTTACTTGGGATTGAATGATATTGTTATGATGTCGGTTGCAATTTAGGCATATGAGAGTTTGATAAGCAAAAAAAAGAAGTAGTAAAAAAGTGAGGAAAAAGAGAAAGCAAAAAGCAAAAGAAAACAAAAGAGAAAATGAGAAAAAGAAGAAAAGAAAAAGAAAAAGAAAAGAGAAAGTTTGTATATATTTTGTGTGTGTATAGTCAATAATCCTTGTTGCTCTCCCATTGCACATTTAATGCTTGTTTGGAACTTGTTTTCCAATTTTTGATATTGCCCGCATCCTTCCTATTATTCCAAGTTTTCATCTCCGAACACTTTGAATCCATACATATACCTTTCATTTCGTACCTTAACCCGAAACCTACATTACAACCCTATAAAGTCCTATGTGATCGTAGGGTGCATTTAATTTAAAAGTCATAATAGTTTTGATAATCTGTGAAAATGCATTTCGCCTCTTTTAGTGTGCGGTATCCTTTCATTGAGATTACAAATTTTTCATTTCCTATATTGCGTTCTTCTTTTGTGACATGTTTGCGGCCTAGTTTCCATTTACATTTACTCTTTAGCCCGCATGTCCCGTGTGTTACCTCCCTGTTTTGAGTGAATTCGCTTGATGAGCGTAATGCCCGTGAGGATTGAATATATGCATGCCTTTATGTTTATCCGGTTTATTTAAGTTTTTACCAAATCATATTGTGCATTTGCTCTCCCCCTCCCACTTTTAAAGTTTCAATTCTATGAGGTGCATTCAACCTGTTAATAACAACGGACTTTTGTTTGAATTCGTTCAATATGCTAATAACATGTTTGAAATATTTTTCGTTGTTGTTGAGTTTGTCGCATGTTGGGTTGGGCATATTTTGAGGAAACCATATGATGTTTGTGGGTTTCATCCCTGAAAACCCTCACGAGACGACACTCGTCCACTGGGGTAACCTAGGGGTTTAACGGCTTATTGCATACGCTAAATGCAATCGTTCGCCCGTGAAAGTGGCCTTATCTTTTTATTTCTTTTATACCATACTTTTGTACTTCTCTTGCTTTTGGTTTGCTTGTAGTTCTTGTTGTTTCCTATTTCATTGCTAGGGACTAGCAATGTGTAAGTTAGGGGGTGTGATACGACGCAAATATTGCGTATTTCACCCGTTAACCTACGCGTTATTAGCCCCCTCGAGTATCTTAATACCTATATTTATGCTCGTTAACCAGAAAACCTCGGATTTCTATGTTAACATGTTTTGCGGGGGTTAATTGAGCTTTTGTAGGTATTTGGATGCTTAGTATGAAGTTCGGATGCATTCCGGTGAAGTTCCGTACACAATCGCACGCGCAAGGGCATTTTAGTCTTTTCACAGCTTGGGTACCTGGCCCGACATCTCACGAAAGTTGTAGACCTACTCGCTAGCTTCGCGTGGCCATAAACGGTGCGCGATTCCGATTCATAACGAAGAAGTTACGGCGATTTCAGCGGAGGAAAAACAAGGAAGCAAAAGAGGAGAAGAGAAGAGGAAGAGAAGGAATGCAGTGAACTGCTGCAATCTGGCCAGCTTGATCGATCGATCGACCAAAGGGGTTGATCGATCGACCATTCTAAATTGTCGAAATTTGGCCTTGATCGATCGATCGACCAAAGGGGTCGATCGATCGATGCTCTGTTTTCTGCAGATATTTTGCTATCTTTTCTTTCTTCTTTATTTTTATTCCAACTTACTATATAAGTCAAATTTTGTTGTAATAAGACAATATATATCAGTTTAGGCACAATTTTAGGTTAGAATAGTCAGGGTTTTGAGGATTTTGGATTCTTCTTCTTCATTTCTCTTTGGATTGACAATCTAATTGGTTTGTATGTTGAATTTTCATTACCCTCTCCTTTAATATAGCTTGTTTTCCTTCATTTCCTTGCTTTCTAGATAATTTACATGCTTTGTTAATTAGTTTATTGTGTTTATTTATTGCTTTCTTAGTTTAATTTAGTTAATTTCCATGATTTGTCCGTAGATAAATAGGTTCAGGATTGTGTTCCGCCATTTACGGGTTTGGACCTCGAAAATTAGGTTTTGTGTAAAATTGCATTTAATTGAAACCTCGCGTATTAAAGTCGGATTATTATGCGTTTAACTTTCTTTGTCATGCAACGTTAGTGTTTATTGCGATTATCCGAATTTAATCCGCGTGTGACCATTTTTGATTAAATGTTTAATCTCGCAACTTTGGCTTAAATTCCTTATTGCGTGATGTTTATGCTTAATTGAAAATGATCAATTAAATTGCTTTCGAGCCGGAATTCTAATTAGTAGTTGTTTTGATCCATGAATGTGTGTATGCGATCCCGATCCTCGCTTTACTTTTGTTTAGCTTTAACTTCTCTTTTTGTTTATTCACCATAACCAACCTTCACCTTTTCTTATTTCTTTTACACCATTTTTATTCCTGAAGTAATTAAAATAATTAACATCTAAAATTCAATCACTCCCTGTGGATTTCTTACGATACCCGACTTACCGCTGTGCTTGCTTGTCAAGTGTAGTAGTATATTAGGTTCTTTTGTATCGCGGCGGCAAAACACACAACGATTGTGTCCTCACACGAACACACTTTTTCCGCCCGGTCAATAATCTTGGCAAAGAAGGACATGCAAGGGAACTCAGGTTCCTCATTTTCAGAGTCACTTGATTCATCCCATGTCTTGCAAATGTTGGCTCTAGTATGTTTGTTTTGAGTGTTCATGTTAACTCTGCAGTCTTGTGCAATGTGTCCTAGTTTTCCACATCTATAGCATTCAGTCTTCTTAAGGTCTCTGTTAGGTCTTGCGTGAGAATCCTTGTGATTTTTGTCATGGCTTTTCTCAGGAGGTCTGTGATTAAAGGGAGTTGGATAATTGGACTTGCCTTGTTTATTTTCCATGTAGTTTCTAAATTTAATGATTTTCTTAAACTATTTTGACATCAAGGCAATCTGATTGCCCAAACTCTCTATATCGCATTCCTCATCAGAGTCATCATTGGAAGTATTAAACTCAAGATTAATCAATTTATAAGAGAAGCTTAGATTGGAACTAGTCTGTTTCCTATGGGACTGGGTCAATTGCTTCTTAAATTCTAGTTCCATTTCCACAGTTCTTAATTTACTACTGAGTAATTCAAGAGTGAGATTTATATCACACATTTCCTCAATAGCATATCTTTTGTTATCAAATTTCTGTGGTAATGATCTTTGAATTTTAGATACAATTTATGTTCTGTCATATGTTATCCCATTAGCATGCAGTTTTGTCACAATATCAGTCAGGTTCATATAGAAGTCATCAAATGACTCAGTCTCAGACATAATTAAAGAGTTATACTGTTGAATGAGAATTTGAGTTTTAGCAGCTTTAACTCTAGTGTCACCTTCATGAGCAGTAACCAAGGTGTCCCAAGATTCCTTAGAAGTGGTACAAGATGAGATTCTTTTGAACTCATGTTCATTTATGGACATAAATATGGCATTCTTTCCTTTGTTATTATTTCGAGAAACTTGTTTCTCTTCTTGTGTGAACTCACTTAATACTTTCTTAACCCTCTCATTACTTCCTTCAGCGGCTGGTTTTGTAGGAAAAATGTAACCATTTTCAATAATGTCCCAGACATCATCTCCCAGAGTTCCTTGAATGAAATCAATCATTCTTACTTTCCAGTAAGAAAAATTGGTTCCATCAAAGATAGGAGGTCTGGTCAAGTTACCAAATCTTTCATTTTTCTCGTCCATGTTTGATTTTCAGAAAACAATTTCAGAAACACAGGATCTCTTTAAAAGAATTTTACCACGCTCTTATACCAATTGAAAATTCTGTTACTAAAGCCGTTTAATAAAATTAAACTATTTAAGTAACTCCGAACAATTTTTTGAAGAAACTCTTTTCTTAAAAACCAAAACTATTTTGAACACAAGATGTGTTTTATAAAAGTATGTACGAGATATATTCAAGATTTGATTAACAGGTTTATAAAATGGTTTAAATAAACTTTAAACTCAACACAACCAAGAATGAGATGAGAAGATGTAGGAAGATTAAGAACAAGATTTTTTACGTGGTAAAACCTCACCCAACTGAGGAAACATCCACGACTCCCTCTACGGAGTAAAAACAAAAATTCCACTATAAACAAATTTTAATAGTTACAAACTATATAACAAACATGCATACAACTCAGACCTATATAAGTTTAGGAATATACCCTGTGGTGTCCTTATAACTTCTCTACAGTTCTGATTGTTGATGTTGTTCTCCCAGTTTGTTAACTTCCAATTTGTGCAAGCTCTTTACGTCGACTCTTGTTCACAAGATCTTATTACCAACACTTTTCGTGTGGTAGGGTGAAAGTGTTTGTGGAGGTGCTCTCTAACACATTCATGCACACACACACACTTATTATGTACAATCAGTCCTAACATATTACATATAAGTCTATATGCATTGACTTTTCTTTTTATCTCTTCTCACAAAACTTAACCTTTTTGACCTTTAAAGCAATCCCAGAATCCATGGCTATCTTGCTCAGAAGACGTATCAAGATCTTAATCAATCTCTGTTATTGAAAAGATTTTTGAGATTGAAAACCACCAAGTGCTATTCCAAACTAGGTCAAAGGTCATGTTTCAAGAGAACTAGAAATAGAAAACATTATTGTTGATTTCAAAGTTAAAAATCTTTTTAGAAAAGAATCAACAATATATTTCTCAAGCTGAGAAATAAAAATGCAAACTAAGTGTAATATATCATGAAGGACTTAGATCTGAAATTTCTATATACCAAAAAAATAGATCTAAGAAAATGATTAAGTTGGAAACAAGATATAAAGAACGAAGAGGTTACAGCAACAAACCAACTTTCAAATCACCTCTCAAACACTCAAACACTCAAGGTTGTGTTTGGGAAAATACAGGGGTTTGAAGGTTTATATTGAACTGTTTGGACGATTTAGGGTTAGGGTTAGGCTTTCTAACTCTTTCTCCCTCTTCTAGTTTCTCTCTTTCTCTCTCTTTTCTCTCTTCTCTCTCTACTCTCTTTTTTTCTCTCAAATGACGAAATGGCCAAAAGTCTCTGAAGGTTGAGAGTAGGAGCCTTTTTATAGGAGGCTGAGAAGGTTCGAGAAAGGGGATTGAAATCAAAGGTTCAAATTTAGTCAAGGTTAATTGACTTGGATCCAATGGTTCACGATAAGCGGTGGTAAAGACTCTCCTTATTGGTCCAAAAGGGAATTACAGGGATTATGAAGGGGCACATGCAGATCGTCGATAAAAATGATCTAAGGGTTGAAAACGTGCGCTGGTTTACACTCTATAAAGAAACACACTTTCCACCAATCAGAAAGCAACAAATGTTGAACAATGAATAGAGATAAAACGCGCGTCTGAAAGTAATTACAATGTACACCCTGAAGTCTCTGCCGCTTTCGGATTCTACCCAAAGTAACTTTAGGCCAATAAAACCAACAATATGAAATAGCAGATTGACCCCCACAAACATTTAAAACCAAGTTTTAGTTAATTAAAACCTTATTTTAAAATCTTTATAAAATCCCAAAAAAATATTTAAAAAGCAATATTAGGGATTTAAACACACTCAACATATGTACACACATTAATATGCAATATGACATGTATATGATCCATTCTACTGTGTGTGAGTGTTGGTAATGAGGTCTAGATCACTTCAACCAATGATGAAATATTAGTGCAAGATCTGAGGTTCTTTGGATTCTAGGTTAGACATAATTTTGTCACAATTTCCAAACTAGATGAACACTTATACAATATAGGCTCAAGTGAGTCAAGAGTATAAGGTGCTTCTTTTTGTTCAAACAAAGAATTTTTTTAATTAAACACAGTTTTTTAATTAAATCCTAAAATATGCATCTAGGTGTGATTGAAGACAATATATTAATGCAAGAACATTCAATTACAGACAAACACACAAATGAGGAAAAATCCCCCAATGGGGTAAAACCTTTTATTTTCACTATAATTTGTAAAGAACGGTTTACACGGATTATACTGAAAAGAAGAGTGACATACAAAATACCCTCAAGTGTCGGTTCCGATGTCGTCGGCTAGAATCTCCCGCAAGAACTCCAGATGTGAAGTAATGGAAAAGATTCGGCTTCTCCACAAGTTACTCGAGATGAGTACAAAAGAATCCTTTGAAGGTTTAAAGATTCACACACATATATGGGAATGGTTTTGTGAATCAAGAAGGCATAAAACCTCAAAAACTTGAAGTCTATTTTCTGGGTTGTAAAACGGAGAAATCATTTGCAAAAAAGACTTAGAAAAGGTGTAGAATTAACATAGATATTTATACAAAAATCGAGGCGGCGGCGCCGCTCGAACGACATAGACATGTCGCTCGAACGAAGTACACATGTCGCTCGAACGAGATCGCGCGACATCCTCATGTCGTTTGAACGACAGAGAGATGTCGTTGATGAGCGAGAAAAGTTCGCTTCTACACTTAGAAAAATTTATATTCTTTGTTAAAAACAAATCAGACTTCGAAAAATCTTTTCTAAAAAAATTCCCAAATATTTATGCAAATATAAACAACTTCAATAAATCATTTCACCCATTACACGAAGTGGAGTAGTGGAAATTGTTGAGTAGCACGTCGCATGAAGCATGATGCACGTGTGAAGATGGTGGATGCATGGATTCGAATTAAGGCCATCATGGATGATCGTGTTGAGGTGCCGAATGTAGTGGTATCAGACCTACATATTGTGATCTAAACAAATAGAAAATTCCTAGATTCTACCCCGGACATTTATAAAATTATGTCCTTACAAATCTCCCCCTATATCTATGTCGGTACATACATAAAAAAATCCGAATTATGCTATCTCCATAAAGCATGCAAATGACATATAGGATAATATCCCCCATTATACCCTCAAACTGAGAATACTAACTGACATGTCTTCAATCAAACTTCAACATCTTCAAAGCTTCAACTTTTCAGAAACTCTCAGAGCTTTTCTCATCAGTGTGTGCAATCCAATAATTATCAATTTTGAACCTACACACATGAGATAAAGGAGATACCCATGACACGCAATAGTTTGAAATATAATGATATACAAAAATCAAAGATCAATTAATCTTAAGCAAATCATTGATAAATCAACCAACCAACCAATTCTCCCCCATAGTTCATTCTCCCCCTTTTTATGATGTCACCAAATAAACATATATGAGAAGCATAAATAAATGCAAATGGAGAATGTAACAAGGTAATAAACTTACTATTTGTGAATTTTATTTTTTAAATTTTTTACAAAATATACAACAAAGACGCACACCATGAAAGAACACAAAAATAACCAAGCCGGTGATTGCGAAAATGTAGGGGTGTGAGAAAATCCAATAGGAAAATCAATGCATACAAACATAACATATGTGCACGATGAATATCGGATACTCCTAACGAATGAACTCAACATCTAACTTAGGTGTAAAAAGATGGAATTATAAGAAATTGACTCAATCACATCATCAAATCAAAGCTCAAAGTGATTTCCACACAAATAACGTCCAAAACGATTTAATGCATTTTCAGGACCTTGAAGGAAGTGCAAACCCGTTTAAATTCTCCAACCAAACTCCCTCGGATATATATTTTCTTTAGAGGTGAACTAAATTCTCAAACATTGGAGAATTGATGGTGAAACCTAATGGCCTATATTTGGCATGCATTGCTTTTTATTGCCTTTCAATTTTTTTTGGGTTCTTTTAACCTCTTTGGACCCCGGATAATTAAAATGCCTCAATTTTTTAGGTCCAATTTAAACGGCGGCTTAATCTCAAAGGATAGATGAGTACCTTTTGTATCACTTCACCGTTGATAAAATACTACACAATCTCACCAACTGGTTTTTTTACATGCATTCCAATCTTGTCAAGTTTTATCACATATGGTTTGTTGTATAGACAGAATTGAGATAGAAACACTCAAGCCAATATGTGATAGACAAGTACAATAATCAAATAAAGTCGTGCATGTGTGCAATAAAGGAGATAAGGAGCCAAACATGTAGAAAGATATCACTAATCACATCTCAAAGACTCCAAGCAATGTAAAGCACATGGATGCAATGATGTAGCGTCTCAAATCACTATCACACAGTCACGTGAAAAATGGAAATGGAAGTTGTGACTCGGCTATCTTAATTGCTCATCCATAAGAGGTATAAACAAAATACAAAAATCTTTTTGTGCTTTTCTAAAAATTTTATAAAAAGAAAATCTTTCTGAATTTTTTGAAAGAAAAAATATAAAAGCAAAAGTATGAATACAAATGATACAAACTAGCAATAGGAATCATATGATATGAACATGATAATGAATCCTATCCTAGACATGGATCATCCACTCAGTCAACTGTGCAAATACCTAAAGACTTCCTAAGACTCTCGAATCTAAGGGCATCTAAGGGTTTCGTGAAAATATCGGCTAACTGAAGGTCAGTGGGTACGAAACTCAGGGATACGACTATCTCCTCAACTAACTATCGTATAAAGTGCTCGCGTATCCTGATGTGCTTTGTGAGAAAATGCTGGACTGGATTGCGGCATATGTGTATCGCGCTTGTATCATCACTGGAGATGGTCATGGTGTCCTGTGATATCCCATAATCCTCCAGCATCTGCTTCATCCACAGAAGTTATGTGCAGCAACTTCCGGCGGCTATGTACTCAGCCTCCGCAGTGAACAAAGAGATGGAGTTTTTCTTCTTGTTCAACCAAGAGATAAGAGCAGAACCAAAGAAGAAACACCCATCAGAAGTTCTCTTACATCCATCTGCATTCCCAGCCCAGTCAGTATCCGAGTATGCGAACAAATGGTCAGTGGTATCGAAGGAATACCAAATGCCATGGGAGACAGTCCCACTCACGTATTAATACATTTAAGAACGAGTAAGTGAGACTCTTTAGGGGACGTCTGATATCGCGCATAGACTTTAATACTAAAGGCTATGTCGGGAAGACTGGTTGTCAAGTAGAGAAGACTACATATCATACTCTGATACAAGGTTTGCTCTACGTCCTTGCCTGAAGTGTCCTTACTAAGCTTGGTAGAAGTACTCATGGGTGTACATGCATGCTTAGTAGAGTCTAAACCAAATTTCTTCACTAAGTCTCTAGCATACTTGGATTGGGATATGAACATCCCATCCTCTAGCTGACGAACCTGGAGACCAAGGAAGAAAGTAAGCTCACCTACCATGCTCATCTCAAACTCACTTTTCATCTCCTCCTGAAAGTGGTGAGCATTCTAGGAGCATGTGGATCCAAAGACTATGTCGTCCACATAGACCAGGGTAACCAAAATAGCACCGTTATCTCTCCTGACAAACAACGTCATATCAACTCCCCCTCTCTTAAAGCCACTGGCTAAGAGATAGGAAGTAAGTCTCTCGTACCAAGCACGAGGTTCTTTCTTCAAATTGTATAAGGCTTTCTTCAGATAGTAGACATGCTCAGGGTGCTTAGGGTCTTCAAACCCTTTTTCTTATTCCTCGTAAACCTCCTCCTGTAGAATGTTATTTAGAAAGTCACTCTTGACATCCATCTGATATAACTTGAAGCGCAGATGACATGCGATGGCGAGTAGTAAGTGGACGGACTCAAGCCTCTCAATAGGAGAAAATGTCTCCCCAAAGTCTACACCCTCTATATGTGTGTAGCCTTGAGCGACCAACCTAGCCTTGTTTCTGATTATGGTACCATTTTCATCCATTTTATTCTTGAAAATACATCTGGTACCTATCACATTTGTCTCACTAGGTCGGGGGACAAGTTCCCAGACATTGTTCTTTTTAAATTGAAGCAACTCATCCTGCATAGTAGATATCCAGTGTTCATCCTTGAGTGCTTCTTTGTGATTCTTGGGCTCGACTGTGGACGTGTACCACAAATGACTAACAATGTTCTCTATTTGAGCACGATTCTTGACCCCTAAAGTGGGATCGCCAATAATGGTGGCAGGGTCATAACTCTTGCAAACCCAAGAAGGTGTGTCCCCTAGAATAGGAGTAGGGTCCACCCTGGAGGTCGGAGACACAGTGGGATCATCAAAAAGCAGTGTGTTATCCTCACTCAAATGGGTGAAGTCAACAGACGTCGATGGCTCGTCATCTTGCACAGTAACGTTTATTGACTCCATCACCTTAGATCTCTTCAGGTTAAAAACTTGGTACGCTCTACTATTTGATGAATATCCTAGCAATATTCCCTCGTCGCTTTGGGAGTCGAACTTTCCTAATTGCTCTTTATCCCGTAGGATGTAGCATTTACTCCCAAAATATAAAAATATGCAAGGTTGGGCTTTTATTCCAGTCCACAATTCATAGGGCATTTTAAGTGTGTGTGGATGAAGGTAAACCCTATTCATTGTATGGCATGCAGTAGACACTACCTCTACTCAAAATCTCCTAGCAACTTTACGACCTAGAAGCATAGATCTAGCCATTTCCTGAATCATCCTATTCTTTCTCTCAACAATCCCATTTTGCTGAGGAGTCTTCACAGTAGAAAACTCATGTTTGATTCCTAGGATATCACAGTAAAGATCTACTTTTTGCTCGGTAAATTCAGTGTCGTTGTCACTACGTATCCTGTTAATAGTGACTCCGTGTTGGTTTTGCAGGACACGAAACTTAGTAGTTGAAAACTCTACATCATCGAATTTCTATCTCAGAAAACCTACAATCGAATATCTGGAGAAATCATCCACCATCACGAGGATATACCTCTTACCACCCATACTCTCAGTACGAGTAGGACCCATAAGATCCATGTGAATCAACTCAAGGACACGGGAGGTGGCAATGGAATGCAACTTCCTATGGGGACTACGAATTTTCTTTCCCAACTGACAGGGTCCACAAATCGTGGAAGTCGGCTTTCCAAGTGTTGGTAAGCCACGTACTATGTCCTTTTTAGCTAATCGATTCAAATCTCTAAAGTTCGCGTGACCTAGATACTGGTGCCACGGATCCGTAGGAGTGATCGTGGCGCTGTTGTAGACAAGTGAGGACTTGGGCACAATCCCATAGCAATTATACTTTGTCCTTACCCCTTGTCCTAAAAGTTTACCGGCTTGATTATAGACATTACATGCATCTCGGTCAAACTTTACGGCAAAGTCAGCGTCACACAGCTGGCTAATGCTGAGAAGGTTTGCTTTCAAACCTTTGACGTACAAAACATTCGCTATCTTAGGAAGTCCTGGTAACTCTATAGTACCTCGTCCTACGATGCTAGACTTTCTCCCGTCTCCAAAGGTGACTCTACCTTCCTTATAATCCTCTACGTAGGTGAAAATGAGACATCACCGGTCATATGTCTGGAGCACCCACTATCGAAATACCACTGTGAGGTATTATGTGCTTTCAGAGAGACATGAACAACAAGGGCCTTTTCGTCTTTCTTAGGTACCCAATAAGTGGTAATCTTTTGTTTACCTTTGTTGTTGTTGGTTTTATCCGGGTTGTGGGAAGAATTCACTGACGACAAAGACATATGTCGAAATTCCTCCATCAAACTCTGTGATGTGGCGGCTAAAAACTCAAGACGCTCTCTCAAATTGCTAAAATCATCAGTACGATGTGATGGATTATGTGCACGTGAAGTCTGACCCAAACTATGGCAATACACTCTCAGGTGTCCTTTTCTTTTGCAGTACGTACAAAAGAACACAATCTTAGGCGGACCTTGGTTTTCTTTTCTTGGTCGAACTCTCCGTCGTGGTTTTTAACGATGACCATAAGATGTTGTAGTAAACTTAAGAACTGGTCTAGGTGCTATCTGGTATGTGGAGGCACCATCAAAACCTATTCCCTGCCTATCACCAAAACCTAAAGCGGGACTGAGGAGCATTTTTCCCATCTTTCCAGATCTATCCTCGATTTGAACCTTGACATCCTGTGCTATCTCAAGATCATGAGTAAGCTGGGCTATAAGGGCTTCAAGTTTCTTTCGAGTCTCCAGGGAGGAATGGATCTCACTCTTAAGACTAGCCACTTGATTAGTCAAGTCCCCATTCTCTTTCTCAAAACAACTCTCTCTCTCTCCAAACAGTCTCTATCTTTCTCTAAATTGACTTTCTCTCTCAGCACAGGCAGACTCTCTCTCTCTCTCAAGGTAGTGCAGGTGGAGGACTCTCTCTCTCTTGCTTCTTCTAAATCTTCATCTAAAGCGGTGATCCTAAGAGCTAACGCTTTGTTACGCTTTTTTGTTTTAAATGACTCAGTATATAACTCAGCATAGGCGCATTGAAGATCATTCTCGCTCTCACCTGCAGCATCCTCCCCCTCACTCACTTCGTTCTCACTGTCGATATGTCCCTGTGAAGCAGCATCCTCATCATCCTGAGGAGCACTATATGTACTCACATGATTATCCATCAATGCGGTGAAGTTACACTCATGCGATGACTCGTCACCGGAGTCCATCGACTCGACCTCACTGTCGTCATTAAGGGAAGCGTTAAAGACAACTTTGCCATTTTCTTTAGAAAGTTTGTTAAGCCTAGTAGCACACTTAAAATCTCTATGACCCTTACCGTCACACTCATAACAACTCTCACCATCTTTCTTAGGAGGGTCTTTAAAATCTTTTTCATTTTTCTTTTCAAACTTATTTTTCTCAAAATTCCTTTTATCTTTGAAATTTCCATTTTTCTTGAATTTTTTTACAAAAAGGCCAAATCATCTAAATCAAGGTCACACTCAGAATCTGACGTTTCTTTCTCCCTTTTTCTAGATGACTCTACTCTCTTTCTTGCCAACCCTCAGTCTTCCTATCTTGGTCATTAAGTGCAATTCCCTTATCTTTTGGTTTAAAAGACGTGGGAAACATGTCAATTTCTAAGGTTTGTAAGTCTCCAACCAATTCTTCTAATTTAAGCGTGTTTAAATTACCCATAGAATTTAACACAGTGACTTTAGAGATAAAACACTTAGGCAGTGATCTTAGAATTTTTTTAACAACTCTAGCATTAGGAATGTGTTCACCAAGATTAAAGCTAGTGTTTACAATATCAGATAACCTAGCATAAAATTCATCAAAACATTCAGACTCAAGCATAGTGATAGTTACAAATTGAGTTGTTAAGTTTTGCAATTTTAATTCTTTCACAGCATTAGTTCCTTCATGGGTAAGTTGTAAAACATCACATGCCTCTTTTGACGTGGTACACGTCATTATCCGTCGGAACACGTCAGCAGTGACGGACCCAGAAATAGCACTAAGACCCTTAGAGTTAAAGGATGACCATTTAAATTCATCTTCAGTCCATGCAGTTACAGTTTTTAAACTAGTCACGTTGTCAATAGTGATGGAGGGAGGTGTCTACCCTCTTTCAACTAAAATCCAAACTCTTTCATCTATGGCTTTTAGACCAGATTTCATATTGGCTTTCCAGTAAGCATAATTTGTCCCGTCAAAAACTGGCATTTTATTATATAATTTCTCCATTTTTAACACGCCCTTTTTCAAAAATCAATTTTTCAGAAAATCGATATCTTTAGAAAAAATTTGCAGAAAATTACACGGTAGAATTGTGTAATTGTCTCTGATACCAATTTGAGAGTGCTCTTTTGTTCAAACAAAGAAATTATTTAACTAAACACGGTTTTTCAATTAAATCCTAAAACATGCATCTAGGTGTGATGGAAGACAATATAATCATGCAAGAACATTCAATCATAGACAAACACACAAATGAGGAAAAATCTCCCAAAGGGGAAAAACCTTTTATTTTCACTATAATTTGTAAATAACGGTTTACACGGATTATACTTAAAATAAGAGTGACATACGAAATACCCTCAGGTGTCAGTTCTGATGTCGTCGGCTGGAATCTCCCACAAGAACTCCAGATGGGAAGCAATGGAAAAGAATCGGCTTCTCCACAAGTTACTCCAGATGAGTACAAACGATCCTTTGAAGGTTTAAAGATTCACACACATATATGGGAATGAAGAAATCGTGTGCGAAAAAAAATGAAGAAATCGTGTGTGAAAAAAAATGAAGAAACCTTAGAAACTTGAAGTCAGTTTTCTGAGCTGTAAAATGAAGAAATCGTGTGCGAAATTTTTTTTGAAAACGTGTAAAATTAACACAGATATTTATACAAAAATCGAGGCGGAGGCGGTGCTCGAACGAGATGGACATGTCGCTCGAACGAGATAGACATGTCGCTCGAATGAAGTACACGTGTCACTCGAACGAGATCGCGCGACATCCTCATGTCGTTTGAATGACAGAGAGATGTCGTCGACGACCGAGAAAAGTCCGCTTCTACACTTAGAATTTTTTTTGCTCGCTGTTAAAAACAAATCGGACTTAGAAAAATATATTTTTTTTAAAATCCCAAATATTTATGCAAATATAAACAACTCTAATAAATCATTTTACCAACTACACGAAGTGGAGTAGTGGAAATTGTTGAGTAGCACGTCGCATGATGCACGTGTGAAGATGGTGGATGTAGTGATTCGGATCAAGGCCGTCGTGGATGATCATGTTGACGTGCCGAATGTAGTGGTATCACACATATATACTGTGATCTAGGACAAATAGAAAATTCCTAAATTCTACCCTGAACATTTATAAAATTATGTCGTTACATTGCACATACTCTATTTTATATAAAAAATAAGGAAAAGTGGGTTACACCTGTAAATTCCAACAAGATCATTCACCACATTTTCTCAAAACTAAAATTACTTTTCCTACACACACACTTATAATAAACTCCCATTTGAATGTATGGGATAAACCCAACCCTTATGTCACCTGCGAACTATGTGGAGTTTGATGCATTTATAGGCTACGTAGGCATTTCGGGTTCAAACCCGAGATTTAAATCCAATTTTTATATGTTCATATTTTCCCCATTTTATCCATGTATTATCCATAAATATCATACTTTTGATTCATAATTTCCCGTCTTGTCTAACACATATTATCGTTTCATCATAACGATCATCATAACGTCTTGTCTAACACTTATCACACAACACTTGTAGTTGATCCATGCTTAGGTTCACTACCACACACTCACTTGTAAATTTTCACACATCACACACTCTCGCATATCCTCCATGCTTAGTGTAATCTTCATGATATATTTACTTTTCATAATACTTGCACAATCTTCCTATTAGTATAGTTCTCATCATGACAAATAAAACACTCTCCCCATAATATGTTAATCAAGAATCATGCATTTTACACACTACATCACCAAAGAGCATGGTTATTGACCGAATTTTATCCTATAATAGGGGGTCACTTTATGATGGGGCCTTCCATTCGCCAAGTGCCTTCAACGTATATCGAGCAGTTCCCTTCGCATCGTACCGCTTGACCAAAGTCATAACGGGGGGTATATAACAGGGAACTCGATCACATATGTCGAGTATATCGAATTCTCTCTCACATGTACTATCCCCATGAGGTATATAGTGAGGCAATTCATACACACTCAGGTATATCAAATGGCTTGTCCATACATACCGATTGCCCTCAAAAGCAAGATGTATATCATGGAAGTCATGCCAAAGGGGGGAACCTTTCCACTAACCCAATAACTGAATACCCTCATATTATTTCCCTCATGTTTAGTTTGTCGGTTACTACCCGAAACTTTGCCAAAATATTGGGTCAGCATACTGCCCAAATTTTCACGTGATTTTTTCTTTTTCCAAAATGGGACCCTGTCCATGAGCTTGGCAATAAGTCAAACCATGTTTTACCTATTTTTCAAACCCAATTTTCCCAGGCTAAGGTCCCGTCCGACATTTCTTTTGCATTTAGGCAGACCTAAGACAAGTAAAAACATAATAATAATAATAATAATAATAATAATAATAATAATAATAATAATAATAATAATAATAATAATAATAATGCTGAGATCTTTCTCTCGTTTATCCCCCTTCCTTACCAAAATTGTCAAAAATACGTTTTCCCTCTTTTATCAAAATACCAAAAATATTTTCCTTCATTTTATCATAAATGACAAAAGACGTTTTTTCCTCCTTTTGTCAAAAATATACCAAAAATATTTTGTCTTCCTCTTTCCAAAAAAAATAAAATATCAAAAACATTTTCCTCTTTATTTTAAAAAGGTTCGTCCTTTTTCTATTTCAAACATAAATTAGAATAATTTCCCTTCTCAGGTCGATCGCATACCCGACCCTTGGCCTGGCTCCCTATTAGCTTCGGTCTTAATCGAACGGCCCTGAGGCTCAGGCAATCCTCCCGTTACTTCCTCCAATTTTGAAATCTGACCTCACCTGCTTTCCATGGAGAACTAAAACCCAGTGCCGAATGTGCAGCCTGATTTGATGGTTGTCCTGTCCAACTTACCACCAAGATTGACAACCTTCAAACCAAGGTTCATGAGATGCAACAAAATTGGATCCCTATTCCCGAAGAGCCCGAGGTCCTCTTCTCTCGCGTTATGGATTCGATCGCACCTGAGCCTATTTAGGTCCCGAAAGAATATCAGCACGCTACGCGTGTCCCACCTGCCAATGGACTACCGCCAGCTTAGCTCCCTATGCCGAATCTTGCCCAGTCAGGGACTAACATGCCAGTTGTCGTCGAGTCGAAGGAAAAAGAGTTGAACAAGGTCAAGGAGGACCTTAAATTATTGATTAAGAAATTTTACCAGGTCCAAATCTTCAGGAACTACATGGATTACACTCATATGTCTCCCTACCCTAAACCAAGGTTGTCGAAAAATTCAAGATGCCCAACATTGAGAAGTTCGGGGGTAATGGGCCCTCAATCATCCATCTTCGAAGTTATCACCTGTAACACCTGATAAGCACCCAAAACTGTATAATTTATACCCCAAATAGATGTACTTTAGTTGCTAATTCTTGACAATATGGGTCTTATGCGCTTAATTGTTCAATATGCAGGCTTAATTGCAGTTGCGGTATCAAAAGCTATATATCGAGGCAAATGCACGTTTTATGAAGCTAAATACCCTTGTCCCGTATCCTAACCTACCCTAAACCTAGCCTAAACCTACCCCGAAGCCCGTGTGTGTTAGTTTATGCCCTTTTATTATTTTTTTAGATTTTTAGTTTGAGTCATTTTTATTTTTAGGATTTATTTTAGATTTATTTAGAATTTCTAGGATTTATTTTCTATTTTTTATATTTCTTTTTATTTAGTATAATTTTATTTTATTTTATTTTTAACTTATTTTATTAAGATTAATTTTTAGGAATTTATTTTTAGTTTTATATTACTTTTGTTTTTAGATCTTTAGTTTTATTAGGTTTTTAGTTTTATTTATTTGATTTCTTTTCTTTTAGTTTTATTTTATAGATTAGAAGTTTTATTTTAATTTTAGTTTTTATAGATTTTATTTTTTAGGATTTTAGTTATTTTTTTATTATTTTAATAGGATTCAAATTGACACACACACACATACACCCTACTTCTATACACAACACATACACACAAACCAATCTTCACCTCTACCTAAATGCCTACACCCTCACCACACCAAATCAACCCCACTTAATCTTCCCCACCAAAACCCTCATCCTCGCCACACTCCCATACACCCCCTACACCAAATCTAATACCGACCCAACTCGCCCCTAACCAGCCCTCCATTCCATACCCGATCGCGGCCTGCGACCATGGCACAACCACCAGCGCCGACCTACCCCCGACGATGTCCTAACCTGGCGTCACCAACCTCCGCTGATTTGTCCTGCCCACATCCGGCCGTGACCCAAATCCGAAAAACATACCCCCTCGGATCCTAGTCCACCTGCAGACCACATCACCCGATCCCCTTCTTCGGCCGGACCTCCTCGATCTAACTGAACTCCGACGGCTCCAAACCCGGTTCAACTCGACCCCATTTCATCCCTTCAAACCCAAAACCCATTTTCAACATATAAGCCAAAATCGTGTGCTGCCAATCCAGAGACCAAAGTCAATTAATTCCCCATGTGCCAATAAACCCACTTATCCTCTTTTTACCCACATACCCCCAACTACCTATTTAACCCAACTTTCCATTATACCCTTGTAACAAATCAGATTTTTATTCTCTCTACTACCATTTATCCTCACACCTCACCATTCCCATGCACATTCAAACCAATTCCCAAAAATTCCCCCATGCTCCATGTGCCTACTATATATTGAAGATGAAGACCCCATATGAAGGGGAGCTTTTAGAGAGGAAATTCTAGAGATAGAATTGTAGAGAAAAATACCATTTGTAAATAGTTTTATTTTATTCTTTTTATTTTTGTTAGATATTTATGAGATTGAATATTGTAAGAGAGTTAATTGAGTGAATATTTAATTTCAAATCATTTGGATGCTCAATTGGAGGGATTGTATGCTTCAATTTGGAAGAGTAGAGTTCAACTTTTTCAAAGAGATTTGGTTTGCTTGTTCTATTCCCTTTTATTTTATTTTAGTAGCCTTAATTATTTTTTTGTCAAATTTCATATCATGTTAGGCTAAATCCCCTTTCAAGGGGTGGGGTAAAACCCTTATTTGATGTTATTTTATTTTTATTAGTTTAATTACTTGAAAAGTCCATTTGAATGTTAATTTTGACCCCTCACCCTTAAATTTACGTCTCGAAAGAGGGTAAATGATTTTCGAGAGAAAATCAAAATTCTAGTTATAATACCCATTTTAGATTCGAACTAGAGATAGGGGTTTCTTAAGTGGGGTATTATAACTTGAATTTCAACTCTAAATTTATTTTCTAAAATTTACATAAATTTTAATTGATCGATCCTAGCGGGTGATTAATTAAAAGGACTGTAGATCTATTTTTCTAGAATTGTGGGGTGTTAAACTTAATTTTCTAAAAGATTACTATTATAATTACACTTGCAACGAGAGTTGATTTGTAATTTTGATACTAATTTGGGAGAATTCAAATAATTAAATTAATTAATTAGAATAACTAAAATTGTGGTGTAATCCCATTCCTTGATTGTTCTCACAATTATTTACCTCACTTTATCTCTTATTTTAGTTTAGACTTTATTTTTCACTTTTAGTCACTTTCTAGTTAATTGTTTTCATATCACATTTAGTTTAGTTTAGTCTTATTTCACCTCACCTCACCCTATTATTTTAATATTGAAAAAGCTAAAAAAATAGAAAAGTGAAAAAGCACAAAAAGAAAATAAAAAGTGAATTACAATTGAATTTTTCTCTAGCTTACTCCCTAGGAAGTGGATTGATACCCTTACTTACCTCTACACTTTAGATTGTTATATTTTGTAGGTATTTGAGGTTTTGACTAACTTGGCTTTCAGCAACAACACATACGCAAAAAGCTAGTTATCAAATGGCGCCGTTACCGGGGAGATAAAAAAGCAAAAAAAAGTCACGTTATCAAATGGCGTCGTTGCCATTCTTGGGATCGTGAAGCTCAGAGTGGATTCAATTTTATGATTCACTTGTATTGCATTTTTTTATTTTTATTTTTAGTACCATTTTTGCATTTTATTGGATGGATTGTATTAGGACTTTATTATTTGGCTTGTATTGCGGTGCATAGAGACACCATTTCATTTTCATTTAAAATTTGTAATAATTGAAAACAAGCGTGATAGGGAAACCGGACAAGGTAGAGAGAGGGCGTCCAAAGGCGAGGATTTAGAAGCCTCTCTACCTTGGGTCGGTAGGACTCTCGGGGACGATTGAGATAGGCGTGATCTCTCCCCGGTCGACTCAAATTTTTAGGCACCCCACGGCCTAAAAATCGTGGGAGGTATATTTCTCAAACCCTCACGCCTCTCCTGTTAGCGAGTCAATTCTTTTGTGTGCTCTTGTTTGCTCTTGTGTGATTTTATTCTCGCATTTATTTTTTGAATGGTGTGATGAATTAAATTACTAAGACCTACACCCGGTCACTCACGAGAAGATATTTCATCACCCGACTCACTCACTTATCATTGTGTGCTACCCTAGCCATCACTAAATTTAAAATCAATCAACTAGGTAGCCCAATAGGAGAAAATTTTGCAACGGCGATCAGTCATTTCTTCCGTGAATTTTTATCGCCCGCGGACTTAATTAAAATTTGACTACCACTTTCACTAAATCTAAAGATAAAATTAGCTATGTGCTAGTTAGGAATTCTCCATAACTTGTGTGTGTGTCCAATTCAATTTTTCGGTAGTCGGTTTTAGTTAGTTCGTCCCAAAATTTCTGATTCCATATTTTTCCCCACCCTTTCCTTCCAAAAAAATCCAAAAATATTTTCTTCCTTTATTTTTCACAAAACCCCAAAAATATTTTCTTTTATTATTTTAATAAAAAATCCAAAAATATTTTCTTCCATTATTTTTAGAAAAAACCAAAAATATTTTCTTTCCTTTTGAAAAAATTTACAAAATCCAAAAAAATATATTTCCCCTCATGGCCGAAGAACGTCCTTTACGGGACTACTTTGGTCATTTTTCATTGACACGCGACATGTGTGAGAGTGATCCCGAGCCGTCTCTTTATACCCATCTATGCACGCACCTCCTACTCCATCGCCCTCGGTGTCAAGTGCCGACGTGTCTCATCCTTTGTTGTGCACCCACTGTTATTATGCCGATCACATGTCCCACGAGTGCCCTTACATTACATATCCATCTGAAACTACCATGGAACATGTGTATCCATATGCTACTGTTCCAGAACCCACCTCGGCCTACTATCCCAATATACCTAATCCCGAGTCGTGTGAGTTCCTGAGTTATTCTTGGAAGCTTGATCACCCTTCCACGCAATACGAATCCCAACCCGATGTTGTGGATCCTCACACGTTCCAACAGTCGTCATGGTAACCTTGTGCACCCGTTCACGATCAGGTTCCTCACTCTGCACCCACTGAATATCAACCATTTGTCCATCACGAAAGTGATCCTTTCGTGTATGATGAACTTGGCCCCATCCCACACGCTTCATTTGAGTATTATCCATACATTCACGATAGTAACGCGTTGTGTCCACCTTAACCACCGACACCACCCGTCACCCCACTAACACCACCCACATCTGATCTCGAAAGTCTCTTGCAAAAGTTCATACTCGAGCAAGAGCAAGCCACTCAAATTCAAACTCAATCTCTCCAACGGATTGAACAAAGGTTAAATGAATTTGAGTGTGAGTGAGAGTCGGACATTCCCACGCATCCACCCATTGTTGCAACAGAGAGTGTTGATGTTGTGTCCTCTTGTGACACAGATTTTGCGCGTGACCAACCCTACCGCCCCGAGAATCTTGAAGTTGAGACCATCCCATGGTCCGGGTCCCAAGTCGACAATTGTGTTGACTTACCTTTATATAGTGAGCCTGATCAAATCCCACCATGTCCATATGAACCCCACCTTACAGTTCCCATTCACATTCCCATAGAATCCAAAAATATGCCTGAGTCTATACCCATTGAGCCCATCGTGTATGTTCCCGATGAACCACTTCATTTTAGGTTAGCTCCGTCTACGAGTGTTTACCATTTTCCCGAGATAAATCCGTGATAGTTCCTAACTATCCGGATATGGATCATGTTCCACCATGCATGGCTCCCTTTGAGCCCGATATTTCTCATGAATCCTATATCTTTGATCTTGGTGCCTCATCTTACCCACCCACCACATTCACCAAAACTCTTATGGAGAAGTTGATCACTCCATCTTTAGAAACCACACTCACTTGTGAGTATTCCTTTACTCCCCCCAATGAGTGTGTGTCTCCCACACTTGAGTTGGATCATCTTCTTAAACCATTTATACCACCCGATCCACCCTTTACCCCACCCATTATTCCTTCTACCCCACCACCTGGTTTGGATCTTGATTTTACACATTTCAAGTTTCCATCTAAATTTTTAGATCCTCATACTACACCAAAAATGGCATTTTGGCACACCTCAATATTAAAAATCGGGCACAGTTTCAAAATGTGCCAAATTCTGGCACGGTTTAATGACAATCTGGCACTCATTAAAACAGTGCCAAAATTTGGCACTGTTTTAAAGTGTGCCAAAATTAAGTACACTCGTTAAAATATAAAATACCCTAAAAAAATCATTATAATAACTTTTTGCCTTGATTTAGTTTCCCTCTTCTATCTCCTATCTCATCTTCAATCTCCCGCTCCCCTTTCTCTCTCTCTCTCTCTCTCTCTCTCTAGGCCAAAAAACTTCCTCTCTCTTCGAAAGTTTTGGACCAAAAACTTCCCCTCTCTCTCGGCTAAACATTTTTTCAAATAGGTTTTTTTAAGGTCCGTATTTATTTGTTTTTAAGTGTTAATTTCCCATACCATTTCTGAAATCTTGTTTTAATTTATCTCAGGTGAAAAAATCTCGTTGGATCTCACAGGTATATATCTCTTTCCTTCATTTCTTTTCATTGTTGATGAATTTTGTACAATATATCTAGTTGGATTAAATTTTAGAATGGCTTAAATTTTTTTAGTTTGATAACATGGAACATATCCACATGTATTTATTTGTTAATTCTTGTATCTTTTTTTATCAATGTGTGTATTGATGTGGTTATTTGCATTTCAATGGTTCTAAATGATCTCATACTTCTTATCTTTTATTGTATGGAGATTTAATTTTACTCATCATGGATGATTAGTAAGTTGTGTAAATGAAAATCAATGGATTTGAGGAAGAATGTTAAGTCTAGGTTGGTTGAGTTTTTGAAATAGACTCCTAAGGAGAATGTGAAGAAGGTTGGGGGAATTTGGGGATTTTTGTATCGTCATGTGCGCACAATGCATTAGTGATGTTGTACATGTCATCAGTGAGTGGGAATAAGGATTGTGGGCGGGAGTGTATAAGGGAGTTTGTGGGGTTGAATAAGGATTTATTGCCGAGTGGGTTGTATGAATATTGCGGGCCGATGTTTTAGAGCATTCTAGGTTATTGGGGAGGTGGAACCCGTAGTACACATTGTGTCAGATTAGTCTTGGGTCGATAGTTGAGTGCGTCGACGTTGGGAGGGTTTGAAAAGTAGGGTTAGGGTTCAGGATACGGTGTCTTTTATGATTGAGATAGTGGTAATTTAGAGAATGAGTTGGAGTCGTGTTTGGGGTTGCTGCTGGCGACGGATGTTAAGGATTTTATGGATATTATGCCATTTATTTTGATTTTCTTCCCACAAAAGCGTGTCTTCCAAATGTCATTATTAGTATCACAAATTAATGAAGTTAACCATCAAGAATAGGGACTGTAAACGATGATTTTCTCATGCTAACTCGCATATGTTTATTGCTCTTCGAATCCTCTTCCAAATATGTTTCAATGCATATGCATATGCTCTTTGACAACATTCATTCTAAAAAGCATTCGGTGTTACATTAAACCATATGCCAAATACAACCAGGCCTATTTAGTGGCCAAGGAACATTAAATTTGGTCTATTTAACTTGCATAAATATAATTTCCTCGATAGTGACTTGCACATAATGTATACGACATTCATCCTCAAAGCTTATCGAATGGCACATAAAAGTAGTATGAGAATAAGCCTTATGTTGTATACATGATTCATCCTGTCTCAATGTCATTTTCTTTATAATTTATGTAGGCTTTCTATTTACATATGTGTAATATTAATTTATAAAATAAGCCTCATCCCAATAATAAGAATCATGAAATAAGGCCTTTTCACTTTTCTTACACAGTGGCTGTATTTACATATGTGCTATATTTATTTATATTTATAAAATAAGGCCTTTTCACTTATCTTATACAGTGTTATAAGTATTAACATGATTACCAATAAGCTTCACATAAAAAGAGGCAGAGGTTTAATGGAATTGTGTGATTTGCTCACTGTAATACACCGTAATTCTGCATAATTAGGAAAATACGTTTTATTTAAATTGCATGAGTAGAGTAATTTAATATGATATAGGAAAATACGTTTTATTTAAATTACGTGAGTAGAGTAATTTAATATGATAAAATACGTTTTAATTAAATTACGCGAGTCGAGTAATTTAATGTGATAAAATACGTTTATTTAAATTACGTGAGTAGAGTAATTTAATGTGACACATTTTAAATTAAATTACGAGAGTAGAGTAATTTAATGTGAGATTATGTTAATAAAGATTAATATGACGATTAAAAAATTTACTAAATGTGAATAGTGAATTTTGAATGTTGATATGTACGGTCTAGCGATTGTATGGACGTACCTGAGTTATCTCAACCGAGTGTCGCGCGTAGAAAAAAATTGAAGATGAGATGAGAAAAATATTTTTAAGAGACTCGAAAGGTAATTTAGAGACCACAGATGATTCCGAAAGGGTCGAATTAGTCAAAATAGTGTACCCGGGCGGTACTAGTTGAGTATCGGGTCATTTTCGGGCTAAATCGGGACCATTCGAGGGCATTTTGGTCTCTTTACATTTATGGGTAAGTAGACCTACGAATTTTGAAACCCTAAATCAGATTATAAGAGTTGAGGCTAGGGTTAGAAAGAAAGAAAATACACCATAGCCATTAGAGAAGAGAGAGAGGTAATTTCCTAAGTCAAAAGAAAGAAGGAAGGGAAATTCTAAGGAGATTTCACCACATATTTGTTGGGAAGAAGGATTGAAGGATCAAAATTATCAACCATCATCAACAACCACGAAATCAGACCCTACAAATCATAAGGCAAGTGGTTATTTGCAAAATAAATTGAGTTATAATACCCATATTTAAGCTTGATGAAGAACATGGTTTTTATGATATTTTTGGGAGAAAAATAATTGATTATGATCCATGATTGGTAGGGACTTGCATGTAGGACGTTTTTGGATCTCCAAATATTCTGATATCATAGAAAACTAGATGATTGAATCGAACTAAAAATCTGGAATTATGATGAAAGATGTAAAGAAAGTATTTTTAGGGTTCTTGAATATTAGTAAGATTTTTAGTTAATTTGGCCAAGATTTATAATGATTTTGTTGTTTTAAATCGTTAGTAATCATCCCAGAACATGTAGAAATGATTAGAAATTGTTGGTTGTAAATATGGTGGAGTATCATGAAAGATAGATAGATAAAAATGGATAAACCCGCATGAAGAAGACGAACTGGGTCTGTCACTACTTGATCGATCGATCGACCCTTGAATGTCGATCGATCAAGCAGTCGATCGATCGATCGACCATATCCCATCGATCGATCGACCCTGGCTGGACTTTAGAGAATTTTGTGAATAATTTTCCTTTTAATTACCGTCGCTTAATGGGAACCTTAGTGATGATATTTTACCTATGATGAGACTTCACAAATACCAGTAGGTGTACCATTAGATTTATTCATAAATGATTGAGTGGGAATTTTGGGAGAATTGGACCAACGAGAGGACGATCGATTGAGCCGTAGGTTGGGATTGTGGGAATTTAATTACGGAAAGAGTGAGATTTAATTCCGAAAAAATACCAGTAGGTTAAAGTTAACTTAACTACTGAATTAAGGGAGGGGTAACTAGGGCCCTTAGAGTTGCGTGAATATTCGAGTAAATACAATAGTAAAATAAATTGTAATTAATGAGTACGGTGAATATAAGTAAAATATATTACGTACGGGCATGATTTGATAGGTCGGGTGTGTACCTACTAAATTATATAAAAGTTTGGGTAAAGAGAATTTTACCTAAGTTAATTATGTTAGGGTCGATGTGACATTCCGAACTAACATAAAGTTATTTTATGTTTGGGGTCGATGAAGAATGCCGAACCTAACTTTAAACTGGTGTTGCGATGAAAGAGTCCCGAACCAGAATATGTGTGTATATATATATATATATATATATATATTTTTTTTTTTTTAAATAGTTGGGGTCGATGAATCATTCCGAACCAAGAGTCCTTATGTGTGGTCAAAGGATATGTTAATGATAACAGATATTAAATACATGATTGTGTGATAAAATGTATTCTATGTGCATAATCTACAGATTGAGAATAGTAGATAATGAAATGAATTGTAAATATCTTAGTAATAATTTATAGCGTGATGTAATTATGACAAGAATAAGGATAACGAACAGTAAATAAGTTACCTACGCTTATGGGTAGTATAACTAGGTGAACTAAGTGTCCTCGTTAGACATGCACTATAGAAGAGAGGTGAGAAAGTTCAAGGGAGTTGTGCGAAACTTTAATATGTGTAATCAATAACTCAATTGTGATAACTGCTTGCAAAAAATATTTTCAAATGTTTTGAGTACTAACTCTCGCTATGTAAAATTAAAAAAAAACCTTTTAGGTGCCCAGCCACAGGGACACCCAACATGATTTCATTCCAGGGATTTGAAGCTGCAGCACGTGCGGATGTTGCAGGGATTGTTTAAACGCTTCCTTTTTTGTGTTCTAGTACAGGATCTCAGTTTTAGTACTCTTAGTTGGGACATGTTGTCCTATATTTACTTTTACAGTTATTCTGATTCTGGATTTTGAGTTGTCTTTTATTGGCCGTGATTTTCGGCAAGACTTTACCTACATTCAGTTATTTATGCAACTATTTTATTATTACTAGAATTGTAATGTGTTGGTATGGATTATTTGTTCTGCTTAAATAAGATAAAATTTGGCAATCGCTTAATTTCACTTAGGTGGTTAGTAAATTAAAAAGTTTTCGGCAGTGATGCTAAGAATGAACCATTTAAGAAACCTATTTTAATTGAATTAAGGCTTGATCACCCAAGGTTTAATTAGGCGGGGTGTCACACTCACCTAGCATGCTACTGAAATTTCAGGGTTGAATGTGGATGATATAATTCGCGGTGGGATCAGGGAGTTCACGAACGAAGTTGGGTGGTTGTGGACTTCGTTGGACGACTATTATATCATTAGGAAGTTAGTTGAGAAGACGAGGGGTATTTTTTATCAGGGGATGACTACGGTTGTCACGGTGAGGGATTTCGGTGTAATTTTCAATGTATGAGAACCACATGGATATTGCCAATGCTAGAGTAATCTTTGATAAGGCACTACAAGTTTACTACAAGGCTTTGGATAATATGGCCAGTATTTGGTGGGAATGGGTTGAAATGGAATTAAGGCATAAGAATTTTAAGGAAGCGCTATAGCTGATGAGGCGTGCCACCACAGAGCCATCAATCGAGGTTAAAAGGCGAGTGGCTGCTGATGGCAGTGAACCCTGATGATAGTGAACAAGTTCCGATCAAGCTGCTCAAATCCTGAATAGATCACTGATTGGACTAAACTAGTGCCATCATTTACATTAGAATTGGTCTCAAACAAATTAGTGACTGAAATGCTAATATAAATTCAGTAATATATAATTGATATGAACTGCTTCACTACCATCACCTGCCATTAGAATTGGTCTCAAACGAATTAGTGACTGAACCAGTGCAGATCAAACTGAACCAAATAACTTTTGTTGTACAGTTTTTCTTTTTTCCTTTAGACATGTTAAAATTTCAATTCAAATCTGAGATTTTACATTTTTTCTTGTAAATACTCATGTATTTGCAATTAAGTTTTTTGCTTGTTGATTATGTATTGTATATTTTTTTCTATTATTGATTTAGAAGGATTTCCATCCTCTGGCCTGTGACTTTGTAAATCACTGCTAAGTCACCATATTACAAGAGAGCTAGTGTTGCCAATCTCCTTAGTGATATTATCATTTGGATGATTCGTTTGACTTAATGCAGACTGGCCTCAAGAAAAAATTATTTGGCAACCATCCGATTTTGTTGCCATTAGCAGAGTACCAAGCTCCCACCTGCTTTTGCCTCAAATCCTCTTATTCATGTATCTGCTAATGGTGGCAGAGATGTTGAAGGATGTTCCTCTGCAATTGGCATTAGTTCTACTAAACCTTCAAGCATAGATATTGCGAAGATAGATGGTCCAACTTCAGCAAACCATGAGGCAAATTTCGTGAAGACTACAAGTCCTACTAGTGCAAGTAGTTTTTTTCTTGGGTCAATTATCACATTTAAATTGGAATATGTGAACAGGTTCACTTTACATACATTTATGCTTTTCTAGTTTGTACATGCATTCCAACATATTACAACGTGATAGTGTAATGTCCATACTACATAGTAGGTACGTGGTGTGTCGTGCGTCAAAATTCACACCATCACGGGTCTATTACAGGCACCAAGGGCATCGCAGGCTTGAGTACACCAAAAGCAATGCCATGTGCTAGTTTATATATGGAAGTTATGACTTGAATATTTATTTGTCCCGTAAATGTTATGTGTGTGTGTGTGCATGGCACGCCCATATGCGCATCTAATTTTGTACTCGAGAATGGTTTTGACAATGATCGGACTTTGATTCAAATGCTTTCGATTTTGTATGGTTTCAGGTGTTGAGTGCTCTATACCTCCATAATAGATCAACAGCAACTACAATAGAGGTGAGAATTAAGGGACCACGCAGCAAAAACTTAGTTAAGTGGTCATATAGCAACAACTTCATACCTCCTTAATACATCAATAGTTTAGCATGCCTTGTTAAGTTATGTTAGTGGTGATAAATTTGGCCATTTAATTGGACAAGGCCCTAGAAGAAGCTCTTGACGTTGATGATTTGGAAGCTGTGAAAAAGGGAAGGATCGGTCTGATCGTGGGCTTGTGACCACGTGGTTTAAATTCTTGTGGGAAACCTGTAGAACAGTTCTGGAAATATTGTGGAACAACTCTAAGTTAATGGCGCTTTATGCGGTAAGTCCTTGATTTAATCATATATCTCTTGGAAGCATGAGTAATTTTATTAGTTTTATATTCGTAATTCTTATTGTTCGATAGGCTTTAGTTTTCATTGTTATTTCTTGTGTTTTGCTCACGTACCTTGCAATAACAACTAAGAAACTATGGAAAAATACAACTGTTAATGTTTTAACTCACCTCTGTATTTTATTTATTTCCATAAGTTAGTTTATAAATATATGAAGAGGGGAAGTATTTTTTCCTGTTACTCATTGATCATTTTTTTTCTTAAATGTATATGTGAATCTGGATGATTTATTTGACAATGCGAGTCGCTTATAATTATATTTTCCATATTATTTACTATGTATATTGTTTCCTTCAGTTGTTACACACATACACTTATTATTACTTCTTCATGTTCGAATTTAAGTGCAATTTCCTTCATTATGATGATGAATTGTGTTAGACTCCCATGCAATAATATTTAACTGTATGTGCACCTATCTTTCAATTTGAATAATTTAGTTACCAGTTCGAATGTTTAGACTTTAGCATCACAATCTCTGTGTTTTGAACTTATTTAGTTAACAGTTAGATTTTTTTGTCTCTCGTTACAATGGTATAAGGAGATTATGAATGGGACTTAGTGTTTAGGCTTAATGCATATGATCGGGCTAGGGTGGATTTCTCGATTTTTCACTAAGCACTCCACAGGGCAATGTCATTTTACGGTGATCAGAATAGCAAGTTCAGGAATCTTCAAGATAAGATACAAGAGATAAGGAACATTTCTAGTTGGGGTATTGGTACGTCATGGACTCCCCTATTACATCCCTTTAGAAGTGAGGATTCAAGGGTACCACTTAATGTACTCCCTCTATAATTGATGCAAATTATAAAACTGACCATGATAGTGATGATGTCATACGCCATCGCAGCCCAAAGACTGTCCACTTGACGTCCAGAGTTGGGCTATTTAGTGGTTCTCATGTATGAATTCGCTATGTTTTAGAGAAGTGGAGGTTTCTCCAATAATTTGTTCTGTTATTGAGCCACTTTTAAAGTGTGAAATACTGTTTATATTGAAACAATAAGTTCGAGGTTTTTGTTTCCACATTACTCAACCAGTATCTCTAATTGCAAAGCCTATAGTTGATGGAGCATCAAAGCTGAAGCATTTACTTCTTTTAGATATTAGGGTTTTTTTTAACACCCCTAAACTCAATAGTCGTTATATGATATATTTTTTGCTTGTGATTGTTCATGATATTGACCTTCGAACGTGTTTGCATTTTGACATACAAGTCTGAATTCGCAGAGGAAAGTGGTGAAGTTTCCCGGTCTATATCTGGCCAAAACTTTAGTAGGTATTGATTAACATGTGTTTGTTGGTTTAAATTTTTAATTTATGTGTTCCCTTTTTTTGTTAGTACATCGATATCTTGATCTATGTACTCATTTTTCTTGGCATTGCTTTGATACACTAATATTGTCTTCTTAGGGATTATTATGGCCATACTGAGCTTTGGATGGAGACACATCCGATTCCCTGGATGCTTGCTCCTGTAATTGGTCCCACATGCTGGAATGACGATCTAGAAATCATTACATAGGCTCTCCTGAGCAGGTCTGATTTCACCTTCTCTAGTTTATAATGGATCATATTCTTTCTGACCATGTTTGCATTTTAACATACAGATCTGTATCTGCAGTAGCTGTTATAGCAGCTATATATATATATATATATATATATATATATATATATATATATATACATTCGATAGGAAGAATCATGTTTATGTGCCCATGTCTTCAAATATCTCCAGATTTTCCATCCTCTCTTCAGTTTTTGTTAAAAATCTCTTCTCTTACTAAAGGCACCAAAAAGAATATGGGAAGCATTCTCTTTTAAGGATATATGTTTTTCAGTTCTTCAAACATATAATCTTGGAATGTTTTTGTGTGAAGGTAGTATGAGCCGTTAGACATTTTGGGTACAAAATTTCATGTCACTATTTAGAAGCATAATATTATTTAAAATAATCATAAATTAAAACATAAAACAGTTCGAAAGAGAAACTAGAAATATGTAGACAAAACTCTCATTTTTCAGAACACTACAAAAAACGCCTCTGTTTAGCATAGCACCAAGTCCATTATAACAGTTAGCTAGTTTGCTGACACGAGAAAGAAAGGGTGAAAATATCTATAGTAAGCTTAAAAACAAGTCGTTAAAGGGTGAAAACCCAAACCAATCCCCAAACGGCACCGTAAGATGCTCGAACACCTCGCATGGGATTAATGTAACTTGTAGGAACTGAACGGGTAGTCACGGGTCTCCCGATTTGAGAATACGATGATAATTTGAAAATAACTAGATTAGGCTTGAAAACAAGCCGTTTGAGGGTGAAAACCCAAACCATCCCCCAAACGGCCCCGTAAGAAGCACGAACACCTCGCACGGGACCAATGTAACTTGTATGAACTGACCGCGTAGTCCCGGGTCTCTCGATTTGAGAATATGACAATAATTTCAAAATATATAGATTAGGCTTGAAAACAAGTTGTTTAAGGGTGAAAACCCAAACTAGCCCCCAAACGGCCCCGTAAGTGGCACGAACACCTCGCACGGGACCAATGTAACTTGTACGAACTGACCGCGTAGTTCTGGGTCTCCTGGTTTGAGAATATGATGATAACTTCAAAATACATAGATTAGGGTTAAAAACAAGCCGCTTGAGGGTGAAAACCCAAGCCATTGCCCAAACGGCCCCGTAAGAGGCACGAACACCTCGCACGGGACCAATGTAACTTGTACGAACTGACCGCATAGTCCCGGGTCTCCCGATTTGAGAATATGATGATAATTTCAAAATACATGGATTAGACTTGAAAACAAGCCGTTTGAGGGTGAAACCCAAGCCAGTCCCCAAACGGCCCCGCAAGAGGCACGAACACCTCGCACGGGACCAATGTAATTCGTATGAACTGACCGTGTAGTCTCGGGTCTCCCAGTTTGAGAATATGATGATAATTTCAAAATATGTAGATTAGGCTTGAAAACAATCGGTTTGAGAGTGAAAACCCAAACCAACCCCCAAACGGCCCCGTAAGAAGCACTAACACCTCGCCGGGACCAATGTAACTCGTAAGAACTAACTAGGTAGTCATAACTTGCGTAAGATTTTCAATTTTAGAATATAATAGTAATTGCAACTCCTATATGTAATTTTTTTGCTTGAGTAAGCTTTTTTTTATAAATTACTTGGTTACTAATATCGTCTCTTTTTTGTATCCTATTTTTTTTTTAGGATAACATTTTATCGTTAGCATTTATTCACGTGGAACACACAGAGAACTCAATGGTTTACAACAAGGGGTTTATTCATGATTCTATTTTTTTGTGTTATGGTCGTGCGGGCTTTTGTAGTTTTATTGTTAACTTTTATGGTCGTGCGGGCTTTTGTAAGTTTATTGTTATATTTTGTGGTCGTACGCGCTTTATGTTACGCAGGTTTTAGAATGTCCAGAAAATAGAGAAAATTCTGCCCAATTTTTTTTGGTTTGTGAACTACTAAAGACTTGTAATATTTTGAATTTTGTATGTACATTAGTTTATCAACAACGTGCAAGATTTACAATTTGTGAATTTTCTTATTTTTAAATAATTTTTTTTTCTTTTTATCAAAAATTTGGCACAGTTCAAAACCGTGCCAAAAGTGCATCAAATTTTGGCACGGTTTTGAACTGTGCCAAAAGTTTTTCAAACTGTCCTCAATCTGGCACAGTTCAAAACTGTGCCAAAAGTGTGCCAGAAATATCAAATTCTGGCACGGTTTAAAAGTGTGCCAGAAGTGTTCCGGTTTGGTCAAATCTGGCACACTTTTGAGTCGTGCCAGAAAAAAATGACTATTTTGGAACACCTGATTCTGGCACTGTTCAAAACCGTGCCAGATTTCATTTGACACAGTTTTAAATCGTGCCAGATTCCTGTTTTTGGTGTAGTGTCAACTGAAACCATCCTCCACCTTTCTCGAGAGTATTTATGTCGCTACTCTCTACTTTCATGACATCGAGCTTGTTCCTCTATACCCCCCACTCTCTAGTGGTTCAGATTTTTTTCAACAGCTCCCTGGTGTGTCACGGAGCGACCATTATCATCGCCCATTCATAGAACGGTCGTGTGATTTCTCTGAGGCCCAACCTATCACTATTTCCAAACCATTTTGCCTCCCTCATCAACTAGAGCACCGTGCTTATAGGGCCTCAATTTCCCTCACCTTTCGGCTCAATAAGGCCCGTGACCAATATTTCATCACCCATGCCTTTCTCACCCTTACCCTAATACCCACCCACCCATGGTCCACCGATGTTTTGCATCGTGTGATGCACTTTGCCATACAAGTGCATTGACCTGTTTTAGCCTCTATCCAACAAGAATTTCGCTTCAGTCTTGTTTGGGGGTGATCTTCATCACCCAATATTTCTTCCGCCCCGTGCTTTCATCGTTCTTATCTTTAGCATGTGAATGGTTCGGTCTGGCTGAAGACATTAAACTTAGCGCTACCGGGAGGCAGCCCGTTATTTCTTGTATGAGTCTTATCCTGTTTGGGGGTGGTGTTTCACATCACCCAATACTTTCCATGTTATAAACTTGTACACTTTTTTTTTTCTTATCACTTATTCAGGTTTATTCTTGGCTTCATCTGTCCACTTCATTAGCGGTTCATTCTGGTAATCTCTTTCCTCCCTTATGCTCTCAATTTTAAAAATCATTTTACCTAACATCGAGGACGATGTTCCTTTTTGTTTGGGGGTGGGGAATTTTATCAAAATGTACCTCTTTTGAAAAATTATGATTTTTGAACTTGATTTTTAAAATTTCGTGCAGTTTCTTTCATCTCACTCATTGATGTGAATTTTCAATCATCCATCTTTCAAAAGTCTAGGAATCAAGCTAGAGAATATTTTTTCTAATAGCTTATGTAATACATAACAAGGCATGTTGCACCATGAATTTCTAGACTCAACAAGAATTGCGCACTTATCACGTCATTACGTTTAGAGTTGAGGAGTACTACAATTCTAAAGAGAACCTTAAGGATCACTAGTGGTGACTTTAGCTTGTGAGATTCGTGCCTTTCACCCTTTCAGAGTGTTTTACGCAATCTTCGAGTCACAAGTTGATTCAACTTCTTTTGGGACCGCACTTAAATTATTGCATGATCTCATTATCTTTCATAAAATTTTGGCTTGATCACTGAGAACGACATCACTTTCCAGTTGTAAGAAACGCGTGTCTTGAAGTTTGTCCTGATCACCAAACTTTCATCCATAAACTCAACCCCTTTTCATACCATTTACCATTCACTTCACCCATTATATTCCCATGCTCTTCCATATTCCCACATATTTCCCCACTTTTCCATATCACATTTCCATTCACTCACCCATTACCTTTCTATATTCCCTCATCATCCATACACATTCCCCACTCCATTCATATATCATCCATCATCAATTTTGAGAAAAAGAACGTTGATTCTAAATGTTAAATGTCTTCATTGTTGGTTTGAAAAGTGAGAGAAAACAAAAACAAAAAAGAAGGGAAAAAAAAGAGAAGAAAAAAGAAAAAAAGAAAAAAAAAAGAAAAGAAAAGAAAAATAATAGAGAAAAAGAAAAAAAAAAAAAAAAAAAACATAGAGAAAAAAAAGAGAAAGAAAAAGAATGTAGTTAGTTATTTTGAAATAAAGACATTGGTTCTTCATGTATTGAACACTCTTCTCACATATCCATCCATCTTTTATGCATCACACATCCATCGCTCATCCTTCATATCACTATCACCATCCCATTTTATCCTTCATATTATATCCTTCCCATTTCATTTCCCCCTCACCCATATACATACATTTTCCCCTAGCTGTTCGGGCAAATGAAAGTCAACGTGGTGAATAACTCGACGTTATCACTATTGTGATTAGCATTCCTTTCATGAGATCACTTTTCTTTCAAATTATTCGTTCTTTCTTATGTGTGTGTGAGACGTTTGAACTTGCTTACATTTACTCACCTCCTCACACACAAGAGCGATACACTTACCCTAATCTCGAGAGTTTGTTTGAGAGAGATATATCCGTGAGATTTAAAGTTGAAGCGTTGATTCCAAAAAGGCAATCCAGGAATTACTCTTGTGATACTCGACCCGTTTTGACTATTCATACTACACACGTTGAGTTCTAGGAAGGATGTGCCTTAAGTATTTACTTAGCTAAAATTTTTACACAATCTAGCTTGTATTTCTGAAATCATTTATCTCATGATGGATTCTGCGATTATTCTATGTCTAATAAGAGATTGACTACCTTTCAATAAATTTTTACAAATAAGAATTTTGTGGGTATAATCCCTGCAAACCCTCACGAGACACAACTCGTCCTGTAGGGCAACCTAAAGGTTTAAAGGCTTGTTGCACATGCTAAGTACAATCGCAAGTGCCTGCGAAAGTGGTACATTTTTCGTTACTTATCTTTCTCTTTCTCTCTATCTTATTGCTCGAGGACTAGCAACGCTCTGTTTGGGGGTGGTGTGATAGCACCCAAAATTGTACAATTTAACCCCAAATAGATGTACTTTAGTTGCTAATTCTTGGCAATATGGGTCTTATGCGCTTAATTATTCAATATGCAGGCTTAATTGCAGTTGCGGTATCAAAAGCTATATATCGAGGCAAATGCACGTTTTATGGAGCTAAATACCCTTGTCCCGTATCCTAACCTACCCTAAACCTAGCCTAAACCTACCCCGAAGCCCGTGTGTGTTAGTTTCTGCCCTTTTATTATTTTTTAGATTTTTAGTTTGAGTCATTTTTATTTTTAGGATTTATTTTAGATTTATTTAGAATTTCTAGGATTTATTTTCTATTTTTTCTATTTCTTTTTATTTAGTATAATTTTATTTTATTTTGATTTTTGATTTTATTAGTTTTTAGTTTTAGTTTTTATTTTATTTTAACTTATTTTATTAAGATTAATTTTTAGGAATTTATTTTTAGCTTTATATTACTTTTGTCTTTAGATCTTTAGTTTTCATTAGGTGTTTAGTTTTATTTCTTTTATTTCTTTTCTTTTAGTTTTATTTTATAGATTAGAAGTTTTATTTTAATTTTAGTTTTTATAGATTTTATTTTTTAGGATTTTAGTTATTTTTTTATTATTTTAATAGGATTCAAATTGACACACACACACATACACCCTACTTCTATACACAACACATACACACAAACCAATCTTCACCTCTACCTAAATGCCTACACCCTCACCACACCAAATCAACCCCACTTAATCTTCCCCACCAAAACCCTCATCCTCACCACACTCCCATACACCCCCTACACCAAATCATTTCCTCTCATCTTCTCCAACAAACTCAAACTCCATAGCCACAAACTCAAATCAAAACCCATATCCCCATAGCAATACATCCATCACCCGAAACCCATAACCCCGATTCAACTCCGGCCAGCACACACCCCTTACCTTAATACCGACCCAACTCGCCCCTAACTATCCCTCCATTCCATACCCGATCGCGGCCTGCGACCATGGCGCAACCACCAGTGCCGACCTACCCCGGCGGCGTCCTAACCTGGCGTCACCAACCTCTGTTGATTTGTCCTGCCCACATCCGGCCATGACCCAAATTCGGAAAACATACCCCCTCGGATCCTAGTCCACCTGCAAACCACATCACCCGATCCCCTTCTCCGGTCGGACCTCCTCGATCCAATCGAACTCCGGCGGCTCCAAACCCAGTTCAACTCGACCCTATTTCATCCCTTCAAACCCAAAACCCATTTTCAACATATAAGCCAAAATCGTGTGCTGCCAATCCAAAGACAAAAGTCAATTAATTCCCCATGTGCCAATAAACCCACTTATTCTCGTTTTACCCACATACCCCCAACTACCTATTTAACCCAACTTTCCATTATACCCTTGTAACAAATCAGATTTTTATTCTCTTTACTACCATTTATCCTCACACCTCACCATTCACATGTACACTCAAACCAATTCCCAAAAATACCCCCATGCTCCATGTGCCTACTATATATTGAAGATGAAGACCCCATATGGAGGGGACCTTTTAGAGAGAAAATTCTAGAGAGAGAGTTGTAGAGAAAAATACCATTTGTAAATAGTTTTATTTTATTCTTTTTATTTTTGTTAGATATTTGTGAGATTAAATATTGTAAGAGAGTTAATTGAGTGAATATTTAATTTCAAATCATTTGGATGCTCAATTGGAGGGATTGTATGCTTCAATTTGGAAGAGTAGAGTTCAACTTTCCCAAAGAGATTTGGTTTGCTTGTTCTATTCCCTTCTATTTTATTTTAGTAGCCTTGATTATTAATTTGTCAAATTTCATATCATGGTAGGTTAAATCCACTTTCAAGGGGTGGGGTAAAACCCTTATTTGATGTTTTTTTTATTTTTATTCGTTTAATTACTTGAAAAGTTTCTTTGAATGTTAATTTTGATCTCTCACCCTTAAATTTACACCTCGAGAGAGGGTAACTGATTTTCGAGAGAAAATCGAAATTCTAGTTATAATACCCATTTTAGATTCGAACTAGAGATAGGGGTTTCTTAAGTGGGGTATTATAACTTGAATTTCAACTCTAAATTTATTTTCTAAAATTTACATAAATTTTAATTGATCGATTCTAGCGGGTGATTAATTAAAAGGAGTGTAGATCTATTTTTCTAGAGTTGTGGGGTGTTAAACTTAATTTTCTAAAAGATTACTATTATAATTACACTTGCAATGAGAGTTGGTTTGTAACTTTGATATTAATTTGGGAGAATTCAAATAATTAAATTAATTAATTAATTAGAATAACTAAAACTTGTGGTGTAATCCCATTCCTTGATTGTTCTCACAATTATTTACCTCACTTTATCTCTTATTTTAGTTTAGACTTTATTTTTCACTTTTAGTCACTTTCTAGTTAATTGTTTTCATATCACATTTAGTTTAGTTTAGTCTTATTTCACCTCACCTCACCTCACCTCACCCTATTGTTTTAATATTGAAAAAGCTAAAAAAATTAGAAAAGTGAAAAAGTACAAAAAGAAAATAAAAAGTGAATTACAATTGAATTTGTCTCTAGCTTACTCCCTAGGAAGTGGATTAATACCCTTACTTACGTCTACACTTTAGATTGTTATATTTTGTAGGTACTTGAGGTTTTGACTAACTTGTCTTTCTACAACGACTATACGCAAAAGTCACGTTATCAACACCCCGTGTTTTAATTAATTGACTTTAATTAATTTTGGGATAAATAAAATTTTGGATTTAATAGCCTTTAAGAATTTTGAAAAATACCACTTAAGTTGTTTAATACAAGATTCAACTATCTAAGTAGCTCCGAAATGTTTTTTGGGGAAACTCTTTTCTTTAAATCAAACTATTTAACACCAGATGTGCATAAAAAAATTATGTACGAGATATCTTCAAGATTATGTAACTAGTTTTGAAAAACAAAACTAAAACAGTTTAACTCAGCACACCAACTAGAAGAGTATGAGAAGATATAGAAATATTAAGAGCACACAATTTTTAACGTGGTAAAACCTCACCCAACTGAGGAAACATCCACGGTGACTTCTGAGTCACAAACCAAAAATCCACTAAAACAAAATATTCAAGTTACAAGCTATTTAACACACAAGCAAGTAAATCAGACCTATACAAGTTTAGAATATGTACCAACTCCACTGGCTTGATTCCAAATTCTCTGCAGTTCTGATGATGATGTGGCTTTCCCAACTTCGTAACTTCTTTGATTTTGTTTCAGCTTTACGTCGACTCTTGAAGTTCAAGATCTTAAATCCAACACTTCTTGTGTAGTAGTGTGATAAGTGTTTTGTGACAGTGTTCTAACACATGCATATACACACGCACACTTATTTATACAAACAGATCCTATCAAATTACAAATCAGATCTAAATGATGTTAGGCTTTCTGTTTCTCTCTTCTTTAAAAAACAAAAGACTTCTTGATGTTTCAATATATCCCCAAATCCAAGGTTACCTTGCTCATAAGACGTTCATGGTCTTAAACAATTTCAGACGTTTTGAAAAATATATTTGAAATTGTAAACCACCGATTGCGATTTGAACTAGACTAGAAGTCTTGTCTTGTAAGATCTAGAAACAGAAATAAGATTGGTTGATTCTGAAGTTTTCAAAAACATTTACAAATCGAAATAATCAACAAATATGATTTCTGAAGATAAGAAATTAAATAATCAGATCTAAGTGATATATGACATGAAATAGTTAGATCTACAGTTTCTATAAGAAGAAATAGAGATCAAACCAATATGACTAAGTTGGAATGAAGATCTTAAACAACGGAGGATCAAACCACGATCAGGATTTAACCAACTCAACAACAACTCTCAAAACACGGAGGTTTTGGTTAGGGTTAAAGATATAGTTTTTGATCGAAAAATAGGTTAGGGTTTGTATGAAAGAAACAAAAGGTTTCTTCTCTCTCTATGTTTCTCTCTCTCTCTCTCTCTCTCTCTCTCTCTCTCTCTTTTGTCTCTCAAACATAAGGAAACCCTAAAATGACTAAAAACTCAACTTAGGCACAGGGTTATAATCCTTATATATGAATAGGATTTCACATGTATTACAAAAGAATAACATGCAACCGTTGATAAACTCAAACGAACGAACCAGATTAAACTAAGGGATCTGAGTCTATGAAGAAACACAAATCGGTTCGATATAAATGCAACACGTGGATGGTCAAGATCATTTTAAAACATGCGTGTTTTGAGTTTAAAAAAAATACAAATTGAACCCACATAAGTTTTTGCCGCTTTCAGTTCCTACCCAGAGCAGTTTTAAGGAGAAAATATAATTAAAAATCAACCACAAAACTTTATTAAGAATAGATTTTAATTTCCAAAAAATCATTTAAAATACTTAGAAAATTTCAAATAAATCCAAAAATTATTTAAACACATTTTAAGGGGATATAACTCACACATGATTGTATCATGACTAAATAAATATATGAATTCAGTCCTAATGTGTGGTGTATGTGTTATACCTTCATAGAGGAATATCAATGAAGCTATGAAAGTTCTGAGGCTTTTTGTTGAGACTACGAATAGACACAATTTTTTTCTCTATTTCCAAACTAGATGAGCTCCTATATAATGTAGACTCAAGTGAGTCAAAGATATAGGGTGCTTCAAATTTAACTTGGTTTTATTAGTAAATTTTTCAATTGGGAATTAATTCGGGTTTATAACAAAAGTTATAAGGTTTTTATTTAAATATTTAACTGGAAGGTGCGTATGTGTTCAGCTATAGATTTTTATCAGATAATTAAGTTGGATTTTTAAAAGATTTGATTTTGGGATCTAGGGGCTCGTTCGAATGACAGCGCATGTCGTTCAAAACATGGCGCATGTCGTTCGAACGACAGGGGAGGTGGATGGATGGGAGAGTCCTAATCTGGTTTTAACTCTTAAAACCTTTAAATACCAAACTGATACGGGGCTGGGACTTCAAAAATCACTTTTCACTCAAACTTTCTCCAGAAAGCTTTTCCCAAACCTATTTCTCTCATCTTCAACCCCTAGCCCCAATTTTTAACAAGTTTTGAAGATTCAATTGGTGTTTCATCTAGAAGAGTTCAACGGTCTATTCAGATTTTGATCAAATTAATCACAGGAATGAATACTCTATTCTTTTCCTTGAGTATTATGCGTTTTAAGTGTAGCCTAAACTTTAATTACATGTTTTTAAAATCAATTAGCAACCTAATTAGAGAAAGTGAACAATAAAATTTGGAGCTATTTTTATGAAACCTTTTAATATGATTAATATTCATAACCCTTGGGTACGTAGGATTCGTGAGTGGATTTTCTGTTTTATTGGTGTAGGGTGCATGTAGAAAAACCCTAGCTTTTAATTAAATGAACTTTGGTACGTATAACTCACGTAAATTGTGTAGAGATAATGAAATTGGAAATATGATGTATTAATGATGAAATCTCGGTGGATTTAATTTAAAATAATTAAATGAGATTAATTGGGTGTTCTTGACGATGATTAAATTAAGATTTAATTGAATTGGTCTATCATGCGTACTTTTATACGTTGATTAATTATGCATGTTTGTGTAACTTGTGAGTATTTTTGTATTACCATTGTGACGACGGGTTGTTGGGTATTTTTTCTCTCCCTATATTTTAGGATGCCTTCTAGGTATGGGACTAGTAGGTAGGCCTTTTGATGATTTACGCCTTATAGATATAGGACTAGTGACGGTAGATTATTACGACTTTATTTTGTCGGGGGTGGGCTGATTTTTGATACTTTATCGTCGTCACGCTAGCCCAGGCATGAGACTAGGGTGAGGTTTATGTTAGAAATTTATCCTACACATAGGGTAGGACGTATTGATATCTTGGGGACCCTTAGGTATGGGACTAAGGGGTATTTTAAGGATCCCACATCGATTAAAAGGCTGGGGTAATTTATAAATTGAGAAATTGAGAAAATGATAATTAATGCCTAAGATATAAACTGGTATTAAAATTGGTGGCGACATAATGTATCAGGGAGAGACTCTTTAACCGGGTCAGCTTGGGCGATTTATGTCGTGTCGTATGTTGGAACCTTATCATATTGCGGGGGAATCGACAGTTTAAACGGATTTCGGCTGGATATTGACACGAGGAGGGGTGACACTTTGGTGGAAATTACCACCCGGAGCGGGACGACCGCCATAATAAAAAGTGAGAACAATAATAAAAGTTGGTTAATTTAAATTAAATTAACATCGTGGGACTTGGGAATTTAAAATTATATTGGTGTGCCTTTTTAAATGGGAATCTCTACGGGTAGTTAGAGATTTATATTTACCGCGTTTAATTATCCCGTTTATTTAAAAATATTCTATTGTGATATTTATTGCGTATAATTCTACTGTCTGGATCCAAGGATCCTATCTGAGGGGAGTAGTGTGTATTCATGCTCGGGGCTCTGACCTCGTGCGTTGACTAACTTTTTCAGGATAAGTTTGGAGAAGCTGCATAGGATACTTGGAGATTACCGTTGGAGGTGCAGCTGGAGTTAATTCAATTTACAGCTTAATTAGTTTAGACTTTCCTTTCAGTCGTATTTATTATGAGACTCCATTTGGAATTTTATCAGGCCATTCGATTCCAAAGTTGTTAGAGGTTTTCAGTTGGATCATTCAGATCTTTATTATTCAGATTTTATTAAATCATTATTTGATATTGGTTATATTCGGAGTTTTAGCATGTGATGGACTCTTTATCGTTCATTTGTTTATGATCATTTGAGTTCGATTCAATTATTTATCTTATGATTCATTAATTTATGTCTCATATATGTCTCATGCTAAGAATGGTATTTATTTAGTTCACGCCCGGCGTAGTTCGACGGCGGTGGCTGGCCACCCGGTCTATCGGAATGCGCAGGGTGTGACATCACCGAGGCATGACTCTTTTAAGTACCTCCGAGGAAATAATGCCCTAGGGACAACGCACTTCGTTGGTTCCTATCCCTTGAAGAATCCAAAATTTAGAGTTGGGAGGATGTTTCTCATGAATTCATGTCACGTACAAGTGCAATGAGGAATTGGAAGCTACCTGCCCTGATTTAAAACTTCTCAAGCAAAATATAGGGGAAACTATATGTAATTTCATAGCAAGATGGAGAGAGAAAGGGGAAACCATGACCAACCGGCCTTCCAAAGAGGAGTAAGTCAGTATTGTGAAGAAGAACTTCTTACCCCATATCCTAGCGATGATGGGAGAATAATATTACACCCATTTCTGAGCCATCCAGGAAGCAGGAGTGGAGATCGAAGAAAGTCTTTCCAAGACAGAAGCTTAGCCAAAGAAAGCATCCGAATAGTTCACCCCCAGAAAGTATGAGAAGCCTGCCAATACCGCAATTTCAACCATCAATAACATCTCTCAACCTGCCACTTCATGGGCACCAGAAAGTTTCCCTAACCCAGTCACAAAAATAATACACCGAGCTTCATGCTCCCCTCTCCAAAGTCTACCATGCCCTATTAAGGCAAAATCTTATCAAGCCGTTGGACCCTCGTCCATTACCAAACCCACTTCCCAAATATTTCAAGCCCTATGCCCATTGTGATTTTCACCAAACTGTCGGCCATACCACTGATTAGAGCTTCCATCTCTGGAATATAATCCAAGGGATAATTGATTGGGGTACCATCGCCCCACCAGCTAATCCTAATACAAACACTACCCATCACCCACTACCAAATCATGTGAATGTTATCTTCCTAGAATAAGACCCGAAATTGGACCCATTTGCCCAAATTGTACCCGGTAAATCACCCATCATACTCGTATATTCACCTAAACCCCTAAAAGTTTACCCGTACTTTCTCCTATATCCTATTTGTTTTGTCGATCAGGCCTTGTCACTTATTACACGAGCATGCATTGTCGTTCTAATCGTTTCGAGGGAAGATATGGAATTACTAGCGGTATTGAACCAGTTCCTAGAGTTCGAGCTAAAATTGTCCTCAAAAATGACCATTGACTGCCAAAAATTCAGCACCCTATTCTTGGAAGCTCCGAAGTGGGCTTGGGAGTCAGATAAGTGGGAGGTACCTATCGATGAAGTCAATTTAGATGATGTCGTCTAGATTATGGCAAACTTGCTCCGACAGATCGGTGAAATTTACAGTATCTCCAAGCTACTCGGTGCTTTGAAACTACAAGGGCTTCTGGTCCATTCACTTCTGCATCTCCCCCTTGAGTATAAACTGCTAGAAAATTCCAAAAATTTCTCGAAAAATTCTGAAATTGCCAAATAAATATTGGAACACTTCTTGACCAAGAAAATCATTTTCAAGCTCACAAATCCCCAGCCGAATTAAAACCACATTTTACCTCCAACTTAAAATCCCAAAAATCAGCACATCCATTACCACTCTCTAGCAAAAACATAAAAACTGAATCTTCAGTAAATAAATCCAGTGCCTCCTCAACAGGAATTTCTAAAATTTTTTTAAGAAATTTCCAATGCCCCAACGGCATCTCCCAAAAAAAATATTCCCCGCGAAATCCAAAAAATCTTACAAATCAAAATACTTCCCCAATAGGGCTACGTAAAATTCTTCCCAATCCATCCACATAATCCTCATACAGATATCTTCTCCCCAATAGAGTCCCAAAAAAGGAAAATTCAAAATTCTTAGAAGATCTATTCCCCACACTCCAACTTAAGGTCCGCAGAATTGACCTCGACCCGCAGAATTGGTCGCCGCAACTTAAGGTCCTCGAAATTGACCTCGACCCTCTGAATTGGTCGTCACAACTTAAGGTTCTTAGAATTGACATCGAACCTCTGAATTGGTCGTTACAAATTAAGGTCCTCGGAATTAACCTCGACCCTCTGAATTGGTTGTCACAACTTAAGGTCCTCAGAATTGACCTCGACCCTCAGAATTGGTTGCCCCTACTAGGGGTGGACAAAAAAAAGACCGACCCGAATGGACCGAACCGGACCGAATCGAAAATTAAGGCTAATTTGAAACCGGTCCGAAAATCGGTTCACAAAACTAAAAACTGATTAAACCGGTCCGGTCCGCGGTCCACTATGTTAAAAGACCGATTTGGACCGGACCTGACCAATTCCCATATATATATAATAAAAATAATGTTATTTTGTTTCTTATGTATAGTTTTTGAATTAATGTATATAACTTATGAATTTAATTTGGAACATTTTATATATGTATAGACATTTTTTTATTTGGGTTAAAAAAACCCATGTAAATATCACTTGGAGTTTCGAGTATTATTTTTTTGTATATATATTTGTGAGAAAAATAGATAAAAACATTCATAAAATGTACATATATATAAAATAGGGTCAGGGCCGAATTTTACCCCGGACCGGACCGAAAAAAGCCTGGACCGAATTAGTAGGTTAACCGAATTAATCGGTCCGGTCTCGGTCCAAAAAAATTAAGGACCGAATATACGGTCCGGTCCAAAAAATAGGCAAAACCCGGACCGGACCGGACCGGACCGTGCCCACCACTAGCCCCTACTTAAGGTCCGCAGAAATGACCTCAATCCTCGAAATTGGTCACTCCCTACTTAATGTCCACAAAATTAACCTCGACCCGCAGAATTGGTCGCCTCGGCTTAAGGTCCGCAGAATTGACCTCGACCCTCAGAATTGGTCACCCGTACTTAAGGTCCGTAGAATTTACCTCGACACTCAGAATTGGCCGCCTACTTAAGGTCCGCAGAATTGACCACGACCCTCAAAATTGGTTACTCCCTACATAAGGTCCTCATAATTAACCTCGACCCTTAGAATTGATCGCCATAACTTAAAGTCCTTAGAATTGACCTAGACCCTCAGAATTGGTCGCCCCTACTTAAGGGCAGCAGAATTGACCTCGACCCTCAGAATTAGTTGCTACAAACTTAAGGTCCTCGAAATTGACCTCGACCCATTGAATCGGTCATCCTCATCCCTTAAGGCCCTCAAATTGACCTCGACCCACAGAATTGATCACTCCAACTTTAGGTCTTCAAAATCGACATCCTTCATCAACATTATGTGATGTCTATTCGACGAATTTCACTTGTTCCAATCTCATCCATCAAGGGCATCTGTAGACATCACATCCTAGGTTCCTCATAAGTCTCTCCTTAGATCCCTATCTCCTCCCCAATCATTATAAACCCTAGGTCATACTCCGAACACCGATTTCGAGGGGCTCCCAGGCCCCATTTGACTCCAGTCAGCTCTACAGTTAGAGAAAAAGATCAATCAATCTTTGAAGGGATTTGAATCCCCTTTCTAATGAACCATACCATGCACAAACTGGCATAATGTTTCGAACGAACGGACCATTTTACTATCAAAAATCAATCTGGAGGCCACCGGGAGCTCCCGAGCCCCGATTTGACCCCAATCAACTTTATCGTTAGAGCTAAAGCTCTTTGAATCTTTTAAGGGAAATAAAACCACTTTCCAACGGTCTTCCTTGTGCATGAATCAGCCTTAGGTATGGACAAACGATCCATTTTCCCCCGAAAACTGAATTGGAGGCCATCGGGTGCTCTTGGGCTTCTTTTGACCAAAGTCAACTCTTCAAATCAAACAAGACTGGATGAATATTCAAAATTCATTGAATACCCTTTCCAACAGTCCACCCTGTGCACGATCAGCCTTACGGTACAGACGAACGACCCGTTTTACTTCGAAAGGTCACTAGGGACTTCCGGGCCCCGATTGACCATAGTCATCTCTCTGAACTGAGCGAAGCTCTTTTAAACATCAAAGTACCTCACATAATCTTTCCAATGGTCTGCCACATGCGCAATTTTGACTTAAAGTTTGGACGAATGATCCATTACCGTTTGATGATCTCTTGTCCAAAGGACCGACGGGCTTTCGAGCCCCGTTTGACCCAAAGTCAACTCCCGGACCTAGGAACGGACCAAAGGACTCTTAAAGATATCTGAATTACCTTTCTAATGGTATATCCCGTGTGTAATTTGGATTTATGAATTTAGCTCTACGACAATTTTTCAGAAAAATCTACACGAAACTGTCGATTGGCAGGTCCATTTCCCTGCCAATCGACAATATGTCTAGGGTCACCTACCGAATGGCGGGACTAGGGGTATGCTGATCGGTAGTCCCCCCCCCCCCCCGCCCCACCCTATAAAAGGAGGGCATAATCTCACTCCCAATCACGCCTTAGATCCATCAATATCAGTGAGCTCAACGACATTATCTTACAATCAGCGAATTTTTCTTGTGTGAAATTCCTTTCCATCTTTCATTCCCAATATTTTCATACCCAATTTAAGAAAATATCCTTCCCTCTCATCCAACATTCATCCCAACACAAAGGAGATCATAAAGGATCAAGATCAAGCCTCAATTCTCCAAAGAATGTCCAAACACCCTTCTCTCTCTTTAAATTTCTTTATTTTCGCATTAGTTATATAAATTCTTAGATTTTTCTTTAGTTCATACACAAATATATCTCATCATTTATTACTTATATTGCACATACTCTATTTTCTATATAAAAAAAAGGAAAAGAGGGTTACACCTATAAATTCCAACGGGATCATTCACCACATTTTCTCAAAACTAAAAATACTTTTCCTACACATACACATTTAATAAACTCCCATTTTAATCTATGGGGTAAACCCCACCCTTATGTCACATGAGAACTATGTGGACTTTGATGCCTTTATAGGCTATGTAGGGGTTTCGGGTTAAAACCTGAGATTTGAATCCATTTTTCATATTTTCATCTTTTTCCATTTTATCCATATTTTATCCATAAATATCATACTTGTGATTCATATTTGCGTGTATTATCTAACACATATTATCGTTTCATCATAACGATCAATGTCTCGATAAACTCATACATCGTATTTTCTAGATATTATTTTGGGAACATTCCTATGGATGATATCACTCTATCTTTTCCATGATATGAGTCGGGTGATTCCGATCTCCACTTATATATACACGCACACACACTTCACGGAGAAATTAAGGAAAATAACAACATAAGCCCATGAGAGGCCTAAAGGGAGGGATGTGTGTCTAACACCTTCCCATTCCGTAACTTAGCCCCCGAACCTTTGAACTATTGGTTTCGTAAGAATCAATTTGTCTTTGATGCCACTCTCTCGAGGCGGCAACATGTTCTTTTGCCTGTTTTGTACAAAATAGGCTGGCGATGCCATCTCTTTATATTACCCCACATCGACGATGGTCGAGCAGTCCCTAAAGCGAAAGGGCACGAGACCTTCTCTCCTTCCTCGAGTCCGCGCGTGCGAGAGTCAAAGGACCCCAAGACAGGGAGGAAGGATCCCCCGAAAGGAAGGGATGGCCATAATCTTCGATTAACGTGAGCTACCCCAATTAACGAAAGCCAACGCACTTGCCGACACTCACCTTGTCCATCTTACCTGTGATGGCGTCGCCAACCTACTATACCGTTACTGTCTGCCTTATCATATCATGATCGTGTCCCAAAGCCTCCTTAGGTAGTAGCCCATATAATCAAAACATTCAACTTATAGTAACCATTACCTACACGAAGTCATCCGTGAGCTTATCTCCAAGTTCTACCCAAACTGATTTTACATGATGTCCACACCAGTCGTTATTGGCATTCTAAGTGTAGTAGGTACCACACAAGGATACATCTTCTAATCTATACCATCTTGGCAAGAAGCTCCAAGAAGTAGTCCCTACCTTTCTGGGCTATCCTAAATTATGCTCTCTATACACGCTAACACTTTAATCATACTTTGATATCCCCCTTGGGATGCCATTTTCAAGTCTCTAATATGACATCATCAATCTAAATCCTGAATGCATTTCCTAGGACTCCTCAAAATCAAGTGTTACACTGCCTATACAAGTCATTCCATGACACCCAGGCATCATGACCACTCACGACACAAGTTTCTCATTTCTTTAGAAAACTACATCACCCATTTATGCTAATTCGGATGACGACACCCGACATGTACAATATTAGACTCTTTTAAACCTTGACCAACAACCTGAAATCATTACCTAATATTTAATACAATCATCACTAGGACACTAGCAATTATTAATATTGGACTTAACTTCCTCCCCGAGGACACCAAACATACTCCACATAAAAGTCCTCAAGACCCGACATTATTTCATCACCAATGACATTCTCATCGTAGGTACGCCTTACAAACTTCTCAATACCCACATCCTGATTACTAAGTGCTTGCAAAGACACTAGTCTGTAAGCCTCTACATATGGTGCACCTTAACCATTGAATACCTTAAGACGTCATAAAAAAATAATTTCTATTCCCAGTGACTCCACGCACAATTAGTCGTACGAATACTTTAAGACACCCTTAAACCACACTAACATTGGAATTGCCTCATATTTAGACATTATTTAAGCCGCTAAAATTGCACTGGCACTTAGATGACAATCTTATATTCCTTACAAACGTTTGTGTCCGTAAGCCACGTACCAAATCACAGACTGACACTAATAAGGATTTCGGTAGGATATGGGACGTCGCATTCAACCTAGAAGCCTCCAGGTCTACATCACTGACATCACTAGGGACTCTATTCTTAAAAATTGCATCATATATCCTGAAACCCTGACATGGGAGACTATTTATATTTCACTCCTAAGTCTCCCCAACCATCATTGTTGCATACGTTACACATTTACCGTGATTGGCCCATAACTCTCATTATACCCTTCGAGGTACAACTTTCAATCAACATCCACCAAGGCACTTACTTACAGCAATAGTATCTTATCGACCCAAAATGAGTACACATCCTGAGTGTTGACCAACACGATTCCCCACGTCTACCAAGTCATCAATCATCTGACTACGAGATACTACCCCAAGAATCGAATTCATCTAATTACATCATCATCATTGACTATCCGAGAGAACCGCTCCCTAAAACTTAATATTATCTCATCACAAATCAATATTGCTTAAGCTTGATGGTCTAGTCACCTAATTTCCATGATTGACCTCACACAATCCATATTTCTAATTCATGGATATCATAAGCCCTGTCAACATCCCGACAGACCTCTCATATCATCAAGGATTGACGCACAAGCACCTCAGACTAAAAATCGTAGTGTCGGCTTGCACAAACACTTGCAATCATGAACATGTTTGATTAGAAGTGAAGATATAGTCGTATAACACTTGGCAATAAATTACCCATCGTGTTAATCTCTTTTACACCGTTGAGAACATGAACTGAAACCGTCACCAATCTAGCATGACCGACCCAAAACCAACATCGACATCGAAAGATCCACTACCTCCTCACCACTTCACTTTTGAACGAAACCTTGAACCTAGAGCTCTGATACCATTTGTAACACCCCGATCCAGATTTATGGGTTACTCGTGGTCAACTCGGTCCGACCCGAGCATAGGTGTGAAGTGAAATGAAACAACCTATATAATGTTGCTAGTCCAATTATTTAGTTAACATTTCACTTGTTTAGCATGCGATTTCCATTTTAAATCAAACTATATGAGGGATCCGTGAGAAGCATCCCCAAAATTCGAGCATGAAAATATACTAAAGTAATATACAAGATACTGACATGTACAACACTCTTAAAATACGAAATTGCACCCAACCTACCATAATAAGGACAAGGGAATGAGCCGAATGCCTAGTGGGAAATATACAATAATGTAGTATAGATCGAAGGGAAAAAAAAACTCTGGCACGTTATATCTACGTGCACGTCCAACTACCTTATATATATATATATATATGCATGAAACCCTTTTTATTCAAAAAAATGTTACTTTCCCTGATTAATTCACCTTAATCTTGTAAAAAAATCCCTTTTTACTTAACTTGATGTTTATTTCTTGATTTAACACACCCGGTTAAAAATCTTAAACAACACCCCTTGTTTAAGGTAAACTATTTCTTTTACCAAAATTCCTTATTACACATGCTAAACTTATCTAGTATTTTATTTGAAAATCACCTTTCAACATACGCAATCACCGTGTTAGAAAATACTTGCTTTTCTTTGAAAACCTTTTATAAACATACCATTGTGTTAATTATGATTTAAACCTTTTTAGGTTACTTAACTGCCCATTTTATCCCTTCACTTTACCATTCCTTTATCTTATGGACATTAATCAATTTTCACATTCACTACACCAAAAACAGGAAACTGGCACGGTTTAAAATCGTGCCAGATTTTCCAAACTTGCACGCTTTTGGCACGCTTTTAAACTGTGCCAGTTTTTTAATCTGGTACGCTTTTGGCACGCATTTAAACCGTGCCAGATGTTAAATCTGTCACGCTTTTAAACCGTGCCAGATGTTAAATCTGTCACGCTTTTGGCACACGCCAAAACCGTGCCAAATTATCTATTTTCTGGCACGCTTTTGGCACGATTATAAAGCGTGCCCGATTGTTTTATAAGCGTTCTCATTTTTTATGCATTGGCACGGTTTTGGCACGGTTTAAAACCGTGCCAGATTTTTCAGTTGATTAAAAAAAATAATAATAAGAACCAAATCTGGAAAATCTGCAAATTCCAAATTCAGGAGGAAAAATATTTATTATTTGCAAAAACAAAATCAAGAAAATTCACAAATTATGAATATCGCAGGTTGTTGTTAAACTAATGTGCATACAAACTTCAAAAAATTACAAGAGATAATACCAATATAAAGCAACACATGACCATAAAAGTCGACAATAACTTCAAAAAATTACAAGAGTTAATAGTTCCCATATCAAAAAAAAAATGAGCAGAGTTTCCTCTATTTTTTTAGCATTCCAAAACCTGCTAACATAAAATCTGCCAATATAAAGGCCCGCACGGCCATAAAAGTCAACAATAAAACTACTATAGTCAGCACGACCATAAAAATAAACCATAAAACTACTGAAGCCTGCTCGGCCATAACAAGAAAAATAGAATCCTGAATATTAACGACACTAAATACACAATCCCCCTGTTGTAAAGCATTGATTCGTGCGTTCCAAGTGGATAAAAGCTAACGATTGAATGTCATCCTACAAAAAAAATAAGACACAAAAAAGATACAATATTAGTCACCAAGTCATTTTTTAAAAAATCATATTCAAGCAAAAAAATTGCATATAGAAGAAGAAAAATTGCATATACGACTACACGGGACTACGTGTGATTTTTGCAAATTATTGGTATACTCTCAAACCGGGAGCCCCAGGACCTAGTGATTGCGGTCAGTTCCTACAAGTTACATTGGTCCCGTGCGAGGTGCTCGTGCCTCCTACGGGGATGTTTGAGGGCTGGTTTGGGTTTTCACCCTTTAACGATCTGTTTTCAACTCTAAGTGTTATTTTTGCAAATTATCGTCATACTCTCAAACCGGGAGCCCCGGGACGATGCGGTCAGTTCCTACAAGTTACATTGGTCCCGTGCGAGGTGTTTGTACCTCCTACGGGGTCGTTTGGGGGCTGGTTTAGGTTTTCACCCTTTAACGGGCTGATTTTAAGAAAGTGTGATTTTTGCAAATTATCGTCATACTCTCAAACCGAGAGACCCGGGACTACGCGGTCAGTTCCTACAAGTTACATTGGTCCCGTGCGAGGTGTTCGTACCTCCTACGGGGTCGTTTGGGGGCTTGTTCGGGTTTTCACCCTTTAACGGCCTGTTTTCAAGTCTAAGTGTGATTTTTGCAAATTATTGTCATACTCTCAAACCGGGAGACTCGGGACTACGCGGTCAGTTCTTACAAGTTACATAGGTCCCGTGCGAGGTGTTCGTGCCTCCTACGGGGACGTTTGAGGGCTGGTTTGGTTTTTCACCCTTTAACGGCCTGTTTTCAAGTCTAAGTGTGATTTTTGCAAATTATCGTCATACTCTCAAACCGGGAGGCCCGGGACTACGCGGTCAGTTCCTACAAGTTACAATGGTCCCGTGCGAGGTGTTCGTACCTCCTACGGGGTTGTTTGGGGGCTGGTTTGGGTTTTCACCCATTAACGGCCTGTTTTCAAGTCTAAGTGTGATTTTGGCAAATTATTGTCATACTCTCTAACCGGGAGTCCCGGGACGACGCAGTTATTTCCTACAAGTTACATTGGTCCCGTGCGAGGTGTTCGTGCCTCCTACGGGGTCGTTTGGATATTGTTTTGGGTTTTCACCCTTTAACGGCCTGTTTTCAAGTCTAAGTCTGATTGTTGCAAATTATCGTCATACTCTCTAACCGGGAGACCCGGGACTACGCGGTCAGTTCCTACAAGTTACAATGGTCTCGTGCGAGGTGTTCGTGCCTCTTACGGGGTCGTTTGAGCACTGGTTTGGATTTTCACCCTTTAACGGCCTGTTTTCAAGTCTAAGTGTTATTTTTACAAATTATCGTCTTACTCTAAAACCGGAAGACCCGGGACTACGCGGTCAGTTCCTACAAGTTACATTGGTCCCGTGCGAGGAGTCCGTACCTCCTATGGGATCGTTTGGGGGCTGGTTTGGGTTTTCACCCATTAACGGCCTGTTTTCAAGTCTAAGTGTGATTTTTGCAAATTATCGTCATACTCTCTAACCGAGAGACCCGAGACTACACGGTCAGTTCCTATAAGTTAAATTGGTCCCGTTCGAGGTGTTCGTACCTCTTACGGGGTCGTTTGAGGGCTGGTTTAGGTTTTCACCCTTTAACGACCTGTTTTCAAGTCTAAGTGTTATGTTTACAAATTATCGTCATACTCTCAAACCGGAAGACCCGGGACTATGCGGTCAGTTCCTACAAGTTACATTGGTCCCGTGCGAGGTGTTCGTGCCTCCTACGGGATCGTTTGGGGGCTGATTTGGGTTTTCACCCTTTAACGGTCTGTTTTCAAGTCTAAGTGTGATTTTTACAAATTATCGTCATACTCTCATACCGGGAGACCCGGGACGACGCGATCAGTTCCTACAAGTTACATTGGTCCCGTGCGAGGTGTTCGTGCCTCCTACGGGGTCATTTTGGGGCTTGTTCGGGTTTTCACCCTTTAATAGCCAGTTTTCAAGTCTAAGTCTGATTTTTTCAAAATATCGTCATACTCTCAAACCGGGAGACCCGAGACTACGCGGTCAGTTCTTACAAGTTACATTGGTCCCGTGCGATGTGTTCGTGCCTCCTACGGGGTCGTTTGGGGGCTGGTTTGGGTTTTCACCCATTAACGGCCTGTTTTCAAGTCTAAGTGTGATTTTGGCAAATTATCGTCATACTCTCTAACCGGGAGACCTGGGACGACGCTGTTATTTCCTACAAGTTACATTGGTCCCGTGCGAGGTGTTCGTGCTTCCTACGGGGTCGTTTGGGTGTTGGTTTGGGTTTTCACCCATTAACGGCCTATTTTCAAGTCTAAGTGTGATTTTTGCAAATTATCGTCATACTCTCTAACCGGGAGACCCGGGACTACACGGTCAGTTCCTATAAGTTACATTGGTCCCGTGCGAGGTGTTCGTACCTCCTACGGGGTCGTTTGAGGGTTGGTTTGGGTTTTCACCCTTTAACGGCCTGTTTTCAAGTCTAAGTGTTATGTTTACAAATTATCGTCATACTCTCAAACCCGAAGACTCGAAACTACGCGGTCAGTTCCTACAAGTTACATTGGTCCCGTGCGAGGTGTTCGTGCCTCCTACGAGGTCGTTTGGGGGCTGTGTTGGGTTTTCACCCTTTAACGGCCTGTTTTCAAGTCTAAGTGTGATTTTTAAAAATTATCGTCATACTCTCAAACTGGGAGACCCGGGACGACGCGATCAGTTCCTACAAGTTACATTTGTCCCGTGCGAGGTGTCCGTGCCTCCTACAGGGACGTTTGGGGCTGGTTTGGGTTTACACCCTTTAAGGGCCTATTTTCAAGTCTAAGTGTGATTTTTGCAAATTATCGTCATACTCTCTAACCGGGAGACCCGGGATTACGCGGTCAGTTCCTGCAAGTTACAATGGTCCCGTGCGAGGCGTTTGTGCCTCCCACGGGGTCGTTTGGTTGCTGGTTTGCATTTTCACCCTTTAAAGGCCCGTTTCCAAGTCTAAGTGTGATTTTTGCAAATTATCGTTATACTTTCAAACCGAGAGACCCGGGACTACGCGGTCAGTTCCTACAAGTTACATTGGTCCCGTGCGAGGTGTCCGTGCCTCCTACGGGGACGTTTGAGGGCTGGTTTGGGTTTTCACCCTTTAACGGCCCGTTTTCAACTCTAAGTGTTATTTTTGTAAATTATCGTCATACTCTCAAACCGGAAGACCCGGGACTACGAGGTCAGTTCCTACAAGTTACATTGGTCCCGTGCGAGGTGTTTGTACCTCCTACGGGTTCGTTTGGGGGCTGGTTCGGGTTTTCACCCATTAACGGCCTGTTTTCAAGTCTAAGTGTGATTTTCGACAATTATCATCATACTCTAAAACCGGGAGACCGGGGACGACGCGATCAGTTCCTACAAGTTACATTGGTCCCATGCGAGGTATTTGTGCCTCCTACGGGGTCGTTTGGGTGCTGGTTTGGGTTTTCACCCTTTAACGGCCTGTTTTCAAGTCTAAGTCTGATTTTTGCAAATTTTCATCATACTCTCTAATCGGGAGACCCGGGACTACGCGGTCAGTTCCTACAAGTTACAATGGTCCCGTGCGAGGTGTTCGTGCCTCCTACGGGGTTGTTTGAGGGCTGGTTTGGGTTTTCACCCTTTAACGGCCTGTTTTCAAGTCTAAGTGTTATGTTTACAAATTATGTTCATACTCTCAAACCGGAAGACCCGGTACTACGCGGTCAGTTCCTACAAGTTACATTGGTCCCGTGCGAGGTGTTCGTGCCTCCTATGGGGTCGTTTGGGGGCTGGTTTGGGTTTTCACCCTTTAACGGCCTTTTTTCAAGTCTAAGTGTGATTTTTGCAAATTATCGTCATACTCTCAAACCGGGAGACCCGGGATGATGCGATCAGTTCCTACAAGTTACAATGGTCCCGTGCGAGGTGTTCGTGCCTCCTACGGGGACGTTTGGGGGATGGTTTGGGTTTACACCCTTTAAGGACCTGTTTTCAAGTCTAAGTGTGGTTTTTGCAAATTATCGTCATACTCTCTAACCGGGAGACTCGGGATTACGCGGTCAGTTCCTACAAGTTACAATTGTCCCGTGCGAGGCGTTCGTGCCTCCCACGGGGATGTTTCGAGCCGAGTTTGCGTTTTCACCCTTTAACGGCCCGTTTCCAGGTCTAAGTGTGATTTTTGCAAATTATCATCATACTCTCAAATCGAGAGACCCGGGACTACGCGGTCAGTTCCTACAAGTTACATTGGTCCCGTGCGAGGTGTTCGTGCCTCCTACGGGGACGTTTGAGGGTTGGTTTGGGTTTTCACCCTTTAACGGCCCGTTTTCAACTCTAAGTGTTATTTGTACAAATTATCGTCATACTCTCAAACCGGTAGACCCGGGACTACGAGGTCAGTTCCTACAAGTTACATTGGTCCCGTGTGAGTTGTTCGTGCCTCCTACGAGATCGTTTGGGGGCTGGTTCGGGATTTCACCCATTAACGGCCTGTTTTCAAGTCTAAGTGTGATTTTCGCAAATTATCGTCATACTCTCAAACCGGAAGACCCGAGACTACGAGGTCAGTTCCTACAAGTTACATTGGTCCCGTACGAGGTGTTCGTGCCTCCTACGGGGTCGTTTGGGGGCTGGGGGTTTTCACCCATTAACGGCCTGTTTTCAAGTCTAAGTGTGATTTTCGTAAATTATCGTCATACTCTAAAATCGGGAGACCCGGGACGACGCGATCAGTTCCTACAAGTTACATTGGTCCCATGCGAGTTGTTCGTGCCTCCTACGGGGTCGTTTGGGTGCTGGTTTGGGTTTTCACCCTTTATCGGAATGTTTTCAAGTATAAGTCTGATTTTTACAAATTATCATCATACTCTCTAACCAGGAGACCCGGGACTACGCGGTCAGTTCCTACAAGGTACATTGGTCCCGTGCGAGGTGTTCGTGCCTCCTACGGGGTCGTTTGGGGGCTGTGTTGGGTTTTCACCCTTTAACGGCCTGTTTTCAAGTCTAAGTGTGATTTTTAAAAATTATCGTCATACTCTCAAACCGGGAGACCCAGGACGACGCGATCAGTTCCTACAAGTTACATTTGTCCCGTGCGAGGTGTCCGTGCCTCCTACAGGGACGTTTGGGGCTGGTTTGGGTTTACACCCTTTAAGGGCCTATTTTCAAGTCTAAGTGTGATTTTTGCAAATTATCGTCATACTCTCTAACCGGGAGACCCGGGATTACGCGGTCAGTTCCTGCAAGTTACAATGGTCCCGTGCGAGGCGTTTGTGCCTCCCACGGGGTCGTTTGGTTGCTGGTTTGCATTTTCACCCTTTAACGGCCCGTTTCCAAGTCTAAGTGTGATTTTTGCAAATTATCGTCATACTTTCAAACCGAGAGACCCGGGACTACGCGGTCAGTTCCTACAAGTTACATTGGTCCCGTGCGAGGTGTTCGTGCCTCCTACGGGGACGTTTGAGGGCTGGTTTGGGTTTTCACCCTTTAACGGCCCGTTTTCAACTCTAAGTGTTATTTTTGTAAATTATCGTCATACTCTCAAACCGGAAGACCCGGGACTACGAGGTCAGTTCCTACAAGTTACATTGTTCCCGTGCGAGGTGTTTGTACCTCCTACGGGTTCGTTTGGGGGCTGGTTCGGGTTTTCACCCATTAACGGCCTGTTTTCAAGTCTAAGTGTGATTTTCGACAATTATCGTCATACTCTAAAATCGGGAGACCGAGGACGACGCGATCAGTTCCTACAAGTTACATTGGTCCCATGCGAGGTATTCGTGCCTCCTACGGGGTCGTTTGGGTGCTGGTTTGGGTTTTCACCCTTTAACGGCCTGTTTTCAAGTCTAAGTCTGATTTTTGCAAATTTTCATCATACTCTCTAACCGGGAGACCCGGGACTACGCGGTCAGTTCCTACAAGTTACAATGGTCCCGTGCGAGGTGTTCGTGCCTCCTACGGGGTTGTTTGAGGGCTGGTTTGGGTTTTCACCCTTTAACGGCCTGTTTTCAAGTCTAAGTGTTATGTTTACAAATTATGTTCATACTCTCAAACCGGAAGACCCGGTACTACGCGGTCAGTTCCTACAAGTTACATTGGTCCCGTGCGAGGTGTTCGTGCCTCCTACGGGGTCGTTTGGGGGCTGGTTTGGGTTTTCACCCTTTAAGGGCCTTTTTTCAAGTCTAAGTGTGATTTTTGCAAATTATCGTCATACTCTCAAACCGGGAGACCCGGGATGACGCGATCAGTTCCTACAAGTTACAATGGTCCCGTGCGAGGTGTTCGTGCCTCCTACGGGGACGTTTGGGGGCTGGTTTGGGTTTACACCCTTTAAGGACCTGTTTTCAAGTCTAAGTGTGGTTTTTGCAAATTATCGTCATACTCTCTAACCGGGAGACTCGGGATTACGCGGTCAGTTCCTACAAGTTACAATTGTCCCGTGCGAGGCGTTCGTGCCTCCCACGGGGATGTTTCGAGCCGAGTTTGCGTTTTCACCCTTTAACGGTCCGTTTCCAGGTCTAAGTGTGATTTTTGCAAATTATCATCATACTCTCAAATCGAGAGACCCGGGACTACGCGGTCAGTTCCTACAAGTTACATTGGTCCCGTGCAAGGTGTTCGTGCCTCCTACGGGGACGTTTGAGGGTTGGTTTGGGTTTTCACCCTTTAACGGCCCGTTTTCAACTCTAAGTGTTATTTGTACAAATTATCGTCATACTCTCAAACCGGTAGACCCGGGACTACGAGGTCAGTTCCTACAAGTTACATTGGTCCCGTGTGAGTTGTTCGTGCCTCCTACGGGATCGTTTGGGGGCTGGTTCGGGATTTCACCCATTAACGGCCTGTTTTCAAGTCTAAGTGTGATTTTCGCAAATTATCGTCATACTCTCAAACCGGAAGACCCGAGACTACGAGGTCAGTTCCTACAAGTTACATTGGTCCCGTGCGAGGTGTTCGTGCCTCCTACGGGGTCGTTTGGGGGCTGGGGGTTTTCACCCATTAACGGCCCGTTTTCAAGTCTAAGTGTGATTTTTGTAAATTATCGTCATACTCTAAAACCGGGAGACCCGGGACGACGCTATCAGTTCCTACAAGTTACATTGGTCCCATGCGAGTTGTTCGTGCCTCCTACGGGGTCGTTTGGGTGCTGGTTTGGGTTTTCACCCTTTATCGGAATGTTTTCAAGTATAAGTCTGATTTTTACAAATTATCATCATACTCTCTAACCAGGAGACCCGGGACTACGCGGTCAGTTCCTACAAGTTACAATGGTCCCGTGCGAGGTGTTCGTGCCTCCTACGGGGTCGTTTGAGGGCTGGTTTTGGTTTTCACCCTTTAACGACCTGTTTTCAAGTCTAAGTGTTATGTTTACAAATTATCATCATACTCTCAAACCGAAAGACCCGGGACTACGCGGTCAGTTCCTACAAGTTACATTGGTCCCGTGCGAGGTGTTCGTGCCTCCTACGGGGACGTTTGGGGGCTGGTTTGGGTTTACACCCTTTAAGGGCCTGTTCTCAAGTCTAAGTGTGATTTTTGCAAATTATCGCCATACTCTCTAACCGGGTGACGCGGGATTATGCGGTCAGTTCGTACAAGTTACAATGGTCCCGTGCGAGGCGTTCGTACCTCCCACGGGGATGTTTCGGGCCTGGTTTGCGTTTTCACCCTTTAACGGCCCGTTTCCAAGTCTAAGTGTAATTTTTTCAAATTATCGTCATACTCTCAAACTGAGAGACCCGGGACGACGCGGTCAGTTCATACAAGTTACATTGGTCCCGTGCGAGGTGTTCGTGCCTCCTACGGAGACGTTTTAGGGCTGGTTTGGGTTTTCACCCTTTAACGGCCCATTTTCAACTCTAAGTGTTATTTTTGCAAATTATCCTCATACTCTCAAACCGGAAGACCCGGGACTACGAGGTCAGTTCCTACAAGTTACATTGGTCCCGTGCGAGGTGTTCGTGCCTCTTACGGGGTCGTTTGGGGGCTGGTTCGGGTTTTCACCCATTAACGGCCTGTTTTCAAGTCTAAGTGTGATTTTTGCAAATTATTGTCATACTCTAAAACCGAGAGACCCAGGACGACGCGATCAGTTCCTACAAGTTACATTGGTCCCATGCGAGGTGTTCGTGCCTCCTACGGGGTCATTTGGGTGTTGGTTTGGGTTTTTACCCTTTAACGGCCTGTTTTCAAGTCTAAGTGTGATTTTTTCAAATTAACATCATACTCTCAAACCGGGAGACCCAAGACGACGCGATCAGTTCCTACAAGTTACAATGGTCCCGTGCGAGGTGTTCGTTCCTCCTACGGGGACGTTTGGGGGCTGGTTTGGGTTTACACCCTTTAAGGGCCTGTTTTCAAGTCTAAGTGTGATTTTTACAAATTATCGTCATACTCTCTAACTGGGAGACCCGGGATTACGCGGTTTGTTCTTACATGTTACAATGGTCCCGTGCGAGGCGTTCGTACCTCCCACGGGGATGTTTCTGGCCTGGTTTGCATTTTCACCCTTTAACGGCCCGTTTCCAAGTCTAAGTGTGATTTTTGCAAATTATCCACATACTCTCAAACCGAGAGACCCGGGACTACGCAATCAGTTCCTAGATGTTACATTGGTCCCGTGCGAGGTGTTCGTGCCTCCTACGGGGTCGTTTGGGGGCTGGTATGGGTTTTCACCCTTTAACGGCCTGTTTTCAAGTCTAAGTGTGATTTTTTCAAATTATCGTCATACTCTCAAACCGGGAGACCCGAGACAACGCGATCAGTTCCTACAAGTTACAATGGTCTCGTGCGAGGTGTTCGTGCCTCCTACGGGGACGTTTGGGGGTTGGTTTGGGTTTACACCCATTAAGGGCCTGTTTTCAAGTCAAAGTGTGATTTTTGCAAATTATCGTCATACTCTCTAACTGGGAGACCTGGGATTACGCGGTCAGTTCCTACATGTTACAATGGTCCCGTGCAATGCGTTCTGGCCTTCCACTGGGATGTTTCGGGCCTCGTTTGCGATTTCACCCTTTAACGGCCCGTTTCCAAGTCTAAGTGTGATTTTTGCAAATTATCATCATACTCTCAAACCGAGAGACCCGGGACTACGCGGTCAGTTCATAAAGTTACATTGGTCCCGTGCGAGGTGTTCGTGCCTCCTACGGGGACGTTTGAGGGCTGGTTTGGGTTTTCACCCTTTAACGGCCCGTTTCCAACTCAAAGTGTTATTTTTGCAAATTATCGCCATACTCTCAAACCGGAAGACCCGGGACTACGAGGTCAGTTCCTACAAGTTACATTGGTCCCGTGCGAGGTGTTCATGCCTCCTACGGGATCGTTTGGGGGCTGGTTCGGGTTTTCACCCATTAACGGCCTGTTTTCAAGTCTAAGTGTGATTTTCGACAATTATCGTCATACTCTAAAACCGGGAGACCGGGGACGACGCGATCAGTTCCTACAAGTTACATTGGTCCCATGCGAGGTATTTGTGCCTCCTACGGGGTCATTTGGGTGCTGGTTTGGGTTTTCACCCTTTAACGGCCTGTTTTCAAGTCTAAGTCTGATTTTTGCAAATTATTATCATACTCTCGAACCGGGAGACCCGGGACTACGCGGTCAGTTTCTACAAGTTACAATGGTCCCGTGCGAGGTGTTCGTGCCTCCTACGGGGTTGTTTGAGGGCTGGTTTGGGTTTTCACCCTTTAACGGCCTGTTTTTAAGTCTAAGTGTTGTGTTTACAAATTATCGTCATACCCTCAAACCGGAAGACCCGGTACTACGCGGTCAGTTCCTACAAATTACATTGGTCCCGTGCGAGGTGTTCGTGCCTCCTACGGGGTCGTTTGGGGGCTGGTTTGGGTTTTCACCCTTTAACGGCTTTTTTCAAGTCTAAGTGTGATTTTTGCAAATTATCGTCATACTCTCAAATCGACAGACCCGAGATGACGCGATCAGTTCCTACAAGTTACAATGGTCCCGTGCGAGGTGTCCGTGCCTCCTACGGGGACGTTTGGGGGCTGGTTTGGGTTTACACCCTTTAAGGACCTGTTTTCAAGTCTAAGTGTGATTTTTGCAAATTATCGTCATATTCTCTAACCGGGAGACTCGGGATTACGCGGTCAGTTCCTACAAGTTACAATGGTCCCGTGCGAGGCGTTCGTGCCTCCCACGGGGATGTTTCGAGCCTGGTTTGCGTTTTCACCCTTTAACGGCCTGTTTCCAAGTCTAAGTGTGATTTTTGCAAATTATCATCATACTCTCAAACCGAGAGACCCGGGACTACGCGGTCAGTTCCTACAAGTTACATTGGTCCCGTACGAGGTGTTCGAGCCTCCTACGGGGACGTTTGAGCGCTGGTTTGGGTTTTCACCCTTTAACGGCCCATTTTCAACTCTAAGTGTTATTTGTACAAATTATCGTCATACTCTCAAACCGACAGACCCGGGACTACGAGGTCAGTTCCTACAAGTTACATTGGTCCCGTGTGAGTTGTTCGTGCCTCCTACGGGGTCGTTTGGGGGCTGGTTCGGGATTTCACCCATTAACGGCCTGTTTTCAAGTCTAAGTGTGATTTTCGCAAATTATCGTCATACTCTCAAACCAGAAGACCCGAGACTACGAGGTCAGTTCCTACAAGTTACATTGGTCCCGTGCGAGGTGTTCGTGCCTCCTACGGGGTCGTTTGGGGGCTGGGGGTTTTCACCCATTAACGGCCTGTTTTCAAGTCTAAGTGTGATTTTCGCAAATTATCGTCATACTCTAAAACCGGGAGACCCGGGACGACGCGATCAGTTCCTACAAGTTACATTGGTCCCATGCGAGTTGTTCGTGCCTCCTACAGGGTCGTTTGGGTGCTGGTTTGGGTTTTCAGCCTTTATCGGACTGTTTTCAAGTCTAAGTCTGATTTTTGCAAATTATAGTCATACTCTCTATCCAGGAGACCCAGGACTACACGGTCAGTTCCTACAAGTTACAATGGTCCCGTGCGAGGTGTTCGTGCCTCCTACGGGGTCGTTTGAGGGCTGGTTTGGGTTTTCACCCTTTAACGGCCTGTTTTCAAGTCTAAGTGTTATGTTTACAAATTATCGTCATACTCTCAAACCGAAAGACCCGGGACTAGGCGGTCAGTTCCTACAAGTTACATTGGTCCCGTGTGAGGTGTCCGTGCCTCCTACGGGGACGTTTGGAGGCTGGTTTGGGTTTACACCCTTTAAGGGCCTGTTTTCAAGTCTAAGTGTGATTTTTGCAAATTATCGCCATACTCTCTAACCGGGAGACCCGGTATTACGCGGTCAGTTCGTACAAGTTACAATGGTCCCGTGCGAGGCGTTCGTGCCTCCCACGGGGATGTTTCGGGCCTGGTTTGCGTTTTCACCCTTTAACGGCCCGTTTCCAAGTCTAAGTGTGATTTTTGAAAATTATCCTCATACTCTCAAACCGAGAGACTCGGGACTACGCGATCAGTTCCTAGATGTTACATTGGTCCCGTGCGAGGTGTTCGTGCCTCCTACGGGGTCGTTTGGGGGCTGGTATGGGTTTTCACCCTTTAACGACCATTTTTCAAGTCTAAGTGTGATTTTTTCAAATTATCGTCATACTCTCAAACCGGGAGACTCGGGACAACGCGATCAGTTCCTACAAGTTACAATGGTCCCGTGTGAGGTGTTCGTGCCTCCTACTGGGTCGTTTGGGTGCTGGTTTGGGTTTTCACCCTTTAACGGCCTGTTTTCAAGTCTAAGTCTGATTTTTGCAAATTATCGTCATACTCTCTAACCGGGAGACCCGGGACTACGCGGTCAGTTCCTACAAATTACAATGGTCCCGTGCGAGGTGTTCGTGCCTCCTACGGGGTTGTTTGAGGGATGGTTTGGGTTTTCACCCTTTAACGGCCTGTTTTCAAGTCTAAGTGTTATGTTTACAAATTATCGTCATACTCTCAAATCGGAAGACCCGGGACTACGCGGTCAGTTCCTACAAGTTACATTGGTCCCGTGCGAGGTGTTCGTGCCTCCTACGGGGACGTTTGAGGGCTGGTTTGGGTTTTCACCCTTTAACGACCCGTTTTCAACTCTAAGTGTTATTTTTGCAAATTATCGTCATACTCTCAAACCAGAAGACCCGGGACTACGAGGTCAGTTCCTACAAGTTACATTGGTCCCGTGCGAGGTGTTCATGCCTCCTACGGGATCGTTTGGGGGCTGGTTCGGGTTTTCACCCATTAACGGCCTGTTTTCAAGTCTAAGTGTGATTTTCGCAAATTATCATCATACTCTTACACCGGGAGACCCGGGACGACGCAATCAGTTCCTACAAGTTACATTGGTCTCGTGCGAGGTGTTCGTGCCTCCTACGGCGTCGTTTGGGTGCTGGTTTGGGTTTTCACCCTTTAACGGCCTGTTTTCAAGTCTAAGTCTGATTTTTGCAAATTATCGTCATACTCTCTAACCGGGAGACCCGGGACTACGCGGTCAGTTCCTACAAATTATAATGGTCCCGTGCGTGGTGTTCGTGCCTCCTACGGGGTTGTTTGAGTGATGGTTTGGGTTTTCACCCTTTAACGGCCTGTTTTCAAGTCTAAGTGTTATGTTTACAAATTATCATCATACTCCCAAATCGGAAGACCCGGGACTACGCGATCAGTTCCTACAAGTTACATTGGTCCCGTGCGAGGTGTTCGTGCCTCCTACGGGGTTGTTTGGGGGCTGGTTTGGGTTTTAACCCTTTAACGGCCTGTTTTCAAGTCTAAGTGTGATTTTTACAAATTATTGTCATACTCTCAAATTGGGAGACCCGGGACGACGCGATCAGTTCCTACAAGTTACAATGGTCCCGTTTGAGGTGTTCGTGCCTCCTACGGGGACGTTTGGGGGCTGGTTTGGGTTTACACCCTTTAAGGGCCTGTTTTCAAGTCTAAGTGTGATTTTTGCAAATTATCATCATACTCTCTAATCGGGAGACCCCGAATTACGCGGTCAGTTCCTACAAGTTACAATGGTCACGTACGAGGCGTTCGTGCCTCCCACGGGGATGTTTCGGGCCTGGTTTGCGTTTTCACCCTTTAACGGCCCGTTTCCAAGTCTAAGTGTGATTTTTGCAAATTATCGTCATACTCTCAAACCGGGAGACTCGGGACTACGAGGTCAGTTCCTACAAGTTACATTGGTCCCGTGCGAGGTGTTCGTGCCTCCTACGGGGTCGTTTGAGGGCTGGTTTGGGTTTTCACCCTTTAACGGCCTGTTTTCAAGTATAAGTCTGATTTTTGCAAATTATCGTCATACTCTCTAACCGGCAGACCCGGGACTACGCGGTTAGTTCCTACAAGTTACAATGGTCCCGTGCGAGGTGTTCGTGCCTCCTACGGGGTCGTTTGAGGGCTGGTTTGGGTTTTCACCCATTAACGGCCTGTTTTTAAGTCTAAGTGTTAGGTTTACAAATTATCGTCATACTCTCAAACCGGAAGACCCGGGACTACGAGGTCAGTTCCTACGAGTTACATTGGTCCCGTGCGAGGTGTTCGTGCCTCCTACGGGGTCGTTTGGGGGATGGTTTGGGTTTACACCCTTTAAGGTCCTGTTTTCAGGTCTAAGTTTGATTTTTGCAAATTATCGTCATACTCTCTAACCGGGAGACCCGGGATTACGCGGTCAGTCCCTACAAGTTACAATGGTCCCGTGCGAGGTGTTCGTGCCTCCTACGGGGATGTTTCGGGCCTGGTTTGCGTTTTCACCCTTTAACGGCCTGTTTTCAAGTCTAAGTGTGATTTTTGCAAATTATTGTCATACTCTCTAACCGGGAGACCCGGGACTACGCGGTCAGTTCATACAAGTAACATTGGTCCCGTGCGAGGTGTTCGTGCCTCCTACTAGGACGTTTGAGGGCTGGTTTGGGTTTTCACCCTTTAACGGCCTGTTTTCAACTCTAAGTGATATGTTTACAATTTATCGTCATACTCTCAAACCGGAAGACCCGGGACTACGCGGTCAGTCCCTACAAGTTACATTGGTCCCGTCCGAGGTGTTCGTGCCTCCTACGGGGTCGTTTGGGGGCTGGTTCGGGTTTTCACCCATTAACGGCCTGTTTTCAAGTCTAAGTGTGATTTTTGCAAATTATCATCATACTCTAAAATTGGGAGACCCGGGACGACGCGATCAGTTCCTACAAGTTACATTGGTCCCATGTGAGGCGTTCGTGCCTCCTACGGGGTCGTTTGGGAGCTGTTTGGGTTTTCACCCTTTAACTGCCCGTTTCCAAGTCTAAGTCTGATTTTTCTAAATTATCATCATACTCTCTATCCGAGAGACCCGGGACTACGCGGTCAGTTCCTACAAGTTACAATGGTCTCGTGCGAGGTGTTCGTGCCTCCTACGGGGTCGTTTGAGGGCTGGTTTGGGTTTTCACCCTTTAACGGCCGGTTTTAAAGTCTAAGTGTTATGTTTACAAATTATCGTCTTACTCTCAAACCGGAAGACCCGGGACTACGCGGTCAGTTCCTACAAGTTACATTGGTCCCGTGCGAGGTGTTCGTGCCTCCTACGGGGTCGTTTGGGGGTTGGTTTGGGTTTTCACCCATTAATGGCCTGTTTTCAAGTCTAAGTGTGATTTTTGGAAATTATCGTCATACTCTCAAACCGGGAGACCCGAGATGACGCGATCAGTTCCTACAAGTTACAATGGTCCCGTGCGAGGTGTTCGTGCCTCCTACGGGGACGTTTGGGGGCTCGTTTGGGTTTACACCCTTTAAGGGCCTGTTTTCAAGTCTAAGTGTGATTTTTGAAAATTATCGTCATACTCTCTAACCGGGAGACCCGGGACTACGCGATCAGTTCCTACATGTTACAATGGTCCCGTGCGAGGTGTTCGTGCCTCCCACGGGGATGTTTCGGGCCTGGTTTGGGTTTTCACCCTTTAACGGCCTATTTTCAAGTCTAAGTGTTATGTTTACAAATTATCGTCATACTCTCAAACCGAAAGACCCGGGACTACGCGGTCAGTTCCTACAAGTTACATTGGTCCCGTGCGAGGTGTTCGTGCCTCCTACGGGGACGTTTGAGGGTTGGTTTGGTTTTTCACCCTTTAACGGCCTGTTTTCAAGTCTAAGTGTGATTTTTGCAAATTATCGTCATACTCTCAAACCGGGAGGCCCGGGACTACGAGGTCAGTTCCTACAAGTTACATTGGTCCCGTGCGTGGTGTTCGTGCCTCCTACGGGGACGTTTGGGGGCTGGTTCGGGTTTACACCCATTAACGGCCTGTTTTCAAGTCTAAGTGTGATTTTTGCAAATTACCGTCATACTCTAAAACCGGGTGACCCAGGATTACGCGGTCAGTTCCTACATGTTACAATGGTCCCGTGCGAGGCGTCCGTGCCTCCCACGGGGATGTTTCGGGCCTGGTTTGCGTTTTCACCCTTTAACGGCCCGTTTCCAAGTCTAAGTGTGATTTTTGCAAATTATCATCATACTCTCAAACCGAGAGACCCGGGACTACGCGGTCAGTTCCTACAAGTTACATTGGTCCCGTGTGAGGTGTTCGTGCCTCCTACGGGGACGTTTGAGGGCTGGTTTGGGTTTTCACCCTTTAACGGCCCGTTTTCAACTCTAAGTGTTATTTTTGCAAATTATCATCATACTCTCAAACCGGAAGACCCGGGACTACGAGGTCAGTTCCTACAAGTTACATTGGTCCCGTGCGAGGTGTTCGTGCCTCCTACGGGGTCGTTTGGGGGCTGGTTCAGATTTTCACCCATTAACGGCCTGTTTTCAAGTCTAAGTGTGATTTTTGCAAATTATTGTCATACTCTCAAATCGGGAGACCCGGGATGACACGATCAGTTCCTACAAGTTACAATGGTCCCGTGCGAGGTGTTCGTGCCTCCTACGGGGACGTTTGGGGGCTGGTTTGGGTTTACCCTGTTTAAGGGCCTGTTTTCAAGTCTAAGTGTAATTTTTGCAAATTATGGTCATACTCTCTAACCGGGAGACCCGGGATTACGCGGTCAGTTCCTACATATTACAATGGTCCCGTGCGAGGTGTTCGTGCCTCCCACGGGGATGTTTCGGGCCTGGTTTGCGTTTTCATTCTTTAACGGCCCGTTTCCAAGTCTAAGTGTGATTTTTGCAAATTATCGTCATACTCTCAAACCGAGAGACCCAGTACTACGCGGTCAGTTCCTACAAGTTACATTGGTCCCGTGCGAGGTGTTCGTGCCTCCTACGGGGACGTTTGAGGGCTGGTTTGGGTTTTCACCCTTTAACGGCCCGTTTTTAACTCTAAGTGTTATTTTTGCAAATTATCATCATAATCTCAAACCGGAAGACCTGGGACTACGAGGTCAGTTCCTACAAGTTACATTGGTCTCGTGCGAGGTGTTCGTGCCTCCTACGGGGTCGTTTGGGGGCTGGTTCGGGTTTTCACCCATTAACGGCCGATTTTCAAGTCTAAGTGTGATTTTCGCAAATTATCGTCATACTCTAAAACTGGGAGACCTGGGACGACGCGATGAGTTCCTACAAGTTACATTGGTCCCATGCGAGGTGTTCGTGCCTCCTATGGGGTCGTTTGGGTGCTGGTTTGGGTTTTCACCCTTTAACGGCCTGTTTTCAAGTCTAAGTCTGATTTTTGCAAATTATCGTCATACTCTCTAACCGGGAGACCCGAGACTAAGCGGTCTGTTCCTACAAGTTACAATGGTCCCGTGCGAGGTGTTCGTGCCTCCTACGGGGTCGTTTGAGGGATGGTTTGGGTTTTCACCCTTTAACGGCCTGTTTTCAAGTCTAAGTATTAAGTTTACAAATTATCGTCATACTCTCAAACCGGAAGACCCGGGACTACACGGTCAGTTCCTACAAGCCACATTCGTCCCTTGTGAGGTATTCGTGCCTCCTACGCGATCAGTTCCTACAATTATGTTTTATCATCCAATGTCATCTTTGGAAAAATACTATTACTTGCTGATATATACCACTGACTTATTTTTTCTAATCAATCTTTACCCTGGGGTTGTTATCAGTAACAGGTAACATGTTAAATTCATTCAATATTTACTCATGAGGCTGGTAATACTTTCTTTTTCTTGCGTTTGAAATGTTCCAAATGAAATAAATAAGAAAACATACCATTTACACATTTACATCACTGTGCTTTCCCCATAAGTTGTCTACAGAATGCCCAAATAAACATGGCCTTATTGGAGTCCCTGATGCAGACAACAGAAAATGTGAGGTCTTTAATGCATAAACTCGCATAACCAAACATGGGGTGAGATGAAAAAACTCGCATAAATTAAACATGCCCCCTGTAAAAAAAAATGAATTTAAAATGAATAACCAATGTCAACATTATTTGAAAATTCAAAGAATACAACATTAACATATAAATTACTTTAAAAATGAATTTAAAGTACTACTAAAGGAAAATACTTTAAAAATGAATTACAACATTAACATACAAAGAATACAACAACTTATAAGGAATGAAAAGTTTGCATGTCAACTTACAAAAAAATTTCCCATCGCTTCCAGGTTCCAATTTTTGTAGCCCAATTTAGAACAATTATAACCACATGCACTCATCCCCTGCATAAGAAAGAAAGTGAAATCATATCAACAGTTTCATTGCAGCTTCTCGATGTTAATATCATATCAACAGCATTATGTCAAACCAAGAAAAGAAATTAGAGCTTCACAAAATGACCGTTTTCTTGTTGGCAGATCCAGTATCACGGTATGTCAAGCTCAAATTTCTTTCCAACAACATGGTGTTTGCTGACAGATCCAACTTGTAAGCACACAAATTTCCAATTGACTCCATATGTTGTTTTGGCTCAATTCCGGACAAAAACATTTATTCATAGGATAGTATTTAATTGTAATATTCTCAAGCCTATGAAGTGTTTGTTGAAGACGTAGCGGCAAAGAATATAAAGCTTCATCAAAATTCCGGTTTGCGTTCCTCGTTTCTACGTCATCAACTAATGGTTCCATGTTCCCAAGGTATAAATGCAATTATGTTTATATAAGAGCTTGGAACAAAGTTTGTTGGGTGTTAGGATTAAAATAAACTGCGTTTTGTTTTAAGAAAGAAATTATATAAAACTTTAAAAAATACGTTCATAAAGTTTTCTGGGCCAAAATCGAATTTTACAATCTTTCTGGTCGTTCGTTAGGTATGTCGTTCGAACGAGTTTTTTCGTTCGAACCAGATATCGTTCGAACGAACCTGCCAACGAGTTCCCACTGTCGTTAGAAATGTCGTTCGAACGAGATTGTCGTTCTAACGAGATTTCCAACGAGCTTCTAACGAGTCCATACTGGAGCGTCGTTAGAAGTATCGTTCGAACGAGATTTCGTTCGAACGAAATGTCGTTCGAACGAGCTGTCAGGAGGGAACAGTTTTTGGCAGTTTTTCACCCACTTCCCCACTTGGTTTTTAACCAACTTTTTCAGACTTAATAATGTGCGGGAATGACATTTTCAAAATTAACTTTTCCAACCTTTTTTATCTCTTAGAGAGAGTTTGAGAGAAAAATTTGTTTAGGAAAATGTTCATGTTTTGAGTGTTATTTTTTTAGAGAAAATATTTTCACACTCTAGTTTACACCCAATTGAGTTATTCCAAGTTCATATATACTTATCAATTGCGTGGAGTTTTGGCACCGGTTTATCTCTACCGAATTCAAGAAGAGAAGTTTTGGTTTGCTTCTACATCCATCAAAGAAGAAGATTTTTTGTTGTGATTCTACCCACTTGGAGAAAGGCTCCATGCTAGGGTGACGGTGACCATATAAAGTCCTATCGGTGGATTCCGAGACCGCGGTGGTGTTCCGAGGTTGTCCGCTAGGAAGAGGTGTCTACGAGAAGAAGCGTCGAGGCTTGAGAGGGATCGAGTTAGTCGTTGTAAGTCTATCTGTCTTGTAATTGTAATTCCGTATCTAGTGGACTTGTGGCTAGGGCCGTCCGAGGTTGTTTCCCGTCTTGGGTTTTTCCTCGTACATCGCGGCGTAATGTGATATTGTTTATTTTATCTTGCTTCATAATTTAGATCACATGCTTAGAATAAATTCAAGATAAAATTCGGTTTAATTTATCACACTCAATTTAATTGGGACTTATATTAAATGTTGGGTAATTTTTACTTAATTCAAGTCATTTGCTAAAATTTGGTTTCGCCTAACTTGCTAATATTGATAAATATTGACTTAGGCAAATTCTAGGACTTGGATTAATGAATTGGTTTAATTTTGTTTTATTAAACTAAAATTTGTTTTGTTTAATTGTTGAACCATCATCTTTCAACGCTTCCGCATCATCTATTGAGTTTTACATACAAAGGAAATTACTTGCGTTTTCACAACTGATCATCAAAACATAATTATTCTGCTTCTTCTCAACAACATGACAGATAGATACAATGAGATGTGACCAACAGGACAAATAGATATTTGATGTACAACCATTATAGAGTCTTCATCACAACAGCATGACAGAGAGAAATTTGAGCATAACATATCCATTTGAGCATCACAACAGCATTATCCAACTTTGTCTCTTTCTAAACTAAAAGCACAAACATATTTCATGATAAAGTGAACAAATAGATACAATGTCATATCTGATTTAACAATCTGCTAAATAACTTGTTATATTATCATAACCTGTTATATTATATTATCGTGCCTACAACAAATTATCATGAAAAATGAACCATTATAACACGACAAATTTAACTAAGGAAATTCATTACACAATAATAGTTAATACAATTGGATAGTGACATTATAACATGCATATCCGGGTTTAAAAACTCTAGAACAATAGAAGTTGAGTGAGGCCATATGAATAATTCACTGGGTTATTGATTTACAGCACATGTTTAGCAGGCCATATGCCATGGTAATAAGTTACTCATTCACTGGGAATATGAATCACACAAATATAGTGGCATTGTAAACTTATTTGAATCTCACAAAACTCAGCGGCACTTGCATAGTTATGTTAACTACACACCAGTTGTCCACTACACACTATATATACTACATGAATTAGTGTTGGTAGCTACTTAGTTGCTAATACCAGATACATATAAACTTCTATACTGTGAGCGTAATATGTAATGTACGACTTTATATGTAATATACTGTTTAGAATTTAGTGTAATATGCTTTAAGATAATGTAATATACTACTGTTTGTGTGTCATTTATTTCACACAAATATATCATCTATTTGTGTGAAATATACTATTGTTTATATGTAATGTACATAAACAGTATGTGAAATGAGTGGCACATAAACAGTAGTATATTACATTATCTTCAAGCATATTACACTAAATTCTAAATAGTATATTACATAAACAGTCGTACATTACATATAAAAGAAATATTTACAGTAGTATAACTTGTATGTATCATGGTCAGTAACACACAAATATATCAACTTGTGATTAACTTGTTTATCAACTCTCATTTTCCGATATGTATCAACTTGTTTATCTCCTTTTGGACCCTAAAACATAAATTTTATTAAAGCTAGGTAGAAGAGTCCTACCTAGATGGCTTGAAACAAAGTTATAGAATGCCTTTAAAAAGAGGCACATTTACAAAATTACTACACTGCTAGCTAAACAAAGGACTACTTCTTAGTTCTAATGTAATGAAGTCTACGAAGAATTTGGATAATACCATTTCAAGGGATTGAGGATTATCAGTTATACCTGTGCAAGAGGAAGAGATGAGATGGCATACATTGTTGATGATCATTAATAAAATTTCAGCATGATAAACCTTATTGGACCTAATCATTAACAAAATTAACATAAATCAAAATTAACATAAATTTCAGCATTACCTTGTTCAAGGAACAAATAAAATATAGTGAACAGGGTATACCAAAACACATAAATTTATTTTCCAATATTGAAACAATACCAAGCTAAATCAATGTAGCTCGAACTGTTTCAAGTAACAAATGACAAAGAAAAACAAATTAAGTGGGTGTTGCATATCTTCCCGTGACTTAAACCCTCTGTATCCTAATTGGTTTCAATACTTGTGATTAATCTGAGACCCTTTATGTTAATGTAAGTGGTACACTTTTGTGCTTGTGGCAGAAAAAAAAATATCACAATCAATTTTGTGTTTTTTGCATCCTTATGCTTCTGCTCTAAACTTGTTCAAATGGTTCATTTTTAAATAGTCAAGCATGTTCTCGTGAGGCGTACATATGAAATTTCTCATTTATGAAGCATTGTAATACCTGAGACCTAATGCCTGATTTAGGAACAAACTTCTTCATAAGCTTTTGTGCATATTCAAGGTTTTGTTTTTGTCAAATATATATATATATATATATATATATATATATATATAAACATCCCAACAGTAAAGTAATAGATTTCAGAGGTCATTTTCATTGAGAAGATCAAACTCGGAGCTCATTTTCCACATAATCAAACAAATCCCAATTGTAAAATAATAGGTTCCGGAGGTAATAGATATCAAAGAACCAATATACGAACATAAACAACAAATCATCAACATTAGAAAATAAAACAGAGCAAAATGAAATGCCCCAACATAGATTTTACCTGATATTCAAAATGAAAAAAATCCCTATATATCTCTAAAAGCAAAAGTAATTTCAGCAAAAAAATATTAAAGAAACAAAATCTCTAATTTTAGAACCCATAACCGTATTTTGATGAGCCGCTTAAAAAACTCGGATTATAAATCAAGGGGATTGATATATATATATGGATGTATATATACTGATATGTATATATGGATGTATATATACTGATATATATATATATATATATATATATATATATGTATGTATGTATATCCAGTTGCGAGTGAGAGAGAGAGAGCGAAATCGCAGGTCAGAAATCGCAAAGCGCAGGTCAGAAATCGCAACTGACCTAATCTGCGATACCCATATGATATATATATATATATATCAGCACCCCTAAATCGGGTGCCCGAAATCGGTAACCCTAAATCGCAATCCCTAAATCGCAAATCGGTAACCCTAAATCGCAATCCCTAAATCGCAACCTTAAATCTATATATATATATATATATATATATATATATATATATATATATATATATATAGAGAGAGAGAGAGAGAGAGAGAGAGAGAGAGAGATATGTAATACCTTACGATGATGAGCAGTAGCAGCGACGAGGAGTGTAGAAGAGACGAGGAGGGAGAGCGAGCCGGGAAGGAGATGAGCAGTAGCAGCGACGAGGAGGGAGAGCGAGCCGAGAAGGAGAGCGATGAGGAAGCCGGGAGGGAGAGCGAGCGGGAGAGAGAGAGAGAGAGAGAGAGAGGGGATTGGAATGTCTTGAAAATTTGGTCCCCACTCCAAATTTTGGGGGGTTATTTTTTTAACAAAGCGTACCCATATTTGGCAGTTAAAAACCGTGTCAAATTTTGGCACTATTTCAAACTGTGCCAGATTATGATAAAACCGTGCCAGAATCTGGCACGGTTTTAAACAGTGCCAGAATCTCCTTGCCTAAGCGTGCCAGATTGGCATTTTTGGTGTAGTGATTTCTTATTAACTTTATCCTTTATCGAAACATTTATTTAGTCATTCAAGTTAGGTTGCCTTTCCACATATTCACCACACAACCCATTTCTTGGCATGTTACATTTTTATTATATTTTTCTCCGAATTTTCTAATATCCACCTATTTAACGGGCTCCACACCGCCGGCTATGCTACCATATGCTTTGACGGGTATTTTTGAGTCTTTCACTCGGGCTTCGAGCCCTTTTTAATTATCTCGATGTATTTCGAGTCCATATTAATGTGTTTTAATATTTTTCAAATTCCCACATTATTTCACATTTTCCTTTTTTTCGGTCGAAGCCAAAAGCTAGAGTTTTATCCCAACTTATATTACACTTAAAATCATCATTTCTTGTCATTGTTACTCTAACATTGATTTTGTCCCAAAAACCATGTCCACTTAGGACCATTCTGTGTAAGACCTTTTTTCAATATTTTCATTTCATAAAAATGTTCCACTTCACATAAAATTACAATTTTACCCATTTTTTTCCAAACATGGCTTTTTCTTCATTTCATAAGTGTTATTTCCCAAAACATCATTATGTTATTCACACTAACTTCTTAAGTATTTTTAACACATTCACACTTATTTAACACTTTTGGAGTAACATTCTTCTCAAGTTGTAGATATCTTTATTTCGTTACTTTCATTTCCTAAAAATCATTGAACATCTAAGACTACTTTATTAAAAAAAATACCATTTTCTTTATTAATACATGTGGTCTTGAAACCTTACACTTCTCATATTTTCGACACCCTTTTCACACACCTTAAGAGATGAAATTTCTATTTTCTTTATTCCATATTTAAACCCAATAAAATCCTCATTAAACTTTGTTTATATTCAACATCAAAATACTACAAGTTTATATACATGAAAAGATGGATTTTAAACCCAAAAATCCTATCAAATGGGTCTAACATGTGATTTACTTTAGAAATTTTATAATGTTTGCACAAACATTTCTTTCATGGTAAAGGAAATTTTTTTTTCTTCAAAACTTGAATAAAATGTCCATTAATATAAAATCCCAATTTTTTTCACAAGAAAACCTTGAAACATTTATTCATAAAATATTTCCAATCAAAATGAACATTCTTCCGACATTTTTACTCCAAAAAAATGTTTAATACCAAGTTTTCTTGAAATATATCATTTTTATCAAAACCATTGAAGCCTTTTGTAAATATATTTTTCCAAATCATAAGAAATATCATTCATATATCATAATGCATCCTATTCTTATAATTCAGCTACAAGACTACTATTGTATAAAATAGAGTCTTAAACTAAGAGTAGAGTTTTCCCATCTCAAATAGAGCTCCAAAAATGGTTGGCTAAGGAAGAAGGTGATGGAAACCCCCCACCTCCTAAGGTGGCCTCAAGGAGGTTTTATAGCTCCACAAATGCATGCTCCAAGCAAAACTCCTTTCAAAACTCCCACAATTTTCTACTTCTTCAAGGACCCCCAATAACACCTCCAAAAGTCGTAACTTTGTACAACAATGGTGGAAATGGGTGTATTGGGCTTAAATATAGTGTAATAATTCTAAAATGTGGTGATATAAGGTGGAGACATGGTGGTGTATGGTGATTTGTGGTGGTAAAATCTAGAGAGAGAGAGAGAAGAAATCTGATAATGGTGGGGGTAAGACCTCCCCACCTCTCTCCTCTTTACACTCAAATAAACTAATAAAACCCTAAAAAAATCCTTATAAAAATCCGCCCAATTTTAAATCCCGTTTTTGTCCATCTGGGTCCATCAGGAGCCAAGACGTTATCGATATAACAATCTAAAATATAATAGCACACAAAGGTATCTCGATCAAAAATTTTATGAACAGGACGTTCAAACGAGAATGGGACCTCGTTCGAACGAGATCTCAATCTCATTCGATCTCCCCATCGAACGACCTTATAACGCGGTTGGAGTCTTATGCAAATGAGGATTGTTGGATACTCATTAGGTGTCCACTTTGAACGAACTAGGCTTCTCATTTGGAGCACCTGGTTCTCGTTCGAAAAAAACAAGATTCTCGTTCGAATGAGTTCTCAATCTCATTTGATCTTGCCAAATTCCTAAAATCTCCAATTCTTCCCACAAACTTCCAACAATTACCATCAAGGCCAAATAATAATCGAATAGAGATAATAGCCCACATATTAATTATCCAATTTTCAAGGATTTCAGATGATTACAATTTACACGAAAAAAATAATAAAATATTAGGCATGAGTATTATAGTGTCCCATTCATAAAATATTTACTCAGTAATGATGATGATTAGTAAAAAAATTATCATTCCCAACGAGTAATCTCAAATAAGTATTTATGGATGAAACTTGAATCTTAAATTTTTAAGGTGTAAAATAGGGCTTAGAGGCATAGTATATGTTCTTAGAAAATAATTTCGCCTATAGCTCTTCTACAGATTAGTTTCCAATAATCCTATTTATAGAGAACACATTTTTTTAGGGGCATAAAAAATGAGGTAACTCGTTTGAACGAGAATCACAATGTCATTTAAACGAGCAGAGTAATCTCGTTCGAACAGCACCACTAAACTTTTTTGAACTTAGATCGAACAACCTTCAAATGAAAAAATAATTGTAAATAAGAACAAATTTCTTGGATCCTCATTTGAATCTCATTCAAATGAAAACCAAGTCTAGTTTGAAATAAACAAAAATCTCGTTCGAATGAACATTGCAATTTTTTTAACGGTTTTAAAAACTCATTCGAATGACTTTTCACACAAAATAAAATTTAATGAAAACCTTTTTCTGAAAAATGGCCTCAAAAAATTTTAAAACAACACCCAACTAAAATTAAATGGATAAAAAATAATAAGCATTGATACCATTGGATATCCATGGATTTTTAAAATGAACCGTGCAACAAAACATGGCACGGTGACATATACATTATAATTTAGCTTCTAGTCATACACATCACAGGCTTTATAGGATAAACAAATGCAAGACTTAACCAATGACTCAAATAATCTTTTTTGAAATGGAATTAAGCCAATACATACATATCGATTATATTGGAAATATGTCCTTGGATATCTAACATACACGTATTTTTGTGTAGACACATATTATGCCAATATATATATAGATGTTTATAATCTATGCATGAAATTTTCTTATGTATGCGAGTTAAGTTTGTGTTTGTAATATGATGTTAGTTGTAAACACATTACATACCTCAAATGATTTGTGAATGCGTTAGAACTTTTACACCTTAAAACAACACCAAAAAAGGTATTTGGGGGGATTGAATCTTTTGACACGGTTAAAATTTGAGTCTAAAACACAACTTTTGGGAAAGAGATAATTAACAATGTTAAGAACTAGCGGTATATAAAAGCCTATTTGTTACCCGTCTTAAAAGTAACACTAATGTGACTGAATATTAATAATCGTCCCAAATAGTATACCTTATGAGACGGATAAAAAGTTGGTTCCAACCTTATGACTTTATCTCCCGCTTCTTTAAGTTGCCTATGGGCATTATGAAAAGAAAACAAAAAAGGGAAAGATAAAAGTCCATGCCCTTTTCTATACTTCAAAACAAAACAAAAACTAAACATAACCTTCCCACTACCTTCTTTGTCCTCGTCGAAGGTGGTTCAGCTTAATGGTGGATACTCCCTCCGGTGAACGATTGAGAGGTGTTGGCTCTTCTTCTAAGAAATCAAATATTTGTAAATCAAGAAGTGTGATGATATTGCTATTTGGGTTTTCGGTCCATTATAAACCCTAATCCTAACTTCAATTTACACAAAATACTGTTGTCATTTTTTAGTAGTTAATTGAGTTATTAAACTTTGATTGTCTGATGCTGGTATATTTTTGGATGATTGTGGTATTTGAAAGAATCATATTATAAATCTTCGTGAGTCATTATAATTATTATTAGTGTTTGTCACTTTGATTTTGTGTTTGGTTAGGGGAAATTAATGTGTTTTGGTTGAATCAAGTACAAAATGTGATACTAATTAAGCTAATGCCACTAGAGATGAGTGTATTATCGTTTGTTTTGTGTATGCAAATCTTTTCATAAATTTAACATCTAATGATCATATTTCAATAATTTTTTATATGTAATTTCTAATGGTGAGAGGCGGTTGTGAGTGAGCTAATTTAAAACTCGGATTACCAATTGTTACTGTAGTATAGCTTTTAGATTAATCTACGAGAATATTAGTTGCCTACTTCGTGTAAATTTTAGTTAGAATAATTATTTATATTTTTGCTAATATTTCATCATATAATTTGTGTTCTTTGGAAGGAGGTTATAATATTAATTTCATTTATTATTCGATTGTATATTGTGTTGTATATGTGATGGAACAAATTAATACCCACTTGCTTTAGCGTTAAAATAGTCAATTAACAGCCAACCCCAATTGTGGGTACCCGAATTTGGCATTACGGTCCCGGACGAGTAGCCCAATTAGAGAGCCCCAAAGTCCAGACGCCTTACCTAAACTGAATAGAATTACGACTGATTCTTCTCCCATGTTCTCGTAAAGAGATGTTTCAGGAGAAGATGGTAAATGTGGGGGAGTCCAACACCCCCACTCCCTGAAGACAAACATGTATATATTAAATCCTAAGTCTGGGGCAAAGGACACGCACTGTATTCTCTGTAATCACTCCCCGGAGTATATAGAAATAATATCGACTGCACCACCGTGGACGTAGGCATTCTTGTTGAACCACGTACATCTCCTGTTGTGTGATTGGAATTTTATCTTCTTTATTTTTCTTGGTGATCGTGCTTCTCTTATCTATTTGTGTTGAAAATATTTGTCACCACAATTGGCGCCGTCTGTGGGAACGTTTATCTTCCCTGAGAAAGCCCACGCCAACAAAGAAGTTTGAAATGTCTGGTAACAGTAGTAATGCTCCTCGGGTAGGCGATATCCAAGAACAACCTGCTCTTCGTAGGATCATATCTGAAGTTTGGGGTTCAGATCAGAGGGCTCGCCTAGAGAGGCCAGCCTCAGAAGAAAGCCAAGGACCAGCGAGGTCCACACAAATATCCAGGTTGATTGATGCATATGAGGCGAGGCTCCAAGAGCAGAGGGAGTCTTCTCGTAAGCACGAAGTTGAGAATGCTCGCCTCAAAAGAAGGTTAGAAAGAATGGAGAGAGAACTCCATCGTGGCACCATGAAACGTCCGTATCGCACTCCTAGCCCTCAGGCGAGCAAGTCTCGCAGCCGAGGAAGGAGCCCTAGACGCGGGTCCCAGAAAGTTAAGGACAACGAGTCAGAGGACGACCTGCTTGAGAAACTACGGCTAGCTCTCCATTACAGGAGCCCAGCTCGCAGCAACGAGAACATACAAAATTTGGTCCGAAAGGAGATAGACCAACACCCTGCGCATCGTGGTGCCTGATCAACCCGAGATCTCGCTAGGTGAGCCCTCAAAACTCAGATGAAATCACCTTTCTCAAGGGAAATAAAAGAAGAGGAAGCCCCCAAGAAATTTGTTATTCTAAGGTTCAAGATATATGATGGTAAAACTGATCCCATTGATCACGTTAGGCAGTACAGGTAAGCCATGACCCTCTGGAACCATCGGGACGCACTGATGTGCCAAATTTTTCCCTCGAGCATGTATGAAGTAGCGCAGAAATGGTTCAAAAGGTCCCCCCACAGGTCCATCAGAAGCTTTGAGTCCCTGGTCGAGCTCTTTACGGCCCGCTTCATTACTAGTAGTTCCCATCCCAAAAGGATGGATGCCTTGCTAACAATGAAAAAGACACCTCAAGAAACCCTCCGAGACTACGCGAAGAGGTACTAGGAGTTATTCAACAAAGTCGATGACTGCTCAGAGCAGGTAGCAGTGGCCTCTTTCAAAATTGGGCTACCCAGCTCTTCCCTTCTGTACCAGTCCCTGACAAAGAAAGAGGCCACGACCATCGACGACCTGATGGCTCACATCGAGAAATATGCCAAGGTGGAGGATGTGACCCGCCTCAGCATAGGGGAATGGTCGAGCTAAGCTCGCTGCCAAAGGCAGTGACAAAACTGAGAACCAGAAGAAAGGAGGAAAGAATGGGGGCAAGAATGGATCTAAGAACGGAGGCAGCAACGATGTGGCAAAAGCATTTCAGGCGGTCAACACTGTCTTCAGAGAACCAATTTACAAGATTCTCACAAAAATCAAAGACGAGCCATTTATTAAGTGGCCCAGAAAGATGGGAGGAGATCCCTCAAAGATAAATAACGCGCTGAGATGCGCTTTTCATAAAGAAAGAGGACATAAGACTGAGCATTGCAAGGCTCTTAAGTCCCACCTCGAAGAGCTGGCCCAGTCCGTGCATCTGAACGAATTCGTGGAAAAGAAGGCAGAGAAAGTTGCTGCCAATAGAGAAGCAAGGCCTGACAACATACTCGAAGACGATGCTGGCCATGAATTCACAGTAATTCATGGGGCATCTGATGTGAAACAGATTTAAGGAAATTCAGCTCGAATGGAGGTAAAAAATGTTACAATGGTGATGCAAGCATTTCAAAATGATCCAACAAAGACACAATCAGGAAAGCGTCGACGAGCAGATGACGTCGACTATAGTAAGCATATCGTATTCACAGATGAAGATCTGGTGGGGGTGAGAACCCCACATCATGATGCTTTGATCATTACTCTCAGGATAGCTAACTATGACGTCGACAAGTTGCTCGTCGACCAAGAAAGCTCGTCTGAGGTAATGTATCTTGACCTGTTCAGAAAATTGAAGTTAAGCATCGCCGACCTTGAAAGAGTTGGCGCTTGCGTTCAATTAAGAAATAATATAATAAACACCTTTTTAACCCAAATTAACCCTAATCATGCAACTAGGCGTGATAGACATAGTATGAAGATTATGCAATAATAATTCAACACACAAAGTTTAAGGAAAAATCCCCCACAGGGGCAAAACCATTTGTATATCACTATAATTTTAAGAGAAACGGATTACAATCGGATTACACTGAAATACAAGTTTTTGACTAAGAATTACCCGCAGGCATCGGATTCTGTAGTCGCGGCTGGAAGACTCCCTTTCCAGTAGGGCTGGCGGCTGGAGCTATCCCTGTCCAGTAGGGCTGCAATGAAGAGGAAGGAGCGGTCCACTTCACAAAGGGTTGAACAACAGCAATGGTGTTCTTGGGTTACCAAACTTGATTCATATAGATATGGAAGATGTGTGAATCTGAAAACCTAGAATCATAGGACTCAATAGGTGAAGACTTTAGGGTTTATATGCTCTGAAAAACGTGGGAAAGTCTTATCGAAACCAACTACTGATCGTGGTGTAAATAAGGAGTCAAAACCCTAAAAAATCTGCTACACGAGCTGGCAGAGTTTATCCTCGGCGGACCGGTCCGGGCCTCAGGCGGATCGGTCCGATGGCGGATCGGTTCTTTTAATTTGAAGCTGATTAGGTTCGCAATCGGTTCGGTGCTCTCTGGACTCATTTTGCAAGGCGGTCCGGTCCGGTCCTAGGTGGATCGGTCCGCAGTCGGATCGGTTCCTTTTTTATTTCAGCGGATCGGTCCGAGGCTAGGCAGATCGGTTCTTTTTATTTTGGGGCGGACCGGTCCGGCTGAATGTTTCCAGATTCCTTCTTCTTTTGATCTTCGGATTTCGAATTTCGTTGATGACGATGTGATCTTTTCAACCATCAATCTTGTAACGGCGTATGACATAACATATACATAAAGATGGACAAATTGTCCTTACAAATCTCCCCCTGTGTCTATGCCAGAACAAACAAACATAAAAAATCCAAATTATCAAGTATGAACAATGCCTATACAAATCTACCCTTCCATGAACCCAAAACTGAAAGAGGTACATATGACTAAGGCTGCATCGTTTGTTCTTCAATTCTTCAGGAATCTTCACGCTTTTCTCATCAGGGTGTGTATCATGGGATTATCAAGGATGTACCTACACACATGAGATAAAGCAAAATACCAAGTGACATATCGAGTTTGAAATGAGATAAACATATATACCAATTTATGATCAAAACTCAAAAATTCAAATCTCCCCCATAAGATGATAATTCTTTCTCCCCCTTTTTATGATGTCCCCAAATAGACAAATGAGAGAAATAAATCAAATAAGCAAGTGCGGGATGTCACAAGAATAATATCACACCATGAATGAACATAAAACAACTAAGTCGGTGATAGCGTAAAAGAATGGGTGTGATCAAAATTCGATAGGAAAATCAAAGCATACAAACATGACATATGTGCACGATGAATGTTGGATATTCCTAACGAATGAACTCAAATGCTTCCTTTGGTGTAAAAGAATGACAATATAAGATATTGACTTAATCAAATCAACAAATCAAAGCTCAAAATGATTTTCACACCAATAACGTCCAAAATGATTTTATGCTTTTTCAGGACTTTCAAGGAAGTGCAAACCCGTTTAGATTCTCCAACCAAACTCCCTCAGATATTATTTTGAATAGAGGCATTCTAAATTCTCAAACTTTGGAGAATTGACGGTGAAACCTAAGTGGCCCATATTTGGCATGTATAGCTTTTTATTGCCTTTAAATTTTTTCTGGCTCTTTTAACCTCTTTGGACCTCGGATATTAAAATTCCTCCATTTTTTAGATCCCTTTTAACGGTGGCTTTTGCGCAAAGGATAAGAATCAACTTTCGCAGCCCCTCCCCGCTATGAAAATATACACACAGTCTCACCAAAACGGTTTTTACATGCAATCCAATCTTGTCAAGTTTTATCGCATTTTATTCATTGTGTAGACAGGATTGAGATGAAAACACGCAAGCCAACATGAGATAGATAAGTGCAATAATCAAATATAGTCGTGCATGTGTGCAATAAAGGATATAGGAGTCAAACATATAGGAAGATATCACTAATTACATCTCAAAGACTCCAACCAATGTAAAGCACATGGATGAACTGATGTAGCCTCTCAAAACTCTAACAAACAGTCACAAGGATATATGGAATGAAGTTGTGACTTGGCTATCTTACATGCTCATCCATAAAAGAAGCAAAATACAAAAATCTTTTTTTTTTTTGGATTTTTTTTTTTTTAAATTTTGTCAAAATAAAATCTTTTTGTGCTTTTCTTAAAGGAAAATCTTTTTGTATTTTTCAAAAGAAATATAAAAGCAAAAAGAATAAAACAAAGCTGTACAACTAAGCAATGGTACATATAGAACAGACTAGCAATAGGAAGCATATGATATGAACATGAAGAAGCATCCTATTCTAGACATAGACCAACCCCTCAATCAACTGTGCAAATCCCCAAAGACTTCCTAAGACTCTCAAATCTAAGGGCATCTAAAGGTTTCGTGAAAATATAGGCTAACTGACGGTCCGTAGGAACAAAACTCAGGGATACGACTTTCTTTTCAACTAACTGACGTATAAAGTGCTCACGTATCCTGATGTGTTTTGTGCGCGAATGCAGAACTGGATTGCGGGATATGTGTATCGCGCTCGTGTTATCACAGGAAATGGTCATGGTGTCCTGTGATATCCCATAATCCTCTAGCATTTGCTTCATCCACAAGAGTTGTGTGCAACAACTCCCGACGGCTATGTACTCAGCCTCCGCAGTGGACAAAGAGATGGAATTTTGCTTCTTGCTCAGCCAGGAGACAAGAGCAGAACCAAAATAGAAATACCCACCAAAAGTACTCCTACATCCATCTACATCACCAGCCCAATCGGCATCCGAATAGGCGGACAGACGGTCATCGGTATCAAAGGAATACCAAATCCCGTATGAGAGAGTCCCACTTACGTATTTAATAATACATTTTAGAGCAAGTAAATGTGACTCTTTTGGGGATGCCTGATATCGCGCACAGACTCCAACACTAAAGGCGATGTCGGGACGACTGGAAGTCAAGTAGAGGAGACTACCTATAATACTCCGATATAAGGTTTGCTCTACGTCCTTGCCTGAAGTGTCCTTACTAAGCTTGGTAGTGGTACTCATAGGTGTACGTGCATGCTTAGCGGAGTCTAAACCAAATTTCTTCACTAGGTCTCTAGCATACTTGGATTGGGAGATGAACATCCCATCCTCTAGCTGACGAACCTGGAGACCAAGGAAGAATGTAAGCTCACCAACCATGCTCATCTCAAACTCACTTTTCATCTCCTCCTTAAAGTGGTGAGCATGCTGGGAGCATGTGGATCCAAAGACTATGTCGTCCACATAGACCTGGGCAACCAAAATAGCACCGTCATCTCTCCTGACAAACAACGTCATATCTACTCCCCCTCTCTTGAAGCCACGAGCTAAGAGATAGGAAGTAAGCCTCTCGTACCAAGCACGGGGTGCTTGCTTCAAACCATACAAGGCTTTCCTCAGATAGTAGACGTGCTCAGGGTGCTGAGGGTCTTCAAACCCTTTTGGTTGTTCCACATAAACCTCCTCCTGTAGAATGCCATACAAAAAGGCACTCTTGACATCCATCTGATACACCTTGAAGCGCAAATGACATGCGATGGCGAGCAGAAGACGGACGGACTCAAGCCTCGCAACAGGAGCAAATGTCTCCCCAAAGTCTACACCCTCTATCTGTGTGTAGCCTTGAGCGACCAACCTAGCCTTATTTCTGATTATGGTACCATATTCATCCATTTTGTTCTTAAAAATCCATCGGGTACCTATCACATTAATATCACTAGGTCGGGGGACAAGTTCCCAGACATCATTCTTTTTAAATTGAAGCAACTCATCCTGCATAGCAGATATCCAGTGTTCATCCTTGAGTGCTTCTTTATGGTTCTTGGGCTCGACTTTGGACGTGTAGCAAAGATGGCTAACAACGTTGTCTAGCTGAGCACGAGTCTTGACCCCTAGAGTGGGATCACCAACAATGGCAGAAGGGTCATGACTCTTGCGAACCCAAGCAGGTGTGCCCCCTAATTCAGGAATAGGGTCCACAGAGTGTGAGAGAGGAACAGGTAAATCACTGTCAGAACAATCCTCATCCTCACACTGAAGGTTAGGATCAATAACCGTCAAAGGTTCGTCATCTTGCACAGTAACGTTTATTGATTCCATAACCCTAGAGCTCGTCAGGTTAAATACCCGGTACGCTCTACTATTCGATGAACATCCTAGAAATATTCCCTCATCGCTCCGGGAGTCGAACTTTCCTAATTGCTCTCTATCCCGTAGGATGTAGCATTTACTCCCAAAAACACGGAAATATGCCAGGTTGGGCTTCTTGCCGGTCCACAACTCATAAGGTGTCTGTAGTGTGTGTGGACGCAAATAAACCCTATTCACCGTGTGGCATGCAGTAGACACTGCCTCTGCCCAAAATCTCCTAGAAACTTTACGACCTAGAAGCATAGATCTAGCCATCTCTTGGATCGTTCTATTCTTTCTCTCAACAATCCCATTTTGCTGAGGAGTTCTCACAGCAGAAAAATCATGTTTGATCCCAAGGCTATCACAGTACAAATCCACCTTTGCTTCCTTGAATTCAATGCCATTGTCACTACATATTCTGTTAATAGTGACACCGTGTTGATTTTGCAGGACACGGCACTTGGTCGTTAAAAATTCTACAGCATCGGATTTCTCTCTCAGAAAACCTACAATGGAGTACCTGGAGAAATCATCTACCATCACGAGGATGTACCTCTTACCACCTATACTCTCCGTACGAGTAGGACCCATAAGATCCATATGTATCAACTCAAGAACACGGGAGGTGGTAATGGAATTCAACTTCCTATGCGGACTGCGAATTTGCTTTCCCAACTAACAGGGTCCACAAATCGTGGAAGTTGGCTTTCCGAGAGATGGTAAGACACGTACTAGGTCTTTCTTAACAAGACGAGACAAATCTCTCACGTTCACGTGACCTAGACGTTGGTGCCACAGATCCATAGGAGTGATCGTGGGGCTGTTGCAGACAAGTGAGGATTTGGGCTCAGTCCCATAACAGTTATCCTCTGTCCTCACCCCTTGCACTAATAGTTTACCGGCTTGATTATAGACCTTAAAAGCTTCCCGGTCAAACTTTACTGCAAAGTCATCGTCGCACAGCTGGCTGATGCTGAGAAGGTTTACTTTTAAACCTTTGACGTACAAGACATTTTCTAGCTTAGGAAGTCCTGGTAACTCTACAGTACCTCATCCTATAATGCTAGATTTACTCCCATCTCCAAAAGTAACTCTCCCATCATCATAATCCTCAATCTGAGTAAAAAGGGAGACATCACCTGTCATGTGTCTGGAGCATCCACTGTCAAAATACCACTGAGAGGTATTATGTGCTTTGAGAGCAACATGAACAACAAGGGCCTTTTTCTCTTTCTTAGGAACCCAAGAATAGGTAACCTTTTGTTTACCGTTGTTGTTGTTGGTTTTAGCCGGAATGCGGGAAGCTTTCATTGACGGTGAGGACATTCGTCGGAATTCCTCCATCAAACTCTGTGATGTGGCGGCTAGAAACTCAACTTGCTCTCTCAGACTAGCAAACTCATCAGTATGATGTGGAGGAGCAAAAGTACGTCGTGTCCGACCAAATCTATAGCAAAACTCCCTAAGGTGTCCATTTCTTTTGCAATGGGAGCAAAAGGGCACAGTATTAGGAGGACCTTGGTTTGCTTTTCTTGGTCGAACTCTCCTTCTTGGTTTTTGATGACGGCCATAAGGAGTCGTAGTAAACTCAGGAATTGGTCCCGGTGCAATTTGAGACGTGGAGGTACCATCAAAACCAATTCCTTGCCTGTCACCAAAACCTAAAGCAGGACCGAGGAGCATCTTTCCCATCTTCCCAGATCTGTCCTCGATTTGTATCTTGACTTTCCTAGCTCTCTCAAGGTCATGAGTAAGCTGAGCAACAAGGGCTTCAAGTCTCTTCCGAGTCTCCATGGAGGAATGGAGCTCACTAGTAAGACTAGCCACTTGTTTAGTCAAGTCCGCTTTCTCTTTCTCAAAACTGCTCTCTCTCTCTCTAATCAAATTCTCTTTACTAACCCAGGCAGACTCTCTCTCTCTCATGGCGGTGCAGGTGGAGGACTCTATCTCTCTCGTCTCTTCTAACTCTTCCTCTAACGCGGTGATCCTAAGAACTAACGCCTTGTTACATTTTTTAGTTTTGAAAGACTCATTATATAACTCGGCGTAGGCGCGTTGAAGGTTACTCTCATCCTCACTACCTTCCTCCTCCCCCTCACTTTCTTCGCTCTCATTGTCGAGGTGTCCCTGTGAAGCATCATCCTCATCGTCGTGAGGAGAACTAGGAGTATTCACATGACTAGCCATGAACGTGGTGAAGTTACGCTCATGCGGTGACTCATCTCCCGAGTCCACCGACTCGACCTCACTGTCGTCACTAAGGGTTGCATTTAGGACAGCTTTACCCTTTTCCCTATTCAGACGAGTGGCACACTCAAACGCTCTGTGTCCCTTACCGTCGCACTCAAAACACCTCTCACTGTCTTTAGGGGGTTCTTTGAAATTTTTCTTTTCAAACTTATTTTTCTGAAAATTCTTTTTATCTTTGAAGTTTCCACTTTTTTTAAATTTCAGAATTTTCTTGAAGTTTTTAGCAAATAATGCCAAATCATCTAAGTCAAACTCACATTCAGAATCAGAATTTTCTATCTTTCTAGATGACTCGACTTTCTTTCTTGCCGACCCCTCACTCCTTCTCTCTTGGGCTTTAAGTGCAATTCCCTTATCTTTAGATTTAGCATTTTTAGGGAACATATCAATTTCATAAGTTTGCAAATCTCCTACAAGTTCTTCCAATTTTAGCGTATTTAAATTACCCATAGAATTTAGCACAGTGACTTTAGGGATAAAACGCTTAGGCAAAGAACGAAGAATCTTTTTAACAACTCTAGCATTCGGAATTTGTTCACCAAGATTAAAACTAGTATTCACAATGTCAGAAAGTCTAGCATAAAATTCATCAAAGCATTCAGAATCATGCATGGTGATTGTTTCAAATTGAGTTGTCAAGTTTTGCAACTTAGACTCTTTCACAGCATTAGTTCCTTCATGGGTGAGTTGTAAAACATCTCATGCCTCTTTTGACGTGGTACACGTCATTATGCGTTTGAACTCATCAGGTGTGACAGACCCAGAAATAGCACTTAGACCCTTAGAATTAAAAGATGACCATTTAATTTCTTCATCAGACCAAGAAATGTCAGGTTTCAAGTTGGTCACATTATCAACAGTCACGGTGGGAGGAGTCCACCCTCGTTCAACCAAAATCCAGACACGTTCATCAATGGCTTTTAAAGCCGACCTCATACGGGCTTTCCAATAAGCATAATTTGACCCGTCAAAAATAGGCATTTTATAATATGACTTCTCCATTTGAACACGCACTTTTTCAAAAATCAATTTTTTTAGAAAATTGATATCTTAAAAAATTTTGCGGAAAAAGGAATACGCGATAGATTAGCGTAACCTGCTCTGATACCAATTTGAAAGAGTTGGCGCTTGCGTTCAATTAAGAAATAATATAATAAACACCTTTTTAACCCAAATTAACCCTAATCATGCAACTAGGCGTGATAGACATAGTATGAAGATTATGCATTAATAATTCAACACACAAAGTTTAAGGAAAAATCCCCCACAGGGGCAAAACCATTTGTATATCACTATAATTTGTAAGAGAAACGGCTTACAATCGGATTACACTGAAATACAAGTTTTTGACTAAGAATTACCCGCAGGCATCGGATTCTGTAGTCGCGGCTGGAAGACTCCCTTTCCAGTAGGGCTGGCGGCTGGAGCTATCCCTGTCCAGTAGGGCTGCAATGAAGAGGAAGGAGCGGTCCACTTCACAAAGGGTTGAACAACAGCAATGGTGTTCTTGGGTTACCAAACTTTATTCACATAGATATGGAAGATGTGTGAATCTAAAAACCTAGAATCATAGGACTCGATAGGTGAAGACTTTAGGGTTGATATGCTCTGAAAAACGTGGGAAAGTCTTATCGAAACCAACTATTGATCGTGGTTTAAATAAGGAGTCAAAACCCTAAAAAATCTGCTACACGATCTGGCAGAGTTTATCCTCGGCGGACCGGTCCGGGCCTCAGGCGGATCGGTCCGATGGCGGATCGGTTCTTTTAATTTGAAGCCGATTCGGTTCGGTGCTCTCTGGACTCATTTTGCAAGGCGGTCTGGTCCTGGGCGGATCGGTCCGCAGTCGGATCGGTTCCTTTTTTATTTCAGCGGATCGATCCGAGGCTAGGCAGATCGGTTCTTTTTATTTTGGGGCGGACCGGTCCGGCTGAATGTTTCCAGATTCCTTCTTCTTTTGATCTTCGGATTTCGGATTTCGTTGATGACGATGTGATCTTTTCAACCATCAATCTTGTAATGGCGTATTACATAACATATACATAAAGATGGACAAATTGTCCTTACAGACCTAAAGGAAGCCACCGTCCCTTTAGTTGGCTTCGCTGAAAAAGTGAGTATGCCCTTGGGAAAGATCGTGTTTCCAGTAAGGGCAGGAAATGTCTCCAAGATGATTGAGTTTCTAGTAGTTGATATTGACGCGCTATACCAAGCTATCCTCGACAGAGGATGGCTGCACGCGATGAAGGCAGTCTCCTCGACCTACCATCAGAAGCTCAAATATGTGACCGAGCGAGGAGTAATGGAGATCCATGGCGATCAAGCGATGGCAAGAAAGTGCTTCATAGCGGCCATCCGCCAAAGACCAGAGAAGAAGGCCGATAGGACCAGCGAGAAAGTTGAGGAATAACAAGGTCTCATACCTTCGAAATAGCAGTTAAAGTACGAAAGACCCAGAGTGGAAGAGACCAGGCTCCTCCCCTCTAAACGGGTCATCGAGAACCTGGAGGAAGTTATAGCTGGAGGTAGCGATGATGACACGATTTTCTTGATTGGAGCTTCTCTCACAGATCAGGAACGAAAGGAGTTGATGATTCTGCTAAGAAGCAATGCAGACGTTTTCGCATGGGAACCATACGAGATGCTTGGGATTGATCCCAGTATGGTCTGTCATCAGCTACACGTCGACCCCACTTTCAAACCAATCGCCCAAAAGGCACGGGGAACTGTACCCGAGAAGGCAAAGGCCGTGGAGCAAGAAGTTCAAAAACTACTGGATGCAGGATCCATACGGGAGGTCCAATTCCCCAAATGGTTATCCAACCCAGTAGTAGTTCCAAAGAATAACAGGAAATGGAGAGTCTGCATCGACTTCACTAACCTCAACAGGGCGTGCCCTAAAGACAGTTTCCCTCTTCCAAAAATTGATCAACTAGTGGACGCCATAGCAGCTCACGAGAGAATGAGTTTTCTGGACGCATACTCAGGGTATTATCAGATTCCTCTGTACGCTCCAGACCAGGACAAGACATCATTCATCACCACCATTGGATTGTACTGTTACAAGGTCATGCCCTTCGGGCTCAAAAACGCAAGGGCAACCTACCAACGGCTGCTCACCAAGCTGTTCAAAGACAAAATGGGAGACACCATAGAAGTATACAATGACGATATGCTCGTCAAAAATAGGAAGAAATAAGACCACCTCTCAGACCTATCAAGAACCTTCGAAATCCTCAGGAAGTACCGAATAAAACTTAAAGCAAGTAAGTGTTCTTTCGGTGTCCAGTCAGGAAAATTTCTTGGGTACTTGGTCAGTAAGAGAGACATCGAGGCTAACCCAGACCAGATCGATGCAGTAAACAGGGTACAACCTCCTCACACAATCCGGGACGTACAGAAGCTCACCGGCATGCTCGCTGCCTTGAACCGTTTTATCTCAAAATCCTCCTAGAAGTGCAAACCATTCTTCTAGCTCCTAAAGGGAAACAAAATAAGAGAATGGAATCAAGATTGCTCGCGGACATTGGACGATCTCAGGGCTTACCTTAGCTCACCACCATTGCTCGTCATACCCCAGGAAATAGATTCCTTATACTTATACCTCGTCGTTTCCAACCACACTGTCAGTTCTGCATTGATATGGGAAAAAGCAGGAATCCAGTACCCCGTTTATTACACGAGCAAGACTTTATTAGAGGCCGAGCGGCGGTACCTACCACTAGAAAAGCTCGCTTTTGCACTAGTAGTGGCTTCAAGGAAGTTGAAGCACTACTTTGAATCTCACACTATCATCATCCTTACATCGCACCCCCTTAAAGAAATCCTGAGGAAAGCAGATTTATCGGGCAGACTGTCTAAATGGTCAATCGAGCTCAGACGATTTGATATCCAATTTCAAACAAGGAACCGCGTTTACAATAATTAGCTCCATCATCGAAGGCGATTTCTGACATGTGGTACACGCTGACGGTGATATCCTCGCCTTGGCTGTTCTAGCTAAGCTTAACTGTATTAAACATCTCAACTTATCGCCTCACGGTGAAATCCAAAATTGGTTTAGGGTAGATGAATTATATACTTATTGAGGGAAAGATGAAGAGATTTTGGAGAGGAAACGATAGGAATGAAGGGAGACAAATATCGTTGAAGGAGGGGAGTATGAGTAAAATGGGTGAGTTATAAATAAAAAATAGGAAGAGTAAACGAAAAATAGAAAAGGACGGATACAGAGAGAGATGGGGTGGTAATAAGAATGTACACGTGGACAGGCTCTCTGATGAGAAGTTTTAAGATCCTGTTAAGCATTTTAGAGTATACTAGTTGTAAACCCGCGCGATGCGCGGTTAGGCGATTGCGTACGCATGATTAGATTTTATACAAATATTTGTGATATTTCTTATCTTTTGGTGTGACCAAAATAAAAATAAAAAAAGACCCCATTGAGGTCATAGTCTTTTGTTCAACTTTGTTTCAACACAACAGAGGGAGTCTGGAAGTTGTTTGTTGATGGAGCCTCTAATTCAAAGGGGGCAGGAGTAGGCATTGTGCTTGTCACTCCTGAGGATACAATCCTCGAACAAGGAATCACGCTTGGATTTGAAGCCTCCAACAACGAAGCAAAATATGAGGCTTTAATAGCCAGTCTCCAAAAGGCACAGACTTTCGGGGCAAAATAGTTATAGGTGTTCGGTGACTCACAATTAGTCTCCAATCAGATAAGTGGAGACTACAATGCAAAAGATGACAGAATAGCAGCCCACCTCACCTTGGCAAAAAGGCTAATGGCCAACTTCGAGGAAGTCAGTGTCTAGCAGTTTCCCAGAGGACAGAACAGCCATGCTGAAGCCCTAGCAGCCCTGAGTTCGACAATCGATTCCGACTTAAAAAGAATAATCCCCATCGATTTCCTCGCTCATCCAAGCATTAACCGTAATAACGAGCTGTCAAGTGTGGAGCATGTGCTCCAAATTGAGTCAGCACCCAGTTGGATGGATCCTCTAAGGGGCTATTTGAAGGATGGCGCACTTCCAAATGATAAGAAGACCGCTCACCAGATAAGAGTCAAAGCTGCTCACTTTCACTTATCTCCTGAGGGCAAGCTATATAAGAGATCGTTCTCCGGTCCCTACCTTCAATGTGTTCACCCGAGGGATGTCGAATAAATTCTACATGAACTCCATGAGGGAATCTGTGGAGGCCATATTGGAGGAAGGTCATTGGATTTACGAGCAATGAAGGAAGGCTATTGGTGGCCATATATGCAAAGAGACTCTGCAGTGTACGTTCGCAAATGCGAGAAATGCCAACTTCATGCTCTTATGGTCCATCAACCTGCCATCGACATAAGATCACTTTCCAGCCCATGGACATTCTCCCAATGGGGAATGGACATCGTAGGACCTCTTCCTACCACTGTCGGCAATCGCAAGTATCTGTTGGTCGTAACTGACTACTTCACCAAATGGATCGAGGCGGAACCCCTGGAGAATATTCGAGACGCATATATGATAAGATTCATATGGAAAAATATAATCACCCATTTTGGCATCCCCAGGACCATCATCACTGACAATGGAACGCAGTTCAAGAGCGGTTCCTTTCAGAGTTTCTGAATGAGCACGGAATCAGACACCATTTCAGTTCGGTGACTTATCCTCAGAGCAATGGCCAAGCCGAGGCTTCCAACAAGACGATGATCGATGGGTTAAAGAAACGATTAGAACAAGCCAAAGGCGCATGGGTGAATGAACTACCGCATATTATGTGGGCCTACCGTACTACCCCACATCAAGCAACGGGGGAAACCCCATTCTCACGAACGTATGGAATGGAAGCAGTCATCCCATTGGAAGCAGGCTTACCCACTATGAGGTCCACCCTTGTCGACCAGGGCCAGAATGATGCAGCATTGCTCGCTGAGCTTGACCTAGACGACGAACACCGAGAGCTTGCCTTAGTGAAACTAGCAAGCTATCATCAACAGCTCGCAAAGCACTATAACAAGAAGGTCAATCCAAGGGCATTCCGAGTTGGGGACTATGTCTTAAGGAAAGTCCTAGGCAGCGCAGTAAAACCGTCAGACGGCAAGTTAGGGCCAAACTGGGAGGGGCCATTCAAGATAACAAGAGATGATCTGCGAGGAATCTATCACTTAGAAACGCTGGAAGGCAGAGAGATACCCCGAGCATGGAATGCAGTCAATCTTAAGAAATTCTATTTCTAGCTTTTGCCTTTTCTTTTGTCCTTTATCAGACTTGTGGAAACAGAAGCTCATTTGCTTATCATTAATAAAAGTGGTTTAGCAGTTGCATTCTACGAAGTTTCAGTATACGAACTTTATAACTCACACACCTTTTCCAAGTGACAGACACATTAATCATTACACTATAGTAGGGTGATCACCCTCCTCAGGTTTTTGTTATGAAACACGAAAAACCTCTTAGCATTGCCCCTGGCAATACATGAAGTCCTACAGGAGATCCTTAGGCAATATGTTTAGATCAAAATTGGTCGCCAAACAATGTTTGGTTAATAAAATCCTGATCGGATAGAGCATCCAACACCAGGTGTGTCCTCGCCAATTGCCACACTTATGCCTAAGGAAGTGTGATGACACGACCTAAAAGGTAAAGTGGGGAAAAATGGTATCTCATAAGCATACTGGACTGGAGGGACACTTACGCGACAATGCAAACTTACAAATCTAGTCGGCCAAGAGAGGCCCAAGGTTATCAAGCAAAGTCTAAAAGATGTGGAAAATATGAAACACTTGTTTAGTCAGCAAATTCGCCCAAAACATAAAATTTATATTACTTCATCACATTTACAACAAATACAACCCATGTTTAGTCGGCGAGCTCGCCCAAAATATCAACATCACATTACTTCATTATATATGTATACAGAGCTACTACTGGCAAAATCTCAATGAGGTCGAGGCCTCTGAGCGAGATAATAATCCACCTGAGCTCTTCGACCGTCATCAGGATGGGGAACTAGCTCCTCCTCAACTTCATTAGCATTCGACTCCAATAGATGCCGAGGGATGGCATCGATAGGGATCCACTGATCATCTCTCCGGAAGGGGTTAGGCATTAGAGTGGAAGGAGAGATCTCATGACGATAACAGAGCATTGAGTTCCTTGGGACTTGTAGCTCCTTCAGGGCACTCAACCATCCCCTGATAAAGGCGAGCTCTTCAAACTCTGTCAGCCTCGTCGGAGCATCTAGCCAACCTTGGTCGTAACCATCGGCCCATACTCGTCGAGGTCCTCTCTTAAACAGATGCCTCAGCCGAGTGACGTCCCTTTGAAGCCCAACAGCAATCATGTATGCTCGTCGGACATCATCACGAAGCTCTTCCATTTCCCTAGCTGGACTTTTTGCGTTTGTACCAGCTCGCAAAACAATCGACGGGGCAGAACCGTGCAGCACCGAGGAACATCGCTTGGTCCAGCTCCAGCTCGTGATGAGGAGGAACCTCGTAATATTGTAGAATCAATGCTCGGCGCATGCTCCCTGAGTCACGAGACTTACCTCCTCAAAGCTTCATTCTCCTACTGAAGAATTTCTCCAACCTAGTTGATCTCAGGAGCATCTAGAAGCCTTGCCCTCAGGGTATTCACCTCTTCTTGGACTGAGGCACCGACTTCTTCCATCTCTTGGAGCCTGTCTTTTAGTTTAACAACGAGCTCAATCTTCTCTATGAAATGCTTATTCCTCAATCGTAGTGACTTGAAAATCCTCACAAAGGTATGACGAACTTCGGGACTTACATCAGGACCAAGCATTCTTCCCAATTGAGAAATGGATGGTATATAGTCATCAACATCAACCAACTACAGGCCATAAAAGAGCTAGTAAAGAAAAAAATAAATCAGTGCACTGGGGAAAGAAACCTTCTCATTTTATTAATATGCAAAAGGATCAGAGTACATCGAGAAGCAGAAAGGAAAATTACAAATAAAAATACAAGAGTAACCCTAAGGGTAAATTAGTTGGCGACCTCGGGCTGCCCAGAAGAAGATGGCTGCTTCCCCTTGTCAACAGCAGTAGGAGCACCTCCCTCAGCAGGAACAACCTCTGTCGCCTGAACAGGAAGGGCATCAACAGGAACTGACTGGGAGGCAGGGTCAACACCTGCGATGGCCGGGGCTTCATCCACAATAGGCTTTGGGCCTGGATCGTACTCATCGAACAAGGGAGAGGCAACGTCCACACCAGCAGCTAAAAGGTCCTTGTTCCATTTTTTTTAAGTTCAGACGACTGATGTAGCCTATCTGAACCTCAGCATCTTCATACGTGGCAGCCTACCCGGAGTTATATGAGTCCTCCTTAACGATGGTTGCCTAAGACTCCTTCTCCTTCAGCTGCTCGGTAAGCACTTTATTCTCCTCCACAACATCCAGCTTGCTCGAGCAGACCAGATCGTAGGCTTGTCGCAGTTCATTCATCTCTTTGACCACTGCCTCCCTTTCTCGGTTAGCTTTGACAAGGGCCAGATCAGAGGACATTCGGGTAGCATCAGCAGCCTTTAAGCTAGCATCGAGCTCAGCACTCCTCACCCTCCAAGCAGCATTCTGCTTATCCGGCTCGCCATTCTTATTGATCAGCTCGTCGCGAGAGCGATAGAGCACAACAAATTCAGTCACAAACTGCAAGTAAAAGAAGATATTAGAAGAAGGAAACAGACAGAAATTGGCAAGCATTAGAGAAGAGAAATAGACTTACCAAGGCTAGCCTCTGGCTCACTTGCAGAGCTAACTGGTCAGTCCCTATCTCCCTTTGGCGGTCAGCAGGAAGGACTGCTCGCTCGAGCAGTGCAGGGGCCAACTGGGGAGAAGTGGCAACCGAGGCCCCCCACGGCAATGCGGACACAGGCACTAAGGCCTGCCCATCCTTTGTCCTCGCCTTCATTTTTCTCCTCTCCTCTTCCTTTTCCTTATCCTTCTCTATCATCCTCTCCTCGACCTTCTTCTTCTCCTCAATCTTCTTTTTCTCTTCTTCCCTCTTCCTCTCTCTCTCTCTCACCTGCTCTTCTTCCTTCCTCTTCTTCTCCTGCTCCTGAGCAGCAGACCGAGAACCAGTAGCGACATCCCCACTGCTGGACTTCTGATTCTTCGACCTTTGAGCAAGGAGCACATCATCATCATCACGAATCAGGTTTTTCCTTGGAGGAACCATTTCCTCGCTAGAGCTGCTAGATGTACTTAAAGGATCTTGGGCTTCAGATACTTTTTTTGAGCTAGAAGAACTGTCACTGCTAGAGCTCTCCTCGTCGGGACCACCTTCAACACCTCCCCTGATATCACTCTCAGAACTGCTCCCCTCCTCGTCCAACTAAATAGGATCAGCAGCAGCTTCTTCGGAAGTATCAAACTCGGGAATGCTATCCATCGGCCTCTTTATAAAACTAGACCCAACGTTTTTGTACTCGAGCAAGAAAACAGCAGACCGGGGATGTTCACCGTCAGCTAAGGGTTCCCTGATATTCCAAGCTTTAACCAACTCTGAAAGTCGAACCTCGCTGAGGGCAGGCTCCAAGTTCTTCGACCTCGCTGAAAAGAAAACAGGAAAGAGTCAAAAAGATCACACATTAACAAAGAAATTGAAAGGACATAGCAAACACTACCTATGTACTCTTTCCCATAAAAGGGAACAGTAAACCTATCAGACCTCGACCCCTTAGTCTGGGGGGAGAACTGCCAATTTCTAGCAAGAAAGCCATCTTGCCAGTAATCCTTGTGGGAATCAGGTAAGTTTACTACCAATACCCTATCAGGACTCCTGGCCTTGAGATAAAGAACACCAAAGCTAGTTCGAGAAAAGGAGTAGCAAAAACAAACTTCGGCGAGCCCTAATTTGGTGCCATAAAGTTGATTTATTCTATGGACACCATTGATTATCTTCCATACATTGGGCGAACACTGTGCAGGAACAATGTTGAAATAACCAAAGAAATGCAAGAATAAATCGTTTGGAGGAAAAGTAAGCCCGCCTTGGGAAAGCAACAAAATGTGAATCCAATGAGCGCCCTCTATCTCTCTAACATTTTTAGGAAGAGAGGCGCACTCAATCTCTACTCACTCTGGGATATTGTAAAATTTCCTAAACTCGAACACTGATCTATTACCTATCTTTGCCATTTGTAAACCCTAAACTACAAATTCAAAGAAAGCACAGAGAGAAAGCAAAGGAGACTTACGAGATGAAAGTTTGACTTGGACAATGCAAGATCACAAGCCCAAATGACGAGGAAGATCGAAAGAGAAGGAAATGAAGACCTGGAGAAGAGGGAACAAATTGCTAAAACTCGCAAACGATGGAAGAACACTAAGAAGCTTGAAACGGCAACTATGAAACGCTGCTCAAAATGACTTTTAAATGTTACTAATCATCGCGCACAGGACACGAAGCAACTGCCGTCTAAATCAGTCCTCAAACTTTGGGAAGAGTTGCATGATATGCAAAAGAGAAATTATGACAAATCATTTAAATTTATTGAGCCCGATTTGTGGCCCAACAAATTTAGGGGCAATTGTGGGTACCCGGATTTGGCATTACGGGCCCGAACGAGTAGCCCAATTAGAGCGACCCAAAGTCTAGACCCCTTACCTAAACTGAATAGAATTACGACTGAGTCTTCTCCCATGTTCTCGTAAAGAGATGTTTCAGGAGAAGATGGTAAACGTGGGGGAGTCCAACACCCCCACTCCTCGAAGACAAACATGTATATAATAAACCCTAAGTCTGGGGCAAAGGACACGCATTGTATTCTCTGTAATCACTCCCCGAAGTATATAGAAATAATATCGACTGCACCACCGTGGATGTAGGCATTCTTTCTGAACCACGTACATCTCATGTTGTGTGATTGGCATTTTATCATCTTTATTTTGCTTGGTGATCGTGCTTCTCTTATCTATTTGTGTTGAAAATATTTGTCACCACACCGATAACTCAAAACGCTTAAAGAGTATTTATTAACTCTTAGGTCCGCTTTCTTTTCTTTGAGAAAGACAAACACATGACCTGAGTGTGGGTATAAAAAAAGTGTGGCCTTATCATCCAAGAAAAATAAATAATCATGAATAAGGAAGTAAGCTACAGAGAATAGCCTCAAGGTGAAAATCTTAAAAAAAATACTTTTGAAAAATCAATATATATTTTTCGAAACATGTGACTCGAATCCTTTTTGCATTGCACTTCCTCAACTTGTTTTTATCAACCAACGCACAAAAAAATCATAAAATTAATAACACAATAAGAACAATACCTAAAGGAAAATTAAGTGTCATTCCTTAGAGAAGAAATTTCATTAAAAATGTACGTTTTTCTAAGCGTTCTCAGGAATGTTTTCTTCATTTCCATCATCAATGTTTATTTCTTTCCCCTCCTCGTGAATTGTCTTTGATTTTATTCATTGTACTAATTGATTTGAATAATATTTATTTGTGTTTGAGATCAGAAAATGTTGAGTTAAATGTTGAGGAAAACACGACTCATTTATGAAATAGGAACATTTTGGTATCTTTTTATATATAGCCTAACCTTATTCCTGGCAAGAACTAAATTCATAGAATTGAGTCGGGGTGTAAGCGGTACGATTTGGTCGGTAAATAGTAGATACCAATACCAAAATCAAACTCTGAATGGTAAAATCAAACCGTACCAGTTTTTCGATACCAATACGATTTGGCCGGTATTTCGGTTTTTTCGATAATTTCGATTTTTTCTGATTTCGGTAAACAACACTAAAAGTCCCAAAAAACCAAGAACAAAACCAGTCAACTTTTTTAAATATTAAAACCAAAACCAACTTTTTTCTGATTTCGATAAATTCGATACGGTAATTTTGATAAATTCGGTACAGTATGGTAATTTCGGTACGATTTTTTCTGGTTTCGATAAATTCGGTACGGTAATTTTGGTAAATCGATTTTTTAAATATGAAAATCAAAACCAACCAACTTTTTTGCGATAATTTCGATTTCGGTAAGACCGATTTTTGGTATTTTAATATATGAAACCAAAACCATGTTTTTCCGGATTAAAACGGTACGGTACGATAAAAACCCGTACCGCTTCCACCCCTAGAATTGAGCATATTGTGATGATATTTTGAATCACAACGTAGTTGAGTATACAGAATTGAGCAAATTGAGTTTTAACCCCCAATTTTAGATGATCAAAGAATTGAGCATATTAAGATGATATTCGGAATCATAATTGAGTTGAGTATACATGATTAAAAATGCTGAATTTTAACCTCAAAAATTGAGTTGAGTATACATGATTAAACATACTGAGTTTTAACTAGGGATATTACCTTCGATTGTGACGCTCAGTTTACATACCACTTTGTGTATATTTGTGGTGGGTCATCAAATGAAACCTTTTAACTTTTAATGGGCTTCCACCCCTTGATAAGTGGACATACATAACATGGAGTTAAGATTTGCTCAATTTTGTGTATATTAGGCAATGGTAGTGGGATTCTTTTATTACTCATGTTGGGTTCACGCATAACAATGACATTAACCGATTATTTTTATTATATATTTTTAATAAATTTCGTTCTACATATATCCGCCTGCGCAGAGTACATGCTAGTATCTTAAAAAATCAGAACAGGGTGAGAAGTGAGATGTCTAATATTGGCATTAATTATCTCAGGAGTAAAGTCGAACAATCCCTATTTATTACAATCTTCAACATGCATCTATTACCATTCCAATGGTGAAGCCCATTAATCTCCGTAGGCTCAACTGTATATTGTCTTGATTTGGAGGGTTGTGTGTACGACACTTGTATTTGTCCTGCTGCTGATGCCTCTCGCATCATTTAATTTTTTCCTGGTGAAAAAAACAATGATTTATGTGGGCTACCGCCGGCTACATCATATTTTGCCATTATACTCTATCTGGGGTCAGTTTCACAGCTAAATCATATGTTTCTACTTCCATTTCTTTTGCGGGAGCTTCACAATTCAGGCCTAGCCAGTAAGATTTTCCTCTCGAGTCCAGTAACATTTTTTCGGCACTAAAATCCTCCTGTCCTTTAATGTATACATCATGCATTATCTCTTACACAAACTTAATATGTATACATTATAAAGCTTCAATTATGCATTGAAAAGACACAACACCGTTTAACTTTATTTTTAAATCTTTTCATCTTGTCCTTAACCAAAATAAAATATCTACGAGGGAGCAAAGCCAAAATTTCCGTACTCGCTCAAAAATTGGACAAAGGCGGCGGTGGGAGAGGAGAAAGTATCCACGCAGCATGTCCAACAACACTTGCGCTTAATAACCCATACAAATATATTTGGAATTTTAAATTCAGTCCAAGAAATTCTTAGTAAGAATACAACCATATTGCAATTTTAACCTTTTCCATAAAAATTGACAATTTCAATGTTCCATCCATTTCAATAATGACAAGATTTGATATCCTCACGTGACCAACAATAATTATGAATATCCATGTACATAGTTTAACCTAAATGATCTAGAAAAGATAGTAACGCCTCAACTATGTTACATAAGCCGATCAACAAAATTGATTTTACACAAAAAGCTTACCATGGTTATAATTTCTTCTTAAACTTCTGAGCTTTTTTCTTAAGAGGAACAGGATTCAACAACCGTTTGAAAGGAAATAAAGGAGGTCGGTGAGATGTCCTTCGTTTTACTTTGCATTTTCCTGTAATCAATAAAATAGAACTAGTAAGTAATATAGGTAGATAAAGTTAAATGCAATTCCTCGCTGGCCAAATGACGAAAAAGTAAATATTAAATATGTTAATCGGGGCAGAAGTTTAGATTGTAAAATTATATAAATCTGCTTTTACTCGGAAGGAACCTTAGACTAAGGGGTGTTTGATAACACAATCAGGTAATTTAACTGAATATATAAAGTGCGTCTTTAATTCAGAGCAAATAAGCGCAAAACCAACATAACATATATAACTTGAAAGAACAAATTTCACTAATGAACAGTATAGTTTCAGTTGTAGGCACTTCACTTCATCCACACGGTGAAATGAGCCTAAGATTTTTTATCCTAAATCCTAATAGATACAAAAAAAAGATGTTTCCCCTCCGATCCTTCTTATAGCAAGTTGGGCATCGAAACCATATTCCATGCTGGCAATGAGGCATGAGTACTTTGAAGGACAAGATATGGTTGAAAAAGTACCAATGGAAGATTAGTATGAAATGAATCTGATCACTATATGAGTAGGCCAACAAAACACAACCATTGTAAGAAGTGAGATTCAATGATATTTGGAGTACTCTCTTCTGGTGCCTTTATGATAATGCACTCTATTAATTAAAACATTCATTCTTAGGGTGTGCACTTATTCACAATTTCAAACCAAATAAAATTTATTTCACCATGGCCAAAAATAAAATGGTGATATGTTTTAACCTATTTAGAGTTAAATTTTGTAAATTATTTTTGTTTAAAGTTGCATAATAATAGGGTGTTCACTTATTCACAATTTCAAACCAAAAAAAATAATTTTAAATATGTCAAGAACATTTCACCATTCTACTTTTCACCGCGGTTTAAAGCATTTCACTCCGAACCATTTCTTTAGGGAAGAAATCAATGGCTTCTAATAAACTACAAAGTAAAATGTTGAGGTTCAATAATTTATAAAATATATGAACTTTGCTTATTTTCTTACAAGTGCAGAATCTAGATACTAAAGGTGAAATGAAAATGAAAAGGAAAGAGTTAACACAACCATTTAGCAAAATTTTTTTTTTTTTTTTGGGGGGGGGGGGGGGGAGGGATTGGTAAAACAAAGATAACAAATATTCAGTTTAAAGCAAGAATGCTTCTAAATAAAAAAACTGTGAAATCTCCCATGTTGTTTGTAAGCTTGAGCAGCTTGAAATGATTAGATGAAATTGTGAAATTTATGCATACCATAAATATAATTTAGTCAAAAGAAATGGGGATAAAGGCCCGCTTAACTCAGAAAATTGTAAAAACCTAAACTTAACAAGTTTATTGTGCCTAAATGAATAAAAAAATGGAAGAAGAAAACATCCAAGAAAGTGATGGAACTCCTAAAAGAAGGGGGAGGGAGGGAGGGAGAGAGAGAGAGAGTAACTAAATGGTGTGTGTAGGGGAGGTACAAATAGCTGGGGGCAAATATAATACTAAGCAATAGAATCCATTGAAAATAAAGTTCTTTGAAGGTCTTCTCAAACCGAGAGGGTGTTGCTAAAGATCCCGAAATGCTGTTTTTGAAATCCCGAGATAGTGTTTTTGGTGTTCCAAAGGGAGGGTTCTAAAGTCATCTTGAAAGGGGGTTCTAAAGTCATACCCAAAGGGTAAGGCCATCTCGATGGCGATGGTTTCGAAAGTCATCTTGAAAGAGGGGTTCTAAAGTAATACCCAAAGGGGGATTCTAAGGCCATCTCAATGGTGGTTTCTAAAGCCATCTTTAAAGGGGGGTTTCTAAAGTCATACCCAAAGGGGGCTCTAAAGTCATCTTGAAAGGGGGGTTCTAAGGCCATCTCGATGGGGGGTCTAATATCAGGGGCATCGAGATATCAGTTTAGTGCAACCTAGGGTCCCTCCCCAAGGTGGTGTGCCAGCCAAGCTCTCCAAGTGGGGCAATAAAGTAAAGAGAAGAAAGCATTTAAAGCTCATCTCATCAACATCCTATCCACCAGCTGTCACCCACTTCAATACTCTTATATAAAGCCATCTCCAGTCAACAAAGGAGGAAACAAAAAAGGGGAAGCAAGCAAGAGAGAGGGTTCTACACTTGGAAAATCTTTACATTTCAAAGAAATAAACATCATTTACGTGTAGTTCATATTTTTCAATCCCAAAGTGTGAAGAGTCCACCCAAACACCACCGTAGACGTAGGCAGGTTGTCGACCCACGTAAATATCCGAGTCGCGTGTGAAAATTTGTCTATATTTGGATCTCGTGTCTATGTTGGTCTTTGGTTACGCTTCTACAAAAAGGGTTACAGCTCGGCTCTTGAGGAGTAAATTTCCTTACCCTACCCAACGAAGACCACCCTCCTACAGTCTGAACACGTTAAACAGTGAATATTATAAATTTATAAAGGAAAAAATTCTCGAAGATAGGAAAGATGAAATTGTGATTTACCCATTTTCAGACCTCAGTCACAATCAAACAGTTGTAATAAGTTACTTACTCAACTTTTTATAGTACCACCAAGTTTGAGTACTGCGTTAAGTGCATATTCAGCAACTCACAGACCTCAGTAGTCAATACTACTTATCTAGTCCTTAATTTTAATTTTTATCAAAAACAGCCCCTAAATGTGAAATAAAACAATGGTGCAGCGTTAGAATATCCTTTATACACAAAATAAGGCTGGTACCTGACAGAACCTCACCGAATGTTGAATAATTCACCCTGGTATGATCCTCATATTGCGATCTCTCTTCCATTGTCACCTCCTCCGGTGCCTCGTGATTTGCAACTGAATAATTAGTCTTATTTTGCATTGCATCATCCGATTCAAAAACGGGCAAGGTAACTGGACCATCTCCAGTCTCGGTAAATTGTTTTATTTCTAAGAAACCTTCATGCAAAGACATGTCACATGAGACCAAAGATAAATCTAATTTACTCTTAATTTTGGCAATTTCACCCACTGAAACATTTTGTACACCTGTAACTACATCCAAACTATCTGATCTCTTGAACTCCTCCTCACTCTGGAAAGCAAAAGTACCAACACCCTTGGATAAAGCAATCTCAGTATCTTTTACCAAAATATCAATTGTGGGATTATCATCCAGTAACGTAACATGTTTCTCAATCCCAATATTACATTCACCCATAACGACATCCAGACGATTTAACCTATTGGACTCTTCAATTATGGAAGCAGAAGAATCAATGTCCTCGGAGGGAGTGGAAACTTTTGTAGTGGCAATATCATTACTGGCAGAAGCAGTTTGAGTATTTTGTCCCAGAGTCTGAACTACTGAATCATCGCCTGGTAAAATAACGTGTGTTTCACACATAGTTATGCAATTTTGTGATTCAAAATTATTCACTTCAGTTTCGGTATGGGTAACTCCATCGATCATGGCAGCACGGTTTCCAATTTCAAAAGCATTAGGGAAAACTTTCTGGGTATCAGTTGCTGAAAATGAAATTTTAGAATTTTCACAGCTAGAGGTCTGTTGTTTTACGCAAGAATTGCTTAAAGGAGTCTGATCTCTATCAAGAAGAATATTAAGCCTCTCTGGCTGTTCAGATACCGTATAAGCAGAAAAAATTTTACCAGTATCGGGTGGCACTGATGCTGCCTTTGTTGATGTTAAATCCTTAATTTGTATTCCATGTGATGGCAAACCATCTACAACTGAGGCAAAATCAATGGCTTTTACAGTTTTGGACACTTTACTGGAGGCACGAAAGGATTTTTCCATTTCATCTAATAGCAAATCACCTTCACCACTAGAAATGGGGTCCCATTTAAGCCAGTCATCAAACCCAGATCCCGAGGAATAGAACTGTTCACCAGATGATATTACTTCAACCCTGATTGCCTCCTTGTAAAACTGCTTATTCCTTAAAGCATTAGCTATAAGAGTTCTGCATATCATTGGAAAAAATAAAAAGTGTTTCACGCTATAAATATAGGCACAATGTCGCAAAAAGAATTAAAGTTCTCAAGTTTCGTACCTACAATTGTTGGAAATAGCAGCTTTAGCGCGTTCTGTAGGGATCCCAAGCAGAGATGACAAATTGGCAACATCATATGGTCCTCTAAGTTCGGTTACGGAAGGGGCAGCGCTTGAGAAAATGAGATTTTTTCCTCTAGTCCAATCTACTAAGAGCTGGAAATTTAGGTAGTACGTCACTCGGACTATTAATCATGATAACGCTAGCACAGATAATAAGAAATTGTCTTTCTTGAAATACGACAACAAATTGACTGGCATTTGAAGTACAGGTCAAACACAATTGTGAGAGCAATGCCAATTTCTACTCTATTAAAAGTTAAAAGTCCTGATCAACATATTTGGGAAGTGCTCATATTGATGATTCATTTTCAGCAAAACTATGCGTAGTGAACTAATACGCACACATATAAAGGTAGCATTGTAGAAAATTAATCATAACCACACTCGCTTAAATTCAAATCACTATGATAATGTGAGGGGATTGAGTCGTCTTGAGGTTAGACACTTAAAATATAGTGGTTATTGTGGTGCAAAGAAAAGGTCCATGTCCAAGTACAGAAAAATAAAAAATAAAATCTAATCTAGATGATCTCCACTTGAGAGGAAAGAAGAAGCTAACTTGATGCCTATGAAGAATTAGTGGGCCCCTGGAATAATTGGATTTTGGTGGGAATTATCTTGTAAACTTTTATTTTAATATTATTTGGAGTAGATAAATATTATAATAATATTTAGGATTATTATTAGATATGAGGATCAGATTGTGATTTATCTATTATTGGGGTTTTAGTTTATCTAAGTTTCTTTTAATTATCTGGAAGGATTAGGATTCCTTTTTTAAGAGTCTATGAATAAAAGTCTCCTTCCTTGTAACTATTCAGTTCAGTTATTAATAAGTGTTTCTTTTGTTGAGTGTAATATTGAGATAGCGATTTTGAACTGATATTGTGCGAGTGCTTTTATTCTGCTTTCGTTTACATCATAAACAATTCTCTTAAGATACCGTTGAAGTTGTGACTTTTGACCAGTCAATGACATTTGCCATGTCGTTTATTAACCAGCCAAGATGAGGCCACACGGAACAGTGATGGGCCAAACCGAGACCCACAGCCCCGAAAAGATGCTTGTAATCGACCTCACCACCGCTCCCCTCCTTTGCGTATGAGCTACTCTCCATTGCTTCGCCGCCAGCGAGCATCGGAGTGGCTCTAGTAAAGGAGAGCTTTTGTTAAGCTCCCACGAGTACCAATTGATGTTCTGTATAAGTTTTCAGCCCCGTCCGACCCTCAACACTTCGAGAGGGACCACAGGAGGAGAGTTTCAAGTGGGATCAAGCAGCCCCCGCCGAAGATATTCTTCGACAATTTTTTGAGCAAAGGAGGTTCCACGTGATGCCTTTGACTTAACGTCAATATTTAAGGAGATTGTCGCAAGATCGAGACGAGTGGAGGACTGATCGATCCTATCCGAGGACTTGCGTTTAAGGTACACCCTTATGTCCCCGTCGATCAGCGTACCAATTTTTTGTGGCCAGAGGCCACCTATTGAGGTCTCTTCATCACTTGAGGAGCGTAGGCCATGTGAGATCACCCTGATCACTTGGGCGGGCATTGAGGTTGTTGGCGAAGATCCTACACGGGGACATCAAGGTCGAGGTGCCTATATTTGATATGATCAATTGAAAATGTGTTAATAAATTGGTTTGATTCTATCTAGAAGATGTTAGAGTACAACAGTCTACAAAGGACTAAGTGTGTGAGGTTAGTGGCTACCAAGTTCTGAGGGGCTCGACTGATCTGCACATGGCCGATTATAAGGTAGGTTTTGAGAGAAGCGTACATTCTTTGGTCGTTTGTCTATCTCCAGCCGCTTCAGCAGGGGACGATGTTCGTCATTGACTACACAAACAGGTTTCAGTAACTTTTGTGCTCTCGAGACGGGTTAGATGGCAAGGAGGAGCAGTTGATCGCCTCATACCTTCAGGGGTTATAGTCGAGGATCTGCAAAGAGCTCCAGCTCCGTTGTACTCCAACAGTGGATAAATCCATAATGTATGCACTTCGTTTGAAGAAGTATGAGGACCCCGAGTGCATCCACATTTGCCTAGACTATAATCGTCGGCCCTCGGCATGTTTAAATCGCGGTCGCGTAGGGTGTCGCGTTTTGGTTCTGAAATCGCGTCGCGTATCGCGCAAGCAATTCGTGCATTCCAGATTTTTAATTTGAAAAACATGTAACAAATATAAATAAATAAAGAAGCTCAAAACAATCACTCCAAATCATTTCAAATATAGTCATAAAGTGCTACAACATTCCAAATAAAACACAAAAAATAGGATCATATTGTTCCAAACATAGGACCATATTGTTCCAAAAATCTCAAAGGGATGAAGTTTCAAAAATAAATTAACATCAAATGAGGTTTTTCAAATATTGTCAAACATAAAAAATAAAAAATAAAAATTGTGTAAATTCTTAACAAAGTTGGATCGGGGTTGCCAAACTGTGGAAGGAAGAGTCCGGAGCACTGTTAATTAGGGTGTTTTTTTGGTTTTCAAGATCGGGACTGTTAAAAGTGATTGAGGAAGGGTTTTGTTAAGTTGGGGTTGTCAAAACTATAATAAGGAAGAGTTTTTTTTTTTAGATCGGGCTGTCAAAAGTGAACAAGGAAGTGTCTGCGGTTTTTTTTTTTACCTTTGTACTTACCAAAACGGCGTCGTTTTGGTAAGCCAGAGGGTTTAAAAAAAACATGCATCGCGCGGCTATAGCGCACGTTTGCTCACTTTTGGGCTAAATTGCGCCCAATAACGCATGCAACAGCAGCATCCCAGTTAGCAGACCCATTTGCATCGCCTTTTCCCGTCGCAAAAGGCAATAGCGCGCTATTGCGTTCGCGATAGCGAGCTATTTAAAACTCTGCCCTTCGGTGGGGCCAAAAGAGCCATATGGATCCCTTTAACTGATATGAGTGCAGCCAAACCGGGCACAAGGCTTCCGAGTGCCCTAAAAGAAGGAATGGCAACCTATTTTAGCGATCCATCGCGAGGAGCTCAAGTATAGATTGACCCGCCTGTTGATGAGGTAAAAGAGGCTCCAGTTGAGTACGGCTTGCCCCTTTGAGCTCGTGATCAAGCTCTTTCTCGGAAGGAGAGTAACAAGTTGGACATACCACTTTTTTTTTTGTGTGTGTGTTGTGGTGGTGGTGGTTTGGGGGGGGTTTGGGGGTGGTCATTTTCACTTTTGTTATTTGTGTCATTTAATTTCTCGTTATTCATTTTCTACTTATCATTTACTCTCTAGAACTACGTTTACCTTATTTGAGTCGTACGATGTAACCCCTCTACTAGATTTATTTTTACCTTATTTAATTTCTCGTTAGTGATTTACTTTTATTAATTTCTCGTTATTGGTGCGATAGCAAATACCCACGCCCAAGCTCAAGACACGGGAACAACCTCTCCATATATAGGGTAACACCAGCCGACATCTGCCTCTTCCAAACCCTGCAGTTAAGCGAGAGCATTGTGCAAATACCCTCGCCCAAGCTCAAGACTGGATTTTTGTGCGAGTGAGGCATCAAGGGAAGGGATACCCAATAGAGAACCCAGATTTATAATTGAGATCAATAAATTTTCTACCAAGTGACGGTGGGTTCAGTTAGGCCCGTCAAGGCCATCAACAAGTCCCAGGGACAGCAGCGTCAGGGCCGGTATCAGGGGCCGCCGCATCAAGGTCAGCAGGTACGGGCCGAGGCGCTGTTACATTTGTGGCCAGCCAGATCACCTGAAGAGAAATTACTCTGAGCGAGGCAGGGGACAACCACAGGATGGTGTTTTGGATATACAGCCACTAGAGCAGTTTATGGGTCAGTTCGGACGAGAAATTGTTGACCGGGGACCCGAGGACCAGGCAAGGCAAATAGAGTACGAAGGTAAACTCTCTTTTTATTATTCGAGTGTAAGTATGTTTTGAGTGACACTGGGTGCGTCACAACATACGACTGTTAACACTAGGATTCGCGAGTGAGTCGAATTTGGTGGGTGCGTTGGTCATAATAGTTATTGTGTATATATTATTACCATGGGATCACAAGGTTTTTGAGATTAGCAACGGGAGAGTGGGAGGTATACTAAGAGGATGGTTGCATTATACGAGAGATTTCTACTTTCAAGAATTATGGAAGTAAGGTGGATGATTTTCCAAGTTTATACCGATTAGCGGTAGTTTGGGTCAATAATGGATAGATTATAGATATAGTAGGGGACTGGGTGCTCGTGATACCAGGGTATGAATTATTGTTGCTAGGCTTCACCTGATATAGGGTCTAGCGTATATATATGATTATGTATGTTAAAATGTGTATTGTATTAATATTGTTAAATTGAAATCCCGGAGAGTAGGGACATTTCTGATGTGACTCAGGGTGGTTAGACTGATTTCCGTGCGGGTGAAATGGCTCGGGATTTATTTCCGCACAAGAAAACTAAAGATAGAAAGGGCACGGTATTGTATGTTGTCTTTTGAAGCATAAAATGTGGATGTGTATACTTTTATGTCGAGAGACGAGTAATTGGGGGTACGTGCTATGGACTGAGGGCCTAACAAATCTCAACGACCGGCAATGTTAGGTAGTAGTGTATCGGGGGTTCCTTGTTTGGATTTCGATTTGCGAGACGTCCCACGCACGAAACTTAGCGCAGCGTTGGAAGTGGGGAGATGTTTTGTCATTATTCCATGGGTTGGGTACCTCGATTATTTTACATGTATGTCGTTATAACTGTGAGATTAAAGTTATATGACGATTTCAGGCGGGAAGAAGCCGGGTATTATTTGTGTAATTGAGCACGGGTACAGGGTGTATGGGCGCCCTAGTTAATTAATTTGATTGTTACAAATAATTCGCGATTAGAAGTGGGAGAGATGGGTGTAGGATCTTAAGGGTAGGCGACTTGGGAGCTAGTCGAGACTGAGAGTACTAGGCTTATCCGAATTTCGAGGACGAAATTCCATTGTAAGGCGACTTGGGAGCTAGTCGAGACTGGGAGTACTAGGCTTATCCGAATTGAGGACAAAATTCCATTGTAAGGGGGGAAGTATGTAACACCCCGTAAATTTAAGGACATTTAATTAAATAATATTTTGGGAGAAAAAGAATTCATTTGATTTGGAGGAATTAAATGCGTGATTTGAGAAATTTTAAAATTTGAGGAATTTATTAATTCGGCGAATTGAGGATTGATTATTTTGGACTATATTTTGTGTCGCATTTCGAGAGCTTAAATTTGTAGGATGTTATAGATTATCCGGATGGCGATTTTGAGCGCATGGTTGAGTCCGGTAAGGTCGAAATAGTCCAAAATGAGTGGCCATATTGGGTCTCGGGATCTTTCTAGACATAATTGAGCTCCAAATTAAGAGTTTGGGCCTTTTTAAAAACGGGATTAGAGTTTTTAACCCTCGTAGTGAAAGGGCAAGGCAACTTAAAGTCATTTTAAAAGACTAAAATTTGGGGAGAGTGACGTAAATGACGCGAAATGGGAGCAAGAAAAGACAATTCTCTCTCAACTCTCTCTAATCAAATCTCATAAAATGGAAGAATGACTCAAATGAGTCTACAAAAGGGGTATTTATAGGAAGGAGGTTGCTTGGTCTCTAAGTTAAGAATCTAATTATAATTATGCCCTTAATGCCAATTATCCTTCCTTCCTCTAAATACAAAATAAAAGGAAAAATACAATGCATACTAAAAATAAAAGAAATACTAAAAATGACTAAAATACTAAAAATAACACCTACTCTTCATTCGCATCATTCTCTCCGCCTTCGAAAAAGTTCGTCCTCGAACTTTAAGATTGAGATCGAATGCAAAAAATGTCCCAAAATTGTGGAAGAGGCAAAACTTAAGGGGTCAAAATTGAATTTTTGAAAATTTTGAGGAAGGAGAGGGCATTCTTCTACTCTTGGTTCAATCTTCATCATTTACCTCTCACCTCTCATGTCCAACATCAAAATTATCTTCCACCGGGGTCAAAAACTAAGGTTTTGGTGTGAAACCCTAGTTCTTGCACATGTTGGTGGGTGCCACCTAGGGCAGAATAGAGATCGGCTACCAGAGGAGGGTTGTGGACAAAAATGGGTTGAAACCCTAGGGTTTCATGGTCGTCGCCGTCGGCGAGTCCAAGATGAATTCCGGTCACCGGGGATGAGGACTGGCCCTGTTTGACCACCATATGTGGAATCTGGCTTGATTTAAGTAGCATCATTGGCTGTTTAGGGATCCCGCCTCCTCTTGAGGCACTTCCGACACTTGCTAGGCAGTTTTTGTTGCCGGACGATGATGGTTGACGAGGCAGAAGAGGTTCCGGTCGGGGGCGGCTGTCATGGTTACCTTTTTCGGTCAGAAATGGGGGTGTCGGCAAGGGTTTGTTGCAGAGGGCTGGGACAGAGGGTTGGGGGTTTCGATTGGTGGTAGTTGGAGGTTGGTCGGCCTTGGGATGGTGGTGTTTTGGTTCGGGGAATGTGCGGGGTAGGGTTTCAATGATGGGGAGGGCTGGTTTGGGCAGTTACGAGGGTTCTGGGAGGAGTTTTGGGTCGTTTGGTTAGCGGATTGTGGTGGTGGGGTTGATTTGATGGTGGTTGGGAGATAAATGAGGCTAGGGCTAGGGTTTTCTTGGGGTAAAAGGGTGGAAATGGTTGCGGAAGCGTGGGTGGAGAAATTTTGGGGGCTAGGGTTTTGGTTTCTTGAATTAGGGTTAGGGTTAATGATGGTGGGTGGTGGTGGAGGAATACGTGCGTCGAGTTTGTCAATCGAGGCTGACAATCGGTTGAGGGCTTCCAAGATTTGCTCGAAAGGATTTGATACGGAGGTGTTCATCTCTTCTTGGATCCACGTGACGTTGTTTACGAGTTTTTATTTTTTTTACAACAACAACGGGTGGAGCAACTAGGCTCTGATACCAATTGACGTAAATGACGCTATATGAGAGCAAGAAAAGATAATTCTCTCTCAAACTCTCTAATCAAATCTCATAATATGGAAGAATGACTCAAATGAGTCTACAAAAGGGGTATTTATAGGAAGGAGGTTGCTTGGCCTCTAAGCTAAGAATCTAATTACAATTATGCCATTAATGTCAATTATCCTTCCTTCCTCTAAATACAAAATAAAAGGAAAAATACAATGAATACTAAAAATAAAAGAAATACTAAAAATGACAAAAATACTAAAAATAACCCCTATTCTTCATTCACATTAGAGAGCTTAAGAGGAGAGCCATTAGAAGAGAATTTGGAGATTTTGGGAGATTGCTTCAAGAACAAGAAGAGATCCTTGATCTCAATCCAACATCTTCATCCAAAGGCTTTGATCTACAAATTGAGGCAAGTGGTTTAATTTGCAATTGTTAATTTGCATTTACCTATTCATATTAAAGGACGTGGGAATCAATTTATATGTTAGGGTTTGTGTTCATAAGAAATTGGGGATTTCTTTTATTTGGAGTTATAAATCTGTAGAGGTGTTAAGATTTTACTAATTTGATGCCCTAATTTGGTGTAATTGATGGGGTTAGATTGAATATAATAAAAGGATGGAATTAGGAAGAATCTTGGGAAGTTTTGATGGAGAAATCTGTACAGAATGGAGGTTTTAAGCATGTCAATGGCAGACTTGGTTTTACTGGGCAGATTAGGAATGAAGATGATAACGGGGTCGTTCGAACGACCTGGTATCTCATTCAAACGAGAGTCATTGTCGTTCAAACGACCAGCCATGTCGTTCGAACGACATGGCTGGTCGTTTGAACGACCTGTTAAGCCTGTCAGATTTCCTCATTCCCCTTATTCAGACCTGTTATGTGTTTTGGAGATTAACAATTTCTGCATTGGTGAATCTGCAATTTGGGTTATAATCTAGGGTTTCAGATTGTGAATATTTACCCTTGGATTAATTAGAGGATTAATTGAATTGGAGAATCAAGGTTTATTATGGAGTGATTTGAAACCTTGTTGATTAAGTGGGTGGACTTAATTGAATGAAATTGAATGAGGGATTGGGAATTTTGAATTTCGGGCCAAGAGAGAGAGTTCGGGTATAATTGGTAGGGCGACACCAAGATAATGAAATTAATTAATGTAAGATTAATTGAAATTTAGTCGGATTGTACGGTTGCATATTTTAGGCTTGTGTATACATATACGGTGATGTGTAGCCTATATAATATATATATATATATAATTTATAAATATGTGTGAATAATATTTATAGTAAAGCATACCTATTCTAGTGCTATCAAGGAAGGTTGCACGATGTGGGTGAATCCCCTAGCTAGTGAATGCAGGGTGAGTATAGTTCCCAGGTCATAGCGTTCGGTTCAGAAGTGCAACGAATGGTGGCTGATTCGATCTCACTACCGTGGGTAACTATGGCCGCCTCCACAGCGTTTGTTTATTTTTCTGAAACGGGGTGCTAACCGTATCAGGATTTCGGGTGGATGAGAATACCCGATTATGATAGCATCTAGAGAACACCCGATGAGTGCCTACTCAGGGATAGTATATATCTACGACATGTATGTGTGAATGTTGTAGGATGAGTTCATATATATGGTATAATTATATACGGGATAATACAGGATGTGAATTGTATTAATTATATAACTTGTGAAACGGTTATAGGGTATCAAATGAGAAATGACTTAAATAAGTTAACGTGATTAATAACCTAAACTCACTAGGGATGCAGTGGAAAATAGTGGGGAAAAAAATGTGACAAGACTAGTTACGGGGTAGTTAGCGAGATGGGTCATGTATAGTACGTTAGGCGTGCACATTAGTGGAGGGGTGAGGTGTCCTCAAGAGAGTGTATGGCACTAACTTAAATATGAAGAGAATTCATGCATTTTAATTTTCTGCATTTAAATTCACTTGCTAAATATTTTCAAATGTTTTGGGTTCTAACCCTTGCTATAAAATATTTTCAAAACCTTTTAGGTGTCCTACCACAGGGGCGCCAGACCTGATCATCTTGCAGGGTACGTAGCTGCAGTATTTGTGGATGCTCATTCTCTCTAGATAGGGACATTTCAGTTGTAACTTTGAACTTGTACCTTTATATTCAGTTTGGCATGTATCCGTACTCTCGTTTATACTTTGCACTTGGTGGATTGCTTGTATAGTCGATGTTATTCGGCTAACACTTTTAGTAGTTGTGTGGCATGAGTAGATATTCCTTGTGTTGGTTATATTGGATTCTTATTCTATTTGTTGGTTTTGGATTATGAATTATAAAAAGATAAAATTTGACAGCATGTCTTTTGAATACTAGGTGGTTCGTAAAGTTTTAAAAAGTTTGCGACAGTGATGCTAAGAATGAACCAGATGAGATTCCTGTTTAATTTGATATAGGACTGATCACCTGGTATTTTATTAGGCGGGGTGTCACAGTTGGATCTCACCTGAGTTGAGAGTTGTCACCTTCTTGAACCCAAAACGTCTCGAGTATGATAGCGATTGACAAAATCGTGTTGAAGGGTAGCAAACAATCAGATGGCACAGAAGTCGGAGGTTGGATCTCACCTAAGCCAAAGTTGTTAATTCTTCAATTTCTTCGGATTCTGTATACGTCTTTGATGATGAATTTGAAAATAAGAGACAAATAGTCGTCCAGAATACATAACACTCCAATTATGTAGGATCGCTTTAAAACATTCATAGTAAACAGAACCCATTGATCAAAAGGTATTCTAAGTTACCCACTTAACAAAACATAACTCAACCAAGAGCAATCTTATACCACTTTTGATTTAAACTAGCGAAAGAGTGGAAACACACACAAATCTAAATTCACCTCTCAAATTAAATTGAATATCAAGCTACAAAGTGATAACAAAAGGAGTCTTGCCTCTCATTTATGGAATAAATAAACCCCAATCCTTGGTTAACAAGGAAACAAAAACTATGAGAATATGAACAAAATAGGAAACTAATAAATAAAAAAAGATAATTACTAATAATCTACTACTGAGAAGTATCCTAATTGATAGATACTAATAATACCCCTAGAAACTCTCGTACATAATAAATTTTCCTTGCTCTCCAATCCTCATGACCATAGGATGCATCAAATAATATCCACCAAAATCACACTTCAAATCAGTGTTCTAAAAGGCGCGCATAGGCGGCGCCTATGCGTGATGCTTTTTAGAAACGCAACGCATAAGGGGTATGCGTGGGAAAAGGCGTGGTCAACGCTTTTTTAAGGCGGTCAACGAGGGTGATGCGCGCATAAGGCGTGCTTTTTTTTCAAAATTTTTATATTGCTAAAATCATTTTTTTCTTATGTTTGAGTTAAAATGACGTCGTTTTGGGTAAAAAGCATACAAAAGTTTTATTTATTTATTTATTTCTTATCTACTATACTAATCTAACCCTAACATAACAAACTAAACCCCTCCAAGAGAACCCCGATCAGACAAAACGAAAGAAAAAAAAAGAACCCTAACTTTAAGGTATGTTTTATTTTATTCGTAATTTTGTAGGAATAAAATCTCAAATTTCAAGGTATGTATTATTTTATTCAAAATTTTGATTGCATGTTTATGATTATGTTTTTTTCATGTAAGTTGTGCTTATATTTATGCTTTTATTATTTTAGAAACCTAAGTATAATTAAAAAATATTAAAAAAAAAGCAAAACGCCTTTTCACGGATAGGCTTCGCCTAGGCGCGCCTAGGCTCCTAATGCTTGATGCTTGGCCTCCACGCATTGGTCACGCATCGCGCCTTTTAGAACCTTGCTTCAAATAGTTAAACTCCTATTCTAGCGAGTGTGACATATATACCTCAACAATATATAGGTATTACATCAGAGAATTTATTAAATAAACATTTAGAATATCGGATCTCCATAAGATATGCAGAAAACGGATTGATAAAAGTTTAGATTTGGATGTCACAAGAAACCATCTCAAGGTGCCATCATTCTCGATCAATACAACTGTTATTTCTAAATGTATAATTCCAATGGTCATGTAGTAACATGAGCTTGCCTTCTGGTCTTCCACACTAGTCTCTCTCTCTCTCTCTCTCTCTCTCTCTCTCTCTATTCATTTAATGAGTGTCTAAAAATTACTAAATGAATTTATGTATCATCCAAGACAACTAATAGCCTAAGTGTGCCTTTGAAATTGAGGATTGCATATTGATCCCACTAGTGGTTCAAAGTCTCGGTCTCGGTCTCGGTCCCCGTATCAGACACCCGATTTTCAACTCAATCGTGGTATCGGTTGCGGTATTGAGCGATACGCATAGATACACTATTTAGAGGACCAAAAAAATTTCGAAAAAAAAATATAGCAACTTGAAAAAACAAATAATAATAATGTTCATAGTTGTCAAATCGCGAATCGTATCGTGAATCGTTTACCCCCCGAATCGCGAATCGTGAATCGAATCATGAATCGTATCGGTCGAATCGGAACCAAACGATAAAAGCGTAGTAAAACATATGTAAATGGAATTTAACACTATAGAATTGGTAATTAAGCGTAATATGACAAAAAAACTAATCATAGCACATGATAATATACCAAAATATCACAAAAATTAACCGTAGTACATGTTCTCATTCATTTTAAGCTTTAAAATGTAAAAAACAAAAATATATCATAAAACAGCCTACATATTAATTTAAAACACCCTACATAAAACAAATATATATATATATATCATAAAGAGCCTATATATTAATTTAATGTAAAAAAATCGCGAAAAAAAAAAAAGTGAATCGGACCGAATCGGGAATCGGACCGAATCGGACCCGAATCGGAAGATTCGAATCGTGAATCGCCGATTCGGTCCGATTCTTTAGACATTTGCGATTCTAAGGTTGATTCGAATCGTTTTGGTAGTGAATCGAATCGAATCGTCCGATTCGAATCGCGAATCGGACGATTTTGACAACTATGATAATGTTGACCAATTAGATAAGTTCAAACTCATCATTAAATATGTATACCATCATCTAATTGATTATAGTGACGCGCGTCGGACTTATCAATTACAATAATCTATAATAAATAAGTTAGCAAAACAATTTAATGACACATAAATCTTCATAAAGAATTTACAAGAAATATAGAAATTGCATACTTTTAATTATACAAAACAATTAAATAATATTAATAAGTATTATGGAATACTACAATTTTTTTTAAAGAAATAATACTATTTTATTAAAAATGTACAACAAGGTTTTAAGAAATTTCTAAGAAAAATTACTAATTTATTAAAAATGTACAACAAAGGTTTAAGAAATATAACTAATTTATTAAAACGGTTCCACAAATTTCTAAGAAAGTCATACTACAAATTTTGAAGAAATCATTTTATTTTTTATTTTTTATTTTTATTTTTTATTTTTTATTCATATAAAAATGTACAACAAATGTAAAAACAGTTACTTTTAATCATATTTTTGCACAAAATAGTTGACATTTATTTTGTACAAGAATATGATTATATGCATAGCTCCTTATAAATAATTATATTGATGTTTGTCAAATTTGTCAGCTTCAATAATTAAGGGAGCAAAATAATCTAATGAGCATAGTTGTTAGAGGCGAAAGGGGCACCAAGGTCCCCGTGGAGCCTAGGCGCAAGGCGAGGCGCACGCCTGATCAAAGTGAGGCGCAAAGTTTATAGATCATGCAAAAGTTGTATATTTATAAATAACAAAAGGAGATGGGGCTTATACCACCATATGAAGAAAAATATATATATATATTTAAATATCAAATTTATGTAACAATTTGACTATCCAATAATCAACAAAAGAAAAGATATTGAAAATTTTGAATTATAAATACTCTTCTGTGAAAAGAAAAGGTCAAAATCAACATATAAATTGTTCTAAGATGCAACATTATTGGAGTAAAATTTTGTTGTTTCTTTTGAGAAAGATAAAGTTTCCCTAGGAATCTCAAGGGCTTACTTTAGTTAGTTATGGGTGGGGAATCATCTATCTTCTTTATTATATTGAAAAATATGCAAAATAAGTATATCAATCGGTTCATTCTTGTATTGAGGGCGTTATCCAAAAAATTCAACAAGGCGCGCTTGCACCGCATCTTGAGTCTCGCGCCTTTTTGAAGGAGCTGAGCCTGAGTGAGGCAACGCGCTGATGTTGAGCCTAGGTGAGCCTGGAGCCTAAGCACACGCCTAGAAGCGCCTTTAACAACAGTGCTAATGAGAGTTAAATAGTAATATATTTAAGGGAGCAAGATAATTTAATACAATTTTTAATATTTTTTTAAGAAATAGTGATATATTTTAAGGAACAAAACAACTATAACTTATGGAAATTTAGTCATAATTATACCGTGTTGAAAACCTAACAGCGCAACTTGGCAGAGAATGTCTTTTCAACCAAACCCCGAAACCACTCGCTCACAAGTAAACAAACATTCCATTCAATGCGCTGATAAAAGTCATCACCTCTAGCTTAGATTCTAGATAACTACCCCTCATCAATTCCACATCAAAACCTCTCTATAAATACCCCAACACCACATTTATTACACACATAACAGTGTTATTATCTTCTTTTCACCTACCTGGGAGCCTCATAACTATCGGTTAAAGTTCTTTCAACCCCAATAGGATATCAAGAGTTCATATCATCATGGGGCCATATCCCAATAGTATGTCCGGGTGTGTGCGGATTGGAGGATCTAAACATACACTTGGTCAGGTGCTCAAGGCTTGAATACCTCAACATCAATGTTTTAAATCGCGGTCGCGCGGGGTGTCGCGTTTTGACTCCGAAGTCGCGTCGCGCATTGCGCAAACAATTCGTGCATTCCATTTTTTTAATTAGAAAAACATATAAAATATATAAATAAATTAATAAACAACATTTTAAAATGAAAATTGTAAGGAAGTGACATTTTAATCTTTATTTTTTAAAAGGCAACATTTGAAACTTATTTTTTATTAAAAGGTAACATTTTATATTGAAATATGTAAACTAAATAACATTTTAACTGAAATTTGTGGAAAAAATTGTAATATTTTAAACTGGATTTGTGAAAAATGTTACATTTTAAACTCAAATTTGTAAACAAAAAATAAGTAACATTTTAAACTGAAATTTGTTAAAAAATAAAAAGGAATTAAAATTTTAAATTGAAATTTGTAAAATACGCAACATTTCAACTGAAATTAGTAAAATAAATAACATATTAAACTGAAATTTGCGAAAGAAGTAACATATTTGTTAAAACTGAGATTTAATAATTTAATTGATTAATTAAAAAACAAGTATGATTTTAAACTGAGATTTAATTTATATATATATATATATATATATATATATATATATATATATATATATATATAAAATAACATTCTACTTGAAAAATAACATTTTTAAAGCTGAGATTTAAAAAATAACATTCTTTGTAAACCAATGTTTTAAATCGCGGTCACGCAAGGTTCGCGTTTTGAAACTAAAAATTACAAAATAGAAAACATTTTAAACTTAAATTTATAAAAAAAAAAATACATTTTTTACTGAGATTTGAAAAAAAAAAGTTAAACTGAGGTACGAAAAAAAGTGAGAGTTATTAAAAAACGGAGTTAACAGAGTCATAAACAAAGTTACAAACAAAGTTAACAAAGTTATTAAAAAGTTACAAACAAAATAACTTGTAACATTCTTAAAGCTCCCAAACAAAGTTAGCAGATTCGTAACATTTTCAAAGCTGGAATAGCTTCATAACATACAAATGGAAGCCGGCAACAGAGAGAGAAAGTCTCCCAAACTAAATCACAAGTTGATTTCAGTAGAAGACACCTCCGACCATCAGCTATCAACCTCTAGCAATAAACCGTAGCTCCAAATTGATCCGGCGATAGGTAAGGAATATTTTTTTGGATATCAGTTTGTGTGAAGGAAAGTGTTTTTTTTTCCGTAAGAGACCGTAATTTTTTTTAGGGGTTAAGGGTTTGGTTAGTAATAGAAACAACTCTTCCGCTTTTTTTTTACAAATCGTCACCGCTTTTTTTTTCAATACTCAGATTGCGCTCCAATTGCGCACAAAATAGCGCGCAATTGCGCACTTTTGCATGCCACGTCATCCAATAGAGCACGCTATTGAGGTACCACGCAAAAAATAGTGCGTTATATTGCGATTTGGGGGGGGTAAAACGCAATAGCGCGCAATTAAAAACATTGCTCGACATATTTATTGAAAAAAATAAGTATGTAAAAACCCTCTCCACTCCTACTCTCAAAAGTCCTATTGTTATTATCCCTAATATCTATTGCCGGGGGTACCATGTAGTGGGTTACGCCTCCTTTAACCGTCTCTCACTCTCTCCTGCTACCCCATTTTATTTATGTACTCTCATATCTTCACTACCAGGTTAATAAATGACATTTAGAACAATACCACTGTCAAATTCCAATTGGCTTCATCTTCATCAATGTAAACAAAATTTAGTTGATGCATAGTTGTCAGAGGCGAAAGGCGCACCAAGGCGCCAAGGTCCTTGTGGAGCCTAGGCGCAAGACGAGGCGCGCCCCTGATCGAAGTGAGGCGCAAAGTTTATAGAACGTTCAAAAGTTGTATATTTATAAATAATATCATTAGTGATCTAAAATTAGAAATATATAGCATAAATTATTATTATACACGCTAATGAAGAGACAAGTCAAAAGGAGATAGAGCTTATACCACTATATGAAAAAAATATATATTTAAATATCAAATTTATGTAACAATTTGACTATCCAATAGTCAACAAAAGAAAATATATTGACATATTTCATATAATAAACACTCTTGTGTGTGAAAAGAAGAAATCAAAATCAACATATAAATTATTCAAAGATGCAACATTATTGGAGTTAAATTTTGTTTGTTTCTTTTGAGCAAGGTTCTTAAAAACGCGGGGGTGATCGAGGCGTGGAGGCCAAGCCTTAAGCCTTAGGTGTAAAAAGGCGTGAAAAGGCGTTTAGGCCTTCTTAATATATTTTAATATTTTTTAACCATAACATGGCTATTAAAATACTAAAATTGTACATATCATAAAAATATGTCTGAATATTTGCAAATTAAAATACTATTTGATTATTTTGGATGAGATAATGGTCCGGTTTGTAAAAAAAATCTTCAAAAGGCGATATCGTTTCACTAAAGCATTGTTGTTTTTAGAAAAAAGGGCGCCTTAAGGGTTTTACCAAGAATAAGGCATAAAAAGCTTAAGGCGAGGCGTTTCTCCCAAGCCTCAAGCCTAGGCGTGCCGAGGTTTTTTAGAACAGTGCTTTTGAGAAAGATCAAGTTTCCCTAGGAATCTCAAGGGCTTACTTTGCTTAGTTTTGAGGTGGGGAATCATCTAATCTTCTTTATTCCATTGGAAAATATGTAAAATACGCATATCAATTGATCCATTCTTGTATTGGGAGCGTTATCCAAAAAAATTCCACAAGGCGCGCCTGAGCTGCGCTTTGACTTTGAGCCTGGAGCCTAAGCGCACCTTGGTGAAGGAGCCGAGCCTGAGTGTGGCAAGGCGTTGATGCTGAGCCTAGGTGAGCCTGGAGCCTAGGCGCACGCCTAGGCGCGCCTTTAACAACAGTGAGTTGATGGAAGCAAGCACCAGAGATAATGACATAATGCTTAGTTTCAGTCATGTTGCATTGCCTGTATTTATGTTATACTCCTTTGCCAAAGGTCCACCAGCACTCTACACTTGCATGTATCATATTTTTGTGTCATTATCAAGATTCAAAAGCTAACATGTGCCAGAAACCCTCTTCTTCGACATGAATATACAATTATCTCTCAACCATTAGAAAAAAGGGGTTCAGTCTCCAATTCAACTCTTATTGTAAACTTAGTGTGGCTTGTAGTACAAGTTTGTAAAATTGCAAGTGGAGTCATGCCATCTCAATTTTCTATCAATTCTCGACTAATTATTCCGCAGATCTTCAACCCATCAAAGTGAATGTAAAATGCAATTATAAAGATTGGTGTCAAAATTAAAATTGTAGCTTTAATTGTTGTCTTGAGGCTGCCATGTACATTCTAAGTACTAATAGAAATACCGCAATCCTCACCTTGGCACTGCATATCATTTGCCTCCTCACTTGAGCATCTATAATAAGACCGGAGTATGTAATTTCAAAATATACCCCACGCTGCATGTCAAACATAAAATTGGTCACTATTCAAGAAACCTAAATATGGCATCCTCGTTTGAAGATAAATCTTGCATTACACTATTAATTGATCCCTACTTACATATCATACAAAACAAAATTCAGAAATCTAGAAGCAACTGCAATACACATGTAAAATGATGATGACATGGTTCAAAGTCGGCCGAGTTGACTCGGTCTCGAGGTTGCCCGAACCGATTCCATGTTGCGATTCAAAAATAAGTATGAATCGGTAAAATATCGCATGATCTTGGCGATTTCCGCCGATCCCAAGATATTATCCGATATATCGGCCGCGAAAAAAATATCGGATGAGATATAGGCGAGAATGATTTTGTTGCAAAAAAAAAAGAAGGGGCAATGTATACAGTTGGGGAGCCCAGCAATAATTAGAAGCATAATAGAAATAGTTGAAAAAAAAAATGGGACGATGCAAAATAGTTGGGGAGCTTATATAAACCAAAAATCAACATACTCTTTTCTTCTTCTTTCTTAATTGGCTGATCTATTTCTCTCTCTCTTCTCATTCTTAGTTGGCGGCAGAGCTCCTCTCTATTCATCAGCCATCTTTGTCGTACGAAACCACCTTTTGGGTAAGAAACCCTCTTTTAATGGTTTTGACGTTTGAAACTCTCGTCTCTTGTAGTGTGTAAAACGCCGATCAGTTTTTCTTTTTCTATTGAACAAAAAAAGCTCGCCCATTTCAATGTATTTCTATTTGTGCTTGTCTGTTTTTTTGTTTTTTTGAAGAACCTATTGTTTAACAGCCACGACTTTTTTTAAGGAAAAAATCCCCCACTAATTTTTTATACAAATAATTTTTGTGTGCAAATAAATATTTTGTAATTTGTTGTCAATAATTCTTAAAAGACCGTTTTTCCCATTGTTTTGTACAAAAAAAATGTATGGTTTTGTAAAAATTTGTTTTCAAAAAATCTTAAAAACTAGTTTTTCATTTTTAATAAATATGTTAGTTAGATGAAATTTGTATTTGTAAACAAATAACATTTGGTAAAAATCAACATTTGTAAAAAAATACATTTGGAAAAATTGTGAAAAAAAATCATTCGCCGAACAAAATATCTGATGTAACATTTATAAAAAAAAAATATCATTTGTCAAAAAATAACATTTGTAACATTTCTAAAAAAATCAATTATAAAAAAACGAACATTTGTAACCTTTATTTTTATTTTGTAGAATGGCTCTTGGTGGAAATTAGAAGAAGGTTGTTTGCAATTTTTGTTCAAGGTCGTTAGTGGTGGATGTAAGAAGAAAATTGTTTTAATTTTATTATGGAATATTGAATCCAACAAGTCCAACGCGCATCAGTTTAATCAATTAGACAATATTATGCATATTAAAGGATGCTTTAAACTTATCTAAATGGTCTACATTATTAATCTTATTTTTCTATAATTTTCTATATTTTATTTTTTTGGAACTTTTTGGGCTCTCTAAATAGGAAATCTTTGCGTACCGCCTGATACCGCGATCGAGTTGAAAATTGGGCGCTCGATACAAGGACCGAGACCGAGTCTTTGAACCATAAATGATGATGATGATATAACTCATAAGTTTGCAATGAGTTCAATTAAAAATTCCCCATATTGAAGGACCATTGCAAAACCAGACATGGAATTCTTTTCATTTCGTGGATTATTTAGCCAAAATTTAACTCAGACATTTTAAATAAAAAGATAACAAAGTCTATTTCATATTTTTCCAAAACACCATTGAAATATTTTAAACTCATGGCCAAGTGTTTGGAAATTCAACAAAATGTGTAAGCAAAGGTGAAGAAAACGGGAGAGGGGGAGAGTAAACCTCAATGGCAGCTTTAACATTGTGCTGCTTCAACCGAAATGGCAACTTCTCCGAAAAATCTATAGCAATCAAATCCACCTTCACATTCAATATCAGAAAACCATCAAAACAAATCAAATAAGTACACAAAGCAACCCATTCTCATAAAAGTTCAAAATAAGAGCGGAAATTATAAACACGCCCACCAAATCTTTAAGCTCAACCTTATCATCAATTTATTACCAAACATTGCATAAAATTGGATTTATCCTCGTTTCAAATGTACTCATTTATAATTCACAATGAAGCAATTTAGATAATGAAACAATTTGGGCAACCAAATGAAATCGGATCATTTGACAAAAAAGTAAGAAACGTTGGGTGGTAGTCCAGAAACCTGAGAAGCCTGACAAGCTTGGTCGAAGGAATTCTGATTGACGGGGCAAACGGCCACAATATCATAAGTTTTTAGAATAGGATTAGCCGAATTGAGAGCGGAGGCTTGGGAGGGACTATCGACGGTGACGGTGAGGCGCGTGTACTGGCGGAAGGGAGTGGATAGGGGGACTCCGAGGAGTTGGCGGTGGAGGTTGACGGAGGTGGAGAGAGAGGGGGAGAGTTTGAGGAGAGATGAAAGGGGGAAGAGAGAGATTGGGCAGCGGTCTGATTCTGACATTACTCCTTTGATAGTGTGGTTGTAGGCCACTCCCGTGTAACCTAGCTCCATTGCTTTCACTATCAACTTCAAACGCCTGCTTTTTCTGCTGCCTTTGTCTGTTTCTCTTATGTGTTTCTCTGATTCCAGGTAGGGAATGTTCAGATCAAAGAAACCCATGTTTTGTTTCTGAGATTTCTAAACTCAAGGAAGAGGATGAAAAGTAGGGTTCAACAGTCCAACTTCAACTCCAACTCCAACTCCAACTCGGTTTAGGGTTCAACTGGGTTTTCTTTTCTTTTTCATTTTTTTTTTTCTTTTTATGGTTAAATATCTCCCTCGTGGCACTTTTTTTCACTTTTAATACACATGATGAGCTTGTACTGCTATATTTGTAAAGTCCGTGTTTTATTTCAGATAAATCTAGGTAGAAAGTTTGTATATGCGAACTATTGAGAAGTGCGTGTCTAAGGGTCCGTTTGATAAATGGTACTTAATGCTCATACTTGTCATGATAAATGATATTTGCTCACAAACTTGTCATGTTTTGGAGTGTTTGATAATTAAATTTGTCATAAATAAATTTTGCCCAAAGTTGATCACGTGATCCTTATTTGTCGAAAAAAGTGGAGAAATTTTACTTGGGTCATTAGGAGGGAAATCTTTGTCGGGTTGTTTGCATCTCCAAATTTCGGCTACTATTTGGGATTTGACGGCATGTCAGCCCCAAGCCCTTACCCTTATAAGACCTCCATTCCTCAAAACACACTTCAATCGGAAGCAGCGAGCTCTGAGAAGGTATTTTCCATATTTTCGGTTTGTCAATTTCTACGCCTTTATATGTTTGTCTCAAAAACAAACTTCAATCGGAGCTGTGAGTTTTATAAATTTGTGTAATTTCGGTTTGTGTATTGTCAACATCTAAATTTGTGTATTTTCGGTTTGTCAACATCTAAATTTGTGTTTTTTAATATATGTCTGATATGCTTGAAAGATGGGTTTTAATGTAAAAAAGCCATTTAGGGTTGTGAGTTTCTAGGTTAAGTTTATATTTTTATGGTGATTTAATTTCTAGGGTTGTATTCAATAACTAAATTTGTGTTTTTTAATATATGTTTGATATGCTTGAAAGATGGGGTTTAATATAAAAAATGGAAAATTACACATCCCATATTTCCAATTTAGGATTGTGAGTTTTCTAGGTTTAGTTTGTATTTATGTTGGTTTAATTTCTAGGGTTGTATTCAACATCTATATTTGTGTTGAAATAAATAGATGAGGCATAATAAATGAGAAGTTAATAAATAATGTTGTATTTATAAATCATAACATTGTATTTTTTTTATGTGCATTCTTTTGTGTAACACACATCTTGTGTCTATTTACAGGAACCGTCTTCTCCTAATTATTCGTTTGAATCAGTTTGTTCTGGTTAGTTTATACATTTTTTTCCATTTATCAATTGCTTATTTGATAACGATTATGATCGTATCCATGTTTTGCTATTTATACAATATATTTGAAATAATGAACTTGTGAATTAAATATTTGTAAGCAAAAATGCCTAAATATAATTATAAGTTACAGCGTAAACGAATTGGTGTCGTTTGGTCGATGGTGATACGGGCAATAGTAATTTATCAACATATAAGGTCTTTAACGGACATTCCTAGGACCCCTCGTTATAATTGGGATGAGCATCGTAAGCAATCATTGTTCTGAATGTACGGGATGAGTGATCGGTTATGCCACGACTCATTACGTATGAACATTGGTTCATTTAATAGGTTATGTGATCGTCTCCGTGCGTTTGGACTAAACGGCAGTCCTTCAGTTGATGTTGTGGAACAAGTTGCAATTTTCTTGAATATTGTTGGCTATGATGAGCGTTGCCGCTACGAGAGTAACATTTTTTGTAGGTCGAGTCAAACCATTAGTTTCTACTTTCATAACGTGCTTGGTATGTGCCTAATGTTGTATAAGGAAATTATCACAAATGCAACCACTGATAACTCTCCTGTTGATAGTCTTGGCAACAGAAGTTGGTATTATTATTTTTCGGTAAGAAAATTCATTCTTAATAGAGTAAATAGTTAAAAAAAATTAAATGGATTTAATGAAATAACAAATATAGTATCTCAACAGGATGTCGTATGGGTGATAGACGGTACACACATACATGCGAATGTCTCCCTTGTTGATCAAGCTAGGTATCGTAATCGAAAACAGGTCATCTCTCATAATGTTTTAGTTGCATGCACATTCGATATGAAATTTACATATGTATTGTCCGGATGGGAGGGGTCCGCCCATGATGGACGTTTACTTAGGGCGGATATACAACGTGCAGGCCAAAAGTTGACCACTCCAGTTGGTATGTCGGTCTATTTCGTGTACTTAACTTGAATAACCCTTGTATAAACCTTATACGATCGACATATTTTTGATAAAAAAAAACACTATATTTATTATTTTTAGGAAAATATTATCTTGAGGACGCCAGATTCCCCCTGGTTCCTGATTTTTTATCACCGTGTCACAAGACACGTTACTATCGTAGAGACGTGGAGGGGTAACGTCCCGAAACTAGTAAAGAATTATTCAATTTTCGCCATTCATCTCTGCGCAATGTAGTCGAGCGCACTATCGAATTATTGAAAAAAAAGATTTACTTATCTACGACATCAACCATTTCATGCGATTGACACGGAGGCTAAGATTGTGTTAGCTTGTTGTGCCCTGCATAACTTTTTACGTGGCGATAATAGGGATGACTTGTGTAATGACGATGGTGATAGTGACGATGATGTGAACCCCACACCCCTTAATATACCTGATGACATGCTTAATGAGCATATTACGTTCGCAACGCGGGCATCTTGGACGGAGAAGCGTAATGCAATGGCTACCCAAATGTGGGCAAAAAGAGGAACAACTCACCTCGAGCCTTTTGATTTTGTTGAAGATTTGATAATTTAAACCATGTTGTATTTGTTAATGTAATGGGGGTGATTTGATAATTTGAACCATTTTGTATTTCATATTGATTTGCTAATGTGAAGGGAACATTAGACTTGCTTGCTAGCTGATTAAATTTGGTTGAACTGCTGTGATATGTAGGTTATTCACTATATATTCACTTGGATAGATGATTCGATACACATTGGATATTCACTTGGATATTCACTTGATAACTGATATGCTTTGGTAACTGATTCAGTTGAATTTTGGTAATTTATGATATTCATGACACCCAATATATTCACTTGAATATTCATGATATGCTTGATAGAGGGACTATTTTGTATTTCATATTAATTTGTTATTGTGATGGGGACAGTATATTTGTTAATATGCTTTAGATGTGATGATATTCTTTGGTAATTGATAAAAGTTTCATGATATGCTTGAAAGAGGAACCATATGCTTTGGTAATGTGATATATTCAATTTAGTCGGACTACTGTGATATATAGCAAATGAACTTGATAATTGACAGTAGACTTCAATTTAGTTGGTCAGTAAACTTCACAGAGTTGTATTTTGGTTGGACACTTTGGTAATGTAATATGATATATTCAATTTAGTTGGACTTCAATAGACTTCACAGAGTTATATTTTGGTCATGAGACTTTACACAGTAGACTTCACACAACAGACTTCACACTTTGGTATTGTATTTTGGTATGATAATTTTGCATAGTAGACTTCACACCTTGTTGCAAACTTCACACAGTAGACTTCACACTTGATAACGAATATGATAATTTAGTATGATATCAGATTTGATAACTGATATGATAACTTGATTCATTGATTCACGAACTTGGATAACTGATATGATAACTTGATATTAAATATTGTATTTTGGTATTTTGTTGGACAGTATCAGGAATTAAATATTGAAATTTTATTATATAACTATTGAAACTATTGGACAGTATCAGATATCAGGTATTTTGTTGTATAACTGTTGGACAGTATCAGATATCAGATGTTGAACAAGTTGAAAATTTGATAACTGATATCAGATATCAATTTAGTTGTATTCACTGATATCAAATTTAGTTGTATTCAAATATCTTGATTCGGATATCAATTTAGTTGTATTCAGATTTAGTTGTATTCAGATATCAAATTTAGTTGTATTTACTGATATAATATCATATTTTGATATGATAACTAATATCAAATACAATTTAGTTGTATTCAATTTTGTTGTATTTTATTGATATCAGTTATTAGATATCAGATATCTTAATTCAATTTAGTTGTATTTTGTTGATATCAGTTATCAGATATCAGATATCTTAATTCACATAGTTGTATTCACTGATAACTTGATTCATATAGTTGTATTCACATAGTTGTATTAATAACTCATATGATATCTGGTATTCATTGATTCCCTTGATTCACAAAACAGAGTTGTATAATTGGTACATTTTGATGTTTTTTAGAGATGGCCCAAAATAGAGTTAACATTCATTTATGTGCTCCAAAACCTACTGCTCCGATCAACATCAAGACACTTGCTGCTCAAGTTGAAGCACCGGTCAAAAAGACCCAAGTTCATTGGACAGAAGCTATGGATGGATACCTGATTTCTGCTTCCATGAATGAGGTTCTTACTGGCACCAAAAAGGCGGATAATGGGTTCACATCCACCTATAACTATTGAAATTACATTGTTAATCCTGAAAATGAAAATAAAAACGTAAGTAAGTTGAATTGGTTATAACGCAAATGTGAAAAATGGCATGAATTTGCCAATATTATGTTGGCAAAGTTAGTAGTTGCCACGATAAATTTGGATTATCAAATACCATGAGTAGGCAAATAAGTGTCTTTCAGCATGCAAATAAAGCCTATCAAACACAAAAAGTTGGCAAATACAGTTTTTGCCAGCTTGCAAATAAAGCCTATCAAACAGCACAAAATCATCTTTGCCACAGCAAATTTGCCATGCCAACACTTTTGCCTAATGTGTATCAAACGGACCCTAAGTTCTTTGAATATGCTTCTAATTTTTTTACTAGTAGCATACAAATCGTGACATGCATGATTGAGTAATGTATAATAAATAAATATAATGATAATGATAAAAATTAATATATAAATTATAAATTTAATATTTTGTTTTAAAGTGATTATAAATATTATGTTTTTTATAAATAAACTTTGTCTATTATTTTTAAATATTTTTATTATATAACAATTATTTTTTATTAAAAAAAAACTATAAACAAATGTAAGTATATTATATAAAAAATATTTTTTTATTTGTTTTTATTTTAAAAAACTATATGTTATTTATAGATACAAAATTTTAAAAAAATTCGATAAATAAAACGTTAAAAATGTTTTGCTAACCAAAACTTTTTTATTTATATTAAAAATAATTTTCAAAACTTTGAAAACTTTTTTTAACTTAAAAACTGTTTATAATAAATAAAATCTTTAAAAAACATATACCTATTTATATTTAAAAAAAGTACATATTTTTATTTGCTTTTAGGTTTAAAATTTTTATGTCATTTATAATTAAAAACATAAAGTTTTTTTTATAAATATAATGTGAAAAATGATTTAATAAACAAAATAAATTATTTATATAAAAATAAATTTGAAAACTTTTTTTCTAGAAATAAAAACGTTATATAGATATAGTAGTATTAGTAGCATTGTGTAATGTGATTTTAGTGGAGAATGATGAAAAACAAGATTAATTGAATGTAGATTGTGTTAAATTGATAGATTAATCAATGGAGTCTAATTTATTCATTTTTTAGTTTCAAAGAGATTTATAACCTATTTTATTTTAAAAAACACAATTTTCAAGATGAAAGAGAGAAATATAGTAGATATTGAAAGCTCGTTAAATCTTTTAAGACTGACGTATTAGAGATATACTATAGATTATTTAAGGTTTTCTTAATATTTTTCCAGATCGTTACAGTCTTGTTTCAGATAAGTCGTATGACTTTTTGTGTATGAAAAAAAATGTATTTACCGAGGGGAGGATGCAACAACTTTAGTTATGGGTGTTAAGTGGACAAAATTATCATGTGGTTCTTTTCATATGAAGGTGATAAATTATTAAAATATACAAATTTAGTTGTTTGTTCTTAAAAAATTTCACATTTTATGTACCTACTGTTAAAAAATCTCAAAACTCAAGGTGAACAATTGCCCACCATACCCTCTACAAAGATTTGTCCATATATTTACCACCAATGAATATTTAGTAATTAAATATGAAGCATATATTGACTAAATTTGAGTGGGGTCTGTTTTTTTATGGGGTTGGGGTTCAAAATGGTACGGGATCCATTATCGTTCTGAAAGAAAAAAATATTTTTATTCTTTTTTGTTATGGATTTTTGGTTTATTTATATGCCTAATCAGAACTAATAAAAAAATATATGACTAAAAGAAGCAAAACATAAATGGGTTTTGTATTTTTTGTTACTTCGAGAACCCTTTTGAAAAAGTGAATGGTTAGCGCTAACTTCGCCATAAACAATTTGATATCCCCACCTTGGAAGAAGACAAACAAAGCGAGTCCAAGTAGAAAAGTCGGTGTGTAGAGTATAAGCTTGTCGGTTATGCTTGAGATTTTGACGATGCGTTTGTTGGGATTAACGTTCCAGGATTTGGAATTCTAAATGTGATTGCCTATGATTTATGAGACACATAAATATACATAAGATGTAAATGTAATCATCGGCATGCCCGTGATGATAATCGACTGTGGTTCTTCGAAAATAAAACTCTTCAACAACGTCGTCATTCTTATATTTGTCTCTGTAACTGTGTTATCAACTTATTAGTGCATTTCTCATTGTCCATCTCATATAATTTGGGCTTCATCTTTGTCATTGTATATAACGAGTGAGATAAAGGCATATCCTTAGATCTTCTAACATAAAAAAACACATCTGAGTTAAGGAAGGAGATAAATATGAAGATGCGTAAAACTTATACATTGAGAAGTAAAAATGTTAACCGTCGAATGTGACAGAGATATTTCAAATGTTCAATAATATCTGAAAAGATTAACTCTGGGAAATGGAAGGATGAATACAATTTGAATCCACGAAAGATGAAGGGGGTTTGTTTTAATTGCAACTATATTTTTGAAGTTACTCGGCAAAACTAAAATAGCATTAAGTGTCATTTATACCTCTAATACTATCGTATTAGAGGTATAATATAAATTAAAAATATATTTTTAATAAGGTATCTAAATATTATATAGATACTCTTAAAAAAATTAAGTCCAAAATATTTTTCTTTAACTATTTAAAAAATCGCCAATATATGTAACTTTTTACGAAACTTTAAAACAAACATATATTTAACGATTTATTTTAAATGTTAAAAAAAAATGAGCCGATTTTTGTACAAGGTATCTTGGAATGTTCTAATAAAAAAATCATACTAAAATATTTTTTTACTATTAAAAAAAATAGGAGTGTAAATGAGGAACTGATTTAAGGAACTTGCTAGATTCGAAATATATATATATATATATATATATACAGAGAGAGAGAGAGAGAGAGAGACTCATACATACCACCTGCACAATTTTTTTTTAAATAATTAAAAAAATTAATTTTGGATTCATTTTTTGTGTGGTCTTTAAACATTTCAAGACCCCCACAAAAAAAAATCAACTTAAAATGATTCTTTTTGTTATTTTAAAAAAATTAGTCAAACTATGTCAGTTTTTAATACCTTAAAACAACTTCAGATAAAATTTTACTATTTCAAATAAAATTTTGATCTTTCAAAATCAAAATTGATTATTCTTTTAAAAAAAAACTCATCATTCCCCACCCCCTTAAAAAACACATACGTAAATATACAACCACATAAGAATGTAATGCCAAAATTGTCACGTTTAGCTTTCGTTTATTTTCATTTTTTTTATTTTTATTAGAAAGATTGTTGGTTAATTTAACATCTATTTATCTTTAGCGTAGAAATTTATGAAAGCAATATTTTAAAAAAACTCTAAAATCAAATACAATATACTGAAATGATGAATACCTAGTTAAACTTTTATAGAAGTAGATTCACTAAGGCCCTGTTTGGTTGTCCTAAAATTATAAATAGACCCATTTAAAAACTGACCAATTTACAAATGGGCCCATTTTTTATGTTTGGTTTTATTAATGAAAGAATTAAAAAATATACCCATTTTAACTCCTTTGTAAAATTACAAATAGGTTCATTTCACAAAAAACATGAAATGGTGTCATTTGAAATGGGATCGTTTTAGCACGGTAGCTCATCTACGATCATTCTCCTCATTTTAGCACGGTAAGCTTTCTCTCTCTTCTTCGTATCTCTTCTACGGTGGTGTCATCATTCTCCTCATTCAATCGTTACAACCTTTGTTCTCATTCGATCTGATTTTTTATCATTCTCCTCATTTGATCTGATTAACGATCAACTTCTAACAATTAAATTTCATATGATTACAATCAAATATGATTAAAAAATTGTATATGCCCTAAAGTTGAACTAAAAATCTGATTACAATCAAATTTGATTGGATTAAATCTGATTACAATCAAAGTTGAACTAGAAATCTGATCAAATTCGATTACAATCAAATTTGATCGGATTAACAATCAAATTTCATCTGATTACAATCGAATATTAGGGTTTTTTATGTCTAAAGTTTATGAAATTGTAGATGCCCTGGATTTTAGGTTTTTTTTATGTCCATCGTTGTTCAAATGAATCAAGTTTGATTTATTTTGTTTCGTTTCTATTGATAAATTTACAGAGAACATTATTGGGGTTTTAACAATTGTCTACTGTTCAGAAATTTAAGAGGCAAAATCATCTAATGTTTGATTGTAGTTATTTTAAATTTATGTTTTGTTCATGCTTTGATTAGTAATTATATGTGATCATCGAATTGGATTTAGCATTCTTTCTTTCACATGTATATGATTTATCTTAGAGAGTATATGAAATGAAAATCTCCTTTTTTTATACAACACATTAATGTTAAGCTTAATTTTTGCATTTGCTTAAAAGGTAAATGGAAAATTCACAAGATACAACAAAAAATAAAACGAAGGCGGAGTGGGTGCCATCACGTGATGCTTTCTTGGTTGAACTGTTTATTGAACATCATAATGGAGGAAAAAATCAAAGTGGTTTTAAAAACGAGGTGTTTTGAAGTATTGCGCGGGAAGTTAATAAGAAATTCAATTTGAATTTGGATGTAGCTCAAATCAAAAACCGATACACCGTTCTGAAGAAAGATTTTGGCATTGTTAAGAAGTTCCGTAATCAATCTGGATTTGGTCGGGATGATGTTCAGAAAATCGTTGTGGCGGATGAGAAAGTTTGGGATGACTATCTTGCTGTAGGTAGAAGTATTTAGGTTACTAATTACTATATACAATAAGGAATAATGCTTAAAACGTTTAAATGTAGATCCATAACGATGCGAGAACTTTTCGAAGAAAAGGGTTCCCATTATATGATCGATTATCATATATTTGAAGGTAATTCATTTTATATATGAGTAATAAATTTTCAATTTAGTTATATACTTTTTCTTGTAAAAATATATTTTTATAAAATCTAGTAACATATTCTGACTATAGGTCAACGAGCTACTGGGAAGTATCAAGTTTCAAGTGTTCAAGTTGTATTTAAAGAGGGAAATGATAATTTGAATGCTACCCAAGTTTCAAAGTCAACTAGTAAAGTAAGAAATACAATTGATATAACACATGAGGGGTCGGATTCAAGTTCGGATTCGATATTCTTATTTCATGATGGAAAATCCAAAAAACCTAAATTCGATGGTCCAACAAGTTCAGGTCCGAAGAAAAAAATGCGACTTAAGACGGGAGATAGGATTACAAATGTTTTCTCTGAGATGGCTGCTACTTCTAAGATTAGAGCAGTTCAAAAAGTTGAAGAAAATGGGATTGGTTTGTACTAGGGCTGTGTTTCGGCCGGATCGGATCGAAAAAGCATGTTTCAGAAAAATTTCCGAAAAAATCGGCAAAAAAATCGACGTGCCGAAGCCGAATCCGATTTTTTTCGAAAATGTTTTTTTTTTCCGAATTCGGAATTTTTGGCAAAATTCGAAAATTCAAAAATTCAGCAAAATTCGGCAATTTTCCAGAAAAATACTTCAGAAATTATTTCGGAAAACATTTCGTGGCAAAATTGGAAAATAGTTCGGAAAATATTTCGAAAAAACAATCGGAAAATAGTTCGGAAAAATAATCGAAAAATAGTTCGGATAATATTTCGGAAAATAATTCGAAAATTCGGATCGAAACAAATTTCGAAAATCCGGTTCGGCAAAAATCTGAAATTCGAAAAATAAAAAAATTTCGATTTTCGATCCGATTTTTTTCGAAAAAAATAGGAAATCGGAAATAAAAAAATCTATCCAAAATCGGAAAAAAATCGGATCGAAATTAGGAAAAATCGGAAAATCGGAAAAAAATACAGCCCTAGTTTGTACAAAAAATGCATCGAGGATTTGCAGAAAATGGAAGAGTTAGATGAGTCAGAGATACTTAAGTCCCTAAGTGTTCTTCGGGATGAAAAAAATGTTATTTCATTCATGGCACTTGAGGGTCCTTTACGCTTAGCCTTTTTAAAGTCATTGTGGTAGTGTAGGTTTACCATAAAATAATGGGTCATTCTTATATTTTGTAGTACTGTTTATACTCAATGTATGTCCAGTGAGTTCTAATATAGTTTATACTCAAAGTCAAGTTTCAATATTGTAGTTGATACTCTGTTTGTATTTGTCTTTTTAGTTGCTTTTTTTTCTTGGTTAGAAAGATGGAAAATGTATGGCAACACTGCTATGGGCCTATGGCAGCACTACTTTCACAGAAAACTGTGTATCTGTGTACATATACTTGGTGACTGTTGTTGTGTAGATATACTCTGTTTATTTTATTAACTGTGTATCTGTGTATATGTGAATTGTTTTCTCTTGCATTACAAAGTGGATAAAGGGCTTTGGGACGTTGGACATTAGGTGAAATAGGATTGAAGGATGGAAATCTGGGCTGCTGAATTTTGCAAGTAAAATCACTCTGACCTTCCTAATCCTTTATACTATCAAATCCTCAAAGGGACAGTCTTTATTATACTCTTCACTAGGCTCTTTGCATTTCCTTACCATGGACAAAGTGTTTGTTATTTATGACATAATCCACTTTCTATTTAAAATACAACAAGAAGAAATTGCCCCTGAATTGATATTATAGATTGTGTTCCTTTCGCATTAGTTTTCAAGTTTTTTGAGTGGTACTGTGTTTGTATTGAAATTATGAATCGTAATAGTCGTGTCATTCACTACACCACTTGGTGAAGTAACTGCAATGCCTACCTGCTCATAGCAGATACCTTATTGCAGTGTATATGTTATCTGCTTATAGCATATACACTCACTTGGTAAAGTGTTTGTGAATCAAATATGGGCAGTGGGATAGGCATTCAATAGCAGATACCTTAACCAGTGTATATGTTATCTGCTTATATCTTATATGCCATCACATAGTAGTATATATGCCATCACATAACAACATATTTGATAGCAGTATATATGTTATCTGCGTAACATGATTGAATAGTAGATAACATATTACATAGTAGGCATATACTATTTAATTATGCAGCTTTGTATTACTATATATTCGATATTTGATATTTGACATTACATTCTTATTATGCACGCGATAGTATAATTTGATGAAGAGTATCAAGAAATGGATGACATGGCCGTTGCAATTGCTGCCCTTTATTACAAGAGTAGAATTCGAAAAAAACCATGTCGTAACTCTGCACTTAGTGGTGCAGCTTATGTTGATGAAATACTTAAGGGAAATAAAACGAGATGTCGTGAGGTTTGTCGAATGGATTTGCCCATTTTTCAACAGCTTTGTAATATTGTGAGAGATCAAGGTATTTTGAATGACACGTCACGTGTTAGCATATAAGAACAATTGGCTATGTTTCTTTTCACCGTTGGTCATAGTGTTGGGAATCGACTAGTTAAATAACGTTTTCAACATTCAGGTAAAACTGTAAGTAGGTATTTTCATATGGTATTACATGCCCTCATCCAACTCTCAAGTGACTTCATTCGAGGTCCTTCAAACAACACACCAATCGAGATTTTAACCGATCCTATATTTTATCCATATTTTAAGGTACTTTATTTTTAAATTAATGACTTTGTTTATATGTCTTAAAATTCATACTTTATTGACTTGAATGTATTTTTCAAAGGACTGTATTGGAGCGATTGATGGGACCCACGTCTCTGTTATTGTTGGGGCGGATGAACAAGCTTCATTTCGGGATCGGTGGGAAAACTTATCCCAGAGTGTTATGGCAGCATGTTCTTTTGATTTGAGATTTACTCATGTTTTATCAGGCTGGGAGGGATCTGCAATAGATGGTCGTGTTTTGCTTGCAGCACGAGAAAAAGATTTCATTCTTCCTGAAGGTATTATTCCTTTTAGTTCAAACATATTTAAGATAATGTTACTTTCACATATGTTTTATTTATGTTAACAGGTAAATTTTACCCTGTGGATGCTGGTTACAAAAATTTGCAAAATTTTATTGCACCATATAGGGGTGTTAGATATCATCTAAAAGAATATGATTCTGGACTTCGGGCACCTAAAAATGCAAAGGAGTTGTTCAACCATCGACATTCATTTTTACGTAATGCAATTGAGAGAATATTTGGGGTTCTTAAGCAACGATTTCCTATTTTAAGAATGCCACATTCATATCCATTTACTTCTCAAGCCAAAATAATAGTAGCATTGTGTGTTTTGCATAATCACATACGCATCGAATGTGGAGGTGAATATTGGGTTTATGAGGAGTATGATCATTTAATCAATGATATGGGCATTGAGGAACAATCCGATAATCTTTCACGAAGACTGATGTAAAGAAACAATTCCACGAGCAGACAACTTCGAGAAGGCAAAGTATTGCGAGACAAAATAGCGATGGATATGTGGCGTGATCATCTCAGTGAATTAAGGAGGAGGGGACGTGTTGTGTGATATGTCTATGTTGCATTAGTTGTGACAGATATAAGTTACTATATTTCAATGTTATTTTGTGGGTTGTATGGTATTTTGGATGAACTTTTAGTCACATGCTTTATGTCATTACTTGACGACTATATTTCATTGTTATTTTGTGGATTATATGACATTTTGGATCACCATTTAGTCATATGTTTTATGTCATTTCAATAATTTTTGCAATTTAAAAAAAATTATTTAATTTTTCAATTATTTTTCTTTTTTTGAAAAATTTGCAAATTCGCTGGGTTCAATAATTTGTGCAACCAAACACCTTAAAATTGGTCAATTCGTAATTATTGTATTTCAATTTTCATTTACCAAACAACACTTAAATTGGATTTAAACTCATTTTAAATCAACTCATTTATAATTCACTAATTCACAATGAATCAATTTACATGATCAAACAATTTTCGCAACCAAACAACCCATAAATGAATGGGGATAATTGTAAAAGAAACATATATAAAGATTTATATGACTACAAAGTAACTTAAGAAAATAAGGTTTTACCAACACCATTAATGGTGTGATCCATCTATACACATAACTGTGTATATGTAAAAGGATAACACTTGGTTGACTCTTGATTGAGACTTAAAATTGGGACTCCCGCTTACGTGGCGCGCTGTCATTGGTTGATCATTTATAAACGGGGTCCGCGCTAGCGACAGTAACCAATCACGACATGCCAGCGAGTCGCGATTTTGAATCCCGATTTTAAGTCGCCCCAGCATTACTCATATGAAAAAGCACAATTGATATCAACAAAGTTATGGCATTTATGGAAGCTTCGTACCCATAATCTCTTAAAAGTAAGAGTAGAAGAGAATCATGAATATTAAATCCATACGCTCATGTCCTTACACCATCTAAAAAATACTCGAAAACTTAAAAAAGCTTCACACCTTAGCATTTTGCACTTCACTTTACAAAACACATTAGACTTGCCACGAGTATAAAATCAAACCCAAAATATTCAATTAAAACCCACTTCACATAAATAAATTAAAAAAAACATATGATATAATATTTTAGGAGTATTTAGCACTTAGCCCCCACTTACTTTTGTCACTTTTTTTACTTCTCTTAAAAACACTGAATGAATTTTAACACTCTAACACACTTCAAAACGATAGTTTCTTCTCATCTTTCACCGCTTGAAGAATCGCAATACCTCCGGTAATTCCATCCGAACACCCAAAACAATTTAGATGGGTCTTGCATAGGTCGGAGGGGGAGACTTCGGTGGGTGGTAGGAGGATATTTGGGACATCAGACTATCATTTTATAGTGGCCATAGAGATATGGGTAAGGACTTGCAACTTTGGGGTTTTCAAATTTTTATCAAAGATAGAGATACGAAGAGTCAATTGAGATGAAAAGTTGGACAACGTAAAGACTGGGCAAAGAGCATCACTACAGCGACCGGCTGTAGTGACTTAATCCCCTTACTTAATGATGTGGCTTGCCACATCATTGAGTATGTGTTGCACATTTGCTTTTTTTTTTTTTTTGACACCTTACAAATTCTTTTTTTTAAATATAATTTTTAAATTAAAAAAAAAGCAGCGCACTCAAATAAAAATATATGTTAAAATTTTATGTGTTAAAATACAACAAGATAAAGATACAAAATCGTATTAACCTTAACACAAATCAGTTAAAAAATTACACAATGCGATTTATTTTTTAACTAATATGACCACGACTCAAATAAAACGCGACGTGACATGGAGTCTTATTTTTTTTTCATTCCCCTGGCGCGGACTATTTTTTACAAATAGTAAAAATAACCTTTTTACTTTACAAAAAATGGTTCGCACCAGCGGTATATATAGGCGGTTATCGCTAGTGCGAACTATTTTTTTTAAATAGTAAAAACATTATTTTACTATTTAAAAAAAATGGTTCGCACCAGTGGTATGTATAAGTGATCTCATTAGAATAGTTTTTTTAACGCGAACTTTTAAACACTTATAAGAAATGCAAAAATTGTTTTAAATGTTGTAAAATTAAAAAAAAAAATTAAGTTTAAAAATAAGGGGTGCCGCTGGCGCGGACCTTTAAAAATAAGAGAATATGAATAAGTGGGTGTTTGAAGGACTAGATGAGTTAAAAATAATTTGTCATTAGAATAGTTTTTTAACGCGAACCTTTAAACAGTTTTAAAAAATACAAAAACTGATTTAAATGTTGTAAAATTAAAAAAAAATAAGTATAAAAATAAGGGGTGCCTCTGGGGGGGGGGGGGGGGGGGGGGGGGGGCTTTAAAAATAAGAGAATATTGGAATGTGTTATTTAAAATAAGACTCAAATAAAACGAGACGTGGCATGGAATCATATTTTTTTAATGACGCTAGCGCGGACCATTTTTTTTAAGGGTAAAATAATCGTTTTATCATTTTAAAAAAATGGTTTGCACCAGCGGTATGTATAGGCGGTCGGATCACCTATACATACAGCTGACACGAACCATTTTTTCTAATATGTTGGTCCGCGATAACGGTATGTATAGATCGTCGGAGCACTTATACATATTACTGGTACGAACTATTTTTTTATGCAGTATAATTTTATTTTAGAAAACATTTTTTTTTATAGAAGATGCTACCTATTTTTTTTTTCTCTCAAATGGATTTATGAATTTGAGGCTGATGAGGCAAATGACATGGCAAAGCCATGTCATTAAGTTTGGACTTTAAGTCCCACTTGCAAGTCGCTCTATCATTTTTCCTGGGCAAAATATATATTTATCCAAATGAAAAGAACGTTTAAGAAATCGAAGAGACTCGCGTATAAAGATAATACATGTCCATCCCTCAATTTTCATGCAAAAAAAAGCGTTAATGGGTATAAACAAAATCGAAAATGATAAGATTGAAGATTGTAAAATGGAAGTTCAGAGTGCGGCTTTAGAGTCTGGACACGATGAGATGAGTTTAAGCGAACATTATTAGGTTGTGCAAAATATGAAGATAACGAAACTGACCGAAGAATAAGAAGGGCGGACAGAGAAAAAAAAATGAGGGGAAGAGAAGAGATAGAGGTGAAGAGTCAGGCTCCCATGGGGAGCCCAAATGCGGGACTCCGGTGCAGGATATTTTTTATTTTTAATTTTTTTTGTGTGGATTATAAATATTTTAATGTACTCATATAAAAAAAATTAGTTCAAAATAATATTTTTTGGTATTTTAAAAAAATGGGTCAAATTTTGACACAACTTAAGCAACTTAAAATACTGTCGAAATTTGATCCATTTTTTTAAAATACCAAAAAATGTTATTTTGAACTAATTTTTTTTACATGAGTGCATTGAAATGTTTATAACATACACAGAAAAAATAAAAATAAAAACATTTTTTTTTCTAAAAAATATCCCGCACGGGTCTCTCATTTTGGGCTCCCGCACAGGAGCTTGACTGTAGAGGTGAATATTTGAGTAAATGATGGAGAGGAAGTAAAAGGGGAGAGAGAGAGAAATACTTTAGGAGGGGATATTCAAAAGTCAATAAAATAAAAAGGTTGCAGCCAAATAAAGAGGGTCTCTTCAAATTCTGAGAGAGAATAAAATAATCGAAATATTTATGAATTGTACACGTGTCATTTTGTGTGCGTGACAAATGTCATTACCGTATTCCGCTCATTACACCAAAAAGATCAAATTGTCACTTTTGAGCCGGTCACCCATTGACCGTGACAAGAACAGTTATCACGGGCTTGCCACGGCCAAGAACCGTGACAGGTCCGTGACAAGTTTGCCAGTAAAAAAACCCTCCCCTCTTCTTTTTTCCCACCATTTTCTATTCCCCCAATTTTTTCTCTCTTTCTAAGCGATTGCTTTCTCTCTCTACGATTTAAGGTATTTTTCTTCTCTCTTTCTCTTTCATTTGTATATATGTGTATATGTCACTATACCAAATCTGCACTATTGTCACGGTCATTGACCTTGATAATTCTAGGGGAGACATTTTTTTTTTGTCACGGACGTGTCACGGTCATTGACCTTGACAAGTTTAGTCACGGTTAATAACCGTGACAAACCCGTGACATTATTTTAAAAAAAATTGTCATGGTCAATGATCGTGACAATTCTGGGCAGAATTTAAAAAAAATCTGCTGGGCAGTATAGCCACTGCCACTGCCCAGTAGTATATTTGTACATGTTATAACAACGTTGGTTGTACCTATTCAAACATCATATATCCAAATAAACTAAAGATAGTGCAAATACATATTCATGACGATATAATCCAAATATTCAAAATAGAAATAATATACATGACGATATAATCCAAATATAATTAAAATGGACAAACTTAAAAATAATGTTACTACATGTCTTGGGTAAATGTGAGGAGGTGAGTTGGCCACACGATGTACGAATTGACACACCTACTAATATACATCGTGCCGCATTGTTCGCGCAACCACAATAGAGAGTTCTCCTTCTCGGGTATCACATGCGTGACGAGCACTTTGGACTCGATCCCTTGAAGCGCACGTCCATGAACTATTCCACCCTCGACGATATTCGGGTCCCTCAACCCCCGCCCTATCTGCTGGCCATCAAATACATCCAATATGAACACGCTCGACCAACCAAGTGTCGACATCGGTCTGGGGAAGGGAGCCAAATAAGGAAGTGGATCATCGAAATACGCACGTGACGGTGAAGAAGCAGCGAGGTCCACATCCTCGTCCTCCTGTGCCTCGTTCTCTCGCACCTCCTCCTCCTCCACCGCCTTCTCCTTCCCTTTCCCCTTCCCCTTACGGTCTCCGCCCAACTTACGCTTCATGAATGCGTACATATCTTGGACCGTCGCCTCCAAACGGGACAGCTTCGCGTCGTGTGAATCCACTGTTCGAGCCAACCCGGTGTCGCTCGTCTCCAATCCGATGATCCTAGATTTGGCCACCCGCGAGCTCACCCCCCTTGTCCTCCCCTTGCGATCAGAGCCAAGCACTTGGCTGAGTGCGTCTGTGGACAAAGACGCCTTGTCGGCATCAGACTGCGACTCATGCACTTAAGCTTTGCCTAAAACAACAAAAAGCACATGATTAGTAAAATAAGTAAACTAAAAAATTATAACGTAATTAACAAAAATTAAACTGTCGAATTACTTACAATCGTGGCCGCAACGCTCGGGGACACCTCCTTGTCCTTCCCCTTCTTCGTCCGAAGAGCCACATAAGTATCGAGCCTATGTGGCTTACCCCCTGGCCCACTCCCTACCCCCTGAAATAAAATAAAGTAAAATTATTATCGACCCCGCAAAGTAAAATAATGAAGAATAATATATTTTTGTAGTTATAGAAAAATTAAATCTTACATTCATCCTATGCTCCACCTCGGCGTAAGAGGTCCGGCCGGAGTAGTGCACGTCCGTATTTTTTGTCCGGTTTTTTCTCCCCGATTGGCGTGAGCATTTGGTTTCTTTCCTCCAATTCCTACTGTTCCTTTATCAACGAATCCCTTTCCCCCATCCAAAGTCGTTGGATTTTCTGGTGTCGGAGAGAGGATTCTCATCTTCGACCATGCCAGGGCCCAAGCTTGCTTCTATCCAGAGGTGATAGTCCCGGTATGCTTTGTAGTTATGCACCTTGTCATCTCCTTCTCCCATAGGTATCTCTTCATATCTTCTCAGTTGCCAAAGACGTTGTCCTTTCTTTACCTGTTGGATGCGGTGAAGTCGAAAAACCAGGCGGACATGTCTTCTACCATCGGGACTGGCTGAACTAATCCGTACTGCCGCACTGGAGTGATCCAATATGTGGTTTCGCACGTTCCACCACTTCTCCGTTCATTTCCAATACTGATCGTGAAACACCATGAGCAACAGGATGTTGAGGTCCGAAATTCGAAGTGAAATTTTGGATTTGCCTGTTCCTAGTCGTCATGGGAAAGAAAGGCAGAAATAAGAAAGAGATTCTTCCCTGAGAGCTTGTCCAATACCACCAGTACCAGAAATGCATCTCCTTCGCCCGCGCGAGAGACTTCTATGCCATCCGGGAATAACGGCTCTGTTATGAGCGGCAGACAGACGAATTTGGCCGGTATTCCCTAATGAGTGGCTTTAGGAGATTAGGGTCCCCCCTTATATTCTCCACCCATCTTCGGCTACGCCTCATCGCCCGGCTACTCGGATACTCGGAGTAGCCTCTGCGCTCTCGTGCTTATGAACCCCTCGACTGCGAGCTTGCTACGCAAAGCTCTTGTCCCCCAGCGTTTTGTGGTTCTGGAGCTGTTAGTATCTCCCTTCCCTTCCGTCCGGGAGTTAAGTAAGTTCGCTTCGCTTGCTGTGGGCCGACTTGACTCTTTCCTGTACTTAACTGGTTGTGAAAGGTTTCCTTCGGGAGATTTCACCCCCTTTCAGTTCACAAAAGAGCAGGAAATCCACAAAGTTTGTCCTTCCCTGCTTCCTCGCTCCGCTTGCTTTCCTCACCCGCTCCTCTCGTCTTTCCCGTCTCCCTCGCTTCGATAGGTCGTCACTGCGCTTACGTACTTGCTTTACTCCATAGGGCCTACGATTAGCACGAAACAATATGAAGCTTTTGAGTTGACTTATTATAGAGGGAGAGAAATTCGGAGAATAACGGAATGAAGGAAGCGCTGCCTATCTCCCTTTACTCCATAGGGCCTTGCTCCGTTCAATCCGTCAATCCGTGCTTATCCGATAGGGAGGGAGAGAGATGAGTGAGCTACGGAAATGGAATGCTACTTATTTACTTTACGAAACCTTGCTCGCTTCGATCAGTTGGGGAACTCCTTACACCCGCTTCGATCAATACATACTGCTTGTCCGATCAGCACAACGAGTTAGGCTTGCTCGGATAGGAGCTCGAAACAATTGTCAATCAAAGTCCCCTTTGGCTTTTGAGTTCCTTAAGGGAACAAGAAAGGAGTTATGAACCCTGTATTCCCGCCGGAGCTAGTTGGAGATGGTAGGAACGAATGCAATAAGAAAGCACCGCCCGGTTCAAGAGGACGTATGCGCTTCTAGTTGGAAAGGAACTCGAAACAATAAGAAGTAGTGAGTGGTCGCCCCGCAGGGATATTACTTGGCCTACCTCCGGAAGGGCTCTTGCCTTCTGATCAGGTAGTCAGATATGCCAGTACCTGAGCCAACGAACAAGGAACGCTAGTTCCGCGCGTTTGAGCTGATGAAACCATTCTTTGGGACCCATCACCGACCTCCGCCTTACTAGCTTCACCTGGCATCGTGCCAGTCTTTCTCTCCTGTGAATAGGTTCCCTACAAGTGGACTAGTCGAAGACTAGCTAGGTTCCGTTTTTGTCTATCTCTCTGATGTGCTATCGGCTTTCTAGGGGCTTTCGCCTTTCAGGCCCGGATGGAATAGAGTCCAGGGCAGCCGGGTAGTTCCCAGCTCGAAATTACTTATCTTCGGAAAGCCAGTACTGAAAAAAAAAAAGAATCTCTTTTTAGAAAGAAAAAGGATGCTGACGGTGGAAGACTAGACCTATAAAACTACTATCCTGAAGTAAGGTCATCCTATTGTCTACTCTCCAGTTGAGTTTTGTCTTTGGAATGAAGCTTACAATTGAGTTCAGTTAGAAGCTTTTCCTAAAAAGTAGAGTGCCTAGAGGGATGAGGTGGTCGTACCGCTTCTTGGAGATACCTTGACTAGAGGATACCTTGACTCCACCGCACTTCTGCGATCTTTCCTTCGCTTATATATTAGTAAGGTGCGTGGATGACCGATTGATGCAATGTGGATGTAGATCATAACAAGGCCCTTTGGAGATAGTGCTTACGCTGCTAGGCCTGCTGTAGCTATATCTGATCCTCCTTGCCCGAGTGGAGCTGACTGGACCGCGTCGATACCTGGGTGAGAGAGTGTTACGGCAGTTTGGGATTGATCAGCCGTTGATTCTTGCTCCACTCCTGGCTCAACTTCCTTCATGGTTGTCTTTATTCAGGTATCTCCAACTGGATTAGGCTTTTTTCTCGGTATCGTTAAGGAAGCTCCTGGTTCATGTACATGTTTTTCTTGAATATTCATATGCCTAAGTAAAAGCACCCTGCCCTGAAGCTTCCCTGCCTTGCTCTTCTAAGTCCGGAACTCCATAACTAGAGGAATCGGGACAGACTGATAGAGCATACCCGGAATGAAGAAAAGAAGGACCAGATGGGCTCAACGCGGAGCAAGCAAGAATACTTATTTACAATTATAGTGACGGAGAGAGGGAACCAGTATCGAATAAGCAAAAGAAGGAAACCAGTAAACAAGCAAGACAGCTAAGCAGGAATCGAGATTGATAGGAAGCAAGCAACTGATTGATTGCGCATAGCATAGCCCAAGGAATAGGAAAAGCATTGTCGATTCTCGATCTCATTGTCAATGAACTTTTGCCATTGTGCCAATGAGATCGGCTCCTTGGGAGGGATGGATCTACGCCATTGTATAATGGACTCTCGTGTTTTTTCAAAGTACCGTGTCCGCATATTTTTCTTCCACGTCTTGTGTTGCTCCCTCAACTGCTCCAAGACGGAATCGCGTTGCTTTGGATCCAAGTTGAATTGTTCCTGTCCAACAAATTCAATGTTAGTTGCGAATAAATATAAATATAAATATAAATATAAATATAAATATAAATATAAATATAAATATAAATATAAATATAAATATAAATATAAATATAAATATAAATATAAATATAAATATAAAATGAAATCGAAATCGAAATTGAAATTGAAATTGAAATTGAAATTGAAATTGAAATTGAAATTGAAATTGAAATTGAAATTGAAATTGAAATTGAAATTGAAATTGAAATTGAAATTGAAATTGAAATTGAAATTGAAATATAAATATAAATATATTACCTGTAGTGCCGCCCAAACAGCTAACTTGAGCTCATATGCACCTCCTTCCAACTCATAAACTCCGCTCGATGACCGTCTTTAGCAGCTCGAGGGATCTCGCTAGTAGCTCCGATTTGTTCTCGATGGTAATCCCAAATTTTCCATATTTGGGGAGCCTAGGGGCGGAGGAGCCCTCATCGCCTCCGCTACCACCGAGCCCATACGGCATCATCATAAACAGCATCATCACCTTCGCCTTAATACCTGAAGGAGACATTTGCTGTAAAAAAATGTTATTAGTACAATGAGGGGCAATTCTACTTTTATATGAAATTGGCACTAATTATTAATTTACTTTCATCTAAAACTATACAATTAAAATTACAATTAAAGCTATTCAATTTATTAATTAAAGTTATACAATTGTTAAAAAAAAAACACCACACCACCCCCTCCCCCCACCACACCCCCTGCCCCCCCTCCCCCTCCCCCCTCCCCCACCACACACATATATACACACACATATTTAATTTCAAGTATGTTTCATTTAATTATCATACTTTGTATATATTGTTCGATATACAAAGTAATTTTCAAAAAAAGTTGAAAAATCCCACCCCCATATGGACAATAATCCAGTGGTCATGCCACTTTTAAAACTAACCAACCCAACATTTACGAAACAAAATAATCCAACAACAATTTCAACAACAAATGTGTAACCCGTACTCCTTCTTAATTCATCTACTCAATTAATTCATTTCATCAATTAAACTAACAATTAAAGTATACAATTATTAATTTACTAATTTACAATGAGGGGCAATCCTACTTTCATATGAAATTGGTACTAATTATTAATTTACTTTCATCTAAAACTATACAATTAAAATTACAATTAAAGCTATACAATTTATTAATTAAAGCTATACAATTGTTAAAATTAACCCACCACACCCCCTGCCCCCCTCTCCCACCACACACCACCACACACGTACACACACATATACACATATTTAATTTCAAGTATGTTTCATTTAATTATCATACTTTGTATATATTGTTCGATATACAAAGTAATTTTCAAAAAAAGTTGAAAAATCCCACTCCCATATGGACAATAATCCAGTGGTCATGCCACTTTTAAAACTAACCAAACCAACATTTACTAAACAAAATAATCCAACAGCAATTTCAACAACAAATGTGTAACCCGTACTCCTTCTAATTCATCTAATCAATTAATTCATTTCATCAATTAAACTAACAATTAAAGTATACAATTATTAATTTACTAACTTACAATGAGGGGCAATCCTACTTTCATATGAAATTGGCACTAATTATTAATTTACTTTCATCTAAAACTATACAATTAAAATTACAATGAAAGCTATACAATTTATTAATTAAAGCTATATAATTGTTACCCCCCCCCCCCCCCACCCCCCACCACACCACCCCCCTCCCCCCACCACACACCACCACACACATATATACACACACATATTTAATTTCAAGTATGTTTCATTTAATTATCATAGTTTGTATATATTGTTCGATATACAAAGTAATTTTCAAAAAAAGTTGAAAAATCCCACCCCCATATGAACAATAATCCAGTGGTCATGCCACTTTTAAAACTAACCAACCCAACATTTACTAAACAAAATAATCCAACAACAATTTCAACAACAAATGTGTAACCCGTACTCCTTCTAATTCATCTACTCAATTAATTCATTTCATCAATTAAACTAACAATTAAAGTATACAATTATTAATTTACTAATTTACAATGAGGGGCAATCCTACTTTCATATGAAATTGACACTAATTATTAATTTACTTTCATCTAAAACTATACAATTAAAATTACAATTAAAGTTATTCAATTTATTAATTAAAGTTATACAATTGTTAAAAAAAATATATAATAATATTTTATAAGATTCAATATAAATTGTAAATGACATATGAATCTAAATATATAAATGCATAACAATACTGTGAGTGAAAAATAATCATAATTAAGAGATTCCAGACAACAATCAAAAGATGAATATAAAAATGTCGATCACACAACACACAAATGTACGTGGTTTGGTAAATTACCTACGTCCACGAAGAGGTCAATGTATTCATATTAATCTCTCTTAAAGTTTTGAAATTACATCCCCCTTAGGCCTTGGGTGTGGGATGTATTTATAGATGTTTAAAATTATAGTAGTTGAATAAGCCAAGGAATTCCCATGGCATGATATAAGCTCGTGCGGTGATTCCCTGAATATATCGCCTAAGATTTTAAGTAACTGATATGAGCCAATCTTGTTTGCCTTGCAATTATCCACACAATAAATGTTGGTATTAATCATTTTTACGAGTAAGTTGGGTCGGGCATGTCATTAATTCCTTTGGGCTTGGTCGCCTAATCCTAAATTGGCCCCAATTATATTTTGGTCCTTATAACTACTCCTAAAATACCTAGTCAAGAGTTGATGGGCCAGAGGATTTTATCCTTGTCAAAGGCCCACTTGTTTCGATCCATTTAAGTGAATTTGAACTGACATGTCATTCTTATAAATAAGCGAAAGTTGTAAAGGTACGGTTGTTCGATAAGAGAATGAAGCGCCAAAAATATTTTTCATCCCCATACCTCATGATTTCGCAAGCTATTTTAAATTTTGCTTTGCCTTTACACTTGATACCGAACCGTTATCTTTTGGTCCTAATCTCCTGTTAGCAATAGGCTCTAATGTTCGTTATTTGAATTCTTCAATTTTCATTGTAAGTCTCTATTATATTTTTCCTCGTATATTATTTTCGTAGATTTCCTCTTTTCCCTTCTACTGTCTTCATTTGTAATGACCAATTCTTATGTAAATGTCGAACACTTTCCATTGCAAAAATGTAGATAAATTTATAAAAACATACTTCAGTCCTTCTTGGGTCATAATCGACTATGCCCCCATGCCCAGATATGTCAGATCCATTAAAAGGGGGACACTGGATTCACACCCTTATTGTAGTCCAGGGTGATTGACTTTTACCCTAAACCCTCTGTTCTTAATTTTTTTTGAGTTATTTGGGGTGGTCCCAGCTCAATGGCCCCCACAAAACTTGGTGTATAGTCAATGGGGTGAATCGCATAAATGATCTTTATGGGATCAACATGTGTATTCTAGATATCAAATATTATTACACATGGTCTCATATTGCAGATGATCTCTTTACTTGAAGGTGAGGAAGGCCAACAGAGTGTTTGTCGTATACCTCCTTGATTCCAACAAAGGATAATGGGATCAGGATGTTATTTTCAGAAATTGGCAATATCTACCGCCCCCGTGTGGGTGAAAAATACACAAGGTTTATGTGACTATACTGAGGGTGATATAGGTTGACACTTTCTCAATTAATTGCTTATATTTGCGTATCATTCTGTTATATTATTGCTGACAATGCCTTTTGTTTGTTCCTTTGAGCAACTCGCATGAAGAACAAGGAGCCATCCCTGGACGACATTAATTGTGTTGACATGTTAAAGGCTTGGAGGATGAAAGACTACCTTCCTGATGGTGAGAACCTAAGATCGACATCCTTTCTTTTGGAGAGCACCAATACTATCGGCAGCTTTACTGCTCGCCTGATAGATGATATTCCTGAGCTCCCACCCCTTGATAAGGAAACTTCTTAATCTTTTGAATCTCTTGATTTTAGTTCCATCTTATCAGACGAAGAGGACTCTATGGATCCCATGGGGAATAGGAATTTTCTATTAGATAGTGATGATGATATCCCTCTTTCCCCTAAGGCCAAGTCCCATAAGAAGGCTGAGGGTGAGTCCTCCCAAACTGACGACCAAGGTTTGATCATTAAGGAGAAAAAGAAGGAGGAGGAAAAAGAGAAAAAAAATAAGGATGAGGAAAAGGAGTTGAAGAAGAAGAAGGAGGAAAAAGAGAAAGAAAGGCCCTCAAGGCTTCTCCTTCCTCGAAGAATAATTAAATCCCTCCCCCTCTCACTCAGGTCCCTCGAGACCAATTTGTAGCCCATAATCCCTCATTGTCCCCTAGCCTGTTGGGAGGGATAGAGCTCACTGGTGAACGTGAGTGACTGAGGATGCTGGGACCTGACCAGATTTCTATCCGTGCATCCCAAACTTTATCACTGATGAGTATCTTATTTTTATTTATTTATTCTTTTAGTCTGCTCGACTACGATTTGTGAACATATTTAACATTTGTTATTTATTCTTTTGTTTGACCAGTTCAAATTAAATGATGAGTTGAATGAGATACTCCAAAAATCTCGTGAGGCCTTGGCCCAGGTCAACCAGGCCTATGAGCGAGAGAAGCAAACCACAATCGAGGCCATGACCTTGCTGAAGACTGGGAACAATTTATTGAAGATTGAGAACACTCACTTAAAAATGAGAAATTTTCGATTGGGTGTGGATTGGGGTGTGTTTCGGCCGGATCGAATCGGAATAGGGGTGTTCGAAAAAAATTCGAAATTTTTTGAAATTTTAAAATCCTTTCCAAAATTGGAAAAATTAATTTCTTTTCCATGTCGGCAACTTTGGAATATTAGGAATTTTTGGATTTTTTTATTCGAAAAAATTTAAGAAAAATCGGAAATATTAGTTTTATCTTTTTCGAATAATATCAAAAATACAAAATTATCATTTTTATTCCATTTTTTGGGGGTGGGAGTAGTATTTATTTCCATACAAATGTCAATTTCAAGCAATATTGAGTATCAATGCTAAGCTTAAAAGTTGAACCTAGTAAGACCAAGTGAGCAGTGCACATTACTATGAGAAAAAAAATAAGCAAAGAATAACACCACTGTTAGTAAGCATACAAGGAAAACACTTAAGTTATTTTCCCTATGTTTCCATGAACATCTGAATCGTAAATTGTAATTATTTACAGAGTTATAAATATACAAAAAGATGCAGGCAATATAAGATGATTATACTATGTTTCAATTAGAAAAGATGGATGAAATCATTAATGGAAAGTTAAGTAAATTGAAGACTCAAATATGTTTAACAAATAGAGCCACAAAACCGTGTTTAATAGATCGGAGATGAATGAGACCATACCTAATTGAGTGAGATGAATTAGAAATGGAAGGATTCGGGAATGAGAGCGGAGTGGTCTTTCTAATTAGTTTAGAAATGAGAAAAAAGGGGGGCAAAAGAACCTTTATATAGATAAAAATTAAGGGTTGGGATTATTTTAAATGAATGGGTCATATTGTTTTAAATTAAGGGTTATTAAAATGAATAACAATATTATTATTTCAAAAAATATTTTGGATAAATCAGATCGGCGTGATATCGAAATTTTCGGAACAGAAAATCAAAAAGTCGAAAATTTATATTTTGATTTCCAATTCCATTCCAATTTATATCGAAAAAGTCGAAAATCGAAAAAATTCGGATCGAAAATTAGAAAATTTAGAAGTTTGGAAATAATTGACACCCCTAGGTGTGGAGATTGTTCAGATCCCTTTGGATAAGGCTGGGACGAAGCCTGCACCAATATCAAGAACCATATAGCCTATGCTCGCAAGGCTAGTTTTAAGAAGGGTTAGGAACAAGCATTGGTGAAAGCTAGAGTCCCTACCGAATCCGAGTTATTCGGTAAGCACCACCCTGGTTTCCCTCCGAAGGTTGATGAGGGTCCATCCACCAACAACCCCGTCGATCAAGCCGAAGAGGTGACGACCAAGGGGAAGGAAGTCAGGGCTGATGAGCAGGTGAACAAAATGAAGCCTTTAGTTCCTATTTTTATTGCTTGTATCGTACTCCTTTTATTATTGGATTGTAATGACTGGGCCTACCCCAGTAACTTTGTGAATGAAAATAGTATTTCCATTACTTTGAGTGAAGTCTATTTATATTACTCTGAATGCCTTCGTTGAATTGTTGTTTGTATTTTCCCTTTCTTTTTCATTGCAGTCCGTTGTTGAGGAGATTCCATCATTTTCTATCAACTTGGATAATGTTCTTAGATTGGGTGTGAGCGACCAAGCCCACCGATCATTTATAACTTCTTATAAAGCTTCGATGAAAAGGACTGAGGCTTACAAAGACCAATCCAACTTAGTTTCCAAACTGAAGGACGACCCAAGGGACTTGAAAGATGTGTGTTCCTCCATACAGAAGGGGTTAATTGACCTGAAGGCTCAGCTTGCAGAATCTAAGGACATGGGGAGGTCGGAACCATAGTTCAGTTCGAGAATGATGATTTAAAGAAGAGGCTTACTGTGGCTGAGGGAAAGGTCCATGGGAGCAATGTCGTGATTATGGGGCTTAGTCGTGATGTGAAGAAGTTCAATTACTTATTCACAATGGGCCCCCGAGCAGCTTAGGTGGTTGTTATGACGAAGGATTGATAGATGTCCCTGTGAGAGATTATATAAAGCTTAAGATATGGCCTACGCCTAAGGATTCTCACTCTGGTATATGTACCACGTTGAGTGCCCAGCGTAACGACGACCTCCCTTTGGAAGAGATGAGACATGGGTCCCCTTGCTGCCATTCCTCTTCATCTTATTGAGAGTTTCTTGGAAGTTCATAATAGCGATGATGAATACCAGCCTGATCTTAATGATAGTCAGAGGAATACGATTGAGAAGTTTTTGACCAACTAACCATAAAATGTTGTAATAATTTATATATTTTTTGTAATTATTTTGTAATTGACATCTTTTGTAATCAGGAATTTGCCTAGGAATCAAGTCAGTACCAAATATTATGCTTTTTTCATTCCTTTATGCCTTTCATGTGTTATTTTTGTCTTTTTTACTTTTCAAGTTATGTCGTCACACTCCCTTAAGCCCAAAAGAGACAATGATAAAAATGCACTTGGCTTATTGGCTATCCACCCATTCAGGAATTTATTAGACCAAATAAAGTGTCTTACTACCTAGGGATTCCCTCGTAGGGCTTTCAGCTTGCCTGGGCAAGTCGCGAGGTCGCCTGCGTTGACTATAACAAGGACCTGAGGACTTTAATGTCAATCATGAGCCTGTTACTATAAAAACAATGCAAATCAACTTGATAATTAAGAGATTGATCGAAATAGGGAAAAAGGGCCTTTATTCATAACTAATTAATCAACTACGAGCAACATAAGTTTTGGAATGAAAATTTGCAAAAACTAAGTGCAAAAAAGTAAGACTAAAAGTATAAATTCTTGAGGTTAGTCAAATTTTATGCTCTCAATATCTCTCTGCCCTCCATTATTTTTTATTTTTTAGTGATAGGCTCCGTGTATATCATCTCTGATTACTTTGGAGGGGCCCTCCCTATTGGGCCCTAGCTTTCCATTTAATGACCTTATGGTGCTACCGAGAATTTTCCTGAGCACATAATCCCCCACTTGTAACTTCCTCGGTTTGACCCCCTTATTGTACTGTCTTGCCAACTGCTGGTGGTACGAGGCCAGCTTGATCATGGCTTACTCTCTTCGTTCATTGTACAGGTCAAGTTTAGTGCGAAGGGCATTTTTATTCAGCCCTTGTTCGACCATCTTTGTTTTCATGATCGGGAAACCAACTTCAAGTGAAATTACAACTTCCATTCCATACATGAGGGCGAAAGGCGTTTCCTTGATTGGTCTCCTAGGCGTAGTTCAGTATACCCAGAGAACAAGAGGAAGCTCATTCACCCAAGTGACTTTTGACTTCTCTAAACTTTTTTTAAGTCCATCGACTATTATTTCGTTGAGGACCTCTGTCTGGCCGCTGCTTTGGGGATACACCACTAAACTGAAGTGGTGCTTAACTTCATGCTCGTCGCAGAAATTTTAAAAATGACCACTTTCGAATTGTGTGCCATTATCTGTTATGATGGCCCTTAGTATCCCAAGGCGAGTTATAATGTTCCTCCAGATGAACCCTATCATGTATGTATCTCTAATATTAGCTAGTGGTTCTGCCTCAATCCACTTGGTAAAATAATTTATGCTAATAAACAAGTACTTGCGATTCCCATGCATAGTCAGCAGTAGTCCCACTATATCCAACCCCCACTATGCAAATGTCTATGGTTAGTCAATGGCCTCAGGTCGTTGGCTGGTTGATGGATTATGGGAGAGAATTTATGGCACTTTCTGCACTTTCGAACTTAAACACCTAAATCTTTTCCATATATAGCCACCAGTAACCTTTATTGATTGTTAGGAATGCCAAGGAACTTCCTCCCGTGTGGCTTTCATATATCCTATCGTGAAGTTTATAAATAATTTTCTTGATGTTCCATTAGAGGTTGGGCCTGTGAAAGATCTCTTCTAAAATTTACCCCTAAAATCTAAGTAGAAACGAGCAACCTTCACTCTGACCTGATGGGCTAATTTCTTATTGGTCGATAATTTTTCGTTCTGTAAGTATGTTATGATTTGGTCCATCTAGTTGGGACCCTTGTCGACGGAAAGGACATGTTTGGGGATTATTATTTTATCGATACTGGGCTTGGCTAGGAATTCCACTTTAATTGTTCTCCTGAGATCTAAGTTCACTGATGAGCTTAGTGCAATTAAAGCGTCGACATGATAATTGTGCCCATAGGGGAACTATTGAACGCGTACTTCCTCGAATTTCATAATTATCTCACACAACTTCGAGGTAGGTTGTCATTATGTCATCCTTGGCATTGAAATTCCCATTAACTCGATTACACACTAGTTTGGAGCCGTAATAATTGTTGAGTTTCCTTGCCCCCAGCAAGTGGTTTTTGCGCAAACTAGTTATAAGTGCATTATACTCTGCTTCATTATTAGAGGTTTTATATCCCAGCCTGATCATTTGCTCAATCATTGTATCCTATAGAGTTACGAGGATTATTCCCACGTCTGCTCCCTTAGAATTGGAAGCACCATCAAAATATAATGTCTAACTTTTAGCCTGTACCTGCTCGTGTATCGTTGACTGATCGGCCAACTGCTAGTCGGTAGGACCATCTCCAGTAAACTCTGTAATAAAATTGGCTATGTAATACCCATGCCTGATATTTATTATTTTTTTTGTGGTTCCAAATCTGGTGTCATCTGGTAAATGAATGTAGGCTCAATCTAGTAAGATCTCAAGTGTGCATCAATGTTGAGAATTCAATAATAAAAATTGCGAAGGAGAAATGACAAAGGGGAGAAATACATTATATAAGTGGTTCAGCCTATCTAGGCCTACTCAACTGTGTGCGTGTGTGTAAGTGAATTTCACTAAGGAATGGCTCTAATGGCCTTTAGATAATGGTCACTCGATTTTCTCTCTATATACTATAATTTCAGTAGGGTTTTGAATTTTGGTCCTTTACAAAGATGTAAAAGACAGGTATATATAGTGCTTGGGGGGCGTAGTGAACCCCCCAAGCATGTAATAAGCACGTGTGGAATGTTCTTAACCAATGAGGTTGAGCCATCTGTCACTATCACATATAGGTCATGATGATGAAATATTCCTTCGTGTGTGATGGTGATGTTGTTATAACAGTTTTTGTCCACATGGGATTCGTAGCCCACACGTTCCCCAATCCATGTGCTTTGCCAAATGTCTAGCTGTCGGTCATCCAGGCTAGGCTGAGGCCGAGTTGTCAGGCTGGGGTCCACTAATGGAATGACACATGTATTATTGAGTTGTCTCTTCCTGCCTTCATTGTCCAGGTAAAGGACGACGACGAGGATATTAAATCATAAAGTCATTAATGTTGGGCATGATGATTAACCTTTCGAGATGAGGTCGAGGTACCCTACATGGAGGCATTGGCCGAGGATGAGTCAGCTCAGACTGGGACAACGATCGAGTCATAACTCCATGTGCTGAATGGGTTAGCAATGGTCAGTCTTGATCGAGAGGTCTAATTCTTGGGATGGGGTTATACCCGGTATATCATGAATTGTAATAATATGAAACTCTTGAGATTTGTATCATTGTAAGTGGGCTTTGGTCTCCATTTAAACACTGTTTCGACCTTGATGGTGATTGTTGGAAGTTATTGGGAAGAGAATGGAGATTTAAGGAGTTCTGTGGATGGAATGAACTTGAAGGTTATTCGAACGAAATCATTGTCTCGTTCGAACGAGAATACTAGTGGTTCGAACGGAAAAATATTTCATTCAAAGTAGACATCTAACGACAATCCAATGACCTTCATATGTATAAGGTTCCATCCTCGTTGCAAGGTCGTTCGATGGGAGATCGAATGAAATTTATGTTGTCCTTCTAACGAAATCTTATTCTCATTCAAATGACCTGTCCATAAATCTTCTAAATCAGATAACTCTTATGGGTTATCATATTTTGGACCCTAGGATTGATGAGTTATCGAGTTCTGAAGGCTCCAGATGATCAAAAAGGGTTAATGATGACGCTCTTGGTGTTTAAAACCATTTTTTGGGCTCATTTGGGGTGATATGGGAGAGAGAAATGGTGGGTTCTCTCCACCATTTTCATATAAGCATTTAACCCTATCTTTTTTTTTTTTTAATTTCAAGGGTATTTCATTTTCCCTAAGCTCCTCCCACCATTGCTACACCATGCCATCTTCTCTCCACCTTGGGCCACCATATTTTACTAGTATTTCTCCATATATAAGCCTTGTACAACCATTTCCTCCACTTACGAAATTTGGAGTTATTGTTAGGGGTTTTGAGGAATAAGAATAAAAGATTAATGGAGTTTGAAGGGGTTATTCTTAGAGCTTTTATGGAGGCAAGCTTTGCGAAGATATACAACCTCCTTGAGGCCACCTTAGGAGGTGGGGGGTTGCCATCACCTTTTTCTTCATCCAACCATTATTAGATCTCAACTTAAGGTGGAGAAAACTCCACTCTTTAAGTTTAAGACTCTATGTTCTTAGTACTTGATCTTGCATGTAGAGTTTAAAAGTATGATGCATTTATGATTTAAGAATGATATTTCTTATGATTTATGAAAAATGGGTTTACAAAGGGTTTCAATTATTTTAGAGTAAAATGGTATATTTGAAGAAAACTTTGTGTTTAAACTTTTTTATAGAATAAAAATGTTGTGAATGTTTTATGAACAAATATTATCAAAGTTTTCTTATAAAATTGTGATTATTGGATATCAAGTTTTTGAGAAATAAAAATGTCTTTTAGTTTGAAAAGCATGTTCATGCCAATATTGTGAAATTTCCAGAATAAACCATGTGTTAGACCCATTTTAATAGGATTATTGGACTTAAAATCCATGTTCTCATGCATATAAACTTGTAGTATTTTGATGATGAACATATAAACAAGTTTAATGAGGGTTTATAGTGTTTAAACATGAAATAAAGAAAATATAAATCTTGACCTTTAAACTGTGTACAAAACGCGATAAATGAATAGTTCAAGACTACATGTGGGGATAAAGAAAAATGTCATTTTCTTATAAAGCAGTCTCCTAAAATACCAAAAGATGTCTCTAACAAATAAAGTGATAAAATAAATAGATTTTCAACTTGAGAAATATGTTACTCCAAAGTGTTAAGCAAGTGTTAATGAGTTAAAGACATTTAAGAAGTTAGTATGAGTAACTTAATAATGTTTGGGGAATAATACTTGTGGAAATGGAGGAAAAGACAAGTTTGGAAATAAATGGGTAAAATGGTAATTTTTCGTAAAGTGGAACATTTTTATGAAATAAAAATGTTGGAAAGGTGTTGCACAAAACGGTCATAAGTGAACATGATTTTTGGGATAAAAATCAATACAAGTGCATAACGGACAAGAAATGATAATTTTAAGGTGTAACATAAGTTGGGGTGAAAACTCGAGTTTTGACTTCGGACGATAAGGAAAAGTGAACTAATGTGGGCATTTGTAAAATGTTAAAACACATTAATATGGACTCGGATGGCATTGGGATAATTTATGAGGGCCCAAAACCCTAGGGTGAAAAACCCAAACTCATTGGCCAGAGCATATAGTAGCATAACCAGCGGTATGGAGTCCGTTAAAGTATGCAGATTTGATGACTTCGAGAAAAAGACAATGAAAAGTGAAACATGTCAAGAAACAAGTTGTGTGGTGAATACGAGAAAAGACAACTTAACTTGAACGAGTTGATAAATGTTTTGGTAATGGATAACATGACCAAGTAAATATAAAAATTAATTAATGTCCACAAAGTAAAAGAGTGGTAAAGTGAAGTGATTAAACATGTATTTAAGCAATCTAAAGAGGTTTAACCTATAATTACACAAGAAGTGTGTTGAGAAAAGGTTTTCAAAGAAAAATAAGTATTTTCTGACACGGTGCTTGCGTATATTGAAAGGTAATTTTCAATGAAACTACTAACGTGAATTGGTGTGAATAAAAAAGGGTAATTTCGTTCACATAAATGCTTTTTTTTAAACAAAGGGTATTGTTTAATGTATTTAACCGGGGGTTTTAAATAGGGTAATAAATGTCAAGTCAAGTACAATGGAATTTTTTTAACAGAATCAAAGTGAATTATTCGGGGTAAGTAATGTTTTTGGAATGAAAATAATTTCATACATTTAATATATATATATACAAGGTAGTTGCATGTGCACATAGTTATAATGTGTTAGAGTCTCTTTTCTGCCATTCGATTCTATATTTCATTGCTGAAATTTTTCATAGGGCGTTCAACCCATTCCCCCATCTTTGTTACTATAGGTTGCGTATGCTTCTGTATTTTTAGAGAGTTACACACGTAAGTATTCTTTTTATTTTACGTTAGTAGCTCTATATGCTTGGATTTTAGGGACGCTTCTCACGAGCCCCCCACGCAGCTTGATGCAAATGGAAAACACGTGCTAAACAAGTGAAATATTAATTAAATAAAACTGGATTAGCAACATTATATAGGTTGTTTTATTGCACTTCACACCTAACGCTCGGGTCGGACCGGATTGAACACGGATAACCCATACATTCGAGTCGTAGTGTTACAAAATGGTACCAGAGCTCTAGGTTCAAGGTTCCTTTCAAGAGTGATGTGGTGAGATCTGTAATACCCCGTATTTTTATGACCTTTAATTATGGGATTATTTAAATTAATTTGGAATAAATTAATTTAATATTAATCCGGATTTTAAAGTTGATATTTACTAGCATGACGAGAGTTAGTAATTGTTAGTAAAAATTATGTTAAATATTACTTAATGGGTAAAATAATACATGAGATTGAAATTATTAAAAATTGTCACGAGTGAATAATACGACAATTATAGAAATTAAGTCGGGACGCGCGTGTGTCGTGTCTAGACTAAATTAATGGAATAAAAAGTAAATAAATTCTAAGTCACCCGTATGGTCATTTAGAGTGCGCCGATATGTCCGAAAGGGTCGAGATAATCAGAAAAGTGTACCTGGTGTTTAGTTTGGGTCTCGGGAAGATTTTAATCCAAACTGGCATTACGGGAGGGCATTTTGGTAATTTTGATTTTTGAGATTTAATTACCTACGAAAATTAGAGAAGTATATCAGGTGTTAAAGGTTGTCTTCTAGGGTTAGAACCTGCATATTTCACAGAGGTCATTAGAGGAGGAAGGTGAGGAGCTCTCCAAGGCTAGAGCCACCATAGTTGCACCGTTTTCACCTCAAACATCGCCGGAGTGTAGATCGGAGGAAGGAGAACACAACCACTTCATCAAATCTTAGAGATTTAGACTTATATTCACGAGGCAAGTATCTAACTTGCTGTTCTTTAGTTGATAACACATCCATGCTAGTGTAGGAGATAATGATTTTATGTTTTCATGAAAGTTAAATGATGTTTGGGAGATTTCTATTGAATTTTTTAGTAGAAACCATGTTAGGACAACCCTATTGATGTATGTAGATGATTAACTACGAAATTGATGTCTAGTAGCGGTTAAATTCTGGAAGATATTAGGAAGATATTGATGAAGATATTGATGATGATGATGATGATGATGATGATGATAACTATTGAATTTCTATTAAATTTTTTATAAATTAGCTTAATATAACCCCTTTAATTGATGGCCCTTGATGAATTTATATATATATTACGTTAGAAATCATGTGTGTAGGATAATGCAACTTTTGGTTTGATTGTTTGGGACGAATTGATAGAGTTTTTGAGGATTTAAGTTGATAAAACCCGTAGGTAAAGAATTACAGAAACTGGGCCAATAACTGTTCGATCGATCGATCGACTCAAGAATATCGATCGATCGACTCCTTCTGAAATTTGAATTTTCTTTCCCTTTTAATGTTAATTCGATCCCAATGTGTAAAGGACCTTTGGACATAATTTAGATATCATAATGGGACTTGGGAAGGACCAGTAGGGTATAGGCAAGGTTCGGGTAACACGACTTTATATGGAATTTAAGCGTGGGATTTCGGGGGTATGAAATGGAGTGGAAATTATGCGTACGTTAAATTAGGTCTTGTGAGAATTAAGAATGACTTAGACCAGTATGGTAGAGAACGTACACCTACTAATTTTATATTATTAAGATGATACACTTCGAGAGTCGAGAAGCACTTAATGACTTACGGTAATTGAGAAAGTAATAGTGGATTAATTATACGTAGGACTCGGGCGCTTCGTGTCGCGTATGGTAAGAATATAACATGGGTCTTGTGTGTACCTATCTGAATGATGAAAATATAAATATGTGTGTGAATATTTATTATATAAATATCTATGTGTAATCATACCCGCGCTATTTGCTATCACAGAGGTTTTCGCGTCGGGACAGCCTTATCTCGATGTGACCTTTATAGGGGATATTGACTTGTACCCTAGAACATAGGATACCTGGATACAGGCTATCTGAGAATGATAGTCAGACGGTCCTAATAGACGTGAGGGTATGTGCTGACCTCTTAGTGACTGGGAACTATGCTTCGCCTCCAATACGTGTGTCTTGTGTTAATACAGTTTGAGAGTGATTCCGAACTAATATTTCCCCTTTTGTACGAGAGATACGAGGACTTGATAACAGGGCATGCCAACACCATAGATTTATGTGGGGTACCTTATTAGTATATATATTATGAGTAATAAATATATATACCTGTGATTAATCTACTGTGCTTGTAAGTAGATAAAATTGAATAATTAATATTAAATGAATTAAGTGTTGGGAACTTAAGGTTGTATTGAGATGTACATAACTGGCTTGATAATTTCCCAAGAAAGGGTTATTAGATATAAACTATAGTTATGCATTACTTGAAACATAATTTGGTGAAGGGAAACTGGGATAGACTAGTGAACTGGGTTAGCTTATCTAGATTAATTCGGTAGTGCGTTAGGCGTACACACTAGTTGAGAGGTGAGAATTTTCAAGTGAGTGACGAGGTACTAACATGTATGTAATATCAATTGGTAATCATTTTATATACTTGCTAACTACTTTTAAGGCCGTTTTACACTCGAGCTCTGACTCGTTTCCTGTCATCTCTTATTTCTCTTGCATATATATATATATGTATTACAGGTGCCCAGCCACAGGGGCGTCATGTTTAGATCTTTGGACTGTTGACGTGTTGCAGCTAATGTGGGAGTTGCAGGTCCTTGCAATAGACAACTTCATCCTTGTCTTCTCGGTCTCCTACTTAGTCATTTTAAATGGGGCATGTGTCGCCCATTTTCAGTTTTATCTAGTTCAGAGAGATTTGTACTCTTTATTTATTTCAGTATTCAGTTTGGTTGGGATTGTTTTAATTATTTCATTGTCCTTCGTTATGGGATATTTTATTTGGATTGGTTAATCTAGTCTGATTATTTCATTTAGATGTTTTTTTTAAATATTATTATTTGTGTTCATGAAAATGATTTCGTATATTAAATCATAATAATAGGACTTAATCTATAAAATTAAATATTTTGACACTTAGCTTAATTATTTATTAAGTGATTAATAAAAAAATTATTTTTCGATAGTGATGCTAAGAATGAACCAACCGGACACTTTGATTTAATTTAATAAATGACTGATCACCCGATATTTAATTAGTCGGGGTGTCACAAGATCGGTAGTGGATCTTTCGACGTTAGTGTTTGTTTTGGACCAATCACGCTAGATTAATGACGATTTTCGTTCATATTCTCGACTGTAGAGTCAAGGAGATTAGCATGACGGGTAATTGCCAAGTGGCATGCGAACAAGTTAGTTATCATTAATCTCTTTCGCGCTTCTGATTAAACATGTTAGTAATTCGAGTGTTTGTGCGAGCCAATAGTGGCGACACCTCGATTTTTAGTGTGAGGTGCTTGTGCGTCAACCCTTGATGATGTGAGATGTCTATTAAGATGTTAATAGAGCGAAATGATGATGATTGAGTTAGGGACATGGATCATGCAAAAATCAACCGTGGAGGCTAAGTGACCGGAGCGTTATGATCGAGCAATATTGATTGTTATAAGAATGCGTTAAGTTCTTTGGTTAGGTACTTTCGAGTTGTTAGTAATGATGATATGACTATGAGAATGCGATCCTTGGGGTATTGTCATGTCATAGATAATTTATGATTCAGTAGACATGAGGAACCTTATTGGTCAACACTTGGGGACGTGTTGTAATACCCGTGTCCAATATTTTATTATTTTTCCCATATGAGTTATAGTAATATGGAAACCCTTGGGAACTGGATCATTACAATTGGGTTTATGTATGTAATTGACTAATCTTGGAGTCTTGATGGTAATTGTGAAAGTTTTGGGGTGAAAATTAGAATAATTAGGAAACAGTGGTTCGAATGACCGTAAGCTCGTTCGAACGAGTGTCCATTCTCGTTCGAACGAGGAAGATTGGTTCAAACGAAAGTCCTTGGTCGTTTAAAGTGAAGATCAAAGGAGGAAGGTTGGTGCGAAAGAAAGTCCCTAGTCATTTAAAGTGAAGATCAAACGAGATCCCACTGTATTGAATTCGTTCGAAGGTCATTTGAACAAGGTCCCTTTATCGTTCGAACGAGGTTGCCCATAAATTTTAGATAGGGTGCCCTTGTGTGCTGTCACGTTTTGGATATTTGGATCGATGATGTGTCGAGTTATGGTGAACCCAAATTGGATAAAAATGGGACTTTAGAGTTGGGGTGGGTTTTATTATAAGGTTTTGTTTGGATTGTTTGTGGGTTTATTTGAGTTTGAAGAAGAGAGGGAAAGTGGGGGATGGGTCTCCCTACCATTTAGAAATCCCCCCCTCCCCCCCCCCCCCCCCCTCTCTCTAGCTTTTGGGAGATTTTTCCATTTTCTCCACCACCACAAAGCACCATACACCACCTTATGCCACCATATTCTACTTGTATTCCATCATACTTGAACCTTATACACCCATTTCTACCATTATTGAGCAAAGCTGCGGATATTGGAGGTGTTGTTAAGGGATTTGGAGAAGAAGAAGAGTACGAATTCGTGGAGTTTTGAAGGGGTTTTTGCTTGGAGTTTTCTTGAAGCAAGCTTTATGGAGCCGTGCAACCCTCTTGAGGCCACCTAAGGAAATGTGTGTGTGTGTGGGGGGGGGGGGGGGGGGGGGTACCATCATCTTCTCGTTCATCTAACCATTTTGGATCTCCATTTGAGGTGGGAAAACTCTACTCTTAGTTTAAGAATTTATTTTTACACATTAGTAGTTTTGTAGCTATAATTAATAGAGTATAATGCATACATAAGCTAAGAAGATGATTTCTTAAGGTTTTGTATAAATAATTTCAAGGTTTTGAGAAAATTTTCATGATTCAAGAATGTTGAATAAATGATGTATCGTAAAAAGTTTGATATTAAATATTTTATGGAATAAAATGTTTTGAAAGTGATATTTATTTTGCTAAAGATATTTTGAGTGAGCTATGTTTTAAAGTTTCTTGCAGTAATGAAGATTTTATAAAATTGGATATTTGTTTAAGTTTTGAACAATAAAATGTCCTTAAGTCTTGAAAAATGTATTTTTGGAAGTATTATGAAATTTATAGAGTAAGGCACATGTTAAACCCATTTAATATGATTTTTTGACATAAAAATCCATCTTCTCATGCACATAAACTCGTAGTATTTTGAGGTTGAACATATAAACAAATTTAATGAGGATTTTATTGGGTTTAAACATGAAATAAAAAAAAAAAAAATTCTGCCCTTAAGGTGTGGGAAAAAGGTGTTAAAAATGTGATAAGTGTATGGTTTTAAGACTATATGAATTAATAAAGAAAATGGTATTTTTCTTATAAAGTAGTCATATACGTTCAATGATTTCTTGAAAAAGAAAGTAATGAAATAAAGATGATTTTAACTTGAAGGGAATGTTATTCCAAAATGTTAAAGAAGTGTTAATGAGTTAAAAATACATAATAAGTTAATGTGGGTAACTTAAGAGTGTTTTGGGAAATAACACGTGTGAAGATGGAAAAAATGACAAGTTTGAAAATAAATGGGTAAAATGATAATTTTACGAAAGCGAAACATTTTTATGAAATAAAAATATTGAAAAATGTGTTACACAAAATGGTCCTAAATGAATATGATTTTGGGATAAAATCAATGTTATAGTAAAAATGACAATAAATGATTATTTTTGAAGTGTAACACGAATTGTGGTGAAATCCCGGATTTTGGCTTCTACCGGGAAAAGGAAAAAGTAGAATGATTTTGACATTTGCAAAATGTTAAAATACATCAATAAGGATTCGATTAACACTGAGATAATTAAGGAGGTCCCGGAGCCCACATGTATAATATTATTTATAAATAAGGTAATCACATACATATACGCATTGTATACCCCATGTATTCTTATGATCTAATAAAGCCTTTGTTATATACAATTGTAAATGAAGAGTTTATAATTGGTTGAAAAACCCTCTTACCCCCGGGATATCTTGGGAGAAAGGAGTAAAAAAAAGAATTAAATGGTGATAATTTGAATAATTGTCCCCGTAGTAAAAATGCGAGAAAATCGAATTTATTGTTCATCTTTACTAAAATAAATTAATAGGAGTAAATAATTTATTTCAAAAAAATGGCGAGAATCAAACTCACCATGTAGGATCACAATCAAGTGCCTTGATTCACTCGGTTACATCCGTTCATACTATTATTTACATTACAAACATTCATCATTATTTTTGTCACACCAATGGTGAGCCATGTGCTTATTAATACTAATCGTTCCAATTACACTATTTCGATTGGTTTAAAATAAAAGACACAAATAAACAATTTAGGATTCTGATTAAGTTTTAAGGGACAACTGAGATGAAACCTTAATTACGTGTGAGAGAAAAAGGAACAATTTTTAAACGAAGAGAAAAAAGAAACACAAATGTTTATGATTGGTCGAAGAGTAAACACACAAATCTTTAACTTATGGCATATATGCATTTAATGGCTACTAATTCACTTAAAATTAAGAAAATAAATTGGTAAACATGTTAAATCTTGTTTAATTAAATTTGGACCACTTCACACTTCATTACTTTTAATCGTATTACAACGTAATAACATTTGCTTTTATTTTTTGAAATTTTGAAAAAATTTATCTTAAGCAGTTTTTAACCACATTTGTTTTTTGTGTGAACCTTATTAAATTTACCATACGAGCCAGTGGTGTCGAATTATCATTTTACCATTGGGATCTTGATTGTTGATCTATACTAAATTTTGATTGAATCGACTTGTTAAAAGTTTGCAATCAATTGGTAGCAAGTTGAGTTTTAATTAGAGGTGATACATAGAGTTATTATATACGTATTTATTGTTCCAAATTGAGCCAAAAAAATGGCTAATTGAGAATACGCGTAATCATCGAGGCGTATCCCGATACTTCATCTATTTTTATTCCACCACGTCGTTTAGACATGACCAAGTTTAGGAAGCTTAAATAAAGTATATACCAAGGGAGGAGTTTAATCTGACCTAATGAATCACTGTAGGTAACTCATATGTTGTTCACTAAGATAACACATAATTCTTTGCGGGTTTGTGATAAAGAGACCCTCGTTTTGTCTTCTCTATCATAATATCACGTTTAAAACACATTGTACAATATATTTTCCAGTATAATGCGACGATGAAAAGAACAATTGGAAAAGCCTTTAACACGACCATTTCTTACAAATTCATATTGATTACATCTAGTTGAATCGAACTACTCTAAAAAATAAGCACTCATCGTCTAAAATCGTCAATCAATTCAAGCACAATATTATATACAACTCAAATAAATATAATCATTATATGTAACAACGAGAGATAATACACAATACACTTTAGTATTGAATTAACTTGTTTTGAGTATTATATGAACTTGGCCACATGAAACTCAAGGTGGACTCAAACTAAATCCAAATTATTCGTTTTTTAAAGTTCAAATTCAAGCCGAATAGCAAGCTAATTACGATTTTATTTTTTAGGGGCATTTACGTTTAGATCCTATTAGATGTTCTTATAGACATTCTAGTCCCATTATGTTTTTCTCTTACATATAAGTCCCATTCCTAATTTTTTGGAACTTTCTTTCCAATTTTACCCTTTTAAAACCAACAATCCGTAACTTCCTTGAGGAAGTTACATAAGTGGTTGAACTTTTTTTTTAATCTTCAAATGATCATAACTTTTGATTCACAAATCCGTTTTTCACAAAATTACTATTTTTGAAATCTGCTCGACGAGATCTATCAAACAAGATCCATGAAGGCTATAAAATTCCAAAGAAAAAAATTTACACAAACAGTAAACTTTACTGCATGCACTAGAATATGATATAGTTTTATATATGTGACATTTTCACAAATAGACAGTAACATTTAATGTGCTAATACTACACATCATATATATATATATATATACACGGTGGATCCAAACCTTTTTTTTTTTTCAAAATTACCTTATATTTGAAGGTTCGCGCTAGCGGTATCCAATCCTTACCACCATTATTGGAGCTTCAACGACCTACGTCAGAGCTCTAATTTGGGGTGAGTAAGGGTGGCATGTGGTGCCGCTGGCGCGGACCTTTGAAAATAAGAGACTATTGAATAAATGGGCTTTGGATCCACCGAAGTATCATGGGGGCAGCTGGCGCGGACCTTTGAAAATAAGATTGGATAAATGGGATCGGGATCATCTGGAGCGCCAATTTGGGGTGAATAGGGGTGACACAGAACTTTAAAAATAGGAGCATATTGAATATATATATATATATATATATAGTTTGTAAAAATGTCATAGATATTAAACTTTATTGTATATACCAGAAAATAAAATAGTTTTATATTTCTGACATTTTCACAAACAATAACATTTACTGTGATAATATATTTATGAAATACTTTTATATATATATAACATTTTCACAAACAGTAACATTTACTGAGTTAATATTACACAATATATATATAACATTTTCACAAAAACAGTAACATTTACTGAGTTAATATATATATATATATATATATATATATATACACGGTATATCCAAACTTTTTTTTTTAAATTACCATATTTTTAAAGGTTTACGCTAGCGACATTCAATCCCCACCACTACCTACCCCAATTGTCGACGCTTCAACGACTTTCATCAGCGCTATGATTTAGGTGGGTAGTAGTGGCATAGGGTGCCGCTGGCGCGAACCTCTAAAATTAAAAGAATATTAGATAAATGGAGTTTGGATCCACTGGCGCTCCGATTTGGGGTGAGTAGGGGTGACAGTGGGTTAGGTTTATATCTATAACATTTTTACAAACGTTAACATTTACTGTATTATAACACAGTATATATATATATATATATATATATATATATATATATATATATATATATATATATATATATATATATACATGTATATATATATATATATATATATATATATATACATGTATATATATATATATATATGTATATATATATATATATATATACGGTGGATCCAAACCTCTTTTTTCTGATATTGCCTTATTTTTAACGACCCGCGCTAGCGGTATCTAATCCCGACCATCACCAACCCCAATTGTCGGAGCTCGAACAACCTTCATCAGAGTTCTGATTTGGGGTGACATGGAGTGCCGCTGGTGCGGACCTTAGGAAATAAGGGAATATTGGATAAATGAGGTTTGGATACACCGGCACACCAGTTTGAGGTGGGTAGGGGTAGCATTGGATTAGGTTTATATCTGTAATATTTTTACAAATAATAAATGTTACTGTTTGTGAAAATGTTACATCGGCATCCCATGCCACCTCAAATCAGAGCTCTGATGAAGGTTGTTGGAGCTCCGATAAAGGGGGTGGGGATTGGATGCCGCTGGCGCGGACCGTTAAAAATAAGATAATATCTGAAAAAAGAGGTTTGGATCCACCGTATATATATATATACTGTGTTATAACACAGTAAATGTTAACGTTTGTAAAAATGTTATAGATATAAACCTAACCCACTGTCACCCCTACTCACCCCAAATCGGAGCGCCAGTGGATCCAAACTCCATTTATCTAATATTCTTTTAATTTTAGAGGTCTGCGCCAGCGGCACCCTATGCCACTACTACCCACCTAAATCATAGCTCTGATGAAAGTCGTTGAAGCTTCGACAATTGGGGTGGGTAGTGGTGGGGACTGAATGTCGCTAGCGTAAACCTTTAAAAATATGGTAATTAAAAAAAAAGAGGTTTGGATCTACCGTGTGTATATATATATATATATATATAATATTAACTCAGTAAATGTTACTGTTTGTGAAAATGTTATATATATAAAACTATTTCATAAATATATTATCACAGTAAATGTTATTGTTTGTGAAAATGTCAGAAATATAAAACTATTTCATTTTCTGGTGTATACAATAAAGTTTAATATCTATGATATTTTTACAAACTATATATATATATCCAATATGCTCCTATTTTTAAAGTTCTGTGCCACCCCTATTCACCCCAAATTGGCGCTCCAGATGATCCAGATCCCATTTATCCAATCTTATTTTCAAAGGTCCGCGTCAGCGGCCCCCCATGATACTTCGGTGGATCGAAAGCCCTTTTATTCAATAGTCTCTTATTTTCAAAGGTCCGCGCCAGCGGCTCTACATGCCACCCTTACCCACCCAAATCAGAGCTCTAACGAAGGTCGTTGAAGCTCCAATAATGGTGGTAAGGATTGGCTACCGCAAGCGCGAACCTTCAAATATAAGGTACTTTTGAAAAAATAGGGTTTGGATCCACCATATATATATATATATATATATATATATACTGTGTAGTCTTAACTCAGTAAATGTCTGTTTGTGAAAATGTTATATATATATTGTGTAATATTAACTCAGTAAATGTTACTGTTTGTGAAAATGTTATATATATAAAACTATTTCATAAATATATTATCACAGTAAATGTTGTTGTTTGTGAAAATGTCACAAATATAAAACTATTTCATTTTATGGTGTATACAATAAAGTTTAATATCTATGACATTTTTACAAACTATATATATATATATATATATATATATATATATATATATATATATATATCCAATATGCTCGTAAATTTTTAACGTTCAATGCCACCCCTATTCACCTCAAATTGGCGCTCCAGATGATTTTCCCATTGATCCAATCTTATTTTCAAAGGTCCGCGCCAGCGGCACCCCATAATACTCCGATGGATCCAAAATCCATTTATCTAAAAGTCTCTTATTTTCAAAGGTCCGCGCCAGCGGCACCACATGCCACCCTTACCCACCCCAAATCGGAGCTCTGACGAAGGTCGTTGAAGCTCCAACAATGGTGGAAAGGATTGGATGCCGTTAGCGCGGTCCTTTAAATATAAGGTATTTTTGAAAAAAGAGGGTTTGGATCCACCGGATGTGTATATATATATATATATATATATATACTGTGTGGTATTACCACAGTAAATGTTACTGTCTGTTTATGAAATGTCACATATATAAAACTATTTCATATTCTAGTGCATACAGTAAAGTTTACTGTTTGTGTAAATTTTTTTCTTTGAAATTTTATAGTCTTCATGGATCTTGTTTGATAGATCTCGTCGAGCAGATTTCAAAAATAGTAATTTTGCGAAAAACGGATTTGTGAATCAAAAGTTATGATCATTTAAAGATTAAAAAAAAAAGTCCAACCACTTATGTAACTTCCTCAAGGAAGTTACGGATGGTTGGTTTGAAAAGGGTAAAATTGTGAAAAAATTTCCTAAAAAATTAGAATAGGACCTATGAAATTATAAAAAAGTCAATAAGATTTATAAGCTTATTGACCTAATAAATGGAACCCAGATATAATTTGCTCTATTTTTTACCATGCCAGCCAATGTTTACTTTCCCTCCAAATATTGACCATTTCCCACCAAGGCCCCGCGCACTACGAAACAAAAACACAACAGACACGTCACCGAATCGCGTGACTACAATACCTCATCTCGGCCGTCCATAAGTATTTATCAACGATAGAAAACTCCTCCCACAACCATGTCTAGGATCGAACACGAAAGGTCTGAAAAATCCCACTACCTATAAATAAACTCCCAATTACTCATCCAATCCAATCCAATCCCAACTCACTCAACCTCTTCGCATCGGATATAGATATTTGAGATCGAAAATGTCTGGGCGTGGAAAAGGAGGCAAGGGACTGGGAAAGGGAGGAGCAAAACGTCACCGTAAGGTCCTCCGCGACAACATCCAGGGAATCACCAAACCAGCCATCAGGAGATTGGCTCGCAGGGGAGGAGTTAAGCGTATCAGCGGTTTGATCTACGAGGAGACCCGTGGTGTTCTCAAGATCTTCCTAGAGAACGTCATCCGTGACGCTGTTACCTACACTGAGCACGCCCGTCGCAAGACTGTTACAGCGATGGACGTCGTTTATGCCCTCAAGAGGCAGGGAAGGACCCTTTATGGATTTGGTGGTTAGCTTTTTATATAACCAAAGTCTTGCTGTCAAGAAAAATAGGGTTGGTTTTTGGGTTTGGTTACTAGTTTTAGAGCTTATTATGTAATTACAGCAAGCTTATGCTCTCTTTTGGGTGTCTGTTAATGAAACAAGACTTTGGAAGTGCTATTATCAAAGTATCGAATTTCCGTTTCATCGATCTCTAGTATAACTTGGTTTTTCAATTGTTCATTATTTATTGGGTTTCATTATCTCGTGTCTTGTTAATTAACCAAGGCTAGTGAGACGTAAGCACGGACTCCCAATTTTTCTGATGGATTTAAAATTTGAAGTAGATACTTAAAACCAATTGTTTGGTATTGAGTTGTCCTGGCTATAATTAGAGCAGTGTGCATTGGTTGTGTAATTACGTAAATAAAGCGTAATAACTGGATGCCTTGCAGAGGTGAGAATTTATCATGTATCTGCCCGTTATTGTACGCTAATCTTAATGGGAGCAAATTTTTTTGTGAAAAATCAATTGGAAGAGACAACATTAGGGAAGCTGAAGTGTTAGCCCATTTATTTGTTACTGCAGTGTCTCAAAAGGTAAAATGTTTGGTGATAACAATAGGTTAAAGGTGTTGTTTGTTTTTACTTATCAAGTTTGAATTTAAACTATTTGGAGTTGAGGTATAAAAAAATGTTTGTTTTTTTAAATGATTAAGAGGTTAACGGTTATATTTGATTCTTAATGATTAAGAGATAGAGTTACTTTTGAAGTTTGAATAAGTTTAAGCACATTTATTTAAAAGTATATATTTATTCAAAAGTACATTCAGATATAAAAACAAATACATTTTTTAGATTTAAACTTCAGACTTCAAATTTAGTCTTTAAATTAAGGAGATTGTAAAAGTGTCATGGATGGTGTATTAAAGTATAATATGGGGTTTTCATACTATGATGTAACTGGGCCCTCCAATGCTTTCTACTTGTCTTTATCTTTCTTATGTTGTGTTGCTTGCCTTAATGGCTTATGTTTGGTTTTATGTAATTTCCCCTTAATCTCTCCTTTTCAGTGCCTACCAAAAAAAAAATAAAAAAGATATTTTGTATACCAAATAAACCCCAAAAGATACTATTTTGCTGCAGGGAGTAGTTTAACATATTTGTACAGAGCTCCTTACAAAATGTCAGAAATCAACCTATTGAACATCATAAAAAGCTTATGTTCTGGACGATATGAAAAAATGGAAGTGTGGCCTTTATGGTCGCCTCTGGGGGGACCCCATCTCTTATGCTTTCTCTAATGGAGGGCTTCTACCATTATCTTCACATGTCGAAAATGCATGGATGGAAGGATGTCATGATTGAGACAGACTCGCATGAATTAATTGAGATTTTCAAGGGGGTTCAATATCACAAGACAAGCTTCCAAAACATCAGGGTGGAAACTTATGAGGATTGTGGGTGATGATTTTACCTATGCCCATTTAAGTAAGATATATGGAGCTAATTGGTTGGCTCATAAGGCCAAGCTACAAGAAGACGCGCTTGTGGAAATTGAGGATGCCCCTACTACAGTGCGGTAGATCCTAAATAACCACATGATGGTGGTGATGTGGGAGACGGGGTCAATGCTGGCTTGGAGGACTATAACTGTGTTTTTCGAGTCCACACGCTTAAGGAGGAGAATGAGGGCTTTCGGGATCTCATACTCGGTGTAGTCGTGCTTATGAAGTCGTTCAAGGCGGGCAAGGCCATCAACCCACATATTATTCATGCGCCTAATGTGTTGTTGATTCCCATATTCCGCATAATATCCACACTCATCAATGATGTTTTTAGTGGGTGATCTCGGTGTCCCTGGCCATTGAGAATCTGTACAACATCGAGGCAATCACTGCGAATAGTGCAACCATTCCATCCTTTTGATCCTAGCAAGATTTAGTCCATAAAGAATACCAATGAACTCTGCCTTCAAAGGGCGGTTATCCCCCTGATCTTGCCATTAAAGCCCAGAATCCATCGTTGGTCATTGCTGCTCGCCATGCCTCCGAACCCACCAAGTTTGCTAAAAGGATCATAGCTACCATCGGTTAATATCTCAAGACCTGTAGAAGAGACAAAGCTCGAGTGGGTGTCAGTAGTGCTACCCCAGATATGGTATATGCAATATCAAATATTATAATGACAATATTTTTAATGGTAAAATTTGATATAGACAAAATTTGTCAAGATAAATGTTTTTCTCACATTAGGCTATCAAACGATTAAATGAGCTAAAATAAGTTTTTCAGGTAAAATATTTTAATAACACATTTTTAAAATAGATTTTTTATAACATTTTGTTAAAAGAGTTTTTAAAAACATTAAAATACTTTTGAAAAATAGATTTTAAAAACAAATTTAAAGCTGTTTTTGTTGATACCAAATTTAATCTGCTGATGTGGACCAATAATAAGAAGACACGTGTCAATCTACATGGCACAATAACAACGAGGAAGTTTATTTCCCCCGACCAAGTCATGTTCTCTCCGAGCAACGAGGAGGACACCCCGAGGAACTCTATCATCCCGAGATACTCTAAGCACTCCGAGGAACTCTTGATCAACGAGCAACTAAGGCGGTCCGAACTGCATCTCGGCCGTATCATTAATTACCAGATGGACAACTGTTCAACTATTCATTATATTCTTGACGCACACGCTGCATTAAATGTATTACCCTTTCATATGTATATCATTTAATGTATTGGACCTTTCATGTACAGCCTAAAGGCTATAAATACCTTGTATCATCCTCATTCAAGGGGACCGGAATTTCTTGAGAGAACTTGTAATCAAGAATTCCACAAACACTCAGCAATAACATAACAGTGGACGTAGGCTTTATTCCTAGCCGAACCACTTTAAAAATCTTTGTCTTATTTATTTATCTGTGATTGAAAAATTAGAGCGATCTAGTTTTTTACATCAACAGATTGGCGCCGTCTGTGGGAACGTGTTACAAGCGTTGTTCTCCACCAAAAGCTAAGTTTTTATTTTCTCTACATATAATCAATTATACATACATCTTTTGATTGAATCGTGATTTTTATGTTTATATACATAGATTAATTGTCCAATTTTTATCTGCAAAATGTTGCATATCATGATTTTTAAATCATAACTGTTAGATTCATCCTTATTTAGAAATCTGAAAAATAGTAGATTTCATAAATCATAACTGTTAGATTCATCCTTATTTAGAAATTTGAAAAATAGTAGATTTCATAAATCATAATTCTTTGCTTGATTCTCAAGTTTTAATTTTATATCATGGAATAAATATTTTAAATTATTACATATACCAATATGTACGACGATGATAAGATTTAATCATTTTCATTGTTGATTTTGAAATAAATTTTGTAAGATCTTTGATGTCTATTCAAATTCCCATCATATTTTTAATAAAAGAATGGGAAAAGGTTAAAGACAATGAAAAGTCTTCTCATGGAAATCATGACCCAGATCTATTTTTTCTCTCTTCAAGTTTGAGTCTCTTTGCATTCACAAGTTTAAGTCTCTTTGTATTCATTTTTATGAACTATATACTTAATTTGGTTCATCTTCCATCTATGTCAATAAAGTCAAATTGATTGATTTTTGATATAAATTTGGTAATAATTTCGATCATTCACCATATTTTTATCTCTCCAAATTGGGAATAGGAAGGGATCAATATAAAAAAAAATAATTTTCTCTCACCTGAAAAATCATTACCCACCTCTTGTAAAAGAGGATCAGTAAAATAATCATGACCATATCAAGACTGGGAACAAATTTGATATTTTGGCCCCTCGTTCATCACATCACAAGGTTTCTTTGACGAAATCACACGATCTAGTGGGTTATATATTTATTCATTTAATTAACATTCTTAAGGCTTAAATTTTACATTGAATGTTATTTTTTGATCTCAAGATTCGAGATATTCTGGTCATCCAACCATATATTCTATAACTTGAGATATCCTTAAATGTTGGTCGGCAACATCCATGTTGTTTGTCGGCAGCAGTAGAAACTTGGGGTATTAAAAAATGCGAAACACCCTAGATATTTCTTTAAACACGAGTTCGGCTTGGGGACAAGCAGGGGGCTTAAGTCTTTTTAACTTATGATCACCCCAAAAATATTTTTAAACAGCAACTAATACCTGATTAGTTGTTGGAGATTAAATACCTTTACGTCTTATTTATGATGCATATTTGATAATAATTTGTCCATCTCACACACATTTGGCATAAAACATATTATTTCATATTTTGAAATTTTTATGCTGATACATATCATATATTGATTGGATGAGTAAATTATTCTCATGACTAATCAATTCAGCCTACACATATGGTAGAGCAAATTATTAATTTTTACAGGCACAAGATTCAATGCCGACGAATGCTGAAGCACAAATTATTCTATATCCGTTGGGATTCATATTTTATATTTATCTCAGCATGGAGCTCGAAAAATTTCTTCTCTCTATATATATTCAGCTCCGAGGAAAAGCTACAACAGTTATTATATTTCACCCCCAACGGATAGTTGGTCGGGGTAATTCTTATTTATATGCAGGCCCAGCAAAGTTCTCGGCCATATTCTTATGTTCTGGAGAATATTATTCTTATTCGGCATTCTGCAATTATGCCTCGACAAGATACTTATTCAGCTTTAAGGAGAATTACAACATTCGTTCGGATAATTCTTATTTATATTCAGGCCTGACAACGTTCTCGGCCATATTATTATGTTCTGAAAGATCTTAGTCTTGTTCGGCATTATATGATTCTACCTCGACTGATCGGCGAGGCACTTTATTATTTTTAATTATTCTTTATATCTATTTGGATGCATATTCTATTCTCATTTCAGCATGGAGCTCGACAAATATTTATTATATCTTATTCAGTTCCAAGGATATCTCCGAAATTTATTATATCTTATTCCCAACAATCTGTTGGTCATCGCCGAGGAGGTATCCTGCATTTATTATATCTTATTCCCAACAATCTGTTGGTCATCGCCGAGGAGGTATCCTGCATTTATTATATCTTATTCCCAACAATCTGTTGGTCATCGTCGAGGAGGTATCCTGCATTTATTATATCTTATTCCCAACAATCTGTTGGTCATCGCCGAGGAGGTATCCAGCATTTATATTATCTTATTCCCAACAAATCTGTTGGTCAGTGCCGAGGAGGTATCCATAATTTATATTATCTTATTCCCAACAAATCTGTTGGTCAGTGCCGAGGAGGTCTCTAGCATTTATATTATCTTATTCCCAACAAATCTGTTGGTCAACACCGAGGAAGTCTCCAGCATTTATATTATCTTATTCCCAACAATCTGTTGGTCAGCTCCGAGGAAGTCTTCATCATTTATTATCAATTACCACCAACTCTGATTGGTAGATAAAATCCAACTCCGGTTGGTAGATAAAATCCAACTCCGGTTGGTATTGGTCGATAAATCTCATTCAAAGTTCACATTCCACAGTTGGGGGCTTCTATTACAGATATATTTGTTCATTTGGTGGCACATTCTTATAACATCATGCAATCGAGCATCAAATTTAACTCCACAAACTCACACGGTCAGGGCCCCGACTAATCATCATTCAGGAGGAATATTGAAGTTCAGGAGGAATATTGAAGTTCAGGAGGTATATCGAAATTCAAGAGGTGTATTCAGAAGTATCAGGACATGATGAAAGAAAGCGAAAAGTATTCCACCGAGGAACTCTGTCAGACCAGAAATTAGAAGACAAGTTGCCTATATGGAGGCTATATGTAGATGGATCATCTTTCACTACAGGCTGTGGGGCAGGGATCGTTTTGAACAGCCCAGATGAGGTCGACAGGGAATACGCCCTACGTTTCTAATTCAAAGCTTCTAATAATGAGGTTGAGTATGAGGACATGATAGCAGGTCTTAATTTGTCAAATACTATGGAGGCACAGCAGGTTATTGTCTTCAGTGATTCTCAATTGATCGTAAACCAAATGTTGGGAATATATGCAGCCAAAGGAGAATTGATGATCAAGTATCAAGCAAAGGTGATGGAGTTAGTATCAGAGTTTGTTGCTGTTTAACTGGTAAGAATATCAAGAATGGAGAATGTGAGAGCATACGCCTTGGCCCGATTAGCATCAGCTACTCGTACCGAGCTGCGAAAAACGATACCAATTGAAGTATTAGAAAGTCGGAGCATAGATGAAGACCCGACGATGAATATTATTACCCTTGATGGATCCCATCGGAGCATATATTGAGGAGGAACAATTACCGGAGGATAAGCTCGCTGCCAAGAAATGGAAGTTTAAAGATGCTCGGTATGTACTAATTAATGGTATTTTGTATAGACGAGGAATTATGGCAGGTTTGCAAAGATGTGTACATCCCTCCGAGATGAAAGAATTGATTAAAGAGATCCATGAAAGGTCCTGTGGAGCCCATGTAGCAGGTCGGACACTTTTGTAAAAGGTGATGACGCAGAGATACTACCGGCCGACGATGAGAGCTGATTGTATAGCTTATGCCAAAAAATGTGACAAGTGCCAACGCTTTTCCTCCATCCGAAGAACTCCACAAACATTGTTGACACCCATCACTTCTCCTTGGCCATTTGCCATATGGGAATTGATTTGGTTGGACCACTGTCGACGACCCGAGGAAGATTCAAATACCTCGTCATGCCTTCATCACAGACCATGGAACACAATTTGATAACGAGGAGTTTGCCGCTTATTGTCATCAGTCAAACATTTTGAAGGTTCATTCAGCACCAGGTCATCCTCAGAATAATGGACAAACTGAAGTGACAAGCAGAACATTACTAAATAATTTGAAAAGGAAAAGCTCTAAGGAGCCAAAAGTGCTCTAAGGAGCCAAAAGCTCTAAGGAGCCAAAAAGTGCTATAAGGAGCCAAAAAGTGCTCTAAGGAGCCAAAAGCTCTAAGGAGCAAAAGTGCTATAAGTAGCCAACCTCCTTTGGTTAGGAGGACAACTCTAAGGAGCAAAAGTGCTATAAGTAGCCAACCTCCTTTGGTTAGGAGGACAGCTCTAAGGAGCAAAAGTGCTATAAGTAGACAACCTCCTTTGGTTAGGAGGACAACTCTAAGGAGCAAAAGTGCTATAAGTAGCCAACCTCCTTTGGTTAGGAGGACATGATCTAAGGAGCCAAAAAATGCTCTAAGGAGCCAAAAGCTTTAAGGAGCCAAAAAGTGTACACCAGCATGATCAATTACGGTTGGTAAGATAAAAATATACTCTCATATTACAACTTATGTTGGTCGGGAGGTAATATTATTACAAAAAGTTCTTTGAAGAGCAAAATATTCCAAAGTACACCAAGTATAGTTGGTCGGGGATAAAAACCCACTAACTGTAGTTGGTCGACGAGGATAAATTATTGACCTTAGTTGGTCGGACACTTTTTATGAAAATATTTGAAATCAAACCAAGTATGGCTGGTCGGGGATAAAAACCCATCAACTGTAGTTGGTCGACAAGCATAATTTAACAACCTTGGTTGGTTGGAAAAATTTTAACATTTTTATACTCATTACTTTATTATTAAGTGATCGAGCAACGTTACTAATACTTGTAACTTCTTTATTACTAAGTTGGTCGATGAACAACACAATATTGTTATACATATGCACACATGTAAAGTATTTTACAAGACAATAGCAATTAAGATTGCGAATAAAAATGAAAGTCTTTCGTTAAATTCAAAAAACAAAATACATTGAGAATGAAAATGTATACTAACTATTACATTAAGATTCCTATTCTATTGGTTTCTTTTCCTTCTACTTTTGAAACAGGTTCCTCACCAGCAGGAGGATCATCTAAAATATAAGAGGAGTTTATGAAGTTAAGACCTTTCAACATTCTGATATTCATCACAGATGATCTATCCGAGAAGCATTAGCCCATTCCCGAGAAGCACTTGCTCGTCCCTGAGAACCTCTTATTCGTCCCCGAGCAGAGGTAGAAATCAAAATCAACATCAACAGTATTGAGATCTTTGCTACTACTATCCCAACCAATATTGAAGAAGAAGTTATATGAAAATGTTTCGAAGTCTGCCACCTGCTTGGTACTAATCAGATTGAAGAGTTGGGTTCAAAAGCTAGTATGTTACTCGACAAAGTATTCAGAGGATCATAAATCAGAAAAATCAAGCAAGTAAAGTTAGCATTCAGTTGCTCGACACAGGAAGCAGTTGGTCGGCTAGCAAACCAATCAACATACTTGAAGATTATGACAAGCTACAAGCGGCATCATATGTCGTCCAAAAGATAATGCACTTTATGTTGAACAAATCAAGAAGGTAGATCAAGAATTTCACGAGCACCGAGCAACATTGCAGAATAAATACTCCATCCTTTCAAGTAACCCATCAAGCATGAAGCATTGGGGGCTTCTGTTGATACCAAATTTAATCTGCTGATGTGGACCAATAATAAGAAGACACGTGTCAATCTACATGGCACAATAACAACGAGGAAGTTTATTTCCCCCGACCAAGTCATGTTCTCTCCGAGCAACGAGGAGGACACCCCGAGGAACTCTATCATCCCGAGATACTCTAAGCACTCCGAGGAACTCTTGATCAACGAGCAACTAAGGCGGTCCGAACTGCATCTCGGCCGTATCATTAATTACCAGATGGACAACTGTTCAACTATTCATTATATTCTTGACGCACACGCTGCATTAAATGTATTACCCTTTCATATGTATATCATTTAATGTATTGGACCTTTCATGTACAGCCTAAAGGCTATAAATACCTTGTATCATCCTCATTCAAGGGGACCGGAATTTCTTGAGAGAACTTGTAATCAAGAATTCCACAAACACTCAGCAATAACATAACAGTGGACGTAGGCTTTATTCCTAGCCGAACCACTTTAAAAATCTTTGTCTTATTTATTTATCTGTGATTGAAAAATTAGAGCGATCTAGTTTTTTACATCAACAGTTTTAAAAAACAAATTTTTAAAAACAATTTTTGAAAACATAAAAACTTTTTTTATAATATATTGAAAATAGTTTTTAAAAATGTTTAAAAAATTTTATAATCCAGTTTTTAAAAGAAAAATTTACAATATTCGAAACAGTTTTTTAATTATTCAAAATAGTTTTTAAACCTTTTAAAACTGTGTTTTTAACAATTTTAAAATTGTTTTTTTCATATATTTTTTTATTTAAAGCAATTTTTAAATAAAACAGTTTTTTAACGGTTTTGAAACATTTTAAAAATAGTTTTAGAATAATTTTTAAAACAATGTTTTTAGAAGTTTCAAAGCTGTTTTTTTATAAAACATTTATTTATTTAAAACACTAATTAAATTGTTTTTAAAACAGTTTTAAACGGTTTTAAAACATTTTAAAAATAGTTTTAGAACAATTTTTTCAAAGCATTTTTTTTAAGTTTATTAACATTTTTAAAAATATTTTAGTATAAAAAGTTAAAAAAAAAGTACTTGTAAGAAGTGACAAATTTGTGTGGCAAATATTTCTCAATCAAATAGCAAAGCAAAGTTTCCTAATATTTATAGCAATTTTATGCATAGGTGGCGTTGAACATTGACAAATAACTTGTACGTAAACTTGTGTGCTAAACACACCAAATTGTAGGCAAATACCTCATTTACCAACTTATTTGACATTTGTCATGGCAATTAAGTTGAATCAAATGGACCCTTATGTTTAATACGATGTCTCACTTTTTTTTTAATTTAAAAAAAAGGATCAAATACCAAAAAGTCCCTCAAACATTTTTTAATACATATTTAATCCAAGCCTTTTTTTGTACCAAAAAGTTCGTCATTCTCTTATCCTTAAAGGTCCGCACCAGCGGCATGATAAAGCCTTTTTGGCATGATGAAGAACTTTTTGGTGCAAAATAAAATGGCTTGGACTATATATGTATTAAAAGAAGTTCAAAGGATATTTGGTATATGCCCCTAAAAAAAGGTCAAAATACTAATTAAAAGCCACCTCAAAAGGATAAGATAACTCTTGAAGTTTGAATATGAATTATTCACACTTAAGAGGTATTGAATAGTGTTTATTATTTTTACTCAGTTCATTTGATTGTTATTTTGACATAAATCATAAAACTCTATAAAATTTTTGAAGTGTGCAAAAATCCTTCACAAGTCATTTCCCATTATCAATTCATGCTATTATAATCGATTTGGTTCGAGTATGAGGGTTTTATCACTTTGAAATCATAGACATCTTTTTTGGGGTTTTCATTAATTCATATTAAGTTAGTGACTTAATGTGTTTGGTTTGATAAATGGACCGAGTCTCCGGTCCTTAATAGATTACATCCAACACTTTTTGTCATCCTTGCTACTTTCTCCCTTGTGGTGAATATGTCTCTTGTTAGCAAGTTCCAGGTGAAAATGACAATTATGTCAGAGGAGAACCCTCTGACGTTGTCTTTTATTTAAGATAATGATATTATCCTAATTGAGAATATTCTTGCTACTTATCTACGCATTGAACTGAAGATGACCCACAACTTTATCCCCATTCTGAACGTGGAATATCCTATGAACGCCTTTGTAAGGCCCTAAAACGTGATTAAGAATGTTAATTACATGATTAAGTATAAGTTATGGTTTATAAGTTTGGTGAGGGGTGTTAAACATGTTATTATTGGTTTACCAAAATCATCACGAGGGTTTGATTCTATTTAGGTTATCGTTGCTAGATTAACTAAGTTTGCACTACTTATTCCATGGATATATAAGCCAACATATATGTGGATGAGATAATTATATTGCATGGTGCACCTGTTTCTATTATCTCCGATCGAAATCCTAAATTTACTTCACATTATTAGCCTAGTTTACAATAAGTTTTGGGGACTAAATTGAAATTTTATACAACCTTTCATCCTCAGGCTGATGGGCAGTCAAAGAGAATGATCCAGACACTCGAAGACATGTTACGAATTTACGTATTAGGAGTTCAAGGAAAGTTGGGATGAACACTTGTCACTAATAGAGTTGCTTATAATAATAGTTATCATTTGAGTATTAAAATGGCTCCTTATGAAGACTTGTATGGGAGGAAATGCCCGGTGTGTTGGACCAAAATAGGAAAACGAAGAACTACTTGGACCAAAACTTGTGCAACTGACTACTGAGAAGATAAATCTTATTCATAATCACTTGAAGGCAGTGAAAAGTAGACAAAAAGGTTATGCTGACAACAGAAGAAAGGAATTGAAATTTGAGGAAAGTGATCAAGTATTCCTATGTGTTTATCCTTGGAGAAGGGTTATGATACTTGAGAACAAGGGAAAATTAAGTCCTAGGTACGTTGGTCCTTATGAAATAGTGAAACGAGTTGGAATCATAGCTTACAAATTGGCTTTGCTACGAGAATTATTTCGGATACACGATATTTTTCATGTATTAATGTTACGTCAGTATGTGCCCGATCCTTCATGTATGTTTATTTCACAATCGATAGAGCTTAAAGATGACTTGACCTATGTGGAGGAACCAATCACTATTGTAAATCGAAGGAGTAGGTGTTACGTAATAAAACTATTTTGTTAGTGAAGATAATGTGGGAAAGTCAAAATGTGGAGTATGCCACCTGGGAAGGAGAGATTAAGATGAAAGAGTAATATCCTCATATGTTTGGCAAGTTCTTATGCGTTAAATTTCGAGGACGAAATTTTTATAAGAGGGGTAGTATTGTAAGGCCCTAAAACGTAATTAGGAATGCTAATTACATGATTAAGTATAAGTTATGATTTATAAGTTTGGTGAGGGGTGTTAAACATGTTAATTATCATATTTGGGGGATGCATACTCATGTGATATATGTGTTGTTTGCATTAGATGTTAATCGACCTTATAATCAGGGATAACTTGTTTAGATCATATGATTATTTATTTGGTTAAATGCATCATGAAAATATATTTTTCATACATCATTATGATTATAAAATATAAGCAAGGTGTTGGTCCGAAATTGACGATGTTTGATCGCCAAATGTGAAAGTTATGAATTTTTGAGTAAATTATTACTCTTATGTTTGAGCCAAAATTAGACGTGCTAATTTTATGATTTTGGAAAAACAAAAACATATGAAAGTTGTGGATATATAAGTTATCTAAATGTGTATGCAAAGTGGGAGTAAATAAGGGCTCGCAATAGGGAGTTATGGTAATTTTACCAAGGCAAGACAAATTCGTCACTAGTGGAATTGCCTTATTGGACCTCTTGTCCAACCAATCACATGCCAATACCTTAAAATGGCCACATGGGATCATGGCCAAGTTTTTTTTGTAGTATATATCAGACCTTTATCATATTTCTCATTTTATATTATCATCTTGGGAAGAAATATTCCCATGGTGAGAGAAAAAGAAAGTTAAGGAAGAATTGCTTTGAAAAATTTCCATAAATCGAGGAATTCTCATAAGGTAATTATATATTGATTAAAGTTGGTCACATGAATGAGATTTATACTTTGTATATTTTTGTTTCTGATTTTGATAAATATTTGAATAATACCCATTTTGCTAAATTGTGTTAAACCAAGGATGACTTAAGAACATACGTGAGGACTTGTGCTAGGATCGTAAATGTTAACTTTAAAGTCCCAGATTTTAATTTCCTTCTCCTGAAGCATTTTGATGTAGTAAATTCATATATATAATGTGTGTATATACTAAAACATGTTTAGTATATGTTTTCATGATTGATAGCTTAGGTAGAGGTGATATATGCTTAAAAAGGTTGAGTTATGCTTTAATGTTCTGTTCCGACCTAGTTGTGCTAAAAATGGCATAAATCATGGAATAATTATTGACATCAAATGATTCCAATTGAAGATTAACATAGAATCATATATGTATACTATATCCTAAAATCCTGCAAAAATACCAAGAAATGAATCATGGATGACAGTTTGAAGTTCAGGTATAAAATCTTCCCCAAAAGTGAGCACCTAAATGTGAGCACCTAAAGACTAGACGAAAAGACTTACCTAAGGAATGATCTATAACATTGTTCATAGAGGATTCTCCTAAAACATTGGTTTTGAAAGAATTGATGCCTAAACTACAAGTGTCATTTTTTATTTGAACCGTTCCTAATATTTAATCTAATTTCTCCAAACGACACTCCAAATCAAATTTGACTTTACTAGAGTCTTTTAGTTTATTTTTTAAATCTACAATGTGAGACTCTAATAAAACATTACGCTCTTCAAACGCAAGAAGCTCATTTTTCAAGGATTCCATTAAACCTTTAAGGCCATCTCTCTCGCCTTCTACATATTCAAGCTTCTCACGAAGAGCTCTCTCACGTGTCCTAAGGTCTTCCACTAAAACACTCTCATTAATGACCTCGACACGCTTTTTCAAAATAGCTTCTAACTTCAAATTTGTTCTTTTTAATTTAATAGATTCTTCATATAATTCTTGAAAAGCAAATTGAAGTTCACTCACATCAACCTCCTCATCACTTTCACTCTCTCTTTCTTCTCCACTCTCACTACCATCATTTCTTTGGGTTTCATAAATTATGACCTTGGAAGTGTCATGTGTTACAATTTCATCAATTAAGGAGTGCTCACTTTCACTCACATGACTTGCCATAAAAACCACAAAGTTGGGCTTAGTGGGGGAATCGGGTCCCTCTTCCTTATCACTATCACTAAGGGTTGCATTGTCGGAAATTGGTTGTTTACCCTCTCTCCTTAGTTTAGTGGGACACTCTCTCACCCTATGGCCATAAACCTCACAACCGTAACACCTATTTGACTCGTCCCTATTAAATTTTCATTAGAAGTTTTAGGGATTTTCTCGGCTTTGTCATGCTTAGAATTTTCAAATTTCTTAAAATCCTTTTTAAATTTATCTTTGTTAAATTTAAGAAATTTATGAAACTTCCTAGCAAACATAGCCATATCTTTCGAGTCACTCTCACTTTCACTCTCTACTACTTTTTTTTCTTCCTTTCGGGATTTCAAAGCAACGCCCTCATCTATTTTCTTTTCAGTTTAAGAGGGAAACATGTATAGTTCATAGGATTGTAAATCACCTACGAGCTCCTCTATTTTCGTAGAGACTAAAGTGGGTAAAGAATTTAACACGGTCACCTTAGGAATAAATTTATCGAGTAGGGACCTTAAAATCTTCTTTACTACTCGGCTATCGGGTATTTTCTCTCCCAAATTAAAGGATGAATTAACTATAATGAAAGGTCTAGCATAAAATTCATCAAATATTTTTTTTCCATTCATTTTGATGGTTTCAAATTGAGTGGTGAGGTTTTGGAGTTTAGAAGCTTTTACGACACTAGTTCCTTCATTAGTGAGCTGTAAAATATCCCAAGATTCTTTAGCGGTTTCACACGTCATAATGCGTCAAAATTCATCCGGTGTGATCGCGTTAAACAAGGCATTTAAACCTCGGGAATTAAAATTTATAAGTTTAAATTCATTCTCACCCCATCTATCGGTAGGTTTAGGAACACACTCATTTTTAACTAAATATGTAGCTGGGACCACCCGTTAACGACTGACAACCAAACCCTCTTATCTAGAGACCTAAGTGCCAATTTCATACGCGCTTTCCAATACGCATAGTTGGAACCATAAAAAATAGAAAATTTTGAAAATGGGGAAAATTTCATTTTAGCCAAAAATATTTAAAAGGATCTTAACGCAATAAATTAGCGCTCCGGCTCTGATACCACTTGTTGTAAATGATGACCCCCGATTTTTATATTTTGCAAAAAGAATTTCCTTTAGTGCGGAATAAAGATGGCTCAACACAACACACACAAATAATAAATTTTAATTTCTTTCAAATTAAAATTAAACAAAACTCAAAGTGAAATTAAATTAAACGAAAAATACATTTTTCACTTAAACCAAATTACTTCAACCCAAGTCGTAGAAATTTGCCTACCACAAATAATTAATCCATTTTTGCAAATTAGGCCAAACCAAATTTTATCCAATAAAATTAATGACTTGAATTAAATTAATTTTTACCCAAACAAATTTTGCACCAAATTAAATATGCCAATTTTATCTTTTTACCTAAGCATGCATCTAATGTGATATTGCAAAAGATAAAATAAGTAAACAACCACTACGCCGCGATGTACGAGGAAAAACCCACAACGGGAAAAAACCTCGGACCATCCTAGCCTTAAGTCCACTAAGTGTGGTTTTATGATTACAAGGCTGATGACTTACAACAACTCGACTTGACTCCGTCCAAGCCCCTGACGCATCTTCTTGTAACTACCTCCGCCTAGCCGACAATTCTGGAGTCCACCGAAACCTTGGAATCCACCAATGAAACTTTTAGGAACCCATCAACCACACACGGTGCCTTTCATTATATGCCAATGCCGCAGCCAAAACAATGAACTTCTTCTTTGAGGGATGTAGAAGTAAACTCAAACTTCTCTTCTTTGAGGTGTAGAGAAAAATTCGTTGCTAAACACTCCAAGCAAGATATATATATATATATATATATATATATATATATATATATATATATATATATAGGGACTTGGATAAACTAAACAAAATGGGTGTGTATGTGTTTTTGGTGAATTTACTCCATAAAAATCAAACACAAAACATGAAACTTTTTCTTAAAAGATTTTGCTCTTTAAAAGTCTCTTAGAATGTGAAAAAGTTAATTTAAAAAGGTTGGTTCCAGCACTTGATAATTTTGTCAAAAAGTAGTGGGAAAAACATAGTGGGAACATGGAAAAAACTGCTAAAACCGTAAAAAAATGCTCCCGCCAAAGTTGTTTGAACAACATTCTCGTTCGAACGACTTTACTAACGCTGTTCCAGTGAGAAAAAGAAAAGCTCGTTAGAAGTCTCGTTCGAACGACTTACCAGAAAATGGAATATTCTATTTAAGCTCAAAACTTTTATGAAAAGTTCTTAAAAATTATTTTCTGAGTAAAACAAAGTCGTTAAAATTGTTAATAAAAAATTTATAAAATACACCCCATAAATTTCCAAGCTCCTATATATATAAAAAATGCATTCATACCTTAGGAGCATTGGAACAATATTGTTGACGTAGAAACGAGGCACACTAAACCCGACATATGATGAGGCTTTATAGTCTTGGCCGCTACGTCTTCAACTAACACGTCATAGGCTTGGATGGATACACTTGAGCACTATCCTATGTCTCAAATATTTTTGTTCGGAATTGAGCCAACACTACATTAAGACTCAATCGGATACTTGTGTCCTTACAATAGATACATTATTTTTTGGATATATGGTTGTGTTTATATATATATATATATATATATATATATATATATATATGTGTGTGTGTGTGTGTGTGTGTGTGTGTGTGTGCGTTGTTTCCCCCTTTTACTATACACTTGATTCACATGTTTAATTCATCCTGATGATTATTACTATATCTTGGTATCGAGATACTTCATATTAATAGACATCCCGATTTATGTGTTACATGCTTCATACTGATGACTAGTTTGATTATTGGTATTATGCCACGTTTCACATGCTTATCATTGGTTATCAAATGTTTTAGATGTCTTATCCATCTTTTCTTGACTACTATCTCTGCTAGCCTGCATTTTTATCTCCTTTCATTAGATTCATTATGATTTTATTTTTACCACGATATATCTTTTGTTAGGTTGTATACTTTTTTTGCTTGTTATCTATGGTGCATTTCTACATTACTTTGATATTTAGTGTCAAAAAGGGGGAACATTTGTGTCCAATAAGATCTTCTCCATGTGCATGACAATATTCATTATCATGCTAGCGGTACCATGCATTTTCAAATGCCTATAAGTTATGTAATTTGGATTGATTTGAGAAGTTTTTAACACACCATTTTGCAATTTCTCTTTGGCCTTCACTTTTGAGGTATTACCTAGATCCATGCATGATCTAGTGTGTAGCACTCTCTATTTGCACACTTATCGGGTGGCCAAGCCTCAACATTGAAGATAGGGAACACTAAATAATTTATATCATTTTAGCATCAACTATATATAAATAAATAAATAAACCATCCACAATATAAGAATAAACGATACTAATAAATTGAGACAATGAGTCTCCAAAACTGAATCAATAAGTTAATAATATCCACAATATTGAATTTTTCATACTTAATGAATAAATAGCCTTGGAACCCACCACAGGTCCATAAAATAATCTCTGTATGAATTAATAAATAACTGAGAGTGTTAGATAAATGAAATGCTAAGCAAAAATAAACTCCTACACTAAGGATGTATAGTCGAATGATCAATTGAATGCAAGTCTGACTGCTGAGCCCCACTGCTCCGACTTATGAACACATGCAAAAAGGTGTTTAAGATAATGAAGGGGTTTAGACACCGCAATTTCTAATAAATAGCTTGCATTATCTCAATAATATCAAATGGGACTCATTTACGTCTCATGCTGTCCCACCAAGACTCACATCCAAAATTACAATGTGTAAATTCCAGTCCAAAATTAACAAGTTAGATAAAATATATCACTTTAAGGCTACAACATAGTAATATAATTTTAACTATGCATTATGAGTAATAAACCTTTTGTAGTACCCATATACTACTTCATAACCCATAATTAACAACATCACAATAAGAATAGTATCACCATCCAAATCCTCATATTAATATGTCCATCGCCAAATAATCTACATATATATAAGTATCACACGAAGACTCTAACCATCGGGGACCTCTCGTGCCTCTATCGAGTCATTTAATAGGAAATCCTACTCCCAACTTGCTGCAAAACATCCACACATCAAGAAAATGGGAAATCATCGGGCCACCACATCACCGTGTAATCACATACCAAGACTACTCAATGGATCAATTCTCTTTTGTCTCCCACTCGCGAGATGGTTGACTAATAACACGTATGATCAAGATCGATATAGACTTATACACAACCTACATCATCATCTAGGGTGGTAGTACCCCCTCTCGTAAAACAATCCCATCAAATACACACTGATATATTCCCCATAAATATGTTCACCCATGGTATGTACGCAAATAACACACAAGACATATATTCACCAATACGCATAAAAAAATACTATAAACCATCCTAACTGTAAGTATCGAACTGAATGTACCCCAAATATAACCTGAAATCTGGAACCATAATCTCCACACATAAATATAGGATCATTAACTTAATAACCCAACTAAAGGCTTACAAAAGTTCGTCGGTCCAACCTAAGTTCTCATACCAAAATCCTTGCCAAAAACCCAAAACCACATATTTACCTAAGTCACGACTGCGACCCTATTCCTTGTGCTCGAGGGCTCTACCCAAAACTCCCAAAATGAAGTCATAACATAAATAAATTCAAAACCCAACCAAATTGATTTCTTAACACACTAAATCGTAATTCAGGTTTCTTTTACCCTTTAATCAGTCACAAATCATCCCAAAATCATCTTTAATGTTCCTAAACACATTTTTAACATTATATAACCATTTAATAGGTTAGAATCATCAAAATAAGGGCTAAATCTGTACTTACAACATGTGTTTAATTAGGGTTCATCCAAGGGTTTAATCATTAAGAACACAGTCGAATTATCAAAGTCCAATCCTATTTTTGTGATTTATCATATTAAATTAGTCCTATAACACGTCTAAACAGTTATAGTCCTTTAATCAACATTAAAACTAAGATTTTCTATGAATATGTATGATTTCTCAACCTAGCATGGGACTAATCCCAATTTAATTTAACACAAAAATTAATCATATATAAGTTGTATATAATACACAGTAAAGAAAGTTATTCCTTGCCTGAAATTAGAAGATTGAATCCTTGATTAAGTCCTCTTGGTGATGCTCTTGTTCTCGTAAAATTTCCTTCTTTTGTTCTTCCAAAATCTCCACTATTTCTAAGGTTTTATCTTATGTTTTAAATGTGTGATTAATTAGGGTTAAACCCCTATTTAGACCCTTAATACCGTAGTATCCGATGGGCCTAATTTAGTACTTCTAAATGATCCCCAAACATTACCCAAATGCTCCAAAAACTTAGCCCAACGGGGTACCTATTCCCTGGGACTGAAATCGGTATACTAAGAACGCTATTACGACCCCTTATATCAATAGAGCTCAATCCAACGATACTAACTCATGATATAAATACAAACAATCATATTATTGTTAATTTACTAGTCATTCGCTCATTATTTATTTTTTCATAATAAATTAATTGTAACACCCAAATTAAAGGTACAATAATTCACATAATTATTATGCACAGGCAACTAGCATGCTCAAACAATAATAATCAAATTAAGTAATTAATCCATATTACATTACGAGTTATTACATAGTGTTTGAGAGGTATTGTATTGAGTGTTAATTTTACGAATCCACAAAAGCCTATAATCAAACTTTAATTCTAAATCAAACTCAATAAGATATATAGCGAGATCAAAATGAGTAAGATTTTTCATTGGAGGATTGATTTAATGGTGTGATGATTGGAAGATAATCTATGTTCTCTTAAATATGATGGATCTCTGAGATTGATTCTCATTGAATAGGAGAAAGTTGAAGTGTTCAAAGGCAACTATATGTAAGGTAATTAAGGCCAGAGTTATCTTTTTGCATTTTGTAAAGATCCTTTTCATATTTATGAGATAAAACATGCATTCAATGGTTTTTTCTTTAGGCGGGAGTTTTGTTCGTATATCTAGCATGTGAGTGTGTGGATCTAAATGATTTCTACCCAGTTAAAATTATTTCCAATTAGAAAGAAATAAAATCATTTTATCCAAATTTCGGTAAAAACTCATCCTAACGTTTAAGTGATAAAAGTGTGATTAACAAAATTGATTCTTTAATTAACATATGTTCATTAAGAATATAAACAAATAAAATTGCGGAATGTTAAATCATACACTTGAGATAAGAATTTCTGTAAGGAAAAATTAATAACGGGAAAACCTTGAGCCAAATTGACACTTTTCACTAGTTAAGGTAAATTAAAATAAGTAAGAAATGACTTACAAACTTGAAATTATCCTAGAATTAATAGCGTAAAACCTATAAAACCGAATGTTTCCATCTTATAGTAGCAAGAGCAAGAATAAATCACTATCGTACCATTCATCACGTTGCAGGTATGAACCGTGTTGATAATTCCACATTTGAACCCTTCAACAAATCTTCTTTTTAAGTTCAATATTGTAAGAGTATAGTATACTAAATATTCTCCATAGAATAGATTGGATAAATTCCTTTCCAAAAATGTTTGAGTCTTTGTCCAAGAGGTCACCGAAAAGCTTTATTAGCATCTCGAACTCACTCAATACTGAACTTCAAGTACACCATTTAGGAATGGTATAAGACTTAGCGAACTTAGATTCATGCCATGGTTACTTTTGTTTTTATAATTGAAAAATCTTTTTAATTAACCTTGGTTTTGTCAAATTATCAAATACGCAATGCAAATATATTTTTCATCTGGAAAAATATATTTTATAAGGAATTTCATCTTTATGTGTATTTTAAGTATGAGTGTTCTTGGTTCAGAAAAATATATTTAGGGTTTTGCCAAAAACTTATTTTAAAAGTTTTTCTAAGGCAAAACCGGACAAATTTCTTGAACATTCCCGTGAGCATTGTTTTCACCGCAGCAACGCTCTAGCGAAGATTTTCTCCGTTGCAGCGAAAATTCTTCGCTAGACTTTTTGTGTCCCATTAAAAATCTCTGGTCTTTCGCGTGACTTGCATTATCGCTTAATCTTTAACACATCAAAGAATTTTCTCGTTACAGTGATACTCATGCGAAGTGTATCAGATAGCGTCGAAAGGGGCTTTTTTCCCAAGATTTTCTTGGTGTTTTTATCAAGTATAACTTTAGGAGTGACTTAAATCTTGAAGTGACCACTTGACTCCATAAGGGTGTGATACCTAGCATATTAGATTTTAAACACATTTATATCAAAATGATATATAATTAAGTGTACCTTAAGTCTTTCAAACTAAGAGTGCGAGCTTTAAAAAAAGTTCTTTGTCTGATTAAAATATTTCATGTATCCAAGAGAACATTTTTTCACTCATTTTCTTTGAGTTTTTCAAGCCATTGTGTTGAATTTTTTCTTTGATAAAACTTTACAAATTTATTTACTCACCTTTGTGTTAAAAGAAACCTCTTTTTAAAATATTTTGTTCGTGAGTAAATATTTTCTCTTCCTTGGCTTGAGAAATTAATTTTGAGATTTAGAGCACCATAACCATTAAGATTCTCTCAAAATACTTGGTGTAGATTTTTTGGGTGCTTGAAGATTACATTCTTATAATAAGTTGCTTCAGCTTTAAAGAAGTAATTTTTGGTGAGTGATTTGAAGACATTAGTCGTGAACTAAAACCGATGGCGGTTGTACAACGTACTTCAGCGATTGACGCTCTCCTCAGAGAGTATGGTGTGCAAGAGTATCTAGTCGGTTATAATGTCATGTGGTTATATGTATTTTTCTTCCAGGTGTAATATATTTACCATAGTGCAATTGTCATTCTTATTGGCCAGAGGTTTTTATCGTTATGGGATTTTTCCTTTTATATCCACTCTTGTGCTTATTTTACTCTTTCCACTTTTTTTTTTTTATAATTAGTGTTTTAAATAAGAAGAAAAGATTTGGAATTCTAAAATCTAGCAAAATATTTTGTCACATATAATTTTGGATTTTTAAACCTTTTTGATAAAAATAAATTTGTAATTTTTTTCTTTAATTAGGGTAGTTAATTTTGATTTGGGTATCTACCATCGAGTGCACATTCTCAATTGGTATTAAAGAGTGTCTCTAAGTTTTAGGTGTAATTACCTCGGTTTAAATTCTTTTTGTGTGAAATTAATGGAAGTTCAACCGGACGACCTCCTTCGTTTGAAGGTACGAATTATTCTTAATATAAAGTCGTATGCCGACTTACTTGATGTCTATGGGTGATCGAATATGGAATAGTGTGATTTTGAGATGGACTTGTACCAAAGTCGTTGTCTATGATTTCCAAGTAAACAAGATTAAATATATTTTGGATGAAAATGATTTAAAGGACAGTTGGTGGAACATGAACTTACTTAATGCTATTTTTGGTTGTGTGTCGCCAAGTGAGTTTAGACGTATATACAATAATACGATGTCTAAGCAGGCGTGGAATATTTTACAAATGACCTACGAAGGCACCTACACCATGAAGCACTGCAATCTGTTAATACTTACCACCCATTTCAAACTTCTTACCATAAAGTAGAATGAAACTTTTGATGATTTCTATACCATACTGAACGATATAGTAACCTATGTCTTTGCCTTGGGTAAGACTATTAAAGTGAATATAATTATTAATAAAATCCTACAATCTCTCCCTAGTAGGTTTCATGGAAAATGGATGCCATTGATGAGGTTAGTGCTTCGCTTTTGAAGCCAATGCGTGTAGACGAATTGGTTGGATCTCTACAAACCTACGAGGCAAATTTGTCTTATCTCCAAGGAATGCTTCCTAAGGATAAAAATGCAACTTTAAAGGCTAATAAGGTATCTCCCATTTTTAGTTCCTTTGATGTTAGCGAGGATGATATGGCATTTCTTACTAAGTTTGTCAAGAAGTGGCAATTATGTTTTCAATCGAAAGGCGCTCCCAAGAATTAACCTCCTAGATTTGAAAATGGTCAAGAAAGTGGAGATAAGAAAGTTGAATTTCCAAAATCCATCTTGTGTTTTACATGTAGTGGTCAAGGGATATCTCGAAGCAATGTCCCTCAAATTTTTGTCATGGTGGTGGTAGGAACGCTTATCAAACCACTTTTAGTGATGATGACTCGGACATAAAAGATGAATCTCAAGAATGAAATTATGCCACTTTTATACACAACATTCTATGCCCCCCTAAGTCTTTCCTTAGGTCTCTAGACCTCCCCATTTCACTATAAATCCTAGGTCATACTCTAAATACCGATCTAGAGGCCATCGGGGCCCCATTTGACTCAGGTAAACTCTATTGTTAGAGAGAAAGCTCAATTAATATTTGAATGGATATGAATCCCCTTTCCAATGGTTTGCCTTGCTCACGAGTCGGCATAACGGTTCAGACGAATGGACCATTTTACTACCAAAAATCGATATGGAGGCCACCAGGCGCTCCCGTATCTTGTCCCCGATTTGACCCCAATTAGATTTATCATAATAGAAAAAGATATTTGAATCTTCAAAAGGCACTGAAACCCCTTTCCAACGGTCAGTCCCGTGCATGAAATGGCATAACCGTTCGGATGAACGATTTATTTTCCCCTAAAAACTAAATCGGAGGCCACTGGGCTCTCCCGGGCTTCGTTTTACCAAAGTCAACTCCTCAGATCGAATGAGACTGAATTAATTTTATAAGGGCACTAAATATCCTTTCTAACGGTCCACCTCGTGCACGAATCAGCTCCACGGTATGGACGAACGACCCATTTTACTCCAAAAGGTCACCGGACGCTTCCGAGCCCCGGTTGACCAAAGTCAACTCTCCAAACTAAGAAAATATCTTTGGATTGTCAAAGTAACTCGCATAAAATTTCCAACGGTCTGTCCCATGTGCGAGTCTGACTTACGGTTTGGATGAACGATCTGTCCCTTATGCTTGTGTTTCAAATCAGACCAATTTTCACAAAAAATTATCCAACTTTTAATTTGCACCAAACCAAGTTGTGAAAAATCAATTTTTACTTTAAACCAATTTTATCTTGATTAATCCTAAACATGCATCTAGTGATTTCAGCAAGTAAAGTAAAGTAGAGAATACTCACAACGCAGAATGTACGAGGAAAAACCCAAGACAGGAAAAACCTCAGACGTCCCAAGCCAGACAATCACTATGAATATAGAATTGTAATGAATAGACAAAAGACTCACTCAACGACTCGATCCCCCTGGGTCTTGACGCTCTTCTGATCTTCGACCACCCCTCTTACAGTGCCCACGCAGAAAGTCATTAATCTACGATACCTGTCCACAACACACGTGTCCATGAATGTCTCGGTGTCCACTGAATGGCTTTGATACATCTACGATGTCGAAGAAGAAGCCCTTCTCTTTTCTTTATCGCAAAACCCAGACGTTCAAGTATAGAGCAAACCTTCTTGGTGCAGCAAGATCACATAAACATATAGTAATGATAACTCGGATCTTTGCACACTCTAAGGATGTGTTTAAGCTTTGAAACCTTAGAAAAACATATGCAAAACTTGTACTTGATTGAAAACTGTTTTCCAGATTGCATGTCTTTTTAATTCTGACGAAACCACGCTTTAAATAGGAAAAATTAACTGCCTCAAAAAATGTGTCGCTCGAACGAGATTGAACAATTGTTCGCGCGACATAGCCATCTCACTCGAACGATACGAGCTGTCATTTGAACGACGCGCGTGTAAGTTTGACTTTTTCTATAAAATGTTTCTTCCAAAAGAGATGCAATTAAGTCAAACTCATTTTCAAACTTATCAGAATAAAACATAGTGTAAAACATTAAAAACACTCTTTAAAACATTTTAAAATATTTTTCCTTATAAAATTACATCCTTATCTTTTATAAAAATAATTCCGAATCTCATTAACAATATGCATTCATACCTATGTGATCTTGGAATGAAATAAACTTGAAGGCGAATAAACTTGCACCAATTAAACTTCGGTATGATTAATTCTTTGAAGCTTTGTCGCAACGTCTTCAATTTCTTCAATACGCCATAAACCAAGTGGGATCGTGAAAAAAAAATCTCCCTATGACATATTACAAATAATTTTTGCACACGGAATTAAGTCAAAACAATAAAGGGACTTAATTGGAAATTTATGTCCTTACACGGTTTGGACGAATGATCCATTACCGTATGATGATTTCCCATCCAAAGGACCGACGAGCACTTTTGAGCCCTGTTTGACCCAAAGTCAACTCCAAGACTTGGGAGAAACCTAAAGGAATCTTAAGGGTATCTAAATTACCTTTCTAATGGTATGCCCCGTGCGAGATATGGATTTACGAATTGCATTCTGCGACCATTTAAAAAAAATTATGCACGAGACTATCGATTGGCAGGTCCATTTCCCTGCCTATCGGCAGTGTGTCTAGGGTTACCTTCCGATTGGAAGGGCTAAGGTTATAAATATCGGCACCCACTCTTCCCTATAAATAGAGGGTATGAGCTCATCCTCAAGACTCCTTAGACCCATCAATATCTGTGATCTCAACAACATTCTCTTGCAATCAGCGAAGTTTCCTTATGTGAAATTCCTTTCCATCTTTCATTCCCATCATTTTCATAGCCAATTTTGCAAAATTTTATTCCCTCTCATCCAACATTCATCTCAACATTATGAAAGTTCATCATGGATCAAGATCAAGCCTCAATTTTCCAAAGAGGGTTTAAAAATCCTTCTCTCTCTTTAAATTCTTTATTTTTGCATTAGTTACATAAATTCTTAATCTAGCTTTTACTTTAGCTTATACACATTCATACCTCATCCTTTATTAGTTATATTGAACATACTTTATTTTCTATACAAAACCCAAAACAAAGAAAAAGAGGGTTACACCTATAAATCCTGATGGGATTATCCACCACAATTTTTCAAAACGAAAATACATTTTCTACACACACACATATAATAAATTCCCATAGAAATCTATTGGATAGCCCCCACCCTTATGCCTAATGCGAATTACGTGGACTTTGGCATTTCGGGTTAAAACCCGAGACTCGAGTCCAATTTTTTAATTTTTCCAATTCTCCATTTTTCACATTTGCTTCCTTTCCCCCCCCCCCCCTCTCTCTCTCTATATATATGTATATATATGTATATATATATATATATATTTGTGATCCATATTGGAGTTTTATCTAACATATGTTATCGTTTCATCATAACAATCAATATCTCGATAAATGCATACATTATATTTTATAGATATTATTTTGGGAACATTCCTATGGATGAGCTCACTCTATATTTTCCATGATATGAGTGGGGAGATTCCAATCTCCATTTATATATACACGCACACACTTCACGAAGAAATTAAGGAAAATAGTAACACAAGCCCATGAGAGAACAAAAGGGCGGGATGGATGCCTAACACCTTCCCATTTAGTAGCTTAGCCCCCGAGCCTCTGAACTATTGGTTTCGTAAGCATCAATTTGTATTTGATGCCGCTCTCTCGAGGCGGCGACATGTTCTTTTGCCTGTTTTGTGCAATATGGGCTGACGAATCCATCTTTTTACATCACCCTATATCGACGACGACCAAAGCGCTCCTAGAGGAAGTGGGCACGAGACCTTTTCTTCCCTCCCCCCTTGAAAGGGAAAGACAAGTAGGGATTACCACATTGGCGACTCCGCTTGGGTTTACTTAAGAGGGATAGACTCTATTTGCATGGGTGTTATCATCTTTTGATTATGTGCGTATGCACCAAGCTGTATGTTCCTTTTTCTTCTCTACTATTTCTTGTACATATCTACCTCAAGCTTATATCCCTGCTCACTCACACACTTGTAAATACTCTCCATGTACACTTCACACTACTTACACATAGGATTACTTATTACTTATATCCACATGTTGTACACACCACTTAGAATATCCATGATTAGGTGTCACTAACACACACCTCCACTTATCACAATTGTATATATCTATGCTCACCCACACTTGTCACACACCATGTGTAGAGTATCCATGTTTAGGTTCACTACCAGTCACTCACTTATATATATTCACACATCACTCACTTTCACATAACCATGCTTAGTGTAATACTTATGCTCCATGCTACATTTATTTTTTATACTTATACATTCTCCCCTATCAGTATAATGCTCATTATGATAAATAAACATACTCTCTCCATAATATACTAACCAAGAATCATGCATTTTACACACTACATCACCAAAGAGCATGGCTATTGACCAAAATTTATCCCGTAACTGGGGGGTCACTTTGTGATGGAAGCTGGTCCAGTAGGTCGCAGTTAGCCTAAGCAATATGACTCTCACCTTCCATTGGCCAAGTACCTTCAACGTATGTCGAACGGTTTCCCCCGCATTATACCGCTTGATCGAAGTCATGAAGGGAGGTATATTGCAGGGAACTTATTCATGTATTTCGAGTATATCGAATTATCTCTTACACGTACTGTCCCCACGAGGTATCTAGTGAGGTAATTCACATACACTCAGGTATATCAAATGGCTTGTACACACATACCGATTGCCCTCAAAAGCAAGACGTATATCGTGGAAGTAATGACAAAGGGGGGAACCCTTCCAATTAACCCAATAACTACATACCCTCGTATATGCGTAATACTTAGGGCACTCATATTTAGTTTGCCGATTACTACCTGAAACTCTACCGAAATGATGCGTCGGTATGCCGCCCAAAATTTTGCACGATTCTGTCCCTATTCGTGAGCCTGGCAACAAGCCTAACCATGTTTTACGTATTTTTATAAAACCCAATTTTCCAAGGCTTGGGTTCCGTCCGACATTTCTTTCTGCATTTAAGTAAACCTAAACAAGTGAGAACATAATAATAATAATAATAATAATAATAATAATAAAAATAATAAGGCTGAGACTCTTTTTTCCTTTTTCCTCTTTCGTTACCAGAAGTGTCAAAAACATTTGTCCCCTCTTTTACCAAAATGCCAAAAATATTTTCCTTCCTTTTCTCACAAATGTCAAAAATATTTTTCCTCCTTTTTAGCCAAAAAAATTTTGTCCTCCTCTTTTAAAAAAATGTCAAAAACATTTTCCTCCCATAATAAAAGGCTTTCCTTCTTCTCTTTCAAAAATAAATTCGAATCATTTCACCTTCTCAGGTCGATTGCATACCCGACCCTTGGATTGTCTCCCTATTGGCTTCGGTCTTTCGTCAAACCACACTGAGGCTCCATCATTTCCCTCGCTACTTCCCCAGAGTTCAGAATTTACCTTCACCCGCTTTCCATGGAGAACGCCGATCAAGTACCGAATGTGCAACTGTATTTGATGATGGTTCTAGCCCAACTCACTACCAAAATTGATAATTTTCAGATTGAGGTTCATGAAATGCAGCAAAATCGGGTTCATGTTCCCAAAGAACCCGAGGTCCTCTTCCCTCGCGCTATGGGTTTGCCCACACCTGAGTTTATTTGGGTCTCTGAGGAATATCAGCACGCTCCACGTGCCCCTCCTGCCAATGGGCCACCGCCAACTCAGTTCCCTATGCCAAATCTTGCCCAGCTAGGGCTAACCTACCCGTGATCGTTAATCCAAAGGAAGAAGAGTTGAACAACGTCAAGGAGCACCTTAAGCTATTGACCAATAAGTTTGGCCAAGTCTGAATCTCTAAGAACTACATGGATTACACCCATATGTCCCCCCAGTATAAAGCAAGGCTGTCGAAAAAATTCAAGATGCCTAACATTGAGAAGTTTGGGGGTAGTGGGCCCCCAATTATTCATCTTCGAAGTTTCCACCGAGCCATAACTCTCCTAGGTGCCTTCGAGGAAATAATAGCCCAGGTGTTTCAACAGACTTTGAAGGACATTACTCTTCCCTGGTTCTCATCTCTTAAGGAGTTCAAGATTCATAGTTGGGAGGATGTTTCCCATGCATTCATGTCATAATTCAAGTATTACGAAGAGTTAGAGGTTACTCGTCGTGATTTATAACTTCACAAATAAAATTTCAGGGAAACTGTTAGTAACTTCATAGCAAGGTGGAGAGAAAAAGCAACCACCATGACCAATAGACCTTCCGAATAGAAACAAACCAGTATTGTCAAGAAGAACTTCTTATGGGTCCGAGCGATGATGGGAGGGCAGTACTACCCCCATTTTCGAGACCTTCAGGAAACAGGAGTGGAAATTGAATAAAGTCTTGCCAAGATAGAAGTTGAGCCGAAGAAAGTATCCTGATAGTGCACTCCTAGTAAGTACGAAACACCTGCAAATAACGCAGTTCCAACCATCAATAACATCTCTCAGCCTGCCACTTCATGGGCACTAGAAAGCTGCCCTAACCCGGCCAAAAAGTAACACACTGAGCTTTACGCTCCCCTCTCCAAAGTATAACAAGCCATTTTGAGCCAAAATCTTATCAAGCCATTGGACCCTCGTCCATTCCTAAACTAATTGCCCAAGAATTTCAAACCAGACGCCCATTGCGATTTTCACCAAAATGCTGGCCATACCACTGATCAGTGTTTCTATCTTCGAAATATAGTCCAAGGTGATTGACCATGGTATCATCGCCCCACTAGTCAATCCTAAACCAAACACTACCCATAATTCACTCCCAAATCATGCAAATACTATCTTCCTAGAGATGATCCCGAATTTGATCCATTTACCCAGATTGTACCAAGTAAATTACCCATAATTCCCATATATTCCCCTAAACCCCTCCAAGTTTTCCCATATTTTCTCCTACATCCTGCTTGTTTCAACGATTAGGATCTGTCACTCCTTAATAGAGCATGAATCACTATTCGTACCCCTTTTAGAGGGAAAGATATGGAATTATCAGCAGTATTAAACCAACTTCTAGAGTTTGGGCTAAAATTTCCCTTAGAGATGACCATTAACTGCTAAAGATTTAGTACATTATTCTTGGAAGCTCGAAAGTGGGCTCGAGAGTCAGATAATTGGGTGGTACCTACCAATGAGGTCAGTTTAGATGATGTCTTCCAGATTATGGAAGACTTATTTCGACAGACCAATGAAATTTTTTGTATGTCTGAGCTACTTGATGATTTAAAACTACAAGGGCACATGAGACTTTTGCTTCTACATATCCCCGTTGAGTGGGATGATCTATACAAATAGGCCATTGAAGTTATAGAATTCATTGACTTTTCATGGAAGGATGACTTCGTTGCCACCGTATGAGGGGACGAATTCGATAAAGAGCAAAACCCAGAAAATACTAGCCCAATAGTCAGCATATATGGAATAAGAGAAATCAACAAAGTGGCCGAAATACTTGAGATAGATGAGGAAATGGGTTTTTTATTTTCCCTCTTTTGTGAACCGTATGACTAGACATGAGAGGCATTATCAGGTCCCGAATCCGCAATCAACAACGATCGATAAGGGAAACGGTTTTAAGAAACTTCTTATGCCAAAAATGACCCTCGAAGAGAGCAAGATCCTCGATCAGTTCAAGAAAACTCAAGCTAATATGACTCTGTGGGGACACTTTATATCTTCCCATCTGCACCAAAATTCCTTAATTAAACTACTTACCGAGCCCACAATCCTTCTTTACACCACACCAGAAAAGGCAGTGAATCTGGTTAGATCTCTAACCTTTACTAGAATGCTCTCATTATCTGAGGAAGAAATCCTTAAGTTTGATCCAAATCACAACTCTGCTCTCAATATCTCTGTCGAAGTCATGGGAAAGACCGTCCCACATTCACTTATCGATAATAAATCAATTCTTAATGTTTTCCCGTTGAGAACCCTCAATTGCTTGGGACTGAAAGTATGCGACCTTGATCCAACCTCTACTACGGTGTGTGCTTATGATAATACTTGTCAGGAAGTGATGGGATCTATAAATCTTACAATAGGGGCTGAACCTACAAATACTGTTACTGAATTCCAATTCATCGACATCCTGACTTGTTTTAACCTGTTGCTCGAAAGACCATGGCTTGAGAGTATCAAGGGTGTGCCGACTTTCCTCCATCAGAAACTGAAGTTCTTCGCCAATAGGAAGGTCATCACCATATTGGGCGAGGATGATAATACTGAGAATGCAAGCACTGATAATCCGGTATTAGAGATACAACATGGGGCGAATGATATGCTTCTATCAAGTTTTCGAGTCAAATCACTTCTGCTCCCAACATAGGACAATTTCAAAGATAGAGTTTGTACTAACACAACCCCCATGGCAATGTTAATGTGATACAAATGTTTAAAAACATGCACTTCATGCCTGGATTTGGGCTGGGAAGACGACAACAGGGAATACTAAAACCTATAGTGTTGAAGAAAGCCTTTCCTCCTTGTGGCCTGGGTTAACAACCATCAGTCGAGGAACTCAAGATTCTTCGCCAACCTCCATCAAAGATAAGACTAGAAAGTGCCAAGACTGTCTTAGGAGATTCCTTGAACGAAAGATTCATCAAAGAGGGTGAAGATTTCCCCCTTTGTGGTTTTCTCGAATCATGGTATGATCACGTGGACAAGAAGATGAAGCCAGGAATGGAGGTCTTTTTCCAAGACAGTTACTCATGGGTCGAAAGTTCTCAGCTTCAAGTACAACCACTCATTGAGAAGACTATAGATGCTACCAAAGATTCTGAGGAAAGTGACTTTGAAGATTCATTCAATTTGTAGACACTGGGGCTGACACTCTACGTGATTGACTCAGGCACTACATCATTGGATCCATCCCACATGATTAGGGGTGGCAACGGGTCGTGTCGAGCCGGGTTCGTGTCGGGTGATAAACGAATTGTGTGATAAATGGCTCCACCCATACCCGGTTCGTTTACTAAACGGGTGAAAAAATCAAATTCGTACACGGTTCGTTTGCTTAGCGGGTGACACGACACGACCCGTTTTCACCCGTTTAACTAAACGAATCGTGTTAACCCGTGTGACCCGACCCGACACGACTCGTTTTCACTCGTTAACCCATTTCATTCATTTCACTCGTTAACCCGTTTAATCCGTTTCACCCGTTAACCCATTTCATTCGTTTTACTCGTTAACCCATTTCAGAAATTCAATGTTCATCCAAAATTAATTTAATGATATCATCCAAAATTAAATAACAATACCCTACACAAACAGTAAATAAGTAAGAACCCCAAATTGTTCTAAATCATCACAACACAACCATTACAAACTCAAATTGTTCAAAATCCAAACAAAATCATCACAATAAAGAGCAATACAACTATTGTTCAAAATCCAAACAAATTGTTCTTCAAATAAAAATAGCACAACCATTTAATATAAAAAAACAAATACGAAGACAATTCTACTGAAATTTGCTAGAACTTCATTTTCATCATATCAACTCGTTGCCTCCTCCATATCAGTTTTAGTGTTATCGTCAACATCATCCAAATTTGTCGCCTCAAATGAATCCGTCTGAAAAATATAAAAAACATGTAGCATAAAAAAATTAGTATTCTAAAAACATGTAATCTGTTTATTTAGTATTTTGAATATTTAATATTATGAAAAAATATCCCATTAGCAGATGTATATCTCATCATCAGATGAAAAAAAGGGCAAAATTGGACATACAGTCCCAATATTTACACCGAAATTGGACAAACAGTCCCAATATTGTATGAATAATTAATAGAAATAGATGAAAAAAACAACAACAATTGAAGAAAAATGGGCCATATTTTTTACCATGGGTGGAGCAGATGAAAAACGCAGATGTAAAAAAAACAGCAATTGCTACAAAAGAAAGGAGAAACTCACGAAAGATAAATAACAACTGATGAAAAAAAGGAGAAAAGCGCAGATGAAAAAATAAAGGAGAAAAAAATGCAGATATGAGAAACGATGCAGGTATGAGAAACGAAAATGGAATCTTACCTTGATGATGAAGCAGATCGGAGAAGGTGGTGATGATCGGAGCAGCTATAATGTGTACGAAGCAGGTGGTGATGATGATGAAAAATAAAGAAGATCGGAGCGGCTATAATGTGTACGAAGCAGGTAGCGATGAAGCAGATCAGAGCACCTCAAATGATGAAAATGATATGGTGGTGTTGATGCGATGAAGCAGATCGGAGCAGCTCAGATGATGAAAATGGTGTGATGGTGTTGAGGAGGGAGAAATATTATAGCCGCTCGATTGTGTGTGTGTGAGTGAGAAATGAAATGTTAAAAGTGATATTAGGGTTTTGTTTTGAATTCCTTTTTTACCTTGAAAATACAAAAATGCCCCTCTCTTTTAAGGCGGGTCTATACGGGTCACACGACCCGTTATTAATTCGTTTAATAAACGGGTCTAGCGGGTCATAAACGGGTCTCGCGAATATACACGAACCCGATTCGTTTGCTTAACGGGTCTGGCGGGTCCACCCGTTTATAACCCGAACCCGTTAAGGCTATACCCAAACCCGCTTAAAGCGTGTCGATTTCGTGTCGGGTTAACGGGTCGTGTCACAATTTGCCACCCCTACACATCAAAGCTGCTGATGCACCTCTCCTCAACTGGCATGATATACCATTTCCACTCCCTGAAATAAAACCTAACCAAGATGTTTATCTTATTTCTTCTTCTTTTATTGTTCCTCCCTATTATGATCACAATTTAATCGAGACCTCCTTCGGTGAGGTTCTCAACTCTAATTTTCCCAATAATGAAATAAACGAAGATTTTGAAGATCTTGTTGTGCTTTACATTAACTGTCTTAATTCCAATAAAATTCTTGATGATGGTTATTTTGTAATTGAACAATTCTTAACCAATCTTAATAAGGTTAAGAGCAAACAACATAACTATATTCAAATTAATAAAGATGAAATTATTGTTATTAATCTCGGTTCTAGTAGCCAACTTCGTGAGATTTGGATAGGGTATACCCTTGACGAGTAAGAGCGCGTCAACTCGAGGAATTATTGAAGAAATTTATGGATGTCTTCGCATGGTCCTACGATGACATGCTCGACATTGATCCCGAGACACCACACCACTAGATTACAATGCTCCCAGAATGCAAATCAATCAAATAGAAACTCTAAAAGCTCCGCACCGAATGGTCACTCAAGGTTAAGGAAGAAGTGGTCAAATTATGGAAGGTAGGTTTCATCCGGGTGATTAAATATCCCACATGGCGGGCCAAAATTGTACCCATAGGGGGCTTGAAGATAATATTTGGATTAAAGATAAGCTCCCCACTTACTAAAAGAGACTTAAGGGAAGGAAGCAGCATGAAGGCATTGAGACAACTCTGCGTGGCAACCCAGCGAGGAGATTGGCCGATACAGCTCACCCATTACTTCCTATATATTATTTAGTTAAATTTTAACATTGATTGTAATGACGTAATAACTGTAGTATTCAGTGTGAGGTCAATTGTTACTTGGGAGAGACCAAATATGGGAGGGTCTGGGAGAGCTTACATGCTCTACCGAATCACCTTGTCGTGGAACATTCAGAGGGACTTAGTTTGGAGGATTGAGAAGTGAGGAAACCTTAGGGCTTGTCCTGTCCATCTTAGATACACCTGGTAAAACACCGAGTAACCTTTCATCATGGAAGCTTGTGCGGAGTAGCCTTAAGTTCCATCGCTTGTTGACCCTTAAGCCAAACAATCCCCTACCTAATGTCACATTTACTTTATGTGATGTCACTAGCCAGCTAGTTATTGTCAAATCCAAACTCGAGTAAATCGCTGTGGTATTGGGACTGTTAGACAATTTAGTGATACCTCTTTGTGGGGATAGTCCTCTAATGCACAGTGGTTGGGAAAAAGGCATGTCTTGGCATTTAATGTTTATGACGTAGAGATAACTGGTCCATTATGCATTTAATATTTATGACGTAAAGTATAAAGGGATATCTTTTCATTGTGAGGGACTAAGTCATCTCGAGAGTGGTGTGGGGGATATTTATTGGCCTCAACCACTTCTGAGAGAGAGAGTTCTTTCTAAAGATTATTGCTAGAGAGAGAGAGAGAGTATAGATCAAAGAGAAATTATTACAAAATCAGAGTTCTTACTTACCCACCGTTGTCATTTATTGTGAAGCTTTTAATAGATAACTAGAGATCTTTTAGGGGTTTTTGGTGTGTTTGGATTCCTACCAAGGTGTATCTAGGGTGCTTACTTCTCTCTCCCTTCAAAAGAGTTACTTTTGAGTTTCTTTTATTATTGTTTTAAGTTATACACGAGTGTATTGTGAGTTCAATCCGAGTGTTAATCATATATAATATTGTGGGTTTACTTGTGTTTATTGAAGAGTTCCTGGGTTATCATTTATCACTATACCTATAGGGGTTACACCTCAACTAATATTACCATACTCCCCGGCTACAGGGGGACTACCCTCTTACATTTGGCAACTCCGTCGGGGAGATATTCTACTAAAAGTATGGCACAAGATAACGTTAACCGTACTATAGACTTTGACGCTAGCCAACATAATGAAGAGCAATCTGCAAGAGAGCTTGAGTTTGCCAGGTATGGGCTTCCTCGAGTGGAGGTGCCCGCAGTTCAAATGATGACAGGCATCCCAGGGGTGACACAGGCTTCCACTAGTGTTGGGATAGGATAGGCACATATGTCTCTTCTCATGGGCAAGTTATTCGAGTTCTTGTAGACTCCCATTGCTGTAACAATTTTTGGTGGATTTGACCCCAGTTCCTTTGTAACACCAATGTTATCTCCGATAGCCCCATAAAGCTTAACTCTAATGGGAGTTGGCCCCCCGAATACAGTACCTACTCCTTGTAATACCCTGCACTTTTATGGATAATTAAATTTGATAAGTAAGTGTAATTAGGAAATTGAGGAATTATCGTGAATAATAAGTTTTAGAGTTTATGAGGGTTAGATGATTTTCAATATGTGTTATATTTACTTTTAGGATTAAGTGAATGAGTCGGAGCATTTTAATTATATGTCGCAGTTGGGTAAAGCGACAAAGGATAATATTTTAATTGAAAAACCCGTATTAAGTTGTGTTGGGTTTAATTAGTGAATTTTAGTTAAGTGACTCGGATGGATATTTCGAGTACATGGTTGGTTTCGGAATGGCCGAGATAGTCAGAATAGAGTATTCGGGGGTAGTTTTTAGGTTCCAAGAATTTTTGGACCAGTAGGGATTCGTAATTGAGTAAACGAGTCATTTTTGGGTTAATAAGGGACAAACCCTTAAATCTCCCTTATAAAGGCACGAGAGAGGGAAAAAGAAATAAAGAAAAAGAGAGAAAGAAAGGAAGAGGAGAAAAGAATAGAGGAAACGGAGATTTCGGCCAAACTTTGCGGGATTCGACTCGAGGTCGTCGAATTTTATCCACGAGGCAAGTGTTTACTTGCTTTATTTAATTTAGTGTATACATCTCATATTATAGTTGGTAAACTATATAATTTTTGGGTTAAAACCTTAAACTAAATTTTAGTAGTTTGTGTATATGATTTTACAAATTGATGTTGTGTAAACTCTTAATGATTTTTAGTGTTAAATCCAAGATAATGGAGGGTAGAAATGGGGGAAATGGTAAAACTAGGGTTTTAAGGATTTTGGGTATAAATCTAAGAAAATTGGTTTAATTCCCCAAATAATTGATGTGTTAAAAGAATAATGTGGATTGGAAGTTTTTAGTTTTGTTGGTTGAGAATGGAAACCATAAATATGGAGTTTGGGTTGATAATTTGGGTATTTGGAGTTTTGGATTTCGTCTAAAATGGGTTTTGGCCGACCTAACTGGTATGGACGGTCGACCGCGCCCCTATGGCTGGTCGACCGGGTAAGGGGAAATGGGGCTACTGATTTTGCAGCAAGGCAAAATCTCAACCCGCGGTCGACCGGGGTTCAGGGTTCGGTCGAGCGACAATATGTTTCTTGCCCAAGAATTTGATTTCGATTCCTTTTCTCTTTGGGATTAAAACTTAAAAAGGGGCCTTCTTAATTTTTGGTATTAGGGATGGTTATGACCTAAAGGATTTGAGTAGTTGTATATAAATCTTGGGTTAGTTAAGGGCACAATCCAGAGTGTGGACCCTACTAAAGTTTGGGACGAAAGACATTCGGGAAAATTATTTGACAAGCGTACGTATGTATATTTATACGGATTGGATAAGTATGGGCCGATGGAAATGGAGTAAATCATAGGACGTGATTAGGATGGAATTTAGGTTATGGGCCAAAGAGAATTGAGCGGTCGTCCTACGTCTACTGATGACTACTAATATAGGTGATGCGACACCTATGAAACTAAGCTAAGAATTTAGTATACTTGCATAGTTAGTACGAATTGGTATATTCGAGATTATATACGTATACTTAAAAGTGATTAAGGTACAAATTATATATATCCAGTGAGAGAATACTTTTGGGTTTAGTATCGTAAGTGTGCGAATTCTTAAATGTTATTATGAATGGGAACATTCGGGGTTATTGGCTAGCGCTATTTGAGATTGACAATTATAGCCACATATTTATATTTGAGGAATGATGTAGATTATATATACGATTTGATTACAGTATATATAATATGATACGAATGCATATATATATCTGTGTGTGAATGGTATATTTATGTGAAGCATACCCCCTCTAATGCTATCATGGGAAGTTGCGCGATGTGGGTGAGACCCCTGGCTTGAGGAGCAGGGAGCGTATAGTCCCCAGGTCATAGCGTCCATTTTATAATGTGTGATTTTTATTAGGGGTGAGACGTGAAGGGTATGTTTCGTCTCATTTTCGGGGAGGAACTATGACCGCTTTCCATACGATGTGATTTGGTTTTTACCAAGTCGGTGTGAAAGTACGACCGCTGGTACCCAAGATGGTATATGAGTAATTCTCTTGAAGATGATAGCATTGAGAGACTGCATCCTCGAGTTATAGCTCACTGGGATGATTATTATACTTGTGTGTGTAGTATATTACCTGTATATGAGGTCAAGGTTTCACATATCTTTATCTAGTGTAAAGAAATAAATAATTAAGGATTTATTCTCATTCCGGGAGATTTGATCCGGACTTAAATTATGAATTGTATATTAAAGTGAGTATTATATATATATACGTTATTTACTGAGGGCCTAATGGATCTCGACGATCGACATTGCCAGGTAGTAGTGTATCGGGTGGATTCCTTGTTTGGATTTCGCTTTGCGAAACACCCCACGCACGAACTTAGCGCAGTGTTGGGACTGGGGAGAAGTTTAGCCCTTTGTACTCGGGTTAATTAGAATTCTTTGAATGGGTGGAATGGGTTAGTTAGGCAGGGTAGTTTAACTAGGTTGTTTAAAAGATATGCGATAGGCGTGCACTATTAGAAGAGGAGTGAGGGTTATCTCATGAGAGTGCGATACCAATTTAAATATGGGATAAATCACATTTTAAAAATATAGCATTTATGCACTTGCAAAATATTTTCACAACTCGGGCTCTGACCCGTTCATCTATTTTTTACTCTCTTGTTATATACTATATATATTTATAGGTGTCCAAACACAGGGATGCCTGGATGATAATTCCTTCGAGTCAGACGTACGCTGTAGCAGCTGTGGATGTATGCAGGTTTACTGTAGACGATTCTATTCTAGTAATGTAGATAGGAGGTACTGTAGAGCCATTCGGGCCGATTGCCCAATTGTATTCATTTATTCTTTTACCGCCTTTCAGTGCGACATTTGATTTGGTTGTATTATGTTAAACCGAGTGTTCGGTTATTTTATTTTAATTTATCTCAGTTTTTTTTATAATCTTTGTGGATGTTTTAATTGAATGGTTTGTCTAAAAAAGATTAGTTAAATAAAATTTTGATGCCAGCCTAATAGGTTATTAATAATTAATTTGGTTTTTCGACAGTGATGCTAAGAATGAACCATATGAGACTCCTGTTTTAATTTGGTTCAGGATTGATCGCCCGGTGTTTTATTAGGCGGGGTGTCACACTCCTATCCCAACAGTGGGCACCTCAAGTGTGGAAAGCATTCCACCAGTGGTAAGTACGCCAGATGTGATGAGCATTCATCCTATTGTACCTTAGCCTATTGCTCTAGTAGTCGAGAAAACACCCGCATCTTCCTTAGAAGGAATGAGGAAAGAAATGTAGAAGGAGATTTTGAAGATCATATCAACTTCCTCGTAGTCAGTCAATGAGGTAGCATCGGTGTACGATGATTTTCGTACTCCTTACCCCCAGGAATACAACGATGAGACTTACCCAAAGGACTACATTCCTCTTATCTTTGGCAAGTACACATGGAAAGGGGGGAACCTGAAGAAACACATCAAACACTTCATTGAGCATTTGGGGGCTCACTGCAACAATAAGAAGCTCAGTTTGAGGGAGTTTTCCAAATCCCTAACTGATAAGGCTTACACCTGGTACTCTCACTTGGCACCTAAAAGTGTCTCAACGTGGGAAAAAATACATTTGCTATTCGTTTAGAAGTTCCTTCTCACAAAAGATGAGTTCACACCAACCCAACTAGGTAGGGAGAAACGACGACCAAGGGAGGAAGTTGTAGGGTATGTTCGAAGGTTCAGGGAGAGGTCTTTCAATGTAAGATAAGAGGCCAAAGAGTCCAAATTTCTTCAGTGCTGAGGTTTGCTCCCAGAATACATCTGCCATCTCATTAATGAAACAAACGAAGGAACTTTTATGGCATTCTCGAAGGTAGTAAGGAATATATCATTGGTCGTTCGGCCAAATCCCATCGTGGTGCTTGCGATGTTTAGGTTGTTGATACAGCCCGTTACGACACAGGTCTAACCCCCATGGGCGGGCTATGCCGATGGGGGAGAAGGGGCTAAGCAACCAAAGAAGGATAACCAAAGAAAGTTTGGCAGAGAGAGGTACGATCCACCACTACTGCCCTGCACCATTGAAGAAGCTATATGTTGTTATAACACCATGGTCCAAGGTGGAATGGTGTATGAACCTAAGGGCATTCTAGCTGTGGAACCAGACGCTGAGACAAGGGCTGATCCCAAGTATTTTTAGATCCATTGGAAGTTGGTCCATCCAATGGCAACCTGCTTCACACTCAAAAAGATTATAAGCAAGCATATGAAGACGGGGATGCTGCAGATCCCTCAGGAGAATATAAATGCCAACCCCCTACCAGCATATGGGGCCAATCTTGAAATTTTTTATAATGAGGAGGCTGAATGGGAAGTGAGAGAACTGGAGATCGAACGAACAGAGTTTGAGGATGTGTTGGAGGACTGTACCAGGGGAAGGGTCAATGCGATGATATCTTACGATGAAGCTAACACCAGGGATGTAGAAGATGTGTACAATATTAAAGGGGAGGAGATAGACCAAGTGCTAGAGTACCAGGATATTTCGCAGTCACCCAAGTTCTCATGGTTTATCAACCAAGTGGGGATGCCAAAGAAGATCCGGTTAGAGATAACGTAGGCGATTTTAAATATTTTATGAAAAAATGCAGTGCCATCACTGAGGTTGGCCAGGTTAGTAAGGAAGGTCTTATCTGAGGTAACCTTTAGTGACACTCACAAGGTTGTAAGGTTCCCACTTAATAGGCCCTTATACGTAACTGCTAGTATTAACGAGGTGAGTTTTTCAAGAGCCTTGATGGATGTGGGAGCATCGATAAACATCATGCCAATTAATTCCTTCGAGGCAGCTAACATTCCTGAGGCAAGGTTGGTACCAATGCCTTTGATAATTTTTGGTTATGATGACCAATCATCCAAGTTAATTGGATATTTGAACGTCGGTATTGTGATGGGGAATCTTACTTCTCACATCAAATTCCATGTGATTGAGAGGACTACTTCGTATCACCTTCTGATAGGAAGGGCATGTATGAACAATCATGGTTTAGTCCCTTCGACATATCACTAATGTGTGAAGGCCAACATAAAAGGGACCGAAATCATCATACGACCAATAAAGAAACCCTTTGCCACTGAAGAATCTCACCTAGTGGATGCAACTTTCTACACAAAGTTAGAAGAAGATGCCAGGGTTTTGATAAGAAAAATAAAGGGAGCAAGAGTTATCTCTATCAGAGAACGTTTGGGGCTTGTGAATGATCAAAGTAGTGAAGGGGTAGGAAGAAGGGAAGTAGCTAAGGAAGTTCACCATGCAGATCCCAAACCTCAAAATATCTCAAAACATCTCAGAGATAAAATGAGGCTCATGATGGATTCGATGCAGCATGAGGTCCAATGGTAGAGTGTACTGAGTAGTTTCTTTGGAAACAAACTGGTAGAATCTTCGAGAGAAAGGAAGAGCAAGGCTGTTGTAATGGTAACCAGGCAATATAAGAAGACGATCACAGAAGATGGGAGGGTGATTTACCTCCTATGAATGTGTGAATGGGTGGTCGAAGGAGATGTTTCATAAGCTGACGAAGAGGCTGACTCGGTGTATAAATATTTCTTGGTAGACCAACAAGGGAAGTGTATGGTTATATGAAGAGGTAAGTTAACACAAGCTTAACGTTATGCCTTCAGCCATACCGGTGAAGCAATCCACAAGGACTTATAAGCCCAAACTAAATCTGAAGATCAAGGAGGAGGTGTAATGCTTTTTAGTAGTTGGGTTCATCAAGCTGATACAACACTCACTTTGGCTGTCAAGCACCGTTCCAATGGGAAAGAAGGATAAAAATCAATGTAGACTTCAGAGATTTAAACAGACTTACCCGATGGATGAGTTTCCACTGCCCTCCATTGATAGCTTGATCGATGCAACTACTGGGAATGAAATGTAAAACTTTATGGATAGGTATGTAGGTTACAACTAGATCAAGATGGACCCAATAGATGCAGAGAAGACAACATTTAGGACCCCATTAGGCAACTTCATGTACACAGTGATGCCTTTTGGGTTAAAAAATGCTGGGGAAAAGTATCAAAGGATGATGATGGTAATTTTCCATGACTTCTTTAATAAGTTTTTGAAACTTTTTGTGGATGATTTGGTCATCAAGTCGAAGAGGGAGGTGTCCCATCTAGATGATCTGAGAAAGGTTTTCGTTCGGTGCAGAAAATATAAGATGAAGATGAACCTGCTGAAGTGTGCTTTTGCGATCACAAGTGGAAAGTTATTAGGTTTTATGTTTGATCGACAGGGGGTGCAGATCGACCAAGACAAAGAATGAGCGATCCTGGAGATGTCATTCCCCAAAATGATAAAGGATCTTAAGAGTTTCCTCGATAAAGTCTCCCACCTTAGGAGATTTATGCCAGGGATTACTGAAATAACTCATCCGCTAATGGAGCTACTGCGAAATAGCATGAAGTTCAAATGGGAGGAGACTCAGTAAGAATCTTTGACCAAGTTAAAGAAGATGCTCACTTCTCCATAAATGATGATTCCTCCCAATGCAGGGATGCCATTACAATTCTACTTTACATCTACAATAAAGTCCGTTAGAGCTCTTCTGGAATAAGTGATCAACGGATAAGAAAGGCCAGTCTACTAATTGAGCAGGATTATACATGGACCATAGGCAAGGTACAATAGTATAGAAAGATATTATTTACCCTTGGTGTTTGTATCACAAAAACTTAGACATTGCATGCTATCTTTCATAGTTCACATTGTGACAAGATGTGACCCAATTAAGTTTTTATTGGCAAGATATATTTTGATTGTAAGGTCATCTAGGTGGTTCCTCATCCTTTCAGAGTATGACTTAAAATGTGTGGTCCCTCGTGTGATCAGGAGCCAGGCGTATGCAGATCTATTGGCAATTTTCCCATCTGGAATATTTGAGCCACCCCGAGAGAGCATTCCAGGGGATGACTTGCAGGCCAATTTTTTGGATGCCAACCTTGAAGAATGGGATGCAGTTCGATGTTTCTTCGGCGAAAAAGAATTGATGGGCAAGGGGTATCCTTTGTAAAGGGAAAGAAGAATTTTGCCTTTCCTACAAGTTGGACTTCCCTTACACCATCAAAGAAATAGAGTATGAAACTCTCCCATATTCTATGGACTTACCATACTAATTCTAGGAACCCAACTGGAGAAAAACTCTTCGTGCTCGCTTATGGAATTGAAGCTATCATTCCTCTTAAAGTAGGTCTCCCTACTATGTGAACCCCCCTTTTGACCAAGGCCTTAACGATGACGCACTGCGTATTGAACTTAACTTAAACGAGCGAAGAGAACTGGACATAATCAAGTTGGCATACTATCAATAACAACTGTCCAAGAAGTACAATAAGAAAGTCAATCTGATGAAGTTTCAGGCAAGAGACTATGTCCTAAGGAAAGTTCTCGGCAGTACGATCATCAAATGGAAAGCTGGGACCAAACTGGGAAGGACCTTTCAAGGTGATAAGGGACGACCTTCAAGGAGAATTTCACTTAAAAATGTTGGAGGTCAGGGAAATACCAAGAGCTTGGAATGTAACTAATCTCAATAAGTTCTACTTTTAGTCTTCTTTATCTTTTATTAAAACATTTAGTTTATGAAATTTTTTATTTTAAACTTTTTTTGCTTGCAAATTATTATTCAATGAATAAAGGCCAGTTAGCTCTCGTACTTTGATGTTATATATTGGCTTATTTGAGTTTCTTGATTGCATCTCAGTATTACGCACCCTTTCCAAATGATAATTCCCATGTGCATAATAAAACTCCTAGGGATTATAATAAGTTGTTCAAATCGTTTCAATAAAGGAATCTCATGTGTCGAGGAGCGTTTACAGTAGTTATAACAAGTTAATAAAGTGTTTCAATTACTACAACCCTTAGGCCTTTATCATAAACACAGTAGACCTCATGATTTTTCCTGACAATAATAAAATCCCTACAGGGGAACCTTAGGCTAAAAAATCAACTTAGGTTGGTTGCAAAAAGTTTTTTCGGGCAGAGGGCCCATCGACTAGGTACATTCTTAATATCATCTCACTTAGGCCTAAGGGAGTGTGACAACACAACCTGAAAGGTAAAGTAGATGGAATGCTGCTACTAAGGCATATTAGTTCGGGAGAATGTTCAAAAATATGATAACAAATGGCTGTTCTTAATATCATTTAGTCTGCTGAAAAATGCAAATGATCAAACCTAAGTACTAGCCCATTTAAATGACAAAAGGCCCCATTTAAATGACAAAAGGCCTGAGGTGGTCAAACATTATTGCTTGGTCGACAAAGATCTTAAATAGTTGATGAGCAATATCTCTTTCCATTTCAAATATAAAGGAAATTATTAGCTCATGTTTAGTCAACACATACTCAAAATACGAAACAAGTTAATAAATTAAGCTTTATATTGACAAAAATTAGGAAGTACAATTACATGGACATAAAATATACGAAGGCCTAAGACGTTTCAAGATGGCGAGCAAGGTAATCCGCAATACGTTCTCTTCAGCTATCATCTAGGTTAGGATAAAACTCCTCATCCTCATCTTCTAGGTAATTATCCAGGAGTTAGGAAGAGATAGCATCAATCAAGATCCACCTGTCATCCTTTGAGAAAGGGTTATGATAGTAGGCTGCACACTCGACCTGATATTTGTACCACATGTTAAATTCTTTAGGTGTATTGACCTCCCTAAGAGTATTCAAAAACTTACGAGTGAATGCGAGGTCCTCTGCCTCCTTCAGCCATGCTGGGGCATCAACCTTGCCCACGTTATAGCCACCTACCTAAGCTTATTAAGGGCCCATCCTAAACAAATGTCTCAGACTCGTGATGTCTCTATGGAGTCCATCTGTAATCACATATGTCATTCTAACATCTCCTTTCAACTCAATGACTTCCTTCATCAAAGCGTCATTCTCGACTTAAAGCACTTCACCGAGTTTGGCTCTCAGACCATTCACCTCATCTTGAACTGAAGAACCGATCTCCTCCATGACTTGAAGATCGTCCTTCAACTTGGCGACCAATTCAGACTGATTTTTGTATTGAACAATCCTCGCCCTCAAAGACTTGCAGATTTTTTTAAGCACCTTGTGAGCTTGGTGACTAATGTTGGGTCCTAGGATCATTCCCAATCTTAAAGTAGGGGGAATATAGTCCTCGTCAGGTTATAAGTAACATAATAAGTAAAGTTACAAATAAATATCAATATACATAGAAGGAACGAATCAATGTAAGAAAAAAAATTCTCTTTCATTCAATGGTAAAAGGGGGGCCAGAGGCCAGTATAGTCAAAGCAAAAAATAAGATTACAGGGCATCAAAAGGTTATACAGATTAAGGAAACGACTCCTAATCTGGAAGCCACACTCCATCACCTGCTCGAACTCAACCACTGCCTTCCCTTTCTTGACAACCCACTTGTGTTGGTCAACAGTAGCTCTGACCTCAACAGACACAATATCAATATGGTCGGAAGGCTGACCAACATTTATCTCTTCATCTATGAAGGGGTTAGGCCTAGGAGAATAAATAACAAAAATCTCAGAATCAAAAGGAGTCCCCGCAACACCTAAAGCTTGGTGCTGGCCTTTTTTTAAGGCCACATTCTTCATGTAATCCACCTGGACCTCAACATCGTCGTAGGTGGCATTCCATCATTTAATATAACTTCCATCCTTCTCGTTCTTGATACCTTCCTCCAACTTTTTAACCTTACTAGATAGACTCTGGTTTTCCTTGGCCAACTCTTCCTCCTCGGCTACCACTACGTTTTTAGACGCCTGAAGATCGACATAGGCCTTTGTTGATTTCTCGTTCTCCTTCTCCCACACTGTAGGAGCATCAATAAAATATTTTTTAGACTTTTTCAAAGCATAATTCAACTCATTATTACTTTTTCCTGGTCGGCGTGACCATCCAAAAGAGTTATAAAATCAACCAAGAATTGAACAAAGAAAGGAAAGCCAAGTCAGTATAAAAACAAGAAAATACAAGAAAAAGATTATAAAGGGATAATGGGAAGGGAGGGGAATTACCAAAGCAAGTCCTTGAGCGGACTTAAGAGCAAGTTGGGATGCCCCCAATCATGAATAATGCTCACGATCGATAGCGAGCACAGCCCCCTTCAGCAAATCAGGGGCAAGGGTAGGAGTGTTGCCCACACTATCCCCTTCAGCACCAACAGTGAGAAAAAAGGACTGTAGGGGCCTTTAAGACTAATTTTATTTTGGTCTCTTCTCCCTTCCTCTCTTCTTATCTCTTCTTTTATAGCTCTCTCTTTATATATCTTTGTTTCTTCTTCTTCTTCTTCTTCTTCTTCTTCTTCTTCTTCTTCTTCTTCTTCTTCTTCTTCTTCTTCTTCTTCTTCTTCTTCTTCTTCTTCTTCTTCTTCTTCTTCTTCTTCTTCTTCTTCTTCTTCTTCCACTCATTCTCTTCTTCTTTCCCCTTGGCACCTGGTTTAGAACCACTAGCCCTAGGGGAATCTACCTCTAACTTCTTCGGAGACTGAACCGATCAGACAAATTTCCTGATCATCATTATCATCAATCCTCAGCATTCTCATCTTACCTGTGGGAGTCTTCTTCTTCTTCTTCTTCTTCTTCTTCTTCTTCTTCTTCTTCTTCTTCTTCTTCTTCTTCTTCTTCTTCTTCTTCTTCTTCTTCTTCTTCTTCTTCTTTGTGACACCCCGCCTAATTAAATACCGGGCGATCACTCCTTTATTAAATTAAATCAAGGTAAACAGTTGGTTCATTCTCAGCATCACTGTCGATAAAAATATATTTTTTTTTCCAATTTAACACCCTAAATAATTAAGCTAAGTGTCAAAAACATTTTTCATACGAACTTCCAAATTTTAATTAAAGAAAAGATTTTTATTAATTCAAAACAACATTTCTACAATAGAGAATCACACCACGAAATTTAAATAAAACCATACATTCACCAAACGAATGACAATAATATAAAACTAAAATTATAAACCATCCTGAAACAAATCCCATAAACAATACCGGAATAACTGAAATATAAAAATCCCCAACAATAAATGAAATGATGAAAAGGGCGACACGTGCCCCATAAATGAGAGTAATAAGAGTGGAGTCAATGTCGGAAGCCGTCTACTCAAGGGACCTGCAACTCCCACCTAAGCTGCAGCTCGTTCTTCTCAAAGAATCCTAAGCAAGACGCCCCTGTGGCTGGGCACCTGAAAATATACATATATATACACAAGAGAGAGAGAGAGAAAAGGAAACGGGTCAGGGCCCGAAAGTGTGTTTGATTTTAAAATACGTTAAGCAAGTATTTAAATTGATACAGGCCAATGCAACATCATATTAGTTCGTCTCTCTCTTGAGAAATACTCACCTCTCTTCTAATGTGCACTCCTATCGTACTAACCTTCCCAATGGTTTGTTTATCTTAACTTACACATATGTTTCAAAACTGAACGATGACAATGTTATAAAAAGGTTACTTTCAATTTGTAGTATTCCTCTCGTTTTAGCTCCATTAAATTATAAGATTTCCCCGCGCCTTTTCATATTTTCACGAAACAAGTAATTTAATAATTTGAGTCAACAACTATGTTCTACTTATCAAATCACAGTAGGCAGTTCAAAGTTTATAACCTCATATATATATTAACTACTCGAATAAAATATATATATATATAATGGCACCCCAACTAAACTATGGTGCGGGCATACTCTGCTATCCAATCCCCGTATCGCTCACATAAAGGGAAATACAAGTTCGGAATCACTCTCGAAATGTATTAACATATACAAAACAACGTTGAGGCGAAGCATAGATTCCAAGTCCGAGAGGTCAGTACATACCCACACGTCTCTTAGGACCGTCCGACTATCAATTTAATAGCCCGTACCTAGGATCTCTATCTTCTAGGGTACGATTCAATATCCCCATAAAGCAACACAGGATACGATCGTCCCAGCGCGGTAACCTCAGGGATAGCAAGTAGCGCGGGTACGTTTTTCACATGTATATAATATATGTACACACATTCATATAAATATACCAATTTCATCATATTAATATAGGTCACTCTCATTACCCATAATTACAACCTTTGTCCTAAATTTCACCTTATTAGTATAACGTATAAGGTTTCGCCTCTAACCTTAATTCGAAGGGGTTTTCTCACTAGTTATGGGACACTCGTGGGTTCTATCCATCCAAGTAATACATTCAGTAGGTAGACGTCTATTCACTAACGTAGGTATTCGTTGAAATCTCTCATTTGAAATACGTAGTTCATCGTTCCTTAATTAACTATTCCTTAAACCCAATTATCATTTCATAATAAAGTTCTCAACACTTAATCATATGTCCTACTGGTCTCTCTTATATCCCAAAACATTTTATTTGAAATACCCAAGAATTCTTTCATGATAAGTTAATTCAACTAATTAAACAAGGGAAATAATAGGCTGCCAGGAAGGGTCGATCGATCGACTACTGGGGTTCGATCGATCGAACCTTCGATCGATCGATTCTATAGGGTCGATCGATCGATCAAACAGGTATTTCGATTTCTGCAGAAGTGCAGTTACGGGTTTAACTAATATTCTTCATTCAAATCCATAATTTCCAACACTAATCGTCCCAAAACTTATACTACAATCATGGTAATATATTTCCAGATGTTTCTAACGTTAAGCATGCATATAACCATCATTAAACATGATTAAACAACCTAAAATCTCATCTAATCATCAAGAACCCTAAGTTTTATTAATCTTTTGTTCTAATCAGTTTTCTCCAGAATTTTCTTCTACAATAACATCAAAAATTCGTGGGTCTATCATCTACATTACATAAGACTTCCAGGATATAATTTTAATCTTGTCTACATGCAAATTCCTATCACAAAGTGGGGTTTTCTTCCATGAATTATACTCCTAATCATTCCTACACTAACATGATTATTGCACCAACGAAAATACGCAAGTTAAACACTTGCCTGGAATTTCAGAGGTCTGGTTTCCTGCTGATATTGGTGTGGTTGCGTTTTCCTCCTCGCGATCTACGCGTTGGTGGTGACGGTGGTGCAAAAGGTGGTGTTTTTGGCCTTGAATCACCTAGCAAGGTCTCTCCTCTCTTCTCCACTAGCCGTCTTAGGGTTCTAAATGATCTAACCCTAAAAGGCTGACTTAAATGGCTGCTAAGGATGGCTGAAATTCGTGGGTTTAATTACCCTAGTTTGTAAAATGACCAAAACGCCCTCCCGGGTCACTAATTAAGCCTAAAAACATCCCGAGACCCAAACTAAACCCCCGGGTACACTTTTCTGACTATCTCGACCCTTCCGGACGCGTTGGCGCACTCAAAACGACCATACGGACAACTCATAAAATATTTACTTTTATATCTCAATAATTAGTCCCGACGCGACACGGGCGCGTCCCGACTAAAATTACCAAAATTGTCATTTTCATTCACTCGTGACATTTACCATATATTACTATGCTCCTAAGTAATATTCAACAATTTCATATTATTACTAACTCACGTCACGTTAATAATTATAACATAATTAATTTCCAAATTTTTATTAAATAAATCCCCAAATTAATTATAGCATAAAAATACGGGGTATTACATTCTTCTTCTTCTTCCTCCTCATTTAAGATAATTATTTCAGATGGCCTAACTTCAGGAACCTTCATGTCAGGGGCCTTATTGACTGATCGAGGAATAAAGCTGATGGTGATATTTTTATATTCGAGTAATTAAGTTGCAGACCTTGGATGCTCACCACCTTAAAGCATCTCCTTAACTTTCCATTCCTTAAAGAGATCAAGAACACCCTCCTCACTCAGATCAGGTTCCTGATTTTTTGTGCGAGCTGCAAAATAGAAGGAGGAAAACATCAGTCAGAAGGCAAAAATAAATAAATAAAAATATCGAACAAATGAATAAAAGAGGAAGAAATGCCAAGAAAACAAAAGAAAAAAGGAAAGTGACCTATCTGATCCTCCCCCAGTCACGGACCCATGGGCCTTTACGCCTCTCGCCCTCAGGTAGGGGAGGACATTGCTAATTTCTGGCAATAAACTCGTGCTCCTAGTGATCCTTATTATAATCTAGGAGGTTTACTACTAAAACCCTATAATCCTTCTTGGTCTTCAAATACAAAATATCATCATTGGTGTGTGACCAAGAATAGAACTATCAAATTTCAGCAAGACCGAGGTTGGTCCCATATAATGTGTTTATTCTATATACCCCATTCATAATCTTCCAAACAGTGGGGGGACACTGAGCAGGGATAACATTAAAGTACTTGAAGAATCTAAAAAAAAGAGGATTTGGACGAAATGTTAACCCACCTTCGGTGATCAATAATGTGTGAAGCCATTGCCCCCCTTAAATGTTACGATCTTCTTTAGGGAGAGAGACATAGTCTATTTTAACCCCGTCTGGAATATTATAGGCTTTCCTAAACTCTGTTATCAACTTGTTGTCGAATGACACCATGAATGACATAATTGAAAAAAAAACCTATCTACAGTCAAAGCACAATTGCAGAAGAGGAAAACTAAGAAAGGATGAACATAACTTACAAGAATTTATGAGAGCTCTCAAGGAAATAAAATGCTAAAGAAGTTAGCACTTGAAGCTCAGTAGACGAAGGAAATCTTAAAAGACAACTGGCGGAGGAGATGTATCTCCAGTTTGAAGTTCGAGCTAATCTTCGAACACGACATCCAAAGAGAATTTTGGTTCTTCATTTAACTACTCGAACTAGCGTACCCTCACTTATTCAACCAAATTACAAGTCTGCCATAGTGTTTGACTCAAGGAGAGCATACCCTTCCGAGTTCACCAGAATTACAAAAATGCCACTCCGATATTGAAAATATAATTCCAAGTCATGGGACTTCAATTAAGTTAAAATTTTTTGGCCCAAATAATCAGCCCAAAAATTCTAGGGGAAATTGTGGGGACCTACATATCTTGGTCTAGGAGAGTAGCTTACTTGCCCAACTTGCGAAGAGAAACTTCCCAACCCAAATCCACTATCCACTAAATTCTCGTGTATTTGACACACACTAAAATATTTAGAGATATATTCAAATCGCTTACTAACAATCTCAGAGGAGATATTCAGGAACACCACGGGTTATCCATGTGATTATCGAGTTACTCGAACAACTCAAACTCTGATTATATAAATCAATAAATTATAAACCCTGACCCGGGGAAAAGGGATGAAAAACTAGATCAATGAGAGACACTAATAAGAATACAATAACCTCTCTGTGAACATAGTCAAGTTTTTGAACCATGTATATCGTTGTTGTGTGTGATCTTTACTTTCTGCACTCATTATTATTTTCATTGATATTTATTGTGATATTTCTTGCACCCACATTCTATAAAATAAGAAGAAAAATTGGCTCCCAGGCCCAAGCTAAGCCTATATAAATCTGCTTGAAGTTGTATCATCATAGAAGAATCTCGACGAAAGTCGGCCTGAAAATCATCCCGGTCTTAGCGTTATTCCGTAAGGAAACCATCAGTTCAAGAATCGAAGTGGTCCATATGGCCATTAATGATAGCCGCTTTATAAGCTCACTCATCAAAGTCACCCTCAAAATTCAAATCCGTCGGATCATCTTCTTCTTTATCATTTGGACCGACATCCCTACCAACATGTTCTTCTTCGATCTCCTCCATCATCCATTTCAACGTCTTAAAAAATTAGAGTGGGATGAGAGGGTTAATTACAGGCCTCTCACATACTCCTATCCATCAAGGTTTTGTTGATGGCCTTGGGCACCATAGCCTTGTCACCCCCTATTTAACTCCCTACTCTAAACATAGGGAGGTGATGAAACGAACATACGACATGGAAGTCGTACCCTTGGAGTCATACACCGCATTCATGATCTCGTTAAAGTATATATGAGGTAAGCTAATTTGGCCACACTGTCGAATAAAAAGTATAGAAAAATTTTGTGTTGCAAGCGAATAAAGGAATCATTCTTAATTGGCAAAATTATCCCACACGTAATGAGATTGGACAACCAGGCACAAGGAGGTAATCGCCCAGATGGAATTGTCTCACTCATCCAAGGTGTGTCGGGTCCCCACTAGTTTGATATATTGATTCTGGAGATGTCCTTTTGGCTATATGGATATGTGTAGTATTGATAGTATTTCACACACGCTAGTTGCATTTTTCTTTTGATGATTTTTAGGGAAAACGAGATGACAATTTCGTTAATGTAGGCCTCATAGTACCCATAGAAAATGTGGATGAGGGTCTCATAATATAGTCGGGCAATGTGCTCATAGACCGGGTCCTCGTCGCAAGCGTACTAATTACACATCATGAATATAGAGAAAAAGGACACAACATTCTCGAGGAGATCATCTCATACAATGCGTTGCTTGATAAACCAAGTCCGATGGGCCCCAAAATATGCAGCGCACTAATCCCATTCTTAGGGTGAATGGAACATGCCATGCTCATCACCTCCTTGCACGTTGGTTAAGTGATATTTTTTAGGTATTTCTTGGGTGCCACGGATATTCTTGTCACACTCCGCCTAATTCTGGCGTCGGCCGCCCCCAAAACTAAGCCGGGCGTGAGTAAATAAAATACCATTCTTAGCATGAGACAGATATGAGACATAAATAAATTAGTCCATAAGATAAATAATTGAATCAACCTCAAATGATCATAAACAACTAAGCGATAAAAGATCGATCACATGCTAACTTTGAAAATCCAATCTCCAATAATGATTAATTAAAAATCTGAATAAAGATCCAACTCTGAATAACTGAAATAAATCCCATAAATAACTTTGGAACCGAATGGTCCAATAACTCTCTAAACTGAGTTTCATAATGAAATACGACTGAAAGGAAAGTCTAAGCTAAAACAAAACAACAAAGTAAATCCGCTCCAGCTGCACCTCCAAATGATAATCTCAAAAAAATCTTATGCAGCTTCTCCAATTCTAATCCTGAAAAAGATTAGTCAACGCATGGGTCAGAGCCAAAGCCCCGAGCAAGAATACACACTACTCCCCTAAAATAGGATCCTTGAATCCAAACAATAGCATTATACGCAATAAATATCACAATAGAATATTTTAAATTAAACGGACTAATTTAAACACGATAAATATAAACCACTAACTACCCGTACAAATCCCATTTATAAAGGCACACCAATATGATTTTAAATTCCCAAGTCCTACGATGTTAATTTAATTAAATTAATCAGCTTTTATTATAACCTCATTTTATTATGGCGGTCCTCCCGCCTCGGGTGATTTCTCCACCAAAATACACATCCCCTCGTCAAAACGCCAACTGGCCCGTTTAAACTGTTGGCCCTCGCTGATTGACAAGGTTCCACACACGTCACGACATAAAACGCCGTCTGGCCTGTTTAAACTGTCGGCCCTCGCTGATTATGTTGCCAACATATTTTAATACCCGTCTTATTATCTTAGGTATTAGTTCTCAATTTCACAATTCACAATTTATAAACACCCCACCCTTTAATCGATGTGAGATCCTAAAAATACCCCTTAGTCCCATACCTAAGTGTCCCCAAGTTATCAATACGTCCTAACCTATGTATAGGAGGATTTTCTAACATAAATCATAACCTAGTCTCATACCTAGACTAGCGTAACGACGATAAAGTAATAAAAATCATCTCACCCCCAACAAAATAAAATCGTGATAATTTTTCCTCACTAGTCCCATTCCTATAAGGCATTGTAAAATATAGGGAGATCAATAATACCCAACAACCCGTCGTCACAATGATATTTAATAATACCAACAAGTCATACCAACAAGAATAATTAGTCAACGTATAAAACTGGGCATGATAGTCCAATTCAATTAAATCTTTAATTTAATTTTCACAACGTCAACAATACCCAAATAAGCTCATTTAATTATATTAAATTAAATATACCAAGTTTTAATCATATATACATCAAAAACTAAATTTCATTATATCCACATGTATTACATGAGTTATACGCACCCAAAAATTATTTATTTTAAAACTAGGGTTTTTCTACATGCAACCTACACCAATAAAACCCAAAATCACTCATGAATCCTACGTACCCAAAGGGTTATGAATATTATTCAGATTAAAAGATTTTATAAAAACAACCCTATAATTAGTGTCCACTTTTCCTAATTAGGTCACTACTTTATTTTAAGAAAACATGTAATTAAGTGTTTACGCGAAACTTAAAACGCATAATACTAAAGGAAAAGAATAGAGTATTCATGTCTGTAAAGATCGTGTTGAAAATCTGATTAGAAATCTGGGCTCCTCTCGAAAAATTAGCAAAAGAGTGTTCTTAAACGATTTTGAATAAACCCCAATTAAGCCTTCAAAAACTTGTGCCAAAACTTGTGACAAAAACTTGATCTTGATGAAAGTTGATGATTATGGTTGAGAGGAAAAATATTTGGGAGTAGTGTTCTCTGGTGAAAAACTGAAGAAAAAGTGATTATGAGAAGTCCCCCTATGGATTAACAAGGTTATGTAGTGATTAGGAGTCCTAATCCAACACAAATACTCAACGTTTTCTGGGAGGGTCGATCGATCGACCCCCAGGCATCGATCGATCGATCATGCTTAAAATCTGGCAGTTCGCCCAAAAATTTATAAGGGAGAAAAATGGTAAAATCAATATAAAATCCATTTTAACTCCGATTTTAATTCCGCTTGAAGTTTTATTCTTCTAAAATCATAACCAACATATTTAGCCAATAAAAATTATTAAATTCAAAAATTTATTTTTCTCAAAAATTCCAATTAATTAATTAAATAATAAATAAAAGCACGGGGTGTTACAATTATATGATAGGAATTTGGGAGAATTCTAGGAATGGATCATAATTATGAATGTAGATGTGAGGAGGAATGGTGGTCAAAGAGGGTATTTATAGGTTGGAAATGATGGAAAATGGAAGGTTTGGTTTGGTGGAAGGATTGGGATAGGTTAATAAAAGGTTTGGAAGATGGAGGGAGTGTATTTGAAGGTATCTTCATGTTTGGAGGGAATGGGAAAGGGTTTGGGTGGGGGAAAGGTGAAAAGTTGAGAGGGAAGTGAGAAAATTTGAAGTAAAAATTATGGTAGCCTCTTTATAAAAGAGAACCGGTTCACATGAGGAACTGAATCGATTCACTCAGAAAACAAACTGATTTGATTTTTTGTTCTGTACAAACCAAACCTCTTACCGAGGGTTCGATTTTATTGCGAATGGATTTGGTTTTCTGAAGTGACTTATTTTATGTTTTCTCATTTTCCTCCCAATTTTCACGTTCTCTCGGCGGGAGTCCTAAAAACTATCGGGATTTAACCTAAAATCATTATTTTCAGTGGAATTTCATTAAAATCTCCATGGACTCGTTGGGCAATTCTTGGTATGGGTCTCAAAAATAAATTACTCCACTCTCGCTTATACATGCACGATCGAATTCTATCCACACAATGCACTCACACGACTCCTATATTAAAGTTACACTCACCCCATACATGTCGGGGCTGCGACGACTGCTCTTCGAAACCTAACCATCCCCATAATCTGGGTCCGATAATAAATTTGTCTCCACTACCCGAATGGACGCCTCTAGATACAACTTTAGGAGTTATTCATTTACCTTGAACATGATCCCATCTTTTGGGTCTTCCACCTTTATTGCACTATGTGGGAACACTTCTTTCACAACAAATGGTCTGAACCATCTTGACTGTAACTTTTTGGGAAATAAATGTAAACGTGAGTTGTAGAGTAGCACTTTTTATCCCCAATAAAACTCTTTGCAATTATTGTTTCGATCATGTGCAAGTTTTATCCGTTCTTAAGAAATTTGGGTGCTCCCGTACGCATCATTGCGTATCTCTTTTGAATCATATAATTGAAGCTTTCATGTTTCACTAGCTTTGTCCTAATTAAAGTTCAATCTCTTTATTGACCAAAATGCCTTGTGTTCCAACGCGAGTGGGAGGTATCAAGGTTTTCCATACACAAAGTGAAATGGGGACATCCCGAAGGGATTCTTATAAGCGGTCCGATATGCCCATAGCACATAGAGTAATCGGATAACACATCGAGTAATCCGATAATTGGGATCAGCCTTCTTTTCAAGTATATTTTTGATCTCTCGATTAACTAGCTCAGCCTTTTCATTTGGTTGGGGGTGGTAAGTTGTCCCAGCCTTGTGGAAAACTCCATACTTTCTCATTAACTTCTTGAACGACTTATGGCAAAAGTGAAAGCCTTTTTCACTAATGATGGATTTGGGAGCATCGAAACGAGAAAGTATGTGTTCATGAATGAACTTTACCACCACCTTACTCTCATTTGTGCATGTATCTAATGTCTCTACCCATTTAGACACATAAACTATCGTAACACAAAAAAATGAGCAACGTGTATACCTATGGGTCAAGTGCAATCCCGTTTCAGAACTGATAAACCCGTTAATACAGGGTCGAATCCTCAGGGAGTATCATGCTAACGAAGAAAGTAGGGTTGGTATCTTAAATCTAAGCTTCGACTCACACAATGGAAAGAAAAGATGATTATTCTTACATGAAATGATATCTAATTACCTAGGCAAATTAAACTATGAAATTGAAAATTTAACTAATTAAAACAAATATTGAATTTAATTTAAAAAAATTGGAAAATGAGGTTGGGATCCAATCCCCCAAATAGTAGTGTTCCTAAGATAAATAAAAAATTATATTAATTAATTAAAAGAAAATGGCAAATCAATTTGAACCACCAAATATGTTTGGGCATTAACTCGTGGGATAATTGGTCAACAAATTAATTGGCGCGATTGTTATATTCACCGACACATATAATGCATCCTCAAACACTTGGGTTACTTTCAACAAACTGAGTTAAGATGCCTACAATATTTTTCTCGATCAATACATCAAACTTGAGATATTAATTATTTAATTATGGTGAATTTTACATTAAAAATAGAAATTCCTAGGTTAGGTCATGTTTTAGTATCTTAAAATTCATTGAGAACTTGATCCCATTATTTAATTAGTTCTTTCCTTTGTCATCTTTCGTAATAAAAAGGGGGAGTATAGTTATCCAAGCATATTAGGTTCTTAGAGTTATTTGTCACTATATCATGCTTATTGAGAAGGATTGTTAATGTTATTATTGCTAAAATGTTATTATTCCTATGTACACACGTTCATATTTATCACATATTCTTGTCTTGTTCTTTCACATTGGTACCTTGTTGAATTTTCTAATGTGTGACATGGAAGTATTATGCAAGAGTTCCTTCTAATCCATGAAGATGGTTGAGTCTCTTATAGTAATTAGTTATTTACAACAAATATAATTATCTAATTTGTATTTTTCCTTGGCTAGGCGAGTCATAAAAGGACCTATATCCTTCATTTGCTTGTAATTTTCCCTTTTTATATATTATCTCAGAATTCAAAAAAAGAGGGAGATTGTATGAGTATAGTATACTCAATATGCTCCATATGATAGATACATTACTTTTCAAAATATGATTGAGTCTTTATACAAGAAGTAATCGAATAACTTCATCTTCTTGTTAAGTAACTCGAATGGTGATTCTCAGTGCACGGTTAAGTCCAGAAGGGTTGAAATAGTCAAAAAAGTGAACCCGGGGGTAGTAATTGGGTCTCGGGGAATTTTTTGGCATAACTGGGCTCACACGGGAGTGTTTGGGCCTTTTTTATAAAGCCCACAAGACTAAAAATGCGATTGGCATAATAAAGCCTAAATGTGAGAGGGTGTGGCAGCCATAACTCATTTAGGAAAACCCTAATTGTAGAGGAGAAAAGAGAATCGAGTGGGAGAGCCTTTGGGAGCTAAATCAAGAAAAGATTGATGCGTTCTTTATAAAAAATATTGTCTACAACGAAGGAATCAGACACTACAAAAGTCTCCAGGCAAGTAGTTAAACTTGCTCTCATTTAATTTGTAGTATTTCAATTCATATTATGGAAGGTGTGAATGATACTAGTTTTTGGGAATGGATTATTATACAAAATTGCATTTGGGCGATTTAAAAATATTGTGTAGGATAAAATCTACAATTGATGATGATATATAATTTAGTGAGTTTTTAATTTGAATTAAATTACATATTCAGTAGTGAACATGGATAATTGGGATTGTAGAATTGAAATTGTGAGAACGATTGTTTGAAAACATTAAAGAACCAAATCGGGGATTTAATACATGACGTGGAGTATGGGTTATATTCTAGATTAAGAGAAAATGTTGAGATGCTTTAAAATGGCAAAAACAACGCCTGGGAAGACGAAGAGGGGTTAGGCTCAAAAGGTTGTTCGAACGACATGGAGAGTCGTTTTAACGACAACAGAAGTCGTTCGAATGACCACTGGTCTCGTTCGAACGATGGTGGCAAATTTTGCTACTCCTACCTATGTTTGTTGTTGGTAATTCTCTTTCTCCTGTTTCTTTTTTTGCGTTGATTAGTCGTTACTTGCTGGGATAAATTTTGCCTAGGATTCATATTATAAATGTTAGTTTCCTATTCTTGTTTTAGTCAGTTCATGGTGATCAGTTCGTGATTGGCTTGAAATTTTTTTGGGACAAATCCTCGACTCAGTTAGCGTACAAAAGAGTTAAAAGGGAAATAAATAAAAGGGAATATTGTTCGATTCAGTTAAAATAGATAGAGCCTTGGAAAAAAGGGCTTTTCAGATATATTTCATTTAAGGAGAGTGTCAAATAAAAATTTTGGGATTTGAGAGAACTAAATTCAAAGGTTTAGATTAAGGACTAAAAAGGGAATCCAGGTATTTTGGTTGAGTGACACTACTTTGGTGAAATTTATGGAGGTGAAATTAATTAATTAAGGGTCAGGGATTTGAATCAGATATTTAGGCTAGTGCTACGGGAGTTAGACATAGGGTAGTCGGTGTAATTTATTATAGGTATATATAATAAGTTATTGTATATTAAATGTGACGGGAGGTGTTAACCTTAATAGTGGAATAAATTCTAAGAGATGAGGATACAGACCGAGTGAGTGAGTTTGGGTATTATAGTTGGGTGATACTACTTTAATAAATTAATGAATGTGAAGTTGATTAGATTCACTGGTGTGATTCCAAATGCAACGAATTCGGGGAATAAGGGAACCTATGACTTATATCGGTAGGATATGAGTAAATTACATACTGAAATATTTTAAAGGATAATTGGCATATTTCGAGTAGTGAGGGGTACTCGGGAATATACGATAAGAAGTGTAATTGAAATTAAATAATGTGTAGGATAATCGGGGGATATATATGCTACGTACGGTATATATGATATAGGTTGTGTGTATACATATACTGATTTGTATAATTTATTACATGTATGACAAACCTACGTAACTTTCTATCATTGGAGGTTTTGCGTCGTGGACAGTCTTATCTTGATGAGCCCATTATGGGGTTTTTTAGACTTGTACGCAGAACATAGGACCTTGTACATGTGCTAACGGTGAGTATGATAGTTTCGACGGTTGAATAGGAGCATAGTATGTGCGTGACCCATTTGGTTGGGGACTATGTTCGCCTCCACTATGTGTGATTTGTGATGATGGTTCGAGTGAGATACTGAACCAATAGTCCTTTATAGAGTGCATGATGTACCGGGACTTGATCGCATAATAGGCATGCACCGCAGTCTCAGCCTAGGGGTGCTGTATCATATGTATATATAATTAGAATAATAAATATATATCCTTGTTTTTATTCTACTGTGTCTTCTTGGTAGATGATGCATCGAAGAATGATAACATAGTATTCACGCACTACAACTTAGTCTCGGGGTGCCGTATTAGTATATATGTAACGAAGTGAGAAATATATGCTTATGAATTATTCAACGGTGTGTAATTAGTAGATGATAAAGATAGTGACATCTAAAATAACCCTAGTGAGTGGAAGATTATTCATATAATGAGAAATTTATAATTGGCTAATTGATATAAAGAATCCAGTAGCGTATTGTATAGGAAATATGAGTGGGCACAATGAGTTAGTACGTACAAAGAGACTTGATATGGATAGTTGGATGGGGTAGCTTAACTAGGAAGGTTAGAAGGCAAGCGTTACGTGTGCACATTAAAAGAGGGGTGAGTTATACCTCAAGTGAACGCGACACTGACTTAAATATGAAGACTGTGCATGCATATTTAATTACTGCAATTTAACTTGTAGATAAATATTTTCATAATGTTTTACTTGGGTTGTGACCCGTGTTAATTTTTTTTTATTTAAAAAATCTTTTAGGTTTCCAGCCATAGGGACGCCCAGTTTGAGGATTCTATCCCGGGATGCCCAACTACAACTTATGTGGAAGTTGTAAGACTTGATATAGACACTTTGTTCATTTGTTCCTAATGTAGGATCTTTACTCCTGTACTCATTTGGGCATATCACCCTCAGTTTTAGTATTCAGTTATTTATTTGATCTTGTGTATCCAGGTTACAGTTTCAATTAACTGTAATATTTTGTTGTTGCACCATTAGTTGATTTGGTTAATTTTATTTATATTGTTCATTTGTGTTGGATGTATTTATCAGTTTGTGATTGATGATTAATTATTATTTACCTCTGTATGTTGTTAATTAGTTAACGATTAAATTTGGCACCAGTCTAATTAAACTACTAGGTGGTTAGTAACTTTAAAAAAATTTCGATAGTGACGCCAAGAATGAGCCGTATGAGACCAATGTTTTATTTTGATCACGGTCTGGCCACCCAGTATTTTAATAAGCGAGGTGTCACATCCCCGATTTGGCTCATATTTATTGCAACTAACCTTTTTGGCAAGTGTTTAATGTTTTGTATTGTATGTATTTCTCATGTGTTTTATAAGTAATTCATGCAATTACACGGAAGGGAATACCGCAAAATCATGAAAATAATGCAATAAAGGATACTCAGGGCAAAACGATAATTTTCCAACCAAAACACGAAGAAGGAGCCAACAGGAAAGTTGAATATCTCGAGTTCGTGAAAACATAGGAAGAAACGACACCTCATTCTAAGTTACGGTGAAGAAGTTACAACGATTTGAAGTTGGAGAAAAGTTGCGGGGTGCAAACAACAAACAGTGGAAAGACATCACATTTATATGCACAAAAACCACTCCCAAGATCCGATCCAATTTAGTTTCAGAGCTAATCAGTTTACTTGCCTAATGGGTTCGGTCCAAACCGGTTCGGTATGGCCCTTGGGTTCGATTTTTTGCGAGTTTTCTTATCTTTTCTTATTTTGTAGCTAGAGTGGTTGGGGTGTATACTTAGCCTTTGTCCTTTTTTGGTCCTTATATAGTGCATTTAAAAGTCTAAATAAACTTACTTTACATATTATTAGGTGGTGATTTCATCTACAATCACGGGAGCTACAATTACTTGAAGAATTCATCATTTACTAAGTAATAAAGTTAAGTTTTTGCAATTTCTGGTTTTTCTACTTGGTAATTGACGTTCTTCATTCATGCAACTGAATTTCTTCTCAATTGGTATTGAATTCAAAATCATTTCGTCTTTATATTTCGTTATGAATGCTTTCACGCTTTATATAATTTGCGTTGAATTAGATTCCACGCCTAGTTAAACTATTCATTGGTTGCGGAACATGAACCTAACCTAGGGTTTTTCATTTTAAATGTCAAATTCGTCATAATTAAATTATTAATTTATCAAGTTTGATATATTGACCGAGACTAATATTTTAGGCCTCATAAGTTAGTTTGTTGAGAGCAATCCGAGTTTTTGAGGATGCATTATAGATGTCAGTGAATATATCAATCGCACCTATTAATTTGTTGGCCAATTATCGCGCGAGTTAACGCCCAAACATATTTGGTGCTTCGAATTGGTTTTTCGTTTTATTTTAATAAATTAATTTAAAGAATTTTATATTTATCATAGAAATCCAACGGTTTACGGGATTGGATCCCAACTTTATTTTCTAAGTTTGTTACAAAAAATCAGATTCACTCTTTGCTTTAATTAGTTAAAATTTCAATTTCATAGTTTAATTTACCAAAGTAATTAGAAATCGTTTCACTTAAGAATCATCACCTTTTTTTCCCTTTTACGAGTCGAATATAATATTTAAGATACCAAACCTACTTTCATCGTTAGCATGCTATTCCTTAAGAATCTGACCCCATCTTATCGGGTTTATAAATTGCGAGATTGGCTTGCACTTGAGCCATAGGTACACACGCAACACATATTTTTTGTTGCTCCTTAAGTTTTGTTGCTCGTTAGGTTGAATTAATCCAAACAAACTATTAAATGAAAAATAAAAATAAAAATAAAAATAAATTTTGCCCAAGTCCTTAAATGCAAAATACACATCCCATTCCAACTCGCGACCCAATAGTTAATCCCCCATCATAACACTGCAAAATTTTGGGTAACACCTCCCACACTTAGTAGCCATACCTCAAGTAGAAAATCTAGAAACTACGATGAGGGTAGTGATTCTTCAAGTGTGAGCATGATATCGGACATAAGAGTTTCATAACGGGAGAGGGTGAGATTTCGTGCCACTCTATAAGAGACTTCTTATATCCAAAGTGAACTGTCGCTCCAGGATGCATTATATTCCCTTACAATTCAGGGCAATTTAACTTTTGGAATGGAATGATCCAAATTCTTCCTACTTTTCTTGGCATGGAGTCAGAGAAGCCATAACTACACATCCATGAGTTCGAGGAGGAACGTGAAATAATTAATGATCAATCTTGCACCCAAGACGTCGTGTGTCTCAAGATTTTCCCCTTCTAGCTTAAGTACAGGGCTAAGACTTGGCTTTGGTCTTTAGTGTAGAACTCTATCGGTATGTGGAGATATATGCAAGCTAGATTTATCCAAAAGTTATTTCCCACCCACAGAACCAAATGTATCAGAGCTCAAATCCAAACATTTAAGAAAAATAATAATGAGCCCTTTGATAGGTGTTGGGAGAGGTTTAACGAGTTGGTTAACATGTTCCCATATCACAGTTTTGAGAAGTGGATACTCATCTCCTACTTACATGATGGGATCACACTAAGCTCAAAGAAACTCGTAGAAATAATATTTCTAGGAGAGTTCTTTGGGTTAGATGCGGACGATACGGAGGCCCACTTTAAATATGTTACTGAGACTACTTAATCTTAGGACACATCAAATCCAAACATCCAACCCAAGGCTACAATCATGTCAAAATCTCCTACCTTGGTCGGACTCTACCAATTGGACAAAGAAGCTAAGCTGAAGCTTCAAATAAATTAATTAGCCAAGAGGATTGAAGACATGGTGGAGGCAAGGGGGAAATATACATCTGGACCATATTGTACTTTAAAGGAGGATATTTGTGCTAAATGTGAGGCGAGACATTTAATAAAATAATGTCCAACTGTTCTCGCCTATAAAATTATGCTTCGAGATCAAGTTGAAGCAGTGGGAGCTTATAAAGGGATCTTTAACGGCCCTTATGGTAACTCTTACAATACCTTATGGACGAACCATCCGAGTTTCAATTATGAGCAATCGAATGCATCGTTAAATCCTAGTCAACACGTTGCCCAACAACTGCCACCAATCCCACCTTTCCAACAAGTACCACAAATGCAAGTGCCTCCTCCCGTACCTTATGTGGTCCCACAACAGAAGAGTCTTGAGGACACTTTTGCCCAATTTATGTAAACTCAGTCAACAATCAATGCCAAAAATGCTCAAAATTTTGTCAACCTAAATGTATCGCTATCTAAGTTGCAATGCTCTTTGAGTGTCCAAAAGAAGGGGAAATTTTTTGCTCAAGCCCAAAGACCTCCCCAAGGCCAAAATTGTGTAAGCTCTACCCTGGATGAAAATCAAGAGCAATGCAAATAAGTAAGCACTCTACGTAATGAAGAGTTTTTAACTTGTCACTTCCTCCACGAGACACACAAAAAGACAAGGGGGTTTCATTCGGCACAAAAGAGGCCAAAGATGCCCATTGAGTGAGAGTGAGAAACAAGACATATTTGGGCCTAAAGTGGTGGTAAAACCTCGATAGTCACACTATACCTTCAATGGATGGTCCCTACTCCTAAAGGGGCCTCCACGTGATATCCTGCCTACTAAAATACGGGGTAGACAACCTAGTATTTTAGTGGGTGGTGTGTCATAGATGGTACCAGAGCATCAGGCTCTAGCGTCATTAGGATCTGTGCGGCTTAGTACGTGCCATCATAACATTCTTTGATATAGAGACTTATTATAGGATTTTTTTATTCCTTCACGTATGCGATTTACATTATCCATCTATTAAGTATAGTTAATGTTATTCATATACAATTTCAATTGGGCTTCATCCACCGAATAATTTTGGATGACCAGCAAGGGCCGTTAGAAGGACTACAGTGGGAGAGGCTTAGCAGAAGCCATGGAATATTCTAGGAACGGTGAACGCGATAGAAGTCACCATGGCAATTAAAGGAGAAGATCTAAAGACAATTATGTAGGGTGGAGTGCAATGGCACCCAAGATTAAATTTTAGGAGAATTTTAGCTCATAGGAGCGGTGTTGTAGTGGTGGGAGTTGGTCACCATAACCATGTAGAGATATCAGGGGTAACGAGGAGTTTAAGGTGCATTTTGACCTCAAATCCTATCATAAACTGTTAAAAAAGAGAGGCCAAGGGGATTTCAAAGGAGAGCTATTGAGTTTAGCAAACTTCGTACCTAATGAGGCAGATTCAGAGAATCAAAAAGGTTCGTAAGTTAATGATGGACTCTTGAGTAGAATATACAAACATGGATGAGGAAATTCAGATAGAACGACAGGTTCCATTGTCATCAACATCATAAGTTTATAATTTGATATCAGTCCTGTCGTGAGAAGGAAGCCAAGAGAGTTAGATAACCGAATCGAAGGGAAGGAATGGAATTAACAGTGCTAGTGAGGCACTATAGAAGGGGATACCCACTAGAGAACCCATTTTAATAATTAGATCAATAGAATTCCTACCAAGTGATGGTGGATTCAGTTAGGGCTGTCCAGGCCAGCAACGAGTCCCATAGGGCTAGCGGAGCCAAAGGGACAACAGGGGTAGCAATCAGGTTCAAGTCTACTAAATCCATGAGGAGGACAACCCTGACATGTCCAGTGGGACCAAAAAATGTGGAATGACACACAGAGGTGTCTTATGTAAATAGTAGGAACGTGTGTGGATTTTGTCCGTAGTGAATTGGGGGACAAGTACGGGATACCCAGTAGGGGAAACAATTATACCGAATTTTTGGTTTGATTAGGATAAGGGTGTTATGTACAGAAACCATTTGAATCGTGAGTGCTATTGGCAATTGAAAGTATGAGTTTTTATTCCCGAGTTATTTGGGGTCTGCTTTGTGTGGCACGAGCGAGTCACAGTAGTTCGTTCGTATTAGATTCGCATGAGAAATGGTTTAGTAGAGGTATCATTAATATCGCTATTGTGCGTGTATAGTTACCATTGGGTAGCGGGACTCACTTTAGTTCCATCTGCAGGGGAGCATGTGTGGACGTTGAGAGGATGTATTTTATAAGGTTAGATCATTTTGAGAGGTGATATTCGAGGTATGGTTCTATCCTGGGTATGGATTGTTATGCGATGCTGGGCGATTGCAGCAAGACTATCGTATTCGCTGTTCCGGGACAGGATGCATATATTTGGGGATGTCCCACTTGAAAGAGGGTCGAGCTCGCGGTGATATTTTAGGAAGTAGACTTTAGATAGTACAGTTGTTTAGTTATATTGGATTTCAGTGCGTATGACTTTTACCAATGTGATTCAGAGTATATTGGGTTTACCGTTAAGAAGAGAGTTTTAGCTCATTGGTGTTTATGCGCTAAGGACTTAGTGATAGTGGGAGCATCGTATCGTGTGGAGCCTTGAGAGACATGGGCATAGACGATTTGATTTATGTGTAGGGAGACATAGTTTGTGATATCTAATCATGTGATTGGACCCACGGATTTTGATGATCGATAATGCTAGGTAATAGTACATTGGGGAAGTCCTTTTGAGACTTGTTGCGGGATATTACACGCATGGACCTTAATAAGCGTTAGGTGGGATGTTGTGAGATGCTAATGCATCGGTTTTAAATGGTAAAATATTAAACTTGTAGAGTCAACACTTTAAGGTGAGGGCTATTACGATTTATGGCCGGGGAAACCGGGTAGTGCTGCGAAGAAAGCACTGAGAATGTTTTTGCACCAGAAGTAAATGAGTGGGGCAGTATTGACAAAGAATTAAATTGCAAATTGTAGGGTAATTGAGAATACATGTATGACATAGCCACGCCGAGAGTGCGGAGCTGAGTTTGAGATAAGTATGTTGCGTATGAGACGTTAGTGATAATTATGCTGGGATATTTAGGCTATAGTATATTGTATAGTAAGACTTTATGATTGCTATTCTGAGGTATGATTTACTTGTTCTAGTTATAAGTGTATGTATGTTGTTGTGTTGCATAATAGACTTATGAGAAAATGTTTGTATTGTTATATTTAATCCCTGGGAATAGGGATGTTTTTCTGATGGGATTCAAGGTGGATAGTTTTTTATCGAGCGAGGTTATATAACACGTGATTGGTTCGCACTAAAAAACTAGTGATAGTAAAGGCACTGTATTGTATGATGTCTTTGTTAATATGAAAGTGGATGAGTATACTTTTATGTCAGGAGACGAGAATTTAGGGGGTACGTGTGATGGACTGAGGGCTTAACGGATCTCAACGACCGGCAATGCTAGGTAGAGTATAACCGGAGGGGTGTCCTTGATTGGATTTCACTTTACGAGACGTCCCACGCCTGAAACTTAGTGCAACGTTGGAATCGAGGAGATGTTTGGTCATTATTACATAGGTTTGGTGCCTTGGTTAATATACACACGTGGTTATAACTGTGAATTGAAAGTTATATTACGGTTTAAGGCTAGTAGAGCCGGGTAACCCTTGTGCAGATGAGTATGGGTGCAGGGTGTATGGGTGCCCAGGGTAATTAATTTAATGTTAATATAATTCTCTATTAGAAGTGGTAGAGATATGTGTATCAATCTTAAGGGCATGTGAGTAGGGAAGTATTCGAGGCTTGGTATACTAGACTCATATGAATTTCGAGGAGGAAATTCCTTTGTAAGGGTGGAAGTATGTAACACCCCGCATTTTTGAGGACGAAGCATCTATTTTATTTGGTAAATTAGAATTAAAACTAAATTGATGATTTGGAGAAATTATTTAATTTGGAAGATTGAATTTATTTGGAGAATTAAGATTGAAATTAATTCGGGTTATCTCTTTTAAGAATACATGTATCGTAATTTGAGGTTGAAATGGGAGATTTTAGTTAAGTAACTCGAATGACGAATCTGAGTGGACGGTTGGTTCCGAATAGGTCGAGATAGTAAAAAAAGAGTACCCGGGGGTAGTAATTGGGTCTCGAGGCCTTTTTAGGCATAATCGGGCTCACACGGGGGCGTTTGAGTCATTTTAATCTGGCCCATAGGCTTAATTTCGGGATTCACCTAATAAAACCTAAGTAAGAGAGTTTGTGGTAGTAACAACTCAAATAAGAAAACCCTAGTTGCAGATGAGAAAAAATGGACCAATTGGGAAAGATTTTGGGAGCGAAACCAAGAAGAGATTGGTGTGTTCTTCGTCTAATATTGTGTACAACAAAGGAAATCAGACCCTACGAATTCATTCAGGCAAGTAGTTAAACTTGCTTTCAATTTAATTGCCGTATTGCGATTCATATCATAGTGGGTGTGATAAAGAAATACATTTTTGGGAGTGGGCTTTCATATGAAATGGGTTGTTGTGAAGTTGAATACTACATGTATAAACTAATACTCTGTGATGGTGAAACTCGTGTGTTACTATTAGAACTCATTCCAGGATTAGAAATACATCAATTTATCTTGTGTAATTAAGGGTGGGGAAATCATATTTGGGGAAAAATTTATAATCTTAGTAAAAACCCAATTTACGAACTCAGTGGGAAGCGTATAAATCTTTGATGATTGCGGTTGCAGTACATCAGTACATAGATTGATTTGGGTAAAGGAGAAATAAAGGTTGGGAATTACTGATTGAAGTTGGGATTTGAAAATAGTGAAGTTTGTAATTCCTTAATGGCAGAAGGATATGTCGTGAGGAAAAAGAAGGCTGGATTGGTGTTTGAACGACGTTGCAAGTCGTTCAAATATCATTTCAAGTCATTTGAACGATAGCAAAAGTCATTCAAATGATGTTAGTATCTCGTTTGAATGAGATTGTTATCTTGTTCGAATGACCCTAGGTTTTGTACATGAGATAGATCTTTTCGTTACGAACGTGCGGCCGCCAGTTTCGTATTTTTCTAATTTTTTTTGAATTAGTTATGATTTTATTGCGGAAGTGTGTCTGAAATCGAAATCCCTTATGAGAAATCAAATTTGGATTATTTAGGGATGTCCGTAGATGAGTGTAGAACTCTGGAAAATATTAAGGAACATTATTTTCACTTTGTAATTGGATGGGAATGAATTTGGGGTATGGATTTATAAGTGTTAGGATGAACAACACTCGAAAATATATGAACATATTCGAATGGAAATTAAGATACGGTCTGGATTGAGATGTGCTTAATATCTTGAATAAAAATATGAATGGAAGTTAATACATATGTAATTAAGAGTCGGGGTTGTGACTCGGATATTTTTAGACGGAGTGCTATGGGAGTTAGGCACGGGATAGCCAGTTTAATTTAATATAGAGTTATATAATAAATTATTGAATATTAAATTTAACAAGGGGTGTTAAACTAAATCGTGGGATTCTGTGTAATAAATTTTAAGAGAAGAAGATATGGACCGAATCAGTGTGGCGGGGAATTATAGTTGGGTGACACAACTTAAATGACAAAATTAATTAATGTGTGATTAATTAAATTACAAATCGGGATATAGACTTGGGTATTTTTGGGCTAGTGCTACGGGTATTATGCACGGGTTAGCCGGACTTCATTTAATATACGTATATGATTAGGCGTGATATATATATATATATATATATATATATATATATATATATATATATATATATATATATTGGTATTCTCTATAGATATCGGTATAATATTTACAGGTTGCGGGTATACCTATGTTGATGTTATATGTATGTATGTATAGGTTGCGCGATTACCTATTGGTTAAATAATTATGTGTAGACACACCCACGCTGCTTACTTTCGGGGGGAGGTTTTGCGTCGTGGATGGTCTTATCCCGACGAGCCCATTGGGGGGATTTTAGAATGGTACTCATAATATAGGACCTTTGATACGTGCTATCTGAGAGTATGATAGTTTCGACAGTTGAATGGGAGCGTAGGTATGCGCGTGACCCATTTGGCTGGGACAATGTTCACCTCCAATATATGTGATTTGTATTTATGGTTCGAATGTGATAGTGGGACATTAGTCCTTTATTTAGTACGTGATGTACCAGGACTTTATTGCAGAGTATGCCCGCTTCGCAGGTCTCCACCTAGGGATGCCGTATATGTATATATTTATGTTAGTGATGTGAATATATATATACGTGTGATTTATTCTACTTCGGATGATTTAGTAGACATTGTAGATAGTGATATCGAAATTCATTTTGGTATGTGAAAACTTTATAATCTTTGGTGATACTATATAAATAATAAAGGATTGGAAATTTGGTATCGTATTATATTGGCAATACGGGTGGACACAAAAAAAATTTAGGCGGGGAAAAAGCCTTTAGTCTAAGAATATTATGGAGGATTAATTAAAGAAGATTAATTAAGTGAATATAATAAAAGGACGTATGAATCGACTGTAAGAGTACTCGGGTTAGAGTAGTGTAGTAGAAAGAGGCATGATATGGCCAGTTAGGTATGGTTGCTTAACTAGGAAGGTTAGCAGTCAAGCGTTAGGGGTGCACATTAGAAGAGGGGTGAGTTATACCTCAAGTGAGTGAGACACTAACTTAAATATGAAGAGTGTGGATGCATATTTAATTACTGCAATTTAACTGCTAGCTAAATATTTTTAAAATGTTTTACTTGGGCTCTGACCCGTGTCAAAATCTTTTTCAAAAGGTTTTAGGTGTCCAGCCACAGGGAGACCCAGTTTGAGGATTCTATCTAGGAATGCGCAGCTGCAGCTTATGTGGAAGTTGCAGGACTTTGCTATAGACGCTTCGTTCATTTATTTCTAGTGTAGGATCTTTATTTCAGTACTCATTTGGGCATGTCGCCCTTAGATTTAGTATTCAGTTATTTATTGGACTTTGTGTATCTAGGTTATCATTTAATTTTGTTGTATTATTTCATGGTTGAACCGATAGTTAATCCGGTCCTCTTTATATATCATTCATTTGTGTTGAATTTCAGTTATCAATTTGCGTGATGGTTTACTTGTAATTTATTTATGCATGTTGTTATTTAATGGAAGATAAAATTTGGCATTGGTCTAATTAAATTACTAGGTGGTTAGTAACTTTAAAAAGTTTTCGACAGTAATGCTAAGAATGAGTCATATGAGACCAGCGCGTTATTTTGATCACGACCTGGCCACCCGGTATTTTAGTAGGCGGGGTGTCACACTCCCATGATGACATTTTAGAGGTGCTTAAGCAAGTGAAGTTAAACCGACCTTTTCCCGAGGCTATAAAGAAAATTTCCGTGTATGCTAAGTTTTTAAAGGACTTGCTCATAGTGAAATGAAAATTAAAAGTCAAGACGAAGGTTTTCTACCACAAAATGTTAGTTCGGTACTTTTGAGAAACCTCCCACCAAAGTATAAATATCCAGGAGCCACCACTACGAAGATCCAAGAGCCCACGCCATTTCGTGCATTATTGGAGATACTAAGACAAAGAGAGCTTTATTATATTTAGGGGTGAGTGTCATTATTCTGCCCTATTTAATCTATAAAAGGCTTGATTTGGGAGATCTTAAGACCACAAAAATCACTCTCCAATTTGTGGATCATTCCGTGAAGGTTCCTTACGAGGTAATTGAAGACGTGATCATCCAAGGCGACACTTTCTACTTTTCGGGAGATTTTATCATTTGGGATACAGAGACCTCCTCCCCATCAAGCCACTATCTTCCCTTCATTATTGGTCATCTTTTCCTAGCTATGGCTAACGCGTTGATCAATACGCATAATGGATAAACAAAATTAACTTTTGGGAACATGATACTTAAAATGAATATCATCAACATCACCGAGCAAATGGGTGATGAGGATGATCGACATGACACGGATCTTATCAAGGAGGTAGTACAAGAGCCATTTGAGGGTAATAATTTTAAGGACCCACTTGAGTCGTGTTTAGTGATGACTAGAGAGAGTGATAGGGAGTATTCTGAGTTCGATCGTGAGTTGAGTATGATAAGGAAGATGCTAGGTGAGGGCGAGATTACGGAAGATGTGAGAGATGTGAGTTGGGTATCGCAATTCAAGGAGTTAGCACCTAGGGAATGTTACGAGGTTCTCTTCGATATCAAATGTCCTAAACTCGAAATTAAGAATCTACCTTCCAATGTTAAATATGCTTATTTGGGTGAGGATGAGACCTATCCCGTTGTTTTCACTTCTAGCTTAGATAAAGGGCAAGAAGGGAAGCTTTTGGCGATATTGAGGAAGCATAAGGGTGCATTTAGTTGGTCTATTCCATTTTTGAAAGGTATAAATCACTTGATTTGTACCCTTAAAATCCACCTAAAGAAGGATTTGAAGCCCTCTAGGAAGATGCAAAGAAGATTGAACCTGATAATGAAAGATATGGTGAGAATGGAAATTATAAGTTGTTGGATACGTGCATAATCTATCCCATCTCGGGTAGTAAGTGGGCTAGTCTGATCCAAGTCATTCCCAAGAAGTTAGGGATGACCTTGGTTGAGAACGCTAAAGGGATAAGTAATTATAAAACGTACCACCACCGGGTGGTGCATTTGTATTGATTAGCAGAAGCTCAATGTTGGCTCTAAGAAAGATCACTTCTTTTTATTGTTCATGGACCAAATTCTCAAGAGAGTGTCAACCCACCCATTTTACTATTTTTTAGACGGTTACTTTGGTTATAACCAAATAGATGTGGATGTGCTTGATGAATAAAAGACTACTTTCACATAACCTTTTGTCACTTTCGCCTACAAAAGGATGCCATTTGGGTTATGTAATATGCTCGTGACCTATCAAAGGGGCACATTGAGTCTTTTTGGTGACATGATTGAGAGAAACTTGAGATGTTTATTGATGAATTTTGCATTTTCGGCCCCTCTTTTAACCAATGTCTTGCTAATCTTGAGAAAATACTTGCTCATTGTGTGGAAAAGAACCTAGTGCTAAATTGGGAGAAATGCCATTTCATGGTAATCAAATGGGTGGTTCTAGGCCACATAGTTTCATCCAAGGGGATAAAATTTAATAGAGAAAAAATTGACATCATTACCGAACTTTCCCCACCCAAATCACTCAAAGACGTGCGCTCATTTTTGGGACATATGGGATTCTATAATAGGTTTATTAAGAACTTTAGCTTTATATTTAGGCCCTTGAATAACTTACTTGTTAAATATGCCCCATTAAAGTGGAGAGAACCATGACAAGAGACATTTGAGAAATTGAAGAGTATGCTCATCTTCCCATCATACAAGCTTCGGATTGGATCCTTCCATTTGAGCTAGGGTGTGATGAGAGTGACTTTGCGGTAGGAGCTATTTTAGGATAACGAAGAGATACGAAAGCTCATGTCATTTACTACGCTAGATGGACTTTAACCAAACCACAATTAAACTACTCCACCACGGAGAAATAGTTGCTAGCGATAGTTTTTGCCCTTGTTAAACTCCGTTCATATCTATCGAGTCGCCCATCATATACTTTACCATCCACACGGCACTAAAATACCTCCTTTCCAAGAAGGATCCTAAGTCGCACCTCATTAGGTGGATCTTTCTACTCCAAGAATTTGACCTTTCCATCAAAGATAAGAAGGGAGTAGAAAATGTCGTAGACGATCACTTATCCATGATTACATCCGACGTGCCTCAAGATTCCTATCCATAGACGAATATTTTTTGGATGAATAACTTTTTGCCACTTCCTCTCTACCTTAATTTGTGGATATCGTGAACTATATAGTGACATGGGTTGTTACTTCCAATTGGACTCCTCATGAGAGGAGGAAGTTTTTCACTTGGTTCTGCCTCTACTCACTTGGTGAAGTAATCTGTGCCAACCAGCGAATACTTGTGATTTCCAGGTGCGTTAGGTAGCGGTCCAACGATATCTAGTTCCCATTGCGCGAATGGCTAGGGACTTGTTAGAGATTTCAGGTCGCTAGCTGGTTGGTGGGCCATAAGAGAGAAGTTCTGGCACTTTTTCACATACATGAACAAAGGTGCTTGTGTCCTTTTGCATGTGAGGCCACCAATACCCTTCCTTAATCACTCGCAAGGCCAATGGCCTCCCTCCTGCGTGATTCCAACAAATACCATTGTGAAATTCACTAAGAACTTTCTCGGTGTCACGTGGGTGGACGCATTAGAGGTAGGGGATTATGAATGATATTTTATAGATCTTTCCACCTGGGGCAAGGTAGAAGAAGGTGGCTTTTACCCTTACCCGATGAGCCAATCTCTTGTCATTTGGTAGTATGTCGCTCCGTAGATAGGTGATGACGGGATCCATCCAACTAGGGTCCTTTTTTACGAGGATGAATTGTTCAGCGACCATCGTCTGGTCTATGCTTATCTGGGCGAGGAAATATTTCTGGATAGTTATTTTGAGATCGAAGTCGACTGTTGAGCTTAAGGCTCGTAAGGTGCCAGCGTAGCTGTTCTGCCCCCAGGGGAATTATTGAATGTCAAACTTATCGAATTCTGCCATAAGTTCTCATACTATGGAGAGGTAAGCTACCATCCTATAATCGGTTGTGTTGAAATCTCCACTTACTTGCTTGGAGACTAGCTTGGAGTTGCCAAAAATATTAAGACACATTGCCCCAATATTTGAGCCTTACGCAAACCAGTGATCAATTATTCGTATTTAGCTTCGTTATTGGAGGCTTTAAATCCTAGATTGATTCCTTATCCGATAACAATGTCTTCTGTAGTGATGAGGACGATTCATACTCCCGCCCCCTTGGAATTAGAGGCTACATCATCATATAGGGTCCAGTCCTTGTGTTGTGCTTCCTCATCTATTGACTACTCTGTTTCCTATTGGTCGATAGGTTGGTCCTTCATAAATTCGGCGATAAAATCAGCCAGGACTTGTCCTTTAATTGTTGTTGGATATAGAATCTATCGAGTTCCGCCGACCACTTTGAGAGTCTCCTAGAGAGGTTATTTTTTTGAAGAACAAATTTAAGGAGGTAGGGTGTGATCACCATTATTGAGTGATCTTCGAGGTAGTGTTTCATCTTCCTTGAGGCGACCACTAATGCATAGTCAATATTTTCTAGGGGTAAGTAATGTGGTTCAGCATACAAAAGTGTTTTGATAGAATTATAAATAGGTTACTGCCCTCCTTCTTTCTCCCATACCAGAGCCAAGCTCACACCGTGGTTTGATACCGCGAGATAGAGATATAGTTAGTCTCTATCATTGGGAATTACCAATATAGGTGGTTTTCTAAGGTAGGATTAGATCTTCACCAAAGCTTTCAAACAATCATCATTCTAAATGAGGCCTTTGTCCTTATTCAAAAGCTGAATGAATGGTTGGCAGCACTCTGAAGACTTGGAAATAAAGCAGTTGAGTGCTGCGAGCATACCAGTGAGCTTTTCGATAACTTGCGATGTCTGTAGAGGGTGGATCTTAGTGATTGCATCAATCTAGACTAGATTGGATTCAATTCCTCTTCTTTTAACCAAATAGCCCAGAAACTTTCCTGGTTGGACACTGAATGAATACTTACTTGCGTTAAGTTTCATTCGGTATTTCCTGAAGATTTCAAAGGTTTCGGCCAAATCCGTGAGGTCGTCATTTCTGGTATTGTTCTTGACTAACATATCGTCGATATAGACCTCCATTATATCTCATATCTATCGTTTGAACATTTTTGTGACCAACCTATGTAAATTTTCCCCTCGTTCTTCAGTCCAAATGACATGATCTTGTAGTAGTATAACCCAATAAGGGTTATGAAAGACATTTTATCTTGGTCAGGGCTGGATAATGGAATTTGATGGTACCCTGAGTTGGCGTCCAGGAGACTCATCCTTTCGTATTCTACCATAACGTCAACTAACGAATCAATCTTAGGTAATGGGAGGTTGTCTTTGGGGAAATCCCTAGTGAGATATGTGAAGTTGATACAGACCCTCCAATTGTCTCCACTCTTTTGTAACACCACTGGGTTGGATAACCATTTAGGGAACTGAACTTCCCTAATGGATCCTAGATCTAGAAGCTTCCCTACTTCATTTTCCACCGTTTTATCCTTCTCAGGGTTTTTTGACGGGTCTTCTGAATGATCGAGTTCATGGTCAATCAATGTGCAAGCAATGGTAGGCTACTAGGATCAATCCTAGGTATATCGTATGGTTCCTAGGAAAAAACATCTAGATTGCTTTTCAAGAATGCAATCAACTCTTTCCTCTCATGATCAGAGAGCACAGTTTCGATCAAAAACTTCTTTTCTGGAAAGTTGTCATTAGCTCTAACTTCCTCCAAGCTTTTGAAGACCCATTTAGCAGGGTGGACCCTAGTCTCCTCCACCCAAGATCGGCCTTACCATAATTGCTATTTAGAGGATGTATCCCAATCCTTGGATTCTTCTGGAGAGTCTTTAGGTTCTTTTTTCTTTTCCTTTCCAGGACAAATAGCCATGATGAAACACTTCCATGCTATGGACTAGTAGCCACGAATCTCGACCACAACCCGATCGATGATACAATTTAACTTCTGATGGTAGGTAGACGGTACTACCCTCATGTCATGCAACCAACCTCTGTCCAAAATGGCATGATATGGGGACTATATGTCTACTACCAAGAACTCTATTAGCTTTGAGATGTTACCCTCTCTAACTGGTAGGACTATCTTTCCCAGTGGCATTGCCATCTTCCATGCGAAACCGACCAACGGTACTAGGGCCTCCTTGAGGTCGGCGAGGTTGATTTTCATCTTGTGGAAAAACTTTAGATACATTACCTCTGAAAAGCTTCCTTGATCCACTAGTAACTTATTGACATCCTAATTCGCAATTATGGGGATTATCACAAGTGCATCATGGTGTGGAGTCCTCACTCCAACCAGGTCTTCCTCAGTGAAGACGATGTGCTTGGTGTAGTCGACATCCTCTGGTCGCCGCTAATTGTGGGAGCAAAGAATCTACCCGTACGGGGGTGCCAAACCATCATGATGCGAGTATAAAAATAAATGAGAAAGAGATAAATATTTACGTGGTTCGACCATTGATGGCCAAAGTTCATGATACTACAATAGTGTTTCACTATATTAATGAGAGAATTTACATAAGAGTGTTTCTCTAGCCTCTGAGCCCCCCTTTCACAATGGGGGGAGTCCCCTTTATATAAAGATAGGGGTTGCAAATTGATAAGTCATATCCTTGTAGAGTTTTATTTAAATACAACAGTGCTCCCCACTTTTCTACTTTATCAGGGGCTCTAGTTGTCCTTATCATGCTGGAGCGTATGTGAGTCGCCATCTTTACAGGTGTGGTGGCCACGTGTCATTTAATTTTTGTAGGTGTATTTTTCCCCCACATTGACCCATATCATTGGTATCCGAGTGCTCCCGGCCCATCTCGTTGAGTATCTTTCGGGTGTGGACCATCTTATGTAGTTTCTTTGCATTATTTTTTCTATCCTTAAGAAACTATGTACTATTTATTTTCTTTAATGAATTAAATTTGTGTTGTGTTCATATAATGTCATTGTTGCATTTTAAATATTTCTTGTTTTATATTCCACGCCTACTTCTTTTCTTATTTGGATTTTAGTCCTTCACATCGAGGACAATGAAAAGTCTAAGTTAGGGGGACACAAGTACGTCTTTTAAAAACTTCACAATTTTTAAAATGCCCAAAACAATTGAAAATTTTCAAAAACTCAAAAAAATGAAAAAAATTTAAAAAGTCAAAAGTATTTTTTTTCAAAATAAGTAAAAATTGGAATTTAATATCCCTTAAAAAATATCATTAATTTTTTGTCTCAAATCTCAATTTGTAAAAATTTTATGCATTAAGCCGAAATTGATCTAAAACGAAAATTGAACGAAAATTGATGACTTATTCGAATAAATATGGAGATTTTAACGCAATGAGATTTTTGTGCCATTCTTTATTTTCAAGTTATTTAAATCAACCTGAGTTAAAAATAACTCAAACACTTTCCTCCAGTGCTAAAATCATCACAGATCTCTAATTCATTGTTTTGATCGGTTACGAAAAGCGAGTGGAAATTTTGTTTTGATAACGCGCATAAATATGTCTCCAAAAAATAAAAATAAAAATAAAAATAAAAATAAAAATAAAAATAAAAATAAAAATAAAAATAAAAATAAAAATAAAAATAAAAATAAAAATAAAAATAAAAATAAAAATAAAAATAAAAATAAAAATTAATCTTGAGATGTATATGGTAATTAGATTTGTGATTCGGACACATTAAGTTAGGTTATAGTTTGTAAACCAAAAATACTAGCCATAAAAATTCTAGAAAAATATCCAACTTTTGAAAGACAAATTGAGTAAAAAATTTATACCCATTTCATTTGTTAACCCACACACACAAAAAAAATAAAATCCAAATTGGTTTGAAATTGTGAAAATTAAAATTTTTAGAATTTTAAGTCCATACGGTACAGGATTCAGGAAAGGGCAGAAAAACAGTAAAATGCTCAAATAAAAAAAAGATATGAATAAAGTGAAATGAAAAAACAATGAGCAAAAGCTCAAAAAAGTACCAACGGACCTTCACAAGAAAAAATTTCCAACTCCGAAAATTCTAAAAATTTCCATTAGTCCCCAAAATACCCTTAAACCAAAAAAAGTCATAACCGAGTCCGAATAACGAAATCGATCACCGCGTGGAGAGCCAAAAAAAGAAGAAAACACAAAAATATAATAATGAAATAAATCAGTGCGAATAAAGAATGGTATTTTTCCATTTTCCAATGACCGTAATTTGCTTATAAGATCTTTTCAGCATAAAATTTTTTTCCTTTCAATTTGTGTGCATGAACTCCTGTTCATTATATTTACTCTTAATTTCACGCACACCGAGAGAAAAAGTAACTGTATGAGTGATTCATTTTTGAGTGCATACCGTGAGAAATGAATTTAAAGAGAATTTTGAAAAAGTGACGTGATGATCAATCGGGGGAAGTTAACAGTTAATTTTTATCTTTGCGCGCGCGCGCGCGCACACACACACACACACACACACACACTATGAATTGAGATTCATCAAATGAAATTTTTTGATCATTTTTATGGTCTTTAAATTGTACGATTTTTGATCAAATGAATTTTGTGGGTAAATTTACTGCAAACCCTCACGAGACACCGCTCGTCTTACTAGGGTAACCTAGGAGTTTACTGTCTTGTTGTGTACGCTAAATGCAATTGCGTGTCTGCGAAATAGGTATTTTATCTTTTAGTTATTAACTACTATTTATGGATCCTATTTCTAATTCCTTTATATTGCTCGGGACTAGCAATGTTCTAAGTTAGGGTTTTTTTAATTCGGCATGAATATTCTATATTTATCCCTCTAGTTTTCGTGTTTTTATGGTCCCGAGCATTACATGTATCCACAAACTTAGCTCATATTTATCGAAACTAACCTTTTTGTCAAGTGTTTTATGTTTTTTTATTTTTCATGTGTCTTATAGGTAATTCAAGCAATTGGACGGAAGAGAATAGTGCAAAATGATGAAAAGAATGCAAGAAAGGATAGTCAAAGGAAAAATGGTAATTTTCCAACCAAAACTTGAAGAATAATCCAACATGAAATTTGAATATCTCTAGTTCACTAGAACGTATGAAGAAACGACACCTCATTCTGAGTTACGGTGAATAAGTTACATCGATTTGAAGTTGGAGAAAAGTTCAGGGATATAAATTACAAATAGTGGAAAGACATCACATTTACATGCACAAAATCCAGTCCCAAGAACTGAACCGATTTGGTTCTGGAGTGAACCGGTTCGCTTTCCTAATGGGTTCGTTCCAAACCTGTTCGATTTGTCTCATGGGTTCGATTTTCGATGGGATTTCTTATATTTTCCTATTTTGTAGCTAGAGTGATAGGGGTTCATACTTAGTACTTTGGCCATTTTTTATTCCTTATATAGTGCATCTATCTATAACATCAATACCCAAAATATCCCTAACATGAACTCTAACTATCCACAAAGACAAGAGTAATACATATTCTAGAACCAAAGCCTAGGGAGTACAACTTAATAATTGAAATCAAAGATTGGCAACACAGAATCCACAACTAACTCAAAAACCTCGATACCCAAGATCAAACTCTGATAGCAATTGTAATATCTCGTGTATTTTGACATTGGAGGTGTCCAGGCCCCGCTGCGAACCTCCGCCAGGCGTTATAATTAAATACCATTGTTAGCATGTGATAAAAAATCAGTCATTATAAAACTTTTTACACAAGATATAATTTAAAAGAATCTAACAAATATAAATAACCACCATGATAAAATCCAGCACTATGCTAAAATTACAATAAATAAATCTCAAATCTCCAAAGGAATGAATGAAAATCAATAAATAACTGCCTCATAAGAAGTATTACTGAAAAGGAAAGATAAACTACTAATACAATAAATGTAAACTCCAACTACAAGTCCTTAATATCCAAATTACTATGCAGCTACCCAACAACCCCACCTGAAATGTTAGTTAACAATAACATGTCACAGCCTATCGTGAGAATACCAACTAATATTTCCAAATAGGATATGTGAATCCAGTAATAAGCATTATAAAAGATAAATATCACATTATAATATTTTAGATTAAGAATTAATATAATAAGTTGCGAGTAAAGTAAAACGATAATAACTACCCACATACTAAGCCACCTCACTACCAAAGTCCAATTATGTTTATTTCAACATTTAATTAGATCCCATTACATTAGCTTAACTTAGTTTAATTGTTTAATTATTTATTGATTCAATGCTACTATTGACAACCAACCTTTTTATTGGTCCATCATATATCCCGGACATGCTTACATCTTAACACATCACACACACATATAACTATAGCGAGTCAACCCAATTTCATTTTCGATGCACGACACATTACTGTAGTCGATCAATCCACTTTTGTTAGCCCTGTATATACTCATGACACCAAGATACACTCACGTCACTATATCTAGTCAAAATAATTTTCTTTAGTCCTGCACATACTCGTGACACAAATACGTTTGTATATACCTGTTTATTATCTTTGGCATTAATTAATTTTTCTTTATTTAGTTTTCATTATTAATAAGTAGCCCCACCCATAATCCGGGCATCACAACCAAGACAATCCCTAGTCCCATTCATAGATATCAACAAAAGATAAGTATCACCCAGTCTATACCCTATGAAGAATAACTAACCAAAGTCACAAACTAATATCACAACTAGGTTAACGAAATAGTGTAACGTTGTACTACCTATCCCCACCCAAGAAAATACCCAACCATTCAAGTCAACACTCTATAGTCCTATACCTTGAAAGTTACAACAACCATAAAGTATACCTACTAGTCCTATACCTAGCAAGCAACCTACTTACAAAGGTGCAGCTACTCCCCAAATCCCAATGTCCCCGTGACGTCAAATTTATTAGCATGGACAATATCTGCATAACTCCTATTTTTAAATTAATGTGATAATCCTTCAATTAATCATACCCATCCAATTTCATTATAATTATATTCATTGATCATGTAATAGTAAAGTTTTATGAAATAGATACACAAGTTGTCAAATTTCATAATTCTAATACGAGTGACATTTTATCAATTAAACGTGTAATTTAACTCAAATATGAGTAATACCAACGTTTTACGAAAAATAAATTCATTCTATACCATACACATCAATATCATAATTTTTTTACGTGTGAAAACATTAATCGAATTACATAATTTAATTTTATCATGCGATTCATTTCAATAATCCATAATAACATGATACAACTAACCAAAGCATGTGATGTTTCAAGTCTTTCAGATTTAATAAGAAAAAGTCCATAATTAGGTTCTCTCTCTTCCTAACTAGATTTGCTAATCATGTTATGAAAGAAAGTATAATTAAGGTTTATGCAACATTTAAATCAATTAATACTTAAGGAGAACATTAGTTATATTCTTACCTGCAAATAAGTATTTTAAAAAATATGAATAAAAGGTTGCGTTCATCTCCCAAAAATAACAAAGTCTCATTCTTGGTTGATCTTGAGAAAATTTGATTTAAGCCTTAAAGAACTGGGTCGAAGATTTTTTATTGGAGGTTTAGGTTTTATATAAGGGAGAAAGGAAAAATTAGGAAGCTATTGCTTTTGGTTTGAAAGAAAAGTGTTGAAAAAGTCTAAACCTCGTGCATAATAAAAGAGTTAAAACAAAAGAGTCCTATACAAACTCAAACACACACAAACCAAACAAACTGCCCCACCTACGCCGTCCAGATCGATTTGGCCCCAGGATCGGATCAATCCGATCCACTTGGGGTCGGGTCCTCCCCCCTAAAAATGTGTTTTTCTCCTAAAGTCGTTTAAATTAAAAACCAATTCTTTTTAACTCCAATCCAATATGGAAGTTTAATTAACTCCAAATCATTAACAAATTCCTGTTTTCCAAATTTTAAATAAATTGTCCGATCTCAAAATTAAGGGGTATTAAATTTGTTCTTATTTTACTCTTTCCACATTTTTTAGAATCATTGTCATAATAACCCGCGAGCATTATTTTCACCGTAGCAATGCTACAACGAAGATTTTCTCCGCTGCAGTGAAAATGCTTCACTGGACTTTTTGTGTCTCATCAAAAATCTCTGGTCCTTCTAGTGACTTGCATTATCGCTTCATCTTTGCCACATCAAATAATTTCTTGTTGTAGCGATGCTCCTACAAAGTGTGTCCGACAGCGTCGAAAGTGCCTTTTTTCACAAGTTGTTCATGGTTTTTGTATCAAGTATAACTTTATAGGTGACTTAAATCTTGAAGTGACTACTTGAACCCATAAGGGTGTGACACCTAGCATATTAGATTTTAAACATTTTCAAATCAGAAGGCTATATAATTAAATGTTCCATACTTTTCCAAACCAAGAGTCGGAGCTTTAAAAAAACTTTTACTGATTGAATCATTTCATATATTTGAGAGCATATTTTTTTCATTCCTCACATAGTTTGAGACTATTACCATGCTAGAATCTAAGACTTTTGACGAATTTTATGTTAGATTACCTTATATAGTCAATTCTAGTTTTAATTTGGGTGAGAGAATTCCTAAGACAAGAGTTGTGAAAAATATTTTGAGATCCCCGCCATTTCGTTTTATCCATAAAGTCACGCTCCTTAATTTGTTGGGAATTTAAGACACTCTTAGGTTAGGACAACTTGTAGAAGACCTTCATAATTATGAAATAGTTATATTTCCCTAAAATCAAAAGAGAAAGAAAATTGGGATTTCTTTGAAAGCCCAATCTAAAAAGAAAATGGAAAAAGTTTTTGATTCTGAGTCTGATATTGATTTTGATCTTGATGATCTTGCCTCGTTTGAAAAAAATTCAATTTTCTCAAATTTAACAAATAAAATTCTTCCAAAGAAAACAAAAGTTTGGAGAAAAATAAAAATGTCAATTAGGGCAAGAACGTTTATGAGAATGATCAAATGAGATATTTTAAATGTGAGGGGAAAGGACACAAAGCCCACGAGTGTTCCCCTAGGCTAAAGAGACAGGGAAAAGGAAAAGTTGCATACAAATCCACTCTTAGTGATAGTGACGTTGAGTCGGTGGATTCCGAGAATGAATCACCACATGAACCTTATCTTGAATTCATGGTCAACCACATTAGTACTTCGAGTTCATCCAACATTGGTGAGTACATTTCTACATGTGATAGCCTCAACACTTTATCAAACCATTCTGGATATAGTGAGAGTGATGAAGACAATTTGAGTGAGGGAAAAGGTGGACTCCAACGCGCCCACGAATAAATTTACAAAGAGTTTTTGAGAACCAAAAAGAAAAATAAGTGTTTGACTCTTAGCTTGCTTTATTTAGAGAAGGCGGTGAAAGGTTTGAGAGAGTGAGAGGCGATGGTGAGTCAAATTTAGAAGTTGAAAGTTTCTTTGTGTGAGAAATTGATTGTGGTTAGAAGAAGACCGATTTGACCAAAACTGTGGCTCTCTTACGAGAGATATTCAAGATTCATTGGAGACTCGAGGGAAACTTGAAGCCTATGTATGCCAACTTGATAAAGATATAGAAATTTCACGAGAGGTCAAGGTGAATATATAGGACACATCTAAGAATGTTGGAAAGATGTTCCTCAATTTCGTGTTAGATTTTAACGAGAAGCAAGGAATAGGTTACAACGGTGCACCCGAATTAGTTCCTAAGTTTATGATGGATATTTATGGGCCTCGTCCTAACCCATCAAGGATACCTAACCCACCAATGGGAGCATGTCCTAGAAGTTTTGACCAAGGTAGACCCAAGCCCAATAATGTTTATTCCCATTGAAAATGAATAGGTCACCTAGGGGAGTTTTGTTTTAAGCTAGGGAGAGTTTTTCACACACATGTTTCTCGACATGTTCCCACACGAGTTCACACACGTGTTCACACATGCACTCTCACACATGTTACTCAACATGGTCCCACACACAACCATAGAGATTTTGATAGTTTTCGACAACAAGTGGAATTTTTAGTCAAAACTTCTCAAAGTTTGATTGAGGAATTTCAAATGATGTCTTGTCCTTTTGAGAACTCCTCTTGAACTAATGATTGAGGATGTGAATTGTTCATAGTATAGGGTGTTTACCATGTTCACATAATTTTGTCCATGTTACTAGATTGTATTTCTATGTTTATATATGCATTTGTCTTAAATAGTCTTGAAAAATCCAAAAAGATTTTCGGTTTCTAAGAAAAAGTTTGAAAAATTCCCAAAAGATTCTATTTTTAATATTTTTTTTAAAAAGGCAAAAAGATTTTTGTATTATGTAAGGACATAGTCCGTCACACTTAGTATGTCGTATACCGCTACAAGTTTGTCGAAGCATTGGAAAGCGCACATCTACAATCGACGATCCGAATTTCATGTTTAACTTCAACAATTATGCCCAACAAGGATGGACTTGGTAAATTGGTTAAGTTCCATTTACATTTTGCATAAAAAGTGTTGGGATTTTTTATAAAAATTAAAATATTTTTCCTTTTATGAAAAATTATTTTTGAATTATTTCAAATGGAATTTGATCTTTTCAAAAAACTTTTTATATAATTAAAGATTTTTGAAAACTGTTTTCGGATTCGTAAGAGTGTTGGTTTCTAAGTATCCAAATGTTTTAATACTATATAAAGCGAATCTCGAGATTTGTGCCTCGTCGTTCAAACGAGATCCTATCTCGTTCGACTGAGATCGGAAGTCATTCGAACGACATGACAGTTCGTTCGAACGAGAAGTTTTTTTTACCTGACACGTCACCGCCTTAAATGTTTTTATAAATAAGGTGTCAGGGTTCTGTATTTCGTGTGGAGAAAAAATTGTTTTGTTCAGAATACATTTTTGAGAGTTTACCTTTTCTCCAACACAATTTTGAGGGTTCAAATATGTTTTCACAATTCACAAATCCCAGAGAGTTATTTTTTGTGTGAGTTGTTTTGTGGAACCCAAACCATAATTTACCTAAATTTCAACCTTTGGGAGAAGAACTCTACAACGGGAGAGCTGAGAGCTATCGTGGAGGGAGATCCTACAAAGAATTAAGAATGCGTGTTCAAATTGGTACGACTAGGAGTGAGCCACTGCTGAGTTCTAGCTGAAGATTTGAAGGTTTGACACAGACATCATGCATTACACTTGAGGGAAGTTGTATATAAGTCAATGGTCGTGTAACCTTGTCAAAGTTTTTGAAAATAAAAGGTTTTTCCCCGAGTGGATTTTTTTCCTGAATAGCTGTGTCACTTACTTGCCAATTTTTATTTACACTTGCACGCACATGGGCTGATTTTAATTTTAATTTTGGTTTTGTTTAATTTATGTTACCTAATTAAATAAGTGAATTTGAAAAGTAAATTGATTGGTATCACAAACCGGGCGCATCGCCGCTTACAAACTAGTATCAGAGCACGTTTCACTATTTTACTGTGAATTCTTATTTTCCGCAAAAGTTTTTGTGTTATCAATTCTTTAAAACTTTAGTGGATCACTTATATAATCGGGTGCCTACTTTTGACGGAAATAATTTTGCCTATTGGAAAGCTCGCATGAAATCTGCTTTAAACGCTACAGATGGGCGCATTTGGTTGTTAGTTGAAAATGGTTGGTCTCCTCCCACCGTTACTGTTGAGAACATCACATCTTTATAACTTGTGTCAAATTGGACTGAGGACGATTTTAAATTGTCCAATTTTAATTCACGCAGTTTGAGTGCTATCTCTGGAGCCGTCACTCCTGTTGAGTTCCTACGAATTATGACGTGCACCACGTCTAAAGAGGCATGGGATATTTTAACATTGACACATGAGGGTACCAACGCGGTTAAAGAATATAAGTTGCAAAATCTTGCCACTCAATTTGAGACACTCACTATGTCAGAGACTGAGACTTTTAACGAGTTTTATGCGCGTTTGTCGGACGTAGTCAACACTATCTTTAATTTGGGTGAGGCAATTGATAACACGCGGGTTGTAAAAAATATTTTGAGAACTCTTCCAAAACATTTTATTCCAAAAGTCACTATTTTAAACTCGATGGGGAATTTGAGCACACTTAAGTTAGAAGAGTTGGTAGGTGATCTTCAAACCTACGAGTTAGATATGTTTCCCCAAACTCTTAATCCCCTTGAATTTAGGACACAATAGAGATCCGGTGAGGATAAAAGAAGAGAGAGCAAAAAGAAGGTGAGTGTATGTGAATCTAAATCTAATGACGACTCTGACATGACCCCGCTTTCCAAAAATTTTTAAAAATTTCTCCAGTTTTCAAAACAAAGAAATCCCAATAGTTTTTTTCGGAGAAATACAAAAAGAAAGGCAAAGCCAAAGAAAGCGGTGGGAAAGAAAAAGAGAGTGAGGAGAACCTTGAGAAGATAATATGTTTTGAGTGTGATGGGAAAGGGCACAAGTCATTTGAGTGTCCCACTAGACTTAGGAGAGAGGGCAAGAAAGTTTCCATACCCATTACCCTAAGCGATAGTGAGGGAGAAGAGAAAGAGGAGGACGATGAGTCCGAAAAAGGTTTAGGAAAAGGGATGACTGTTGCCTTTACTAGTTGTGTGAATACCTCCACTTTAACCCACGATGATAGCATCCATGGGAGCGTCGACGATGAGTCGGTTGAAGATGAGACTGAGGGTGAGAACGAAGATGAAAGTGAGCGCTGAAAAGCTTTTAGAGAGTTGTTTATCGAGACCATGAAAACAAAAAGGTAAAATAGAGATCTAGATATTCAGATTTATGAGTTGGAGGAAGAGAATGAGGAGTTAAAAAGGCAAAAATGTGACTTGACCAACACGGTGTCTAGTCTGATTACACGTGTATCCCATCTCAAGGATGATCTCGAACGAGGACGAGAGGTCTAAGTCTCTTTAGAGAACGCATTCGAGAAGGTTGATAAGATGGTTCTATATCCCATTTTGAATGATGGTGAGTATGTTAGAAAAGGTCATAACGGTGCATCCACTACTTTTGATGCTTCCGAGCCTATTTCCACTTTGGTGAGTGATTCTCATGGGTGTCCGTCTAGGAAAACTCATCCCAAAATTTTTGATAAATTACTTCCTAGATCGGTTTATGTTTTCTCCCACCGCAAGAAGAGAGGACACCTTAGGGAGTTTTGTTCTAAGTTGGGTTTCATGCCACATCATGCCTCTTCACATGTTCACGAACATGCACCCATTCATGATACTTTGCTTGCACATAATGATAGAGAGTTTGCACATATTTGTGAGCAAGTGAAGTTTTTGGTCAAGACTACAATGATCTAATGGAGTTGGTTCAAAAGATGTCACCACCTTTGGAAAACTCCACCGCACTTCCCGGTTGAGGTCGAGACACGTTTGCTAGCATAGGGTGATTTACATGATGACATTTTTGCCTATTGCTAGCATGTACCATTTGTTTTATAGTTTTTTTTTGTTAGTTTTTTCTTATTTTTGGTACCATTTTAGCACTGTTTAGAAATGTCTCCAGGAACTGCTTCTGAGAGTTTTTCCCACTGGTCGAAACTGCATACCAATATGAGTAATCTGGGAAGTTTCTGATTTCTCGTTCTAACGAGATTACATCTCGCTCGAACGAGATTGCCTGTCGTTCGAATGATATGGCATCTTGTTCGAACGACCCCTGGAATTTTGCTTGCAGTCCCCGTTTCATCCTGCGATTTGTTATTGTTACTGCTGGGTTGTTTCTGAACAGTGTTTGAAAAATACAAAAAGATTTTCTTTTTTTAGAAAAATTTAAAAAATACAAAAAGTGTTTTGTATTTTGTTTGCATCTTATATGAATGCACACTTAGGATGACCAAGTCACAACTTCATTCCATATCCATGTGACTGTTTGATAGTGTTTTGAGACAATATATTGTGTCATTCATGTGCATTACAAAGTTTGGAGTCTTTGAGATATTATAATGTTACTACCTACATGTTTGACTCTCGCTGTCCTTTATTGCACACATGCACATATTTTTTTGAAGTTTGTTATTGTCAAATCACATGTTGGTTACGTGTTTTCATCTTAATTCTGTCTATTAAAATGAACCAAATGCGATAAAATAAGATAATAAAAGGTGTGCATATTTTTACCATTTGCCGTAAGATTGTGTAAATTTTGTAAACGGTGAAGGGCTATGAAAGGTACACATTTATCCTTTGCGATTAAGCCTCCGTTTAAATTGGACCTAAAAAATTGAGGAATTTTAATTATCTGGGGATGAAAGAGCTTTAAAAGAGCCCAAAATATTGAGTGGCAATAAAAAGAAATATATGCCAATAATGGGCCATTAGGTTTATTCACCAATTCTCCAATGTTTGAGAATTTAGATCACCTCGAAAAGAAAATATATATGAGGGAGTTTGGTTGGAGAATTAAAATGGCTTTGCACGTCCTTAAGAATCTTGAAAAAGCATGAAATCATTTTGGACGTTATTGGTGTGAAAATCATGTTGACTTTGATTTGTTGATTTTGATTTAAGACGATGTCATCTAAATTCAACATTTTTACACCAAAGGATTTTTTTTGATGTTCATTCGTTAGGAGTACACTTATGCATCTTGTACATATGATATGATTGAGTTGATTTTCCTATCGAATTTGTTCACACCCATTCATCCCGTTTCTATAATTTGGTTGTCTTAGTAAAAATTCATTGTGTGTGATTTTTTTTGTAATAAAAAATTGAAAAATAGTATGTTTGGTTTGTTTCCCATGACACCCCAATTTGCTTTATTATGTTTATTCTTTCCTTGTCTATTTCGAACAAATAAAAAGGGGGAGAATAAATTATTATTATAGGGGATTCTTATGTATGGGGGAGATTTGATTGTTACTTTAATTTAATATATGTTTCTTAATCATTTCAAATGATTATAGCTTTAATTTACTATATGTTTCTTAATCATTTCAAACTCGATATGTCACGTGGTTTTTGCTTTATTTCATGTTTGTAGGTACAATTGAAGATTTTGGATTGCACACCCCGATGAGAAGAGCTTGGAGATTTGAAAATTTGATTGTTGTAAACATGTTTGAAAAGTGTAAAGACTTGTTCATTTTTATCTTTCCATTTTATTTTTCGGGAGGGTTGATTTGTATAGGTCATTTTGTATTGATAATTTGGATTGTTTTTATTGTGTACCGACATAGACATAGGGGGAGATTTGTAAGGACATAGTTCGTCACACTTTGTATGTCGTATACCGCTACAAGTTTGTCGAAGCATTGGAAAGCGCATATCTACAGTCGACGATCCGAATTTCATGTTAACTTCAACAATCATTCCCAACAAGGATGAACTTGGTAAATTGGTTAAGTTCCATTTAAATTTTGATTAATAAGTGTTGGGATTTTTTTATAAAAATTAAAATATTTTTCCTTTTATGAAAAATGATTTTCGAATTATTTCAAATGGATTTTTATCTTTTCAAAAAACTTTTTTTTATCATAAAAGCTTTTTGATAACTGTTTTTAGATTCGTAAGAGTGTTGATTTCTAAGTATCCAAATGTTTTAAAACTCTGTAAAATGAATTTCGATATTTGTGATTGGTCATTCAAACGAGGTCCTATCTCGTTCGAACGAGACCAGAACTCGTTCCAACGACTTGACAGTTCGTGCGAACGAGAAGTCTTATTACCTCACACGTCACCGCCTTAAAAGTTTTTATAAATAAGGTGTCAGGGTTCTGTATTTCAGGTGGAGAAAATTTTGTTTTGACCAGAATATGTTTTTAAGAGTTTACCTTTTCTCCAATACAATTTTAAGGGTTCAAATCTGTTTACACAATTCACAAATCCCAGAGAGTTTTTTTTGTGTGAGTTGTTTTGTGGAACCCAAACCATAATTTGCCTAAATTTCAACCTTTTTGAGAAGAACTCTACAACTGGAGAGCCGAGAGCTATTGTGGAGGGAGATATTACAAAGAATCAAGACTGCGTGTCTGGGCTGAGCGTCCAAATTGGTACGACTGGGAGTGAGCCACTGCTGAGTTCTAGCTGAAGCTTTGACGGTTTGACACATACATGGTGCATTACACTTGAGGGAAGTTGTATATAAGTCAATAGTCGTGTAACCTTGTCAAAGTTCTAGAAAATAAAAGATTTTTCCCTGAGGGGATTTTTTCCTGAATTACTCGGTCACTTGCTTGCCTATTTTTATTTACACTTGCATGCACATGGGCTGATTTTAATTTGAATTTGGTTTTGTTTAATCTGCGTTACCTAATTAAATAAGTGAATTTAAAAAGTAAATTGATTGGTATCACAGCCCGGGCGCATCGCTGCTTACATATTATAGTTTTTCACCATATATGGATGTGCATTTAAGATGTTCAAATTGCTCCTACATTCCATCCATTCATGTAACTTTTTCATGGCATTTTGATACATGGCTTCGTTTATTTAGAGTGCTTAATAATGCATGGCTAGAATTTAATTGTTTATTGATGATTGCTTTCTTCATGCTAGACTTTTTATCTCCTTTGTTGCACACATTCACGGACTTTTTGAACATTGTAGTTGCTTATCATATGTCGAATACATTGTTCTCATATCATTAGTCTTTAATAACAAACCAAATGTACTATAGATAAGTTGTGCTTGTAAGAACCATTACCCGAATTTCATTTCCTGAAAAATTTGTTTTATTTTAAGCAATGGAAAGGGACTACGAAAGAGAAAGTTTTTTTTGCATTAAAAGCCATCATTTGCAAAAAGAGCCTAAAAGATTAACGATACATAAAAATAGAAGTGTCAAGGCCAGTTTTATTTCATTGATGATTTGCTACAGTTGAGCATTATGATATCTTCAAAAATTAAATGAGTGAATTCTTAAATACATGATGTTTTAGGGTGTTATAAAGTAGAAGATAATTGAATTTGCACAACGGACTCTCTTAAAAAACATTAAATAGTTTGGTGCTATTATTTTGAGAAATATTTAAATTCATAGCATGTTGCATAAGTCGAGTAAATTTTATTTTGTTCAGCTTGCTTACACCTCAGGTTGAAATTGAGTTGTTTCTTTGAAAGTACATCATTGCCTTCGCACACCTATGTTATAAATGCCTATGTTGATTTGCTTCTGAGACCTCCGTATTTAGAAACAATTTGAAATTTTGAAGTCCTTGTAAGCGTTTGAGGCCTTCAGACTGATTTTTTTTGAATTTGAAGTCCTTATAATGGTTTGAGACCTCCAGAATTTGGGCCTTTCACCTTTGCTTTGTTAAAACTTGAAGTTTTGAATATTTGTACTTGAACACTTAGCCTCCGAAATATATTTTTTCAAAATAGAAGTTTTTCTTAAATGTTTTCAGAAATTAAGTCCGAGGGGGGAAAGGTTCACATGTATCTTGTTTTTTTCTAGGTATCATTCCAGGGTAAAGAAAAAGACTTTGGTCAAAGGAAAAGGGCTATTTATGGATCCTTAGGCCTTAGCCTTTTTGTAATTAGGGATGAAAATATCAATAATACCTTTAGTGTTTTATGGGTCTGGAGACCATTGACTATGATTTTTAGGTTGTTTAAACCTGAGGACTATGGTCCTTTTTGGGTCAAAAGCCAAGGTATAAATTATTGTAAGTTGAGCATGGGGTCCAGATATCGAATACATCAATTATACCCAAAAGTTTTATTTTCATTTAAATAACAGAGTGCAAGGTTTACAATTGTTCCAATGGGATGGCATACATATCCTAAGGGCTCTATTGCTTTTAACGTTTAATCTTAATTTGAACCTTTAGCTGCGTGGGCAACAACCCTTATCTTATGGGGTGGAGATATCCAAACTCACCAGCTCTATGCTCAAGAATTCTAGATAAAGATCGGACATTGGAGGTAGTTGAAGTAAAATCTTTGGTGAGATCTTAAAGGTCTTCTAGAGCTTTGTTGGAGCTTATGATAAGCCCTAAGAGATGTGGAATGACTTCTTCTTATCTTTAATGGAAGTGATGTAACACTCCTGAGATTTTTTCTAGTCTTCAAAGACTTATCCTACCCCCTTAGAGGTTGGGACTGATTGTCGAAATTTTGCGTGTATTTCGTTGTTGCTTGAAAAGCTCCTCTAATAAAAAATCTCAAATACCTACAAAATATAATAAACTAAAAGTGTAGTGGTAAGTGAGGTATCAATACAAATCAAGGGAGTGAAGCGAGAGGATAACAATTGCAATTCAATTTTTTTTATTATTCTCTTTTTCGATTTTTGCATTTTCTATTTTTTTAGATTTTTCAAATATTAAAACAATTTTGAGAGGATTTGAATTTAAACTGAATCAAAGATGTAAATAAAAGTAAGTGAAGACACTAATTATATCTAACTAAATAAAAATATAAAATATGAGAATGGTGAGGAAATAAAAGTGAGGACTAACAAGGGATAGGATGACGCCATATATTCTAGTTAATTAAAATTAATTAATTCATTAAAATTAATTATCCCAAGTTAGTATCCAAATCACAAATCAACTCTCGTTGCAAACGTAATTTTGACAATAACATTTTAGAAAATTAAATTTAACACTCCTACAACTCTTGAAAAGTAGATCCAAACATCATCTAACAAATCACCCGCTAGGATCGATCGATTAAACTAGTTTAAATCATAAAAGTAAGTCAAGAGTTGAAATTAAAGCACTAATACCAGACTTGAGAAACCCCTATCTCTAGTTCGAATCTAAAATGGGTATTATAACTAGAATTTTAATTTTCTCTCGAAAATCGTTTACCTTCTCTCGAGGCGTAAATTAAAATGTAAGAGTGCAAAGTTAATTATCAAAGGGAATTTTAATGTAAATAAACTAATTAAAATTAATTAACATCAAATAATGGGATCATAACATGATATTAAATATGATGAACAAATAATCAAAGGCATATAAAATAAAAGAGTAGAGAAAGAGAACAAATTTTCAACAAGTCTCCTTGAAATTGGCAATTTGAAATCTATCTTCTTCAATACAAATCAAATCACTCACAATTAAATCTCACCAATTCTCTAAAAAAAGTAAAAAATAAAAATAAAACTATTTACAAAATATTTTTCTCCCTAATTTATTTTTTACCCTAAACTATCTCTCTTCATCTCCAAGTCATTTTTTTTCAAATGAGCTTTTGGGTTTTCATTTATAGTGAGGCACATAGAGCCAAGGCTAAATTGGGTAGGTTATGTTTTAGTGTGCATGAAAATGGTGAGAGGAGCATGGGCGAGGATAATATCAGATTTGGTTATGAGGGTAATTTGGGTATTGGGGTAAAAGGAGTTAGTTGGGGGTAAAATGGGTATTGGGGTTAAGTGGAATTTAACACATGTGGGTTTATTTTTTTGCCTTTGGCTTTGGTTTTTTATGGAGGTACAAATCGTGCAAGATTTGAAGGAATGGCATGAAGAGGTGGGAAATGGGTCAAATGGGTTTTGGGTAGAGATGGAGGTCGGGTGTGGTCGGATTGAACTCGGGTATAAGCAGGTTCAAGATGGGTAAACCGACCGGAGCAGGTCGCGATTAGGACTGAAAGGTCGCCGGCGACAGGTTACGGGTTATTGTTATGGACAACAGGGGGCCCGAGGTATGTGGATCAAGGGCTTGGTGTTCAACTACGGTGTAAATTGGGCCGAGGCAACCAGGTCAGAGCTGCATCGCGCTGGAGTTTGAGATTCGGGCTCGGGGTTGAGCATCTGGTTCAACCCGAGTTGGGTACGGGTTGGGTTTGGCATCCGGGTTTCTCGCCGAAGCAAGGTGGGGGAGGTCGGGTTATGAGGTGGAAGTGGGTAATGGGTATTGGTTATGGTGGTTGTGGATGAGAGAGAATATGGGTTTTGGATGAAGGTTGAAGATGAGTGTTAATGGAGGTAGAGGAGAGAGAAAGGTGAGGTTTGGAGGGGAAGATGATGGGGGAATTATTGGATGTGGTGAGGGTGTAGGTTAGATGGGTGTGTTGGTGGAATTTGTGGTGTGTGTGTAATGTATGGTATTTAGGGTGTATGTGAGTGTGAGGTAGAGTATTGTTGTGTGTATGTTTAATTTGGACCCCTAAAAAAAACTCACTAAAAATAAAACTAACAAACTAAAAAAAAATAAAATCAACTAAAAATAAAATTCTAATCTAAAAAAAAATAAAAAAATAATAAAACAAAAGAAATAAAAACTAAAAATCTAATAAAAAATGAAAACAAAAGTCCTAAAAACTATAAAATCTAATAAACTAAAAATAAACTCCTCAAAACTAATCCTAATAAAAATAAAATAAAATAAAAACTAAAAACTAATAAAAATCAAAATAAAATTACACTAATTAAATATAAAAATAAATTATAAAAAATTTAAATAAATTCTAAAAATAAAACCGAAAAATAAAACGACACAAAATAAAAATCTAAAAAAAACACAAACTATACACACAGGGTACGGGTGAAGGGTTGGGCTAGGTATGGGCTAGGGGACGGGGTATTTAACTCCATTCTTGATGAAAATTTCTTCGAAATAACGCTTTTGACACCGCAACTGCAATCAAGCTTGCACAATATATAATTAAGCATATAAGACCCATTTTGTCGAGAATTAGCACTAAAATGCGTCTATTTGGGGTATAAAATGTACACTTTTGGGTGCGACCTCATCACCAAACTGCGGGTTGAGAGCCCTACATCCAAGTCAATGAGTGATGGTCTGCCTATAATGACATTATAGGCTGAGGGAGGTATACCACTATGAATTTATTTCAGATGGTGATGAAGTAATCCGTGGACCCAAGAGTGAGGGAAGAGTCACATACCCTAAGGAATAAGTTCGTTCTCCCTTGAACCCAATGAGAGAGGTAGTGGTTGGTTTTATGTGCTTTGAGTTGAGGGACATGGTTTTAAAAGCTCCCAAGAATAGGATATATGTGGAGCTTCCCGTATCAGTAAGAACCCTCCTCATATCAATGTTTTTTATGATTGTTGTGATCACAAAAGGATCATCACGAGGTAGTCGGACCCTGCTATGATCAGTTTCTAGGAAGATCATCATTGGGACCGCTTAGGGGTCTTGGTATGGGAGGTAAACATGGTTGACATGTATCCCTTTGTGTTGGAAGCTCCTGGTGTGGGCCTTTCTGTCTATGGCAGATAACCCACCTCTGGCAAAGCCTCTGGATATGCATTGGATGTCAATTAGAGGGGCATCATCTTGTTTTTTTTTATTGTTGTTGTTGTTGTTGTTGTGACCTCGGCCTTCATATTTGGCCATAAATTCTTTAAGGTACCCATATTTATCACACCCTCGATGGATTCTTTCAGTCTAAGTCAGTCGTTCATGTTTTGCCATAGTATTTGTGGAACAGACAATACTTGGACTTGTCCCTTTTGTTGTCCCCATTCCACATCAGTTTTGGTTGAGGTAAGATGTCTTAAGTTTCCATGGCTACAAATACCTCATCCACGGTGGTTGTGAGGGGCGTAAATTCTTAGCCTCTGTAGGTCCACATTTCTTAGCCCCATGTTTCTACTTCTTGGCTTTAACTGCTCCTGAGGTCTCCCGGGGGGGGGGGGGGGAGACATATTTCCTCCTTCCCTGCTATGGAGAGGCTACGACATGTCTTGTTAAGATTTCATCCTCATCATTCATGTACTTCTGAGCCCTTTTGAGTAGCTCAGTCATGGACTTTGGAGTCTTCTTGCTAAGAGACCTCAGTGAGTCCTCTAAGTTGAGGCATGTGATGAAAGCAGCCACACAAATAATGTCATTCAAATCATCGACCTGGAGGTATTCCTGGTTGAACCTTTTGGAGTAATCTCTAAGGCATTCCCCAACCTTTTATGTGAAGTGGAAGGGGGAAGTGATAGGCTTTCTCATCTTTTGATATCCAATAAAATGGATGGCAAAGGGTCTTTTTAGCTCTGTGAATCTTGTAATGGTCCCTGGTTTGAGCTTGACAAACCAATGCCTAGTTGTTCCCCTCAAGGTCTGAAGAAGTATCAGTGACCTGTAGGTTTCCAAATGATCGATGGGGTCCTTGGACCCATCGAATGGTTCAATATAAGGCAATTTCCACTTTGGGGTAGAACAATAACAACGTCTTATGGAGGGCCAACTCAATGGTGTTGGGAGCCTAGATCTTGTACTAGTTGAGAAAATTACCCAACTGATCGGGCATTTTCTTTATCTCTCTGTCCTAGGGCCTAGATTCCCTAACCTCCTTGGTACTGATATTCTTGGAATGATAATTTATCTTTGATAGGAATCCAGGTGACTTGTCATTGAAGGGCCTTAGGAACACCTTTCAGACCATTATGTTCCCATAATTGGGCCTCATAATTTTCTTTGATACTACTATATTTTGGTACCATTAGTTTTTCTACCACCAGGGGTAAAGGGTACCTGCTAAGAATGACGACTAACTGCTTTGGAGCATTTTTTTTGGGCCTCCATCTCTTTGAAAGAACAGGCCGAGGTAGTATTAGTCACCATTTTAAAAGGATTGAGGTGAGTGTTTGAGATAATTAAAACTTGTCATTCCCACTGATGGCACCAAACTGATGAGTGTTAAAATCGCAAGTGACTTTAGACCCACCGATGCTCCCCTCTGTAACTCAGATGGGTAAGAGGAGAGAAGTCTAAAGTAAAAGACAACTTTTAAAGTGGTTCGAACCTCAGATGGGGGTCCTACGTCCACTGTCAAATGTGTTTCACTAGTCTATTAGATTTTAAATAAGGTATTACAGTCTAAAAGACCTATTGAGCTTTGGTTAAGCTAGTTTGAGGTCTTGCAACCTTTGTCAATAGTACATAAGACCTAAGTAACTTAATAACTTATCAAAGGATGTTAAGGTACTAATTTAGGGCTTTACAAGTTGTAAAAAGTGTAGATACTTGTAAGTGTGGGACAAAGTGTGGGATAAAATTTAAATACTTATGAAATGATAGAACTCTTGTGAGTAATTTTATTTGAATGCCCTAATCTTTTAGAATGCTCAAGATTTGTCCCCTTTCACCTTATACCAATCTCCTAATTATAGGAGAACTCTTAGAAAAAGAACAAGTGGACTATCATGGCATGGTTGGGGTGTCCTTCGGGTCTGCTGGTGTCGGCAAGTTAGTGGAGTATTGGGAAAATTATTTATAAGTGGTGTAAGGTGGTTGCTGAGTGCATTTAATGCTGATGGGAACATTCAATGCAAGTGGAACTTATTAGTGGCGATTAGTGATTAGTGTTATGATTATCACCAACTTTACCATACTGCGTAGAGGATCATTATCGAAGGTCATCCAGTTCCACCAGGTCAAGATAACAAGGCAACTTAGAACAATGATTAGGCATGCTGATGCCTATGCTACCATTGCTCATTAGATGGCTATGAAAACCGATACAACTACTGTGGTGATACAACGATGAAAAGCCCCTTAGGTGGTACAATCTATCTTGTTGATGGAAGATGATTAATATTGGAGGGGTGAGATTATAAAGAAATCGGAGTCTGGGGAAGGAAAGATGGAACTGAAAGAGCTAGCGTAGTACTTTTCCAATCAGGGAAACCTTTACTTCAGGAATGTGGGAGGATGGTTTTCGAGATGCGTTGGGTCAGAAGAAGAAGAAAAAAGATTAAAAAAGACACATGATGAACACTGCCAAATAATTGAGATCCCTCTATACAGAAGAATTCTGAGGGGAGGGGTACTTCTGGCCAAGAATGATGCAGGACGCAACAGAGTTAGAACGAAGGTGTGATAAATGTCAACTCTTTTTTCAGGAAGATGAATACCACTTCGTTGAAACTCAGGTAGAATGGAGGCAACCTTATATTGATTTTATCAAAGGCATAATTGTACCTTTGGAGAAAATATATGTGATGGGACTCAAGGGAAGGGCCCCATGATTTTATGTCCAGGATGATCAGCTCTATCGATGGGGATACTTCGACAAACCATTAAGATGCACCACAAAGGAGGAGGAAACAAAAGTTTTGAAACAAGATCATGATCAATCTCACATTGGAGGAGCAGAGCTATAGGACCAACTAATGACCTCGAGTTATTATTGGCCAACTATGGAGACGAATTCTGAGGAGTTTTCTAGCTGCATGGAAACATGATCCATGCTCCTTTGGTGGACTTATATTCTTTAGCCACTCCTTACCCATTCCACACTTGGGCATTTGACCTGGTATGGGCAATACACTCATCTTCGGGGGGAAAGATATGGATACTTATGCAACAAAGTGTTTTACAAACTAGGCTGAGGCGATACCACTCAGAAGAGCAACTGTAGGTGTGGTGGCTAACTTCATCAGGGAGTAAATTATTTGTAGGTTGGGGATCCCAAAGGTTATCCTCTCTGATAATGGTACCCCATTCGTTAATAAAGAAGTAACTATGCTTACAGACAAATACTCCATCATCTATCATAGCTTAATGATGGCATATCCTAAGTGCAACAGTCGAGCTAAAGTGACTAATAAAACCTTGGACAAAATCTTGGCTAAGACAATGGAAGACTTCCCAAGATCATGGGATGACAAGATTCTAGCAGTCATGTGGGCCAATCAAATGACAAGGAAAAAACCCACAGGGTACACACCATTCTCTCTGGTGTTTGGGGTTGAAGTAATTTTATCGATAGAACTGGAGGTTCCTTCTGCCCGATATGCCTTACGAAGCATCTTTCTCCCTCAGAGCAGACATGTACAGTTAGAAGCACTGGATGAGCACATAGACAATGTGATGCAACACTTGTTGATGTACACGAAGCAGCTGTCCAGGGCATACGATAACATAGTGAGGCCAAGAAAATTTATGTAAGGGGACTTAATTTTGAAGGCACTAGTGAAGCACATTCGAGGGCTCCCATTGCCTAAATTTACTGTAAATTGTGAGGGACATTTCATTGTAAAGGAGGCTCACGATTCAGGTTACTGTTTAATTTCGAAGATGGAAGAAGATAAACCTTTCAAAATTAATAACAAATGTTTGAAAGTTTATCATATTTAGGCGAGTAACCTTTGTTAGAAAATTTTCTTTTATGTTATGTTGCACTTCGTTGTATAAGTTATTCTTTTTATAATGAGATGACAAAGAAGGAGTTTGCTTGTAAATTGTAAGGGTTTAAACTTTGCAATAAATAAGAGCGTTGCAATATAATAGCATATGATGATAAAATAATATATCTTTCATTGATATGACTTGTAAATTTTATAAAAAAGTTGGGAACTACTGCCCAAGAATTACATCTGGAATCAATAAAGAGAAGATTGCCAAATTCAAGAGATGGGAATTCTACCCCAGAAAAACCACAGATCAATCTGGGAGAAAAAGTCCCTAGGCAAGCCCGAAGAAGCTTCCAAGCACGTCTTTTGAGCAACAACGCAACCTTCCTACCTAGTCTACACTTTCGCTCTTTCGATCAAAAGAGTTTTGCATTCCAGCTTGGTCTTTGATAAAGCTTCTTTGGCAGTCCTCACCCTGTCATCAACTGCCCCTAGTAGAGGAGCCAACTATGCTAGCCTCTTCTCTTCATAACGTTGGCCCTCTATACGTTCAAGGTAGAGTCACCTCTATCTTTCCAACTGATGGCTCTTCAGAAGTTTCAGGTGGCTTATTGGCTAATTCAGTTGAAAGCCATTCTTTCCCATGTTCTTCAAACTTCCCAAGTGATGATTGATGAGTACCCTAGTAAGGTTGGACATTTGAGTGTTGGTGAACTCAGCAATAACGACCGCCATACCCTACAGCCTATGGCTCATCACCATCACGTTGGAGCGTACATAGTCAACAATAAAATTTTAAGGATGGTGCATGATAATCCGTTCAATGATAGAATAGTCGAACGCAGAATTTTGAGGAGATGGACGACGGATCATAAGACAGAACTCGCGAGGATCCATGTTCGGGGGAGGAATCTCACATCTCAACTCGCTGTCCGCTGGCAAATTTGTAGTTGGACCACGATCGTCATGGCTAGAGTCCTCAGAGGGGATTGATTCTTGATGCGTGGATTCAACAATCGATGGATAACACTGAGTTGATGTTTGGATAATGGCAGACTCCCTCACAACCTGCAAAGTGATGCAAAAAATGAGTTGATAAAAATCTTAACAAGTGTTTTTTAATTGTTAAGTCACCGTTATAGGTGGAATTTAAGATTTTTTTAACAAGCGTCTTCCATTATCAAAGTTACCTCAAACGCATAATGGAAACACTATTGTAAAAAAGAGGGAAAAACTAAAAAATACCTTCAGAATGCCTGGAAGTGTAACAGTAGCTGGAGACATAGCTTTAACGAAAGAAGCTGTAGCAGATAAACTTGTTTCTCCCTGAGCCTCCGAAGAACCCTTGGCCAGAGGAACCTCAACCTTGGGTGAAGCACCTCCCTTAGTAAAAGGCACTATTGATAGCATATGGGAGGGCTCAGAAGCACCAGTTCTTCCTCCCAAGGGGGCATCAACCCCAATAGAAACCGATGGGACCTCCGAGCGAGAAGATGACTGAATGGAATCCACGGCCACATGGTGGAGTTAAATTTGGGGAAAGCTGCACATCCAGCGAAGTGTTAGGCATAAGCATCACAACATAAGAAATACGGAAAATAAAATGAGGAAACTTACCTCAGTAATGTTGGTGAAGGGAGACACAATAATTGCAGGCCTGATTTAGCCAGATTAGGGGCAGTTACAACCTGAAGGCCAAAGAAAATGCTTATTACAAAAACCTAAGTGGAGGAAAATATAGCTAAGTAATAATCAAACTATTACCTCAGGAGGGCTAGAAAAGACTAGAGCAACATTCAAAGGAACCATGGGAAGGGAAAATGGCTCAAAAGAAGCCATAAGAGTTCCCTCTAGTTGGGAAGAAGACCCAACGAATCCTCCTAAAACATCATCCCTTCTGACAACCTCCTCTGCACTCCTGGAGGCAAAAAGGTGAGAATAGCCCAGCCCATATATGGGAGAATGAGGAGGAGGCGCATCAACTGAGGCGCTACCGAAGTGTCCTCCCACGAAAGGGCACACATGAGGACTTAGCTTTTCCTCTTCAATCTCGTGCACAAAGAAAATTTTGACTAAGTGTTAGAAAATACACTTTCACTATGCTTTAAATGGCTAAGTGTGGAAAAAATAACATACCTCTTGCTCAAGAGATGAATGGGATGATATAACCATTGGTGAAGAAGGCAGTAAAGGAACTGGGGAAACCCTCTCTATTTGACCTGGATTAGCATTAGGACTTTCATCCAGGGTGATGGATTCAACGATAGATGGAGGAGGAGAGGTCATGGGAGCAGAGGCAACAGATGGTTGTGGCACTTTGTAGGAAGACTTTTTTATAGGTTTTTATACCCAAGTTTTTCTTTTTAGTCCCAAAAACACCAATAAAAGAGGGGACTCTAGAACTTTTCCTCCTAGATGTGCCTCCCTCATATAAATCCACCAGCATTATAGGAAATGTCGCTGGGGGAGGAACATAGGGTGTCGATTGTTGAAACACCTGTTGCAACCGCTGCATTTCAGCTTAGCATTTTAATCGTGTCTCCTAAGGTATTTCGATGGAAGGGGAACAAAAGAGATAGAGAATGCATCAACGGGAGCTTGTGACTTGGTTTGGGACTTTGATTTTGATGAAGTCCCACTCTTGGAGGTTTTGTCTCTCTTGGAAGAAGGTTTTGATGGCCCCTCGCTAGGAGCTACATCAACAGAAGCACCTTCAACAGTTTGTTTGGGCGTGGGAGCTTTCTTAGCTTTGGGAATAGTAGTGGGGATAATGGGGCAATAAGGGGGAAACTCACTTGGTAGATCTTTTGGGATGCTTCTTAGAGGGAACTCAACCCGAAGAACAAAATTTCCCTTAAGACCTAATTCAGAAGCAGAGAAGGAAAGAACATGGGGATACACTGGAGGTCCCTGAACGAGCAAAAAAATCTTGGTCAGCTGCATTAGCCAGTACTTTGTTGCAAATAGCGAAGTTACGTCCCCCTGTCTTATAATACTGAGGATAGTTACTCACCTTGCTATTTCTGAGCTGATCTCCCGAGCAACAGTAGTAGTATAGAAGGAGCAAGCCTCACTAAAGGTGACTTTGGGGTGGGATAACTAAAACACTTAGCGAGGGTCCCCTTGTTCGAAGCAAAATTGGCAGCTGCATCGGTTGGGGTTGTAAGGCTCAGAAGTATATCCCCACTCGGTATAAGAAGGTAAGTACCCAGGGGAGAATACAAGGACCATAACTAATGAGGTTTTTTTAGTGATGAGGTCCACAGAAGTTGGTTGGACCACCTTAGCCCCGTTATAAAAAAAATCCCAAGTATGGAAGAAAACTTCCTCACTGTAGGGCATCGTGAAGAAACTCTCAGGTCTATCGAAGATGGTCAGTATGTACTTATGGATTTGTTTATTATGATAGAAATACAAGTGATGGGGACTGATGGATTCACTAAAGGGAGGACGTATAGAGTTGGCTGATATAAAAGGGAAACGGGTATAGAGGAACCCCGTGAGAACTATGGTGTTGGAAAAATTATCGAGGTTATAACGATAAGGGATCGTTCCATATCCAGGTGGGTCCTGTCTAGCCAGGTGTAGAGGTACCCCAGGGTCATGGCTGCTAGAGCAAGATTGACCCCTCTGACCAAATGAACAAATATCTTAATAAGGTCCCTCCTGGGCTGGTCATTCGGTTTCCCAGGCAGCACAAAATAGGAAATAATGATAAGTATGTAAGATGGCACTTATAGAGATGTACCTTTCCCCTTGCCAGCAGCAGAAGAACCATCTTTAGATGGATCTCGAAAGAATTAATTGATGAGAGGAGTGAAAGTGGCTTTATTGGATGACCCGGTGCAACTTTGGAAAATTTGATCCAACTTAAAACGGTTAGGAGCTTCTTCGGCATCTAATGCCTCATCGTGATAAGGCATAGCACCTGTGGGCTCAAGCCATAATAGTTAAAAAATGTCTTCCAACGTGATGGTGAACTCATCCTAGGAAGCTATGAAGGTATGGGTGGTAATGTTACAACGAGATACCAGAACTTGAAGTGCAATGTTATGTTTAGAAAGAGTGAAGTTGCCAAATCGCTTTGCTCGATGGAGCCCAATCTTAGTAAGGGCATCAACACAAGTGTTATGCATATGTGTGTTCTAAATAACAAAGTTGGCCGGGGAACCTTCCAGTCCTTCAATATCAATTTGTGAGTAAGGGAAGTCACCACGGTTCAAGAGAAAGCATACAGTTCTCTATGGGGGGAAGAAACCCCAATCCTCCACTTTATCATCTTTATCACTAAGTGTCAAGGCGTCACCCTTAGCACGTAGGATAACCACCTTGCAAATGGAAGAGTAATCATCATCCTCATTGAAAAAAAGAGAACGGTGGTATAAACGGAGTTGTTCCTGGTGGGCTACCACCAAAGCAGTGGCATCCAAAGGGGCAGCAGTAGCAGCAGTAGTGGTAGCAGATGGAGCACCGGTGGCAGGAACAATTGGAGAGCTTGGAGAAGACATGAGAGATGGTGGAGGCTTGCAAAGAGGAAAATGAGCATTAGAAATAGTGGAGGAGCAATGCCTGTCCGTGGAAAAGAAGGTGAAGATGGCAAGAACCAGGCAAAAACTTGGTTAACAATGGCGGTTTGCTCGTTTCTCTCTCTAAAAGCGCTTGGTAAGTAAAGAAGCGAGCAAAGAGATGAAGATAAAAAAGTGACCAAGTGCTGAGAATTAGTCATTTGAAATCAAGAAAACATTTGAGTTTCCCACAGAAGCATGTGCCAAGCGGTCAAAATGATTTCAAGTGGACACATAGAACTATGAGGCATACTTTGACAGTTGAAAAGATAGGCCCACATTATTAATGAGGCGATGTTTGGGAAAAAGGTGTGCTGCTTTTAAGAGAATTTAAGTTTTGGTGCCAAATTTTTTAAACCATACAGAGTCCCCATGATTATAAAATAGGTTGAAGATCCACCGGGGAGAATTGCAACTTCATACGAAAGGCCCCTTAAGGTAGAGTTTAAAAAGTTGACGATGTACCCTCGCTATAGACCTGATTAGAGTTACTTCTAGTTCAGGTACATTGGGGATAATTTTACTTTTTGAACAAGTCCCTCTACTAAGGGTAGGCCCTAATGATAAGATAATTCTATTACCAGTGGATAATGGAACAAAAAGAGTGGGGAGAATTTAAGATTCAACGAGACTTTGGGAAAATTTAGCAGGCCCAAATGCTAGCACAAATATGGGAGAATTTAACTAGTGAACAACCGTAAAGGGTAATCAACAGTTTCCTCAGATATTTTGGGAAAATTCCAACTGTCAGTGAAAAAGACAGAACGAATGAGATGTAACGACAGAAAAAAATAACGATGTCCCTTCGCCACTGGCTCAGAATATGCAGAGCTATGCTTTAGGTACATGGGGAAAATTTTACTTTTTTTGGAAGAGATAATGGCAGAAGTTGCAACAAGAACAGAGAGGCAAATTATTTTTTCCCCACAAGTTTAAGGTTCATTGGATTGAGAAGTTTTCGTCCCGACATTTCTAGTTGCCACAAAAAATATCTACACGAAGGGGAAAATATAGGGGATATTGAAGATAATATATGTATTAGAGATAAGCCTCCTCAGCTAATAGAAGAAACTTAAAGGAAGAAAGTATCATGAAGACATCGAGACAACTCAGCGTGGTAGCCCAGCGAGGAGATTGGCCGATACAGCTCACCCTTTACTTCCTCTCTGTTATTTAGTTAAATTGTTAACATTGATTGTAATGATTTAATAACTATAGTATTCAGTGTGATGTTAAATGGTAATCGCGAGAGACCAGACCTGGCAGTGCTTGGGAGAGGTTACATGCTCTACCGAATCACCTCGCCTTGGGAATTCAGAGGGACTTGGTTTCGAGGATTGAGAAGTGATGAAACCTTAGGGCTTGTCCTAACCATCTTAGATACACCTAGTAAAACATCGAGTAACCTTTCATCGTGAAAGCTTGTGCAGAGTATCCTTGAGTTCCATCGTTTGTTGACCCTTGATCCAAATAGTCCCCTACCAATGTCACATCTACTTTATGTGATCTCACTATCCATCTAGTCAATGTCAAATCCAAACTCGAGTAAACTGCTGTGGTATTGGGACTATCAAATAGTTTGGTGAGCCACCTTTGTGGTGACATTCCTTTGACGCACAATGGTTGGGCAAAAGGCATGTCTTGGCATTTAATGTTTATTATGTAGAGATGACTGGTCCATCATGCATTTAATGTTAGTGACGTAAAGTATGAGGCGATGTCTTTTCATAGCTATGAAGGACTGAGGAATCTTGGGAGTGGTGTGGGGGCTATTTATTGTCCTCAACCACTTCTGAGAGAGAGAGTTCTTTCTAAAGATTATTGCTAGAGAGAGAGAATACAAATCAGAGAGAAGTTATTGCAAAACCAGAGTTCTTACTTACCCACCCTTGTCATTTATTGTGAAGCTTTTAATAGCTAACGAGAGATCTTTCAAAGGTGGTTGGTGTGTTTGGCTGCCTGCCAAGGTGTATCTCGGGTGCGTACTTCTCTCTCCCTTCAAATGAGTTACTTATGAGTTTCTTTTATTATTGTTTTGGGTTATACACGAGTGTATTGTGAGTTAAATTTGAGTGTCGATCATACAAAATATTGTGGGTTTACTTGTGTTTGTTGAAGAGTTTATGGGTTATCATTTATCACTGTACCTATAGGGGTTACACCTCAACTAGTATTACTATACTCCTAGGCTACAAGAGGACTACCCTCTTACAGTTCCGTGCCAAAATCTAGAGGAAAGGTTTGTGTGTGAGTTGATTACTGAGATTTGAACAAGGTCTCTTGAAAGGATGATTATCCGCTACGCAATATTGACATGATTGTAGAAAACACAACCAATTATGCTCTTAAGTCATTTTTGACGATTTTTCGGTTACAATCAGATCAAGATGCACTCGGATCATCAAGAGAAAATCGCATTCATCACCCCTTGGGGAACATTCTGTTACACCTTTATGCTATTAGTCTAAAAATTACAGGGGCTACCTACCAGTGGGTTTCCACAACTATCTTGTATAGTCTGATACACAAAGAAGTCGAGGTCTACATGGACGATATGATCATCAAGTTTAAAACTCAGGAAGCTCATGTTCCGGCTCTTCGAATTTTTTTGAGCGACTACGATGATACAGATGCAACTTAACCCACATAAATATACTTTTGGCATTACAAAATAAAATCTCTTAGGATTCACGGTTATCAAGAAAGGGATTGAAGCTTAGCCTACAAATTGAAATCCATAATCTAAATGCCACCACCCTGAACGAAGTTCTTAGGAAAATTACAGTATATCATCCGGTTCATCAACCAACTGACTTCTATTTGTGAACCCATTTTCAAACTCCTTCGGAAGGATTCCACTATGGATTGGAACAAAGATTTTCAGGAGGCCTTTAATAGAATCAAATAATATTTAACCTGACCTCTGATACTTATACCACCGCAACCTGATCTACCCCTACTCCTATACCTGATCATAACAGACACAACAACTGGGGCTTTATTGGCCCAATACCTTGAAGAGTCCCGCAAAGAGAGAGTCATTTACTACGCCAGTCATAAGTTGTCCAGGTACGAAGTCAACTACACTGCCTTAAAGAAATCATGTGTCGCCCTTGTCTGGGTCACCCAAAAATTACGGCACCGCATGATCGCCTTTTAGATCAGAATTTTATCCCGAATGGATCCTATCAAATACCTGCTTGAGAAACCTTCCTTGTCTAGCCAAATGACACGATGGTTATTGTTGTTAGCCGAATTAGATAGTGTGTATGTCACGCAGAGATCCATGAAAGGAAGAGCCATATCTGATTACCTTGCTGACCAGTATATGGAAGAAGTTGAAGCCTAGATCTCTGAGTTCCTGAATGAAGATATCCTTTGAACCTCCCAAGAAAACCTCTGGTGGAAAATTTTCTTTGACGGCGCCGCCAACAAAAAGGAATATGGCATTGGGATACTCCTAATCACCCCTAATGACTCTCACACACCCATTGCCATGAAGCTAGATTTTCCCTGCACCAATAACATGACCTAATACGAGGCAGGCACGGTAGGACTCAAGGTCATACTCAAGAAAGGAATTCGTAGCCTAGATGTCTATGAGGATTCAACCCTCATCATCGTCCAAGTCCTCAGAAGTTGGAAAGTCAAGGATGAGAAACTCTTACCCTTCTACGCCCACCTAGAAGAACTGGCCTCCCGATTCCAAGATATTAGCTTCCGCTATTTGCCCTTAGCCGATGCCCTTGCTACTTAGCCTCCATGATTGACATAATCAAAGGAATAACGATGGCCCCCTTCTTAGTCCAAAAGAAAACTAAACCAACCCACTGCTAACACATTGAGCTAGTCACCAAAGAAGATCCTGATATAGTCGATTGCTAGTACTATGATATTTGGTGCATCCTCAAGCACGACAGGTATCCCTAAGATTCTAACAAGAAAGACCGAGCAACCCTTATCAAACTGGGCACCCAGTACATTATTTGTGATAAAGCACTGTTCAAGAGAAACTTCGATGGAACCCACTTACACTGCATCGCAGGGTCTGGCATTGAATAAATAAAGTAGAAAATCCACAGTGGGGAGTGCGAACCCCACTTGAATGGCCATATGCTCGCTAAGAAGATTATCCGATAGGGTTACTATTAGACTACCATGGTTTAGCAGTGCACCGACTATGTTCGAAGATGACTTTAATGCCAAAAATTTTCCAATCTCAAGCACTTGCCTCTGCGAGAATTATACAACATGATGTCTCCCTCGCCATTCTCCACATGAGGCATCGATATCGTAGGGAAAGTTACACCCAAGGCCTCCAACGAACATGAATTCATCTTGGTTGCCATTAATTACTTCACCAAATGGGTAAAAGTTTAGTCATATGCAATGCTGAATGCCAAAAAGGTGGCCAAGTTCATCCGAAAAACATCATCTGTCGATACGGGGTCCCGCATGAGCTAGTATTAGATAATGGGTTACATTTTGAGGCAGAAGTCACGGAATTGGTCGACGACTATGGGATCGAGTGGCACAAGTATTCTCCCTACCAGCCTTAAACCAATGGTGCAGTTGAAACTGCTAATAAGAACCTCAAAGAAATCATCAGTAAGATGATCGAAAGTTGCTGAAATTGGGTCGATCGGATTCCTTATGCCCTCTGGGTCTATCGCACTTCAATTCGAGCATCTATTGGGGCTACCCTTACTCTCTGGTATACGACATGGAATAAGTCCTACCCGTTGAGTTAGAAACACCTTCATTAAGCGTTATGCTTGAAAGAAAAGTTAGCGAGGAAGACTGACATCTAAGTCGTCTTGACGAGTTGTCACTCTTGGATGAGAGGAGACTAAAAGATTTATATCATATACATGGGTACCATCGTTTAATAGCACGATCATTCAATAAGAGAGTCAAGGATCATGGTGTTCGAGAAGGGGACTTAGCCCTAAAAGAAATCGTAAAATCCGTTTGGGACCCCAGAGGGAAATTCAAGCCCAATTGGAGCGTCCCCTACATTGTGAAAGAGATCCCATCCGGTTGTGCCGCTATGCTCACTAACATCGATGGGGAAGAGATGGTTCATCCAGTCAACCTGGATCGTCTCAAGAAATTTTACCCTTAGTTCGAAATCTCAGCGCGCTACAACTCTTCTCATCTCCCTTCTATTCTAAAAAAAAAATCTTCATTTCCTTTTACTCAGAACTACATGGGGCTTGATCCTCTAAGATCATTTTTTTCTTTAAAAAATAAAACTAAATTTTTTTCAAAACCCCCAGAGGTACGTAGGCATCTCATACGTTTTACATGAGGACGACCGCCTTCTTTTTCATAAAATGCTATTCTTTTCTTATCTTTGAGAACGATGGTTCATTTTCTTCACTTACATGAACATAAGGATTATGTATGCCTCAGCGACTGGTATAGATAATTCAAATTCAAAACTCATCAAGTAGCAGAATGATATAATTAATTTTTTTTCCATTGATGAGAAATTACAGTATGATTACAACATAGTAGTGAAAGGAGACAAATATCTTCCCCTACCAACCTAACCTTATTTTCCTAAAACTAAAACTAAAACCAAACCAAACTACTCCTAAAATACCCTCCCAAATTATTCCCACACAACCAAAAAAGTAACCAGATACATAACTATCTTAAAAGCTCGACAAAAACACCAAAATCTCCAGCTTCACAAGAAGGCCTTACCGTTAGCTGCTAGAAGAACCAACCCCATCATCATATACATATTGGGGTACCCAATATTCTCCTTCTTGGATGGAATATCGAAGTCTCTCCATGGAACGGTAAGCCCGGAATAGCCTATGGAAAACCACAACACCTCCCTCCATGGTGTTAAACATGGCACATCATCTCTGCCCGGTATCCTCGGCCAATATCTTAGCCACTAGCCTCCTCCACAGCCATTTCATATAGTCCCTAGAAACATGCCAAACTCTGCCAACAGATAGGGAAGGTCAGGTCGACGGTCGACGATTCTCCCACAGAGAGCCCAGCCGCATGTGTATACCTTCCATCAAATCCTCTATAGGAAAGAAGTTCAGAACACGGGAAGGCACGATCTGTTTCCACCCAAATTGACGCAGGAGTCGCTAGGGAAAGTAGAAAGAGGTCTACTTGAGGTTAACCAACCAAATGTACTGGTACTCTCCCAGTCTTAGAATGGGATACAACTCCCCCCACCAGGGTACCGACCAACGCAAACATCGAGCCCCGTTCTCCACAAACCAGTTCTCCCAGTCCTCAATATTCGGGCCAAAACTGATGATGTAGGGAGTGAAGAAATTCAGCATAGCTGCAAAGGGGATATTCAGGGGGACCGCCAAACGGAATCTCTTCGACAGCTGGATGAATAACATAACGGGATTACCCCCACAGAAGGTCAAAACGACCTTCCTGCCAAGCATCTAGACCATTTTGGGTCTCTACCAATATCACCGCCGCAGGGTTGTGGCGATATGACATCCACGCAGTGATTGTAGCAATTAATGGTCCACTATTAGGTCCCCAGTCACCAGCTGTAGCCCCGAAGTTAAGCCAAGGGTAAAAAATCCAACATCAGTACAGTCTCTTGAGCACAGCAGATTCAACACAGTCCAAAGAAGGCGACAAGTTCCACTTTATAAACAAGATTTCTATCTCCTTTTCCATATACCAACCAAGCATCCAAGGCCTTCCTTTACTCAAAAAATCCAAAAAACTCATTTTTCATACTTTTTCTCAAAATAAATCTTTTCAAAAGGGAAGCTCTTTTTCAACCGAGCTGTCGAGGCCATTTTCTTCTCAAACATATTTAAAAATTTCCAAAAATACACTATTTTTATTCTTTTTCAAAATAAAAACTCAGCAGCAAACTAAAGTGCATGTAGAATAAGCCACTAAATCAAGATTATCAAACGAAATATGCATATCTTTTTGCATTTTTGAGTCTCTTTTCAGGTGCAATGCCGTTTCATCAAGCATGTAAACGTCAAGCTTCCACAATTAACGATGAATCTGCAAGGAATCCCGAGGGGAAAGAACCAGAATTAGATCATCTGCCCTGCAACCCTTTTTCCTAGGTATCAAATGTACCAATCAACAGCCACAGCTGTGCGTTCCCCTCGATCACCCCCATGTGCTGGGTGGCCATACCCCAGGGATATAAGGTAACCTACAAAATCTTTAGCGAAAAATCAATATAAAAAAAGGACATCAAAGAAATATGGTCTCAAGAGGAAATAAGAATTTACCTGATTGGCATTGTCCCTTTACCTTCCCAAGGTAGTCCAAAAGACCGTGCCACTGTCGTTTGGCACCCCTTAAACCCTTCCGGTCGGCATCTCCCTGAAATTTTGTACAAAAAATCTCAGAAAATACCAGAAAATCCCAAAAATCCCCCAGAAATTTTTAAAATTACCAAATGAATTTTAGAACATTTTTCACCAAGAAAAACATTTTTCAAGCTCTCAAATCCCCAACCGAATTAATACCACATTTTGTCCCCCAGCGTAAACCCCGCAATTCATTAACGTTATCCCAAAATTATTTCCCAAGTGGAATTCTCAAATCCAACTCCCCCAACTTAAAGCCCTAAATTCCTAATTGGAATCCTAGAATTATTTCCCCAGTAGAATTACCAAATCCAATTCCCCCAGTGGAACTCCAAACTAATAGGATATCTCCCTAGCAATGTCTCCAAGGGACACAACAAAAAATTAAAAAATTCCTTAGCAGGGCTACATCCAATCTTAGGATTAGTATCTTTTCCCTATAGGAGTCTCCAAAATTTCCAAGGAAAACTGTATCCCACGCTACAAACTTAGTTCATCAGAATGGATCTCGATCCTCAGAATTGGTCGCCCCACTTAAGCCCTAAGAATTGGATTCGACCTAGGGGTGACAAATTTTAACACGTCACAACAACACGACACGAAACGACATGAAATTGGCCAAAAAAACACGACTTGTCGTGTTTCGTTTCGTGTTTGTGTTTTTAACACGAAGTCGTGTCGTGTTCGTGTAAAAAAAATTGACACGAATTGAACCAATTGACATGACCCATTTAACACGATTTGAACCCAAATGACACAACCCATTTAACACGATTTGAATCAAATTGACACGACCTAATTACACCTAATTAAACCCAATTAAACCTGTTTAAACTTAGATGGCTCCTATACCTACACTTGTCAAAATATTAACCTATCTCACATTTTAACCCTCAAAATATCAAGCCTCATTCAACCACACACATTTCAAACTCACTCACGCCTCTCTCTCTACAAGAGCCCTGCCCCACCCTACCATCGTCTTCCCACCCCACCATCATCTTCCTACTGCCCACCCCGCCATCGTCTTCCTACCGCCCACCCCACCATCGTCTTCCCACACGTTTCAAACTCACTCACGCCTCTCTCTCTCTCTCTCTCTCTCTCTCTCTCTCTCTCTCTCTCTCTCTCTCTCTTCCCCACCCTAACCTTCCTTATCTCCCCACCGCCGCTCTCTCAACTTCACTTAACCTCATAACTTCCATCACCATCGCTCTCTCAACTGAACACATAAGACCCTCCTGTCCTTAGCAGATAGCTTGAACACATCAAACCGTCGCTATTTTCATCCGAGTTTGCTGATGTGATTGGTTTATAAGAATGATCTTTTCTTTTTTGTTATTGTGACGTTAGTATCTGGGTTCATTTTTGCTGTGATGGCTTCCATATGGGTTTGCTGCTGTCATTATAAGAATGAAGATGTTTGTTTTTGGTTTTCATCCAGGTTTATAAGAATGAAAATGTTGTGGAATGCTATGTTCCATTAGTTATAATTGGTAGAATTTGGCTGTAATTTCATTTTTGTAATTTTTGTTGTTGTAACCATGTAGTTGTAATTAGTTGAAATTTGTAGAGTTTGTATAATTTTTGCTGCTGTAACTATGTAGAATTTGTTCAAAAATTGTACAAAAAATTAAAAATTGGTTAATCATGTTAGTTCGTACAAAAATTGGACTTCGTGTAAATCGTGTTAATTTGAAAAATCATGTTTATCGTGGTAATTTGAACAAAAAAAGTCATGTTAATCGCGTTGTGTCGTGTTTTTACATGATTCGTGTTTGTGGCGCTTAAAAAAAACATGACTTCGTGTCGTGTCGTGTCGTGTCGTGTCATGTCATGCTCACTAATTTGTTGTTGTGTCATGTCATGTTAGGCTAAAACACGACCAAATAACATGATTTGCCACCCCTACTTCGACTCGCAGAATTGGTCATTCCTACTTAAGGTCCTCAGAATTGACCTCGACCCTCAAAATTGGTCGCCCCACTTAAGGTCTTCAAAATTAACCTCGACCCTCAAAATTGGTCGCCTTCTACTTAAGTTCCTCAGAATTGACCTCGACCCTTAGAATTGGTCGCCCCAGTTAAGCCCTTAGAATTGGCTTCGACTCGCAGAATTGGCGCTCTTACTTGAGGTCCTCAGGATTGTAACCCCACTTAAGGTCCTCAGAATTGACCTCGAGCCTTAGAAATGGTCTCCCCCTACGTAGGGTCCTCAGAATTGACCTCGACCTTAATGGTCGCTCCCTACTTAAGGTCCTCAGAATTGACCTCGACCCTCAGAATTGATTGCCCTCTAATTAAGGTCCTCATAATTGACCTCATCCCTCAAATTTGTTGCTTCCTATCTTAGGTCCTCAGAATTGACCTTGACCCTCAAAATTGGTCGCCCCACTTAAGGTTCTTAGAATTGACCTCGACCCTCAGAATTAGTCACCAGCTACTTCAGGTCCTCAGAATTGACCTCGACCCTCAAAATTAATCACCCCTACTTAAGGTCCTCAGAATTAACCTCGACCCTCAAAATTAGTCACCCCACTTAAGGTCCTCAGAATTGACTTCGACCCTCTAAATTGGCTTCGACCCGTAGAATTGATCGCTTCTATTTAAATCCCTCAGAATTGACCTCGACCCTCAGAATTGGTCGCTCCCTACCCTAGGTCCTTAGAATCAACCTCGACCCATAGAATCTTTCATCCCCAGCATTAGCTTAGGTCCTCAAAAATCGCCCCGACCCTCTGAATCGGTCATCCTCGTCCCTTTAGGTCCGCAGAATGGACCTCCTTTCCAAAACATAATGTGGTGTCTATTTGACGATTTTAACTTATTCCAAGCTCACCCATCGAGGGGATCTATAGACAAAACATTATAGGACCCCCTAATTCTCTTCTTAGGTCCCTAGAACCTCCCCATTTCATTATAAACCCTAGGTCATACTCCGAGTACCTATCTAGAGACCATCAGATGCTCTTGAGCCCCGTTTGACTCCTGCCAACTCTATCGTCAGAGTGAAATCTCAATGAATATTCAAATGGATTTGAATCCCCTTTCCAATAGTCCACCGTGCGCGCGAATCGACATAACGGTTCAGACGAACGAACCATTTTACTTTCAAAAATTGATCTGGAGGTCACTAGGCGCTCCCGAGACTCGATTTGACCCCAGTCTGCTTCATCATTAGAGCGAGGGCTCCCAGGCTCCATTTGACCAAAGTTAACTCTTCAGATTGAATGAGAATGGATATTTTAAGGGAATTGAATACCCTTTCCAACGTTCCATCCCGTGCACAAATCAACCTTACGGTATGGACGAACGACCCGTTTACTCCGAAAGTTCACTTGGCGCTTTCGGACCCCTATTGACCATAGTCAACTCTCTGAACTGAGCGAAGCTCTTTGGATTGTCTAATTACCTCACATAAAATTTCCAACATTCTTTCCCTTGTGCGATCTTGACGTAAGGTTTGGATGAATGATTTATTACCGTCCGACGATCTCCCTTCCAAAGGACCAATGGGCGCTTCTGAGTCCCATTTGACCCAAATTCAACTCTCAGACCCGGGATAGGCCCTTGAAGGTATATGAATTGCCTTTGTAACGGTATGTCCCATGCACAATTTGGATTTACGAATTGCATTTTGCAATCATTTTTTTGAAAAAATATGCACAAGACTATCGATTGGCATGTCCTTTTCCCTGCCTATCTGCAGGTCTAGGGCTATCAAATGCATCAAGACACCTTAGATCCATATAAATATAAAGCATGATCTCACCCTTAAGACACTTCAGATCCATTAATATCAGTGATCTCAACAACTTTATCTTACAATTATCGAAGTTTCCTTGTGTAAAATTCCTTTCCATCTTTCATTCCCATCCTTTTCATACCCAATTTAGCAAAATCTTATTCCCTCTCATCCAACATTCATCTCAACATTCAAGTAAGTTCATCAAGGATCAAGATCAAGCCTCAATTCTCCAAAGAAGGTCCAAAAATCCTTCTTTCTCTTTAAATTCTTTATTTTTGCATTAATTACATAAATTCTTAATCTAGCTTTTACTTTAGCTTATACACATTAATACCGAAATCCTTTATTAGTTATATCGCACATACTTTATTTTCTATAAAAAACTCAAAACAAAGAAAAAGAGGGCAAGACCTATAAATTCCAACGAGATTATCCACCACAATTTCTCAAAACTAAAATACATTTTCTACACACACACATATAATATATTCCCATTAGAATCTATGGGATAAAGCCCAACCTTATGCCGCATGCGAACTATGTGGACTTTGATGCCTTTATAGGCTACATAGGCGTTTCGGGTATAACCCCAGGCTCGAATCCAATTTTCCAATTTTCCATTTTTTCCAATCCTCCATTTTTCACATTTGCATCCTTTCATCTACACATTATATATATATATATATATATATATATATATATATATATATATATATATATATATATACGCGCACACTTCATGGAAAAATTAAGAAAAATAGTAATACAAGCCCATAAGATACCGAAAGGGCGGGATGGGTGACTAACACCTTCCCATTCTGTAACTTAGCCCCCGAATCTCTGAACTATTGGTTTTGTAAGCATCAGTTTGTATTTGATGATGCTCTCTCGAGGCGACGACATGTTCTTTTGACTCTTTTGTGTAAAATAGGCTGGTGACTCCATCTTTTAACATCACCCCACATCGACGACGGTCAAAGCGCTCCTAGAGGAAGAGGGCGCGAGACCTTTTCTCCCCCCGAGAAATGGAGAGACACATAGGGATGGCCACACCACTTTTATGAAGAGAGAGAAATTTGATGATTTGAAGAATTTTGAAGTTCCTCACCCGACTAATGAAGAAAGAATTATTTTGAAATCCCCTTTGAGAACTATTGAGGAGGAAAAAGAAAATGACCTTCAAATGCGCTATAACTTGAGAAATTTGCATGCAAAATATAATGAAGGGATTTGTTTTCTACTTCTATCAGAAATTAAAAGTTTTATGCTATGTTTTATTGAAAGGGTGTCATTTTTATGTAAGCGAGTTTTTATCATTATGGTTGGAGTTAAAAAATATATATGTTTCAAAATCATGAGTGATGATGTGGTAATGGATGCAACTTTGATATTGTGAGAGGTGCCTTTGAAAAATTAGAAATAGTTCCCCAACCTTTGTAATGAATGAGTGAAAGTTGCCACATGCAAAATTTTATCAAAAAGCGATGTTTCAAAGATTTTTATCTATCCAAAATTTGAGTAACATCAAGGATATGATACTTAAAAGTTTTTAATTATAAATTTCTAGTTGAGGGAGAAAAAGGAGGTAGTGGAAAATTTTATTTCTTTTTAAGGAAAAATGTGGCTTTCTCTTTGTGGCATAAAGTCAAATTTTTTCAAAAGTGAGTTCAAACATTAATCTTCATTCTAGATTTTAAGGGTCAATGCTCATTTTATTTCCTTTTCTATCACGAGTTATGTCTTTGAATCACTCTATTTTTTATATGATTTTAGTTTGGCCTTAGGCCTTTGAATTCTAAACCATTAATTGGGTAGAGTATTTGACATAACAAGAACCGTTGTATGATCTTTTAAAGCTTGTTTAACCATTATAAATGGTATTTTCGAATCAAAATGTTTTTACCTAATGCTAAGAAATTATGTGTACACATTTCATTTTGAATATGCTCTATTGCTTATTTCCATTTTCTGGCAAAAACCGCGACCTAATTGTCATTGGTTGTTCGCCGCAGTGAAGCAAACGCGACTAACAAGGAAAGCTATCACTGCAGTGAACACTTTTGGGTTTGTTTAAATCTCCCAAATCTGAGATATGAAACATTTTACCTACTTTATCTCTTAAAATCCTCTTTCATCTCTAGAACCCTCCTTCCTCCCTCTCAACTTAGCATCTTGAAACCTCATTCTAAGTGGCTAATCTTCAACTTGGTAAGTTTATCTATTTTAGAATTTCAGATTTACTTATTTTTTAGTGTTAGGGCTTGGTGATAATAGTTTTAATGGATTTTGATGAAATCTTTTCTATGATTGATGAGTTTTACTCATCTTGAGTTAATATTGATTTTCTTGAGTATCTTTTAGTGTGTATAGATTTACTTCATATTTTTTGGGGTTGTTCTAGTCGTGTGTTTATATGTGTTAGAGTTTATGCATATTTGACGCTTTCTGTCATTTATGAGACTCTATCTCATATTTTTTTATTCTTTGGTTTATACATCCATTTCTTATAGGATGTTTTGTGCTTTGTGTCTTGGTGTGTGTGTTTTTAGGTTATACTCCATGGCTTAGAAATCTCACTCACGTGCCTTTACTTCCTCTAACTGTTCCAGATTTGATGAGCTATTGTTTAGACAATCTATTAATTGGGAGAGATAAGTTGATTTGGATTCTTTCTTAGACACTCGTGTACCCATTTTTATAAGATAAACGAAGTGGATTAGAGTTTGTTCTCAAACTGGACCCTGTTACCCAACACGGTGAGATAATGTTATTCGGCTCTTGTGGATGGAAATGATCACTTAGGTAGTAGAGTCTTATCTACTAAAGTGAGGGGAGTACGTGTTACAATTTATACCAAGTGGATAAGCAAGCACTAAAAGGTTACAGTAGGCTCTCGCTCCAAGTTTCCCTACAACTCGATGATGGGTTTACCATCTAAACATGAGATGATATCCTTTTTGAGAGAGAATCGTTGATAATTTTGGAATACGTTTAATTTTTCTCAAGCTTTTATTTCTAAGGAATTTTATATTCTTAGCACGGTTGTGACCTCATGTCTTAACCCCACATACCACCCTTACAACGTTTAACTTAAACATGCAAATTTATTGTATGCTGTTGGAAAAGGTGTGAATATGTGTTTGTGTTAATTGATATTGTACTCGATCTTTGCTCACACGAGGAACTACAAGAAGACTCGAACTTTGCCCTTTAGTAGTTTGATCATGCACTTGATTTTGGATTTTTGGGTTCCTATTCTTCTAGATGAGGTTCAAGGAAAGTCGTAATCTACATTGACCATTAAATATTATTATCGACTTATTGCTCAACTTGTTAACTATAGTGGTACACCGACACCACCCCACGTTGTTCCTGAACCGGATCCTTGTCCTTCCTCTACAACACGTGCGTTTAGTCTATGCCTGATTTTATTATACTAACCACATTTGTAGTCTTGTGGGCTTTATTAAAATGGCCCAAACACTCCCATGTGAGCTCAGTTTTGCCTAAAAATGCTCCGAGACCCAATTACTAACCCGGGTACACTTTTTCGACTATTTCAAGCCTTCTAGACTCAAGCGTGCACTTAGAATTTCCATCCGAGTTACTTAACTAAAATTTCCAATTTAAATTTCAGATTATGACACATGTATTCTTAAAAGAAATAACTTGAATTAATTTAAATCTTAATTCTCCAAATAACTTGAATCTTCCAAATTAAATAAATTCTCCAAATTAAATAAATTCTCCAAATTAAATAATTCCTCCAAATCATCAATTTAGTTTAAATTCCAATTCACCAAATTAAATAAATTCTTTATCCTAAAAAATACGAGGTGTTATAGGGGATAAATGTAATGTTTGGGACCTTAAAAACACTAAATTAGAGGGAGAAATATGGAATATTCGTGTCGAATTAGTAGGCAATTGGAAAATCTAATGGATAAAACCTAGCTAATTCCCCTTAATTGGGTTAGATAGTTGATTGTGTGTGTGAGCAATTAATTTATAAATTCGAATATGTCTTTATGAATTGAAAACACAATCTCACTTATTCAATTGTAAATCCTGATGATGATTATTTTTGATTATTTTGATGATGAGTGGGGGGAACCACAAGCAAAAGCCGAACGAAGGGTCGGGCGATCTACGTACTTGGGAGAAGTAGTTTATTGATGGACTAGTGGTCAAGCATACGTCTCTAATAGTATGAACATCCTGGGTTCGTTATCCGAACTATCATCACAATCAACCAAATGGACATTGAATAATTTAAAATCAAATGACTTTGTCAACAGACCGTTACTCCAAACGACTATCAAGTTCCCTAATAAGGCGATTAAGAATCCTGGTGAATAAGAGACATGGAAATGAGTGAATTCACCAAATATGAACGCACGTGTCTATCAATTCAAATTCCTTCAATGTGCATACTAAAATATAGGAGTAACATTGTAAATCATGAGTATATAAAGACTCACGTAATGCAAAGTATTTGACGGATGTTAGCAAGCTGAACTACTCTATAATTCTCCGTAATCCCTAAAAGTAATAAAAGATCTCCCCAACCCCTTCACCCCATTGATGTAAGCCAAGCCCGACCAAACCATGTACATCTCGTTTCCAGTCTTCTTATGATATTATTTTTTTACCAAGCATTATAAACTACTATTTTACTTTCATTGTGTTATATGTGTGAAAAACATATTTTTACCTCAACATAATTGGCGCCGTCTGTGTGAACGATTGCTTTCAAAGTAATGAACAGAAATGAAGTGACACAAGCCATCAATGCACTAAGGGAGAAATAACAGGCCTTCTAAAACCAACCTGTTGAGATTCGAATCTTCCTGTCGCCTAACCTAGCACCAACATCCAAGAAACAAGTGGATCAAATCCCACCAGTAGAACATAATTTGGAAAATGAGGCACCGCTCCTACTTCCTCCCTCGCATACACTCTCCTCTACCGTCTATCGGGAATTGAAATATAGGCCAATAGTCCTCCCATCGGTTATTATCAATGTCAGAGACACCGGGCGTGCATCTTCATTTTGTCGAGAAGTAATAGACTTCCCACATTATCTAATTTTAAGTTCTCGAGGATGGATTCATTCAAAGGGATGACTGACTTCAGGGACCATGTAAATCACTATGAGGCCCACATGGACTTCATGGACAATCTAGACCAGATCAGATACGAGAATTCTCTACGACGTTGAAAGGCTAGACGATGAATTTATTCAACTACGTGCTACCTAATTCCATCATATTTTAAAGAGAAATATCAGAACGGTTCGTCCAGTATTTCATTGGAAGCATAGTTCAAGGAAAGACTATTAACCGTCTATTCGACGTCCTTCAGACTAAGGAAGAGAACCTCATAATGCATATGAAGAGGTTCAATGATAAGATCCTCTATATCGATCATCCAAAAGAGATGGTGTCCGTCTTGACCTTCTTGCATAGGTTATACAACGATATCACCATCTATTCCTTATAAAAGAACTCGCCTACCAATATGGCCAAACTAATGAAGAAAGTGGAGAAGCACATCCACGCTAAGGACACCATTATCAACCAACAATCCACTCATTGGACGGTAGACTTAGGTAATAGGAGAACTGAGGATGGCCAGAACAAGAAGAGATTCATTCTAAGGGGGTATCAATAAATGAATCAAACATAATTCGAGCAGGACATTCTACTAAATATGACCGTGGGATGGGTTTTGACAGTCTTGGATGACCCAAAAATATCAAGGTGGCCGAATAGGCCATTCAAACCAAAGTCTAACCTTTGTCGCTGTAATACCCTGTCCTAATAATTCATTTAAATTTTGTATAATATGTGATGGAGTGAGGATTAATGAGAATTATTATAAAATTATGGGTCAAAATTGAAGGAAATAAAAGAATAGGAAAAGGGGGTCGTTCAAATGACATAAGGGTTCGTTGAAAGCGAGAACCAATGTTACACAAAGTAGGGTTCAAATGACCTTGAACGAGATTTCACTACATTACGGTTCCACGTCGCGCGAATAAAATGGCTATTCCCCTCACGATTCAGGTTCTTTAGAATCAGAGGTTTGATATTTTTTGTTGGGGGTATACGTAAGACTGACCTTTACTTTGTGTTTAATGGTTTTAACGGTCACGAGGGTTCCTTACAAATTTCGTCCAAGTCTAAACCCTTTTATGTACACAATCTTGTGAATGATTCAGGCTGCTACATTCAGAATCACTAGTTTCTTTCTCTATCATGAGAGTGAGCGGGAAGACCCAAAACTCCTGAGGTAGGTGTCACTATTATGTATATAGGTATCTAGTAGGGGAATTGTGTTAGTGTTGACAATAGTGGCCCAACCATCGTCCCCTTGGATTGTGATGACCTCCGTATCGAACGAGAATATTACTTTTATATGTAATAATGATGGTAACCCCCCGTAGGGTGTATCCTATTCTTTTCTAAAAAGAGGATAAAACTATCTAGGATGTCAAGTACTTGAAACTCAACATCATATTTTATAGGATCCACTATGAGAGCGAGGGAAATGGCTCCTAGGACTTCTATATGAGTGTTATCATAGGTCGTGATAGCTGTAAAAGATGGAGAGAACTTAGAGGTGGTGTATAAGGTCAGTTAAGTATATGGGGCCAGAGGGAGGCAGTGTTAATTTTGGTACCATCACTTTATCCCAATCAGTTTTGGTTTTATATGAGATTTGTTATGAGTTCTAGAGGGAATTCGAGACATGAAGCGATCTATCCACTATATGGATATGTCTGAATTCTAGGTAGGGGTGGGGATTTCTACCATCGTAGCTAGAATTTGTTCATTTTTTTGATCGAATGTATCAGGTGATGATTCTGTAGACATGGATGATCCCGACCAGATGTCGTTATCAGAGGCTTTTTCTTGGTGATCTTCATTGTCTAAAGAGGCTTTATGTTTTTCTAGGTTCATTCTTCTCATGATGTTGGCTTCCTCGTAATATATGTCCCCATAATAATATCAATATTCGGTGTATCCTGACCCCTAATGTGAGATCTCATTAACAAATCTTGCATGGCTCAATGCTGACACAACATACTACAGGTTGTCAAAATTTCCACGTTCACAGTCATGGGTAATATGACTGACCAGTTCCATATCAATGGTATATGAGTACCTTCAGTAGGGGGATATTCCGGCAGGGAATGACCTCAGTGGGTTATCTCATCTTGAACTTCTATTATGACTACTATGTGGGCGGCATCTAGGTAAGTATTACCATATCTACATCCTACACTGGTGTTGTGATGGGTCCAGGTGATACCCCAAGCATGAAGAAGTTAAATAATAGTTGTAGAATGAGTAGGTCGATTTCACTGTAGGGATCGATGGGGTCATTTCTAAGATATATCTCAGGGGGTGGGACAACTTCAAGTGGATCAGGGTAGCACCGCAAATGGTATTATGTATCTCTATTGGTAAATCATCCCATCCTATTCTGGTATACATTGACATTGGGATATACGAGTTCTCCTATGTTATTAAAGAATTGGAAAAGGCGGTCGGTACAATATTCATGTTGTTACCTTGATTATTTATGCGGTAGGTACAATGTTCATGTTGTTCCAGTCGATTAAGTGTTTTGGTGGTAGCTTTTTACTAAATTCCAAATTTGTAATCTCGAATATCGGGAGCTTTGAAGAATGTGGGTCCTTATTCGTGAAGTCCTAGTTCTTTTCCCGAGGAGTAGTCCTATTATGTCATCATGGTCTAAATTTAAGGGTTGAGGACAAACTCATCCACAGGCCCTAGAAATGTGTTCCCCTCGGTGATCAAGAGATGATCAAAATTTGGTAATTCCCAGCTCTCATAGGTGAGTGTAATATATTGTCTGATCTCGGGGGGGTGAAGGACTTTGGATAGGCTCCAGTTTTTGAAGGCTGTGTTTTCTAGAGTAGGGTTTAGCTCAGGTTTTGGACCTATCAGTTGAGAAGGATCAATACTTCCCCCATAGTCCATCTGTATTATGTGGATAGTAGCCAGAGGGAAGATGTGTCTTAGGTCCTTGAGTAGGGGGTCGAGCGATCATCTATTTTTATCGATCGTATTCAAATTAGAATATTATTTAGGCGACCGTGACCCTTTGATTTTTATGGATCAAGTTCCAGCTCTATTTTGAAAGACTTATATGTGTGACATAAGAAATTGGACCGGGGTTAACTAGTTCAACTTTCAGGTGGCGTGGCCTTTATCCTTTCCTCCTCTTCATATAATATTTACTGATAAACTCATTACTTCCAGGTAATATGACCTTCGGACCTTAGTTATCGGCCTCTTTCACTAATCTGTAGCGGGGGCTAGGATATCGAGGTTTTTGAATTATGGGCTCCTCTATTTGGTGGCTGGAATATGTGGCACTACTACCTTTATTTGAAGAGTTGGTCAAGAACTTTTTGAAGTAGTAGTCAAGTGAGACCCACTATTGGTTCCTAAATTCTTGAGGGAGAACAAGTGTGACTGATAGGTTAATCCTCCCCATCAAATAAATTATATCAGTTCCATAATATTGATGTGCTTGATTGCTTTGAGGGACTCATCATACATATCCTCCTATTCGAACGAGTGATGTGTTTCCTCTTAACAAGGAGTGAGAATCCGTGGAAATTTTGAGAGCATGAACTCTATGACTAGGAGTAATTCTGAGATGTAGTGGTTAGTTTTTAGGAAATGCATGGCTATGATGAATAATGTCATGTGGTCGATGGTGGTCTTAATTTTGGTGATGATTTTTATGGATGGTGGTGGCATACCAAGAGGGGAGGCTATTTCTAAGGAAAATGTGTCCTCGTTCTTATTTTATTATGAATGGGGACTATCAAGGTGGATGGATCAGTGTTTGGGATGGGAGTGTTTAATAAGGCATTGGTGTGGGGTTTAGGATGATATGGTAGGTATTATTGGTAACATTAGGCTTTAGCAGGATGAGACTCTCGACACCATGAGGTCTTGGATGGTTTACCTTAATGCCCAATAGTTATTCGTGATGTGACTGGGCCCCCGATAGTACTCACAATATGAGCCGGCCTACTAGTCCTACCTGGGATAGTGGTGGGTGGTCTGGGGTTGAGATATTTTAACCGACCATCTAACTTCAAGAAAGTGAAGACCCGAATGAGGGGGATTGAAGATATGTGAAATGTCTTGGCCGAGCTCAGAACTCTTTGGGAGAGGGCACGACTTGATAATTTTTTGGAGGTGTCCTTATTGGAAGGGTGTTCCATTGGATACCATGGTTTGGGAGGTGTTTGCACTTGGCATGGGTCCGGTTGTGGGTTGACCATAAGAGTAGTGTTGTGGTATGTGGAAGCTCCAAGATATTTCTTATGGGAGGATAACTGATTTGTATATCGACAAGGTTCCTGTGTAGATTTGGTACTTTAGTGTCCAAACTTTCACTAACTTACACCCTATGTGGTTGAGCGCATTGAGATCTGGGATCCAGGTGAGCCCTAGTTCATTTTGTACCTCTTTTTGGAGATTCTTCATCACGATCTCTATGTGATCATTTTCCAAGGGGCGATTGACCATCTGATCGGCTTTATCTCTTCACCGAGTGATGAAAGTTACAACTGCCTCACCCTATTCTTGCTTCAGCATTTCTAAATCCTTACGTGTGATGCCAAGTTCCTCATTGTATTCGTACTTCTTAAAAAAATCATGACATACATCATCCCAGGTTTGGGCGGTTCCTTCACATTTCGGACCCATATACCATGTAAGGGCTCCTCTAAACAGAGAGGATGAGAACATCTTCTCTTATAGTTGGGTAAATGGGCGGATGGGGAGCTAAGTCCTTTGTATGTCATGAAGACAGACATCTCGACTTTTTTCGATAACAATTCTTTAGGATAGATGACCATTTTCTTTATATTTGTCATCTCATCCGTAATTTGCGTATTGTTAATGGCTTCCTTGAGGAGACACAATTAAGATTAGACTGGCATTATCTCCTGGTTCGACAATAAGGGACAACCTCATCGGTTGGGGAAGGAGGTACAAACTTATCTCATGGGGGTCCTTAGAAGGAGGTGTGTGTGGATAATTGGGGTATTGATGGTATGGTTTAAAGTAACCATGTGGGGAACATGGTAATTGGAATTTGGGGACACCGATATTAGCAGGGGAAGCAGAAGTTGGAACTGGTGCAGGTGAATCTTAGGGATTAGTTAATAGTGTCTCGATAGCTGCTGCAAGATGTGCACCAATGTGAAAGTAACCATTCTAATTCCTCGAGTTTTTGTTGGCTCAATTTTATAACAACAGTTCTAAATACACTAGATTAATTGCACACACTAAATATAATCCTAAAAACCATTTTAAGAAATTTAAAAATCAATGTTTTTCTATTTTATAAAACCCAAATTCCAGTCTTGTAATAAATTCCATATTTTTGTATTTATACATCTTATACGTATTGTACTCAAATATTTTTTATATTATAGTTTTCTTGGTTTTATAATTTTTCAGATTTTAAAAATTAATTTTCTTAATTTATATGATTTTCTGGAATTTTTCCATATTGGTTTAAACATTTAAAAGAAACAAAATTAAAATCAATATTTGTTTCTTAATTAATTTTAGCAGATAATCGAAACGATGATGTTTTGTAATATCAAGGGTCATTTTGTTGGTGATCCATGTGATTTGTTTTGGACCAATTAGGGCCATGTGTCTATCCCACGATGTCTGTTCGATTACAGGTTGTCGACGGTTATTTTACCCTATTACCCCCCACTGTTCCATAGTCTATTATGCATATGCCCTTACCGACCCATCCCAATTTACCCTTAGATTCCGTTGACTGATTACTTAATTACGCTTAATATTTGAATGATTACAATTGAACCAGAGGCATTCATCCGTCTCTATAAATAGAGGGCTTGGGGACTTCATTTTTAGATCGAAAAAGTTTCTAAAACCCAGTTGAAACTCTGCCAAAATTTTCTCATCCTTCTCTCTCTAAATTTATTCAAATGTTTGCATTTGTTTGAGAGTTTTCTATATGTTTTCATCCTACAATTTTACAATATAAACTTTGAATGAGGATAAGTGTTTAAATGGTGTTTTTGAGTTTGATAGGCTTTCTGGTTTTGATGTGCTGAAGCTTTTGAAAATCGTTGCTTAAAGTTTATGCTTTGCTTCTGAGATCTGCTAGGGTATAATTTCTTAACCTTTTACATACATGAAAAAACCACATATCTTGCTCGTCTGTGATTTTGGGTATTTGAAAGACTTATTATTTTGAAATATTTTTAACAAACCCTAGTTTGAAAATATCTTTTCTCATACTGGTTTATTAACATGTTTTTATATATATCCCATGTGTTAGTAGATCTTACTTAAACACTAAATCTGTGTTATAAGCTCTTAAATACTCTAAAATAAGATTTATTTCTGGTTTTTATTTGTATATCCTTTTGTGGTTTTGTAAAACTCACGATATAAACTTTTTGTACACATACTATTTTTTTCCTTTTCACAAGATCAAATCATAAAGCAAGACCCTTTCTATATTTGACTTTAGATTTGATCTCCTAACCATCTGTGAAAACAAAACTTATGAAAACCTGATTTTTAGTTACCTTGTCACTGGATACCCTGGTTTTGAGTGTGAATTTGTGAGTGTACTATTAGTCTGATTCAGTAGTTGTGGGGTTGTTTAATGCTTGCTTTGGTATACAGGGTGTATTGAGAATACTGATTCAATTACACATTGTAAATTGTGATTTGTACCCAAAATATTGTTATAGTGGACTTGTGGTATGTGTGGTCTTGTAACTAAAAGATTCAGGGTTTTCCAGTACGTTGGCTTCCTTGTTATCAAACTATTTTGTTCAATGCCCTTATACTCATCTCATTTTGTTCCCAATTTTTATTTATTAGACTTTGAACATCACACCAACCTGAGATGATTTTTCTATGGTTTTTACCAAAGAGTTAAAATAGAATTTTTAATCTTCACACTTTTGTGTAATAGATTACTTTCAAGTGGTATCCAAGCATCAAGGTTACTTTGGTGTTAAAAAGTTTATTTTTACTCTTTAAGATTGAACTCTTTATTTGAAACTTATTTTAAATGGAAGACCGAAATGGTAGTTCTATACGTCCTCCTCTGTTTGATGGTGCAATTTTTTTTCTTCTGGAAAGTAAGAATAATTACACATATCCAACAGTTAGGGGATGATGTATGGGTTATGGTTGAAAATGGTTTTTCATTACCTACACATGTTATTGGTGAAGGTGATGTTCAAATAACTGAAAGAAAAAATCTCTTTCTAAATTGACTAGAGAGGATAAACTAAGTTCACAATATAACAATAATGGCATAATTTTTATTTTTCAAGCACTGGGTGAGTCTGAGTTTAAAATAATCTCAACTTGCACCATATCTAAAAAAGCCTGGGATGTATATTATCTACACACGAGGGTGATTCAAGAGTTAAAAAGTCTATTTCACAACTGTTAATTCATATGTATGATACCATTCTTAAGAAAGATAATGTAAAATTTGATGAATTTTATCTTAGGTTTCAAGATATAGTTTAACAATCACATGCTAATGGTATTTTATATGCTGATTCTAAAATTTGTGCTGAAATACTAAGATCTTTACCTCATACTTTTGCCATGAACAAGCATGCCATAGAAGAAATGGGTAATCCTAACCTGATACCTGAATTGTTATGTAGTAAACTGAAGACTTTTGAACTTAAAACTCCTTTAAGTGAAAATCAAAGAGGAAAAGCAAAGTCACACACTACACAATCATCTTTAATGTTTAAATCTTATGTTAAAACTCTTGCTTTTGTATCTTCCTTATGTGATGTTGATGATTCCTATATGTCTCTTGATTCACTAGATTATGAAATTACTTTGTTATATAAATATTTCAAGAAATTTGTGTAGTTTAGAAACAAATTTTCTTTTAGAGAAGGACAACTTAGTTATTCTAATAGGCCATATAAAAAATAGTTTGAAAATAAATCTTTTGAAAAATATGACCGTAACAAAGACTTGAGTCATATTTAATGTAAAATAAATGTAATGACTTTGTCATTATGCTAACAAATGTTTTTTAAAAACTAAATGACAATCTTCTCAAAAAGCACATTTATTTAAAACTTGGGATAACGGTTCTAACTCTAACATAGATTGTAGTGATATTTGTAATAATCTTATGGCTTTTACTTATATATATTTGAATGAGTCTAATGATAGTATTGATAACTTATCTTTTGTGTTTGGTAATTCTGAATTATTTATTGACAATTATGATTTACCTCCTGTAAATGGTTTATTGCCTATTAAGGTCCCTGTGCATAATCATACTCTTGCTACTGAATGTAAACCCCTTTATGATTCTACTTTTAATAGGGATGATGAAAATGATGATTAAAATTCATGTTTTCTTAGAATAAAATCTTTTGATAGTGATTGTGATGATGGTGACCTACATTTTAAGAAGCTGTGTTATTCTACCTTTAAAAAGTGTATTCATTTAGGCAAAGTTAATGCTAGGTTGTTATCTAAAATTGGTGATCTTAACAATCAAATTCGCTTTATTTCTGATGAATTTTCTATGCAAGTAAAAGATCTCGAGGCTAAAAAATTAATGTTAAAGAAAAATATTTTCAAAATAAATGAAAGTTATTATTCTTTGAGCAAAAATGCAAAGATGTTTTAACTGATTCTGATGAATTACAATCTAAGCTAAAAGAAGTTTTGAAAAAATAGAAGATTAAATTATTTATTAATTTATCACGAAGATCAAAACGAACTCCTAGAATTTTAGAGCTTCTCCCTCATGCAATCCTAGGGTTTGCATGGTAACCCTAGCTTAGCCTTCATCTCCCATTAAAACCTCCATGAATATTAAAACACCTGACCCTTCTCAACCTCCTAACCCATGGCCTCGATCCTTTTCAAGTTTAGTTGCAAAAATTCCCATAGATATTCTATTCAAACATCCTATGTTGTACAAAGGAGAACCTCCAGTTGTATTCTCTGAAGATGATATTCAAAACCTAGCAGCTCCATTTAAACTATCAATCATTAGTAAATTCTCTCATGGGAGAGATTCACTTTACATCATCAGAAAAACCATGCTCACTTTTTTAATCAAGTCTACCTTCTCTATTGGATTAATTGATTCCAAACACATTTTAATAAGAATGAATAGTGAAGAAGATTTCATCAGGATGTGGCTTCGAGATTAATGGTTCATAGGTAAGTTTCCCATGTAACATTCAAATGGTCCCACTCATTCAAGATTAATCAAGAAAGTCCTATTAGACCAGTCTAGATCAATTTTCCTAACCTTCCATTCCATTTCATTGCCAAATCATCACTTTTTTCAATAGCTCAATTGATAAGGAGCCCCTTCAATATGGATGCCTCTACTGAAGCAATCAACAAGCCAAGTTTGGCTCAAATATTTATTAAACTAAACCTCTTGAATGACAATCCTAATCATGTTTGGATAGGTCATGGGAAATCTAGATTTTGGCAAGAAGTGGTCTATGAACATGTTCACGACTTTTGTCATCACTGGATGAAGAAGGGACATTCAATTGATGATTTTATATTCAAGAACCTCCATAAGAAACCTTTGATCCAATAAATTAAGAACATCATCAAACCTTACCTTTAATCAATTAAAGATCCACAAACTTCAACTTGGTAAGTCGTACAATAGGCAAAACCAACTCTTAATGCAAGAATTATCAGTTGTGAAGAAGAAAAACTAAGAAGTCAAAAACCATCTCCTAAGAAGTCTAGCCATCCCAACACAAGTATCCATCCAAAAGAAGTAACACTAAATAATACTCCTATCCAGACCATAGCTAATCACATTGAGAAATTACAATATTGTGAAATCAGTGCATCAGATGCAATGGTAGTGGATAATTACAAATTTTCCCCAAGGGCTACTGATCTTCCAGACTATGATAGACACATAGCCAAGAAAAAACACCATTTGTCAGACTCAAAAGAGAATGAGGAGCCAACTACAAGATTTTAAGAACTCAAAATCTTTGCCTCTTCCTTAAATAAGGTATGGTTGAAATATCAAAATTTAAAAAAGAATCCCCCCTTCAACCTATTTCAAACCCCCAAACCCCCAAAGCATGTGCCAAACTTCAAGATCCTCTTTTTAAAAGATTGACAAGATCATAAACCAAGAAAATCTCGATATATATATATCCTTTATGTTAGTAGATCTTGCTTAAAAACTAAATATGTATTCTAAACTCATAAATACTCTAAAACAAGATTTAGTTCTGATTTGTTTGTAGGGATCCTTTTGTGGTTTTGTAAAACTCACGATCTAAACTTTTTTTACACAAACTATTTTTCTGTTTTAACAAGGTTGAAACATCAAATCATATGGAAAGAGCCTTTCTATTATTGACTTTAGATTTGATATCCAAACCATCTGTTAATTACTTTAGGTTAGTGTGATGTTATTATTTAAGGACAATACATTAACGGTTTATGTCATCCAAACAGTTATTATTACCAAATGGTTATTATTACCTTTTGAATGATGTAATTAACAATAATAACCATTTATGTCGTCCAATGATGTTATTATTAATTAAACATCTGATAAAAGGACAGTACGTAGAGGATAAGGACTCGTATATGTATGATTTTTCCGATGCTATTATTTAATATGTATTTAACCGTTTGTGGATGACATTTTGTTTTTTATATTTTTTTATGGTAGTATATTCAAAAGGTAATAATTGAACAACGTCCCATTGGATTCAAGTAAAGATGGGGGAGCTCTCATTTTTCGAACGAGGAGTAAGAAAATAATAGACTGTGGTCTAATTCTATCTAAAAATAAAATTTGGGTAAGGTAATGCAACATAAAGGAATTCTGTCTTGGCGATGACTTACAGATTCAAACTATTTATCTTCCATTAAAACTGGGAAGACATTCATCCTGGAATCTAAGGGGTTTGGATTAGCCTCTGGCCAACTGGCTTTTGGAAATTTTGTCAAATCAATTGGCCATTAAGGATCTATTATTTTTCTGAAATAGGGTGTGTTCTTAGAGTTTTTTTTTTATAAGCAAAAAGATGATGTGGATCGATGATTGGTGGATCGCTTTGCATTGCCATGGATCATGATATGCGATTGAACAACCTTTAAGGTACATGTGAAACCCTTTACCTTAGTACTAAATAGTTGTGAAAGCCTATTTGATATACTTCAGTACTAAACAAACTTCAAACGTTCCCTGTCACCGAGACTTTGGGGTCTAGAGAGAAGTGTGACACCCCGCCTAATTAAATACCGGGTGATCAGTCCTTTATTAAATTAAATCAAAGTGTACGGTTGGTTCAATTTTAGCATCACTGTCGAAAATAATTTTCTATATTAATCACCCAATAAATAATTAAGCTAAGTGTCAAAATAATTAATTTTAAAGATTAAGTTCGATTATAATTTATTATACGAAACCATTTTCATGAACACGGATAATAATATTAAAACCAAACCATCCAAGTGAAGTAAACATGCTAGATAGATCAACCAAATAAAATATCCCACATCGCAGGAAAAAGTAATATTCAAAAGCAATCCCAACTAAAATGGAATACTGAAATAAATAAAGAGTACAAATATCTATGACACATGCCCTACCTAATAATGACTAAATAGAAGACTAAGAAGACGAGAATGAAGTTATCTACTGCAAGGACCTACAACTCCCACACTAGATGCAACACGTCAATAGTCCAAAGGTCTAAACCTGATGCCCCTGTGGCTGGGCACCTGTAATACATATATATATATATATATATATATATATACAAGAGAAAGAAGAGATGATAGGAAACGGGTCAGACCACAACTGTAAAACAACTTTAAAAATAGTTTAGCAAGTATTTAAAATGCTTACCAGTTGATATTACATACATGTTAGTACCTCGACACTCACTTCGGAATTCTCACCCCTCAACTAGTGTGCACGCCTAACATAGTACTGAGCTAATCCAGATAAGGCTAACCCAATTCACTAGTCTGACCCACTTCACTAGTCTAACCCAATTTCCCTTCACCAAATTCTATTTCGAGTAATCGCATAACTATAGTTTATATTTGATAACCTTATCTTATTAATATTAAGCCAGTTATGTTCATCTTAATACAGACTTAAGTTCTCAACCACTTCATTCATTTAATATTAATTATTCAATTTTCATCTACTTACAAGCACAGTAGAATAATCACAAGTATATATATATATATATATATATATATATATATATATATCACTCATAATATATATACTAATAGGGCACCCCACATAAATCTATGGTGCTGGCATACTCTACTATCAAGTCCCCGTACCACTCGTATAAGAGGAGAATACTAGTTCGGAATCACTCTCGAACTGTATTAAGACAAGACACACATATTAGAGGCGAAACATAGTTCCAAGTCACTAAGAGGTTAGCACATACACCCACGTCTCTTACGACCGTCTGACTATCATTCTGGGATATCCTATACCAAGGATGCTATGTTATAGGGTATAAGTGAATATCCCCCATAAAGGTCCAATCGAGATAAGACTGTCCCGGCGCGAAACCTCCATGACAGCAAGTAGCGTGGGTATGATTGCAAACAAATATACAATATTATATATATACACGCACCCATATATATATTCTAATTATTCAGCTAGGTACGCCCACGACCCATAATATTCGATCCATTCATGGCATATAACGCCCGAGTTCTACGTATAATTTAAGTCATTCCTTTTATTTTCTCAATTACCGCAAATCCTTAAGTACTTCTCGACTCTCGAAGTGTATCTTCTTGATAAATATAAAATAAGTAGGTGTACACTCACTACCCTATTGGTTTAAGTCCTTCTTGAATCTCGCAAGACCTAATTTAACGTACGCGCGATTTCCCATTCAATTTATACCCCCGAAATCCCACAGTTGAATCCCATATAAAATCGTCTTCCCCGGAACCTACTTATACCCTACTCGTCCTCCTCAAGTCCCATTATAATATTTAAATTAGGTCCAAAGTTCCTTACACATTGGGATTGGATTAACATTAAAAAGGAGAAAAAGTTTCCATTTCTAAGAGGAGTCGATCGATCGATGAAAAGGGGTCGATCGATCGATCCAATCGATCGATCGACATTCTTGAGTCAATCGATCGATCGAGCAGTTCTTGGCCCAATTTCTGTAATTCTTTACCTACAAGTTTCCTTAACATAAATCCTCAAAACCTCTATTAATTCGTCCCAAACTCCCAAACGATCAAACGAACAGTTGTATTACCCTACATACATGATTTCTAATGTAAAACAGATATGAATTCATCAAGGGCCGTCCATTTAAGGGTTAATTCAAATTAATACAACAAGAATCCTATTTTTATCACCATGATCAATATTTTCCTAATTTTTCGAGAATTTAACCTCTAATGAACATCAATTTCGTAGTTAATCATCTACATATAACAATAGGGTTTACCTAACATGATTTCTATTCAGAATTTCAATATGAATCTCATAATTATCATTTATCTTGCATGAAAACATAAATTTATATCAAAGGTCTGATCTGACGAATTTGAGTGGTATAGGAACGATCCTCTTCTTTCGATCTATGCGTTGGTGGTGGAATTGGTGAGAGTGGTGTAGGGCTGGTGGCTCTCCTCTTTGAAACCCTTATTTCTTCTCTCTTCCTTAGCCTCTGCTTCTAACCCTCGAGGACTCTAACTCCCATCAAATATAACCATTCAATTTTCGTCCATAATTAAGGCCTAAAATTGGAACTTACCAAAATTTCCTCATGGGTCACCGGCTAGGCCTAAAAACATCCCGAGACCCAAACTAAACCCCCGAGAATATTTTTCTGACTTTCTAAACCCTTCTGGCCACATTGGCGCACTCGAAATGACCATACGGGTGACTTATAATTAAATTACTTTTTATTCCATTAATTTAGTCCCGACACACGCGCGTCCTAACTTAATTTCTATGATTGTCGTAATATTCACTCACGATAATTTTAATAAATTCAATCTCATATATTACTTTTCTCATCTAGTAATATTAAACATAATTCTTACCAATAATTACTAACTCTCGTCAAGCTAGTAAATATTCAATTTAAATAAAATCCGTATTAATATGAAATTAATTATATCAATTAACTTTTATTAATCCCATAATTAAAGGCCATAAAAATACGGGGTATTACATATGCGCCCCCTAATAATGGAATTTTGTCCCGAAATTCGGAAAGTAAGGCCTACCTGGTAAAACAATTCTGGATACTTTATCAGTACGCAAAACCAACTTCAGAGTAAGGCGTTCAATCACTATAGCCCCCGCCTCATAGCAAGCTAGTTTAACACTCTCGAAACCTTATCAGTTATAGGGTCACACCTCAATAACGACACTTCACCTTACTCCTACCCGACAACATTTTAATAAGACGAGCCTATACATCTTTGGCCCCCATTATCTCAATATTATTTGGAGGCCGACCCTCACTACGTATCAACTACTCGTATTTATCTAAACACAAAAATCCCATCCTGAGAGAAACCATATGACCATATGACCACTCTTGTCAGTTATTCGAATCTCGATTTCCGGCGATGTAACTCAAAAGCTATCTAAAATAGTTTGTGGTAATTCCACCATAGTCATCAGACTCTAACTCGACCAATCAAAAATTCTGATTATCCACTCACCTTAAACAACCAGAAGGAGAATAGTTAAGGTTCTTCACACAAAACCTCAATAAGAACTTTGTCCATAATAAACAGGTATGATTGCTTATACACAACTTTACCATTTGGTAATGTCTTCTCCCAAGCACCATAGTATACTTTCTTTACGAGATATAATTATTGCAGAATTGAAATGACCAATATGAGTCCAAAATTACATTCCTACAACTCCACTAGTCGTTTATCACCTTTCACCTACTCCTCGGGCTATAGGTGATACAACCTTCTTAAAATGAAATGTCATCCCCATTACTTCCTGAAATCCTGTATTAGAGGTGGGGTTCAAGGATCTCATCCTAGTTCAAAACAATGCCGGGCAGGACCACTTACCGGCGCGATCCTTCTTTTGAAAGAAAGACTCTAACAAGCCGTCTAATAGTGTAAATCATCAAAAGAATAACAATTACTTTCTTTTAGGCCAACTTTTTCCACAAATTCGAAGGAACTCGCGATCTTAACTTGAGGTGGTAACCTAATAAAGAAATTTACCTAATTGAATGCCCTCTTCCATTACAGTAATCGTCGGCTTGCTATAAAATTCTCTGGTTGATTCTCTTGCTCTAACCGATTTCTATCTATGAGTGGTGCACGCGAAGACTATTCACTATGTCCCGCTCAACATTGACTTCTATTTATAATGTCTCACATTAAGTGACACTTAATACTCCCCTTCTTTGCTCGGCGTATACCGAAAGTTTCGACCCGTACAGTTTTCTCCACGATGTGCACTTCTGGACCTTTTATACCTTACTAACATCATCATTATTTATACAGGCAAGTCTCTCTCAACATTTGACTAGGTAAAAATCAACTCCAAGTGTCTTCCCATAATAGTTAAATTTTACTCTTTTTAAGGAATACCCCTTTTTAAATGACTTCCCAAAGCCTTTTACCCAAATTTGAGTGTGTTATTCTGATTGCACACGTATATCTGTATTATCGTCCTTATTACATGATGCTTAATTCACTTTACCATTTCTACTTCGTTATATAAGTCCCTCCGGCTTATATTTCACATTTCTATTCCCACGTACCTTTAACTCAGACGATTCTAACATCAGCTAACCAGGATGTCCACACACCCTATAAATAGTGCACACTGGCATAAGCATTACATACACTTCACACACAACGCTCAATTCTTTATTGCCCCTGTGTTCATAATGTGGTTATAATACTTGGGTATTCTCAATCACCCCAGAAATTAAAATTTTAAGTCCTCCTTAACATCGTTCGACCCTTCAACTCGTGGTGATAAAACAAAATTTTCAATGCTTCCTAACCACACAATCGGCTCCACTGGCCTTAAATCATAATTTAACTTCCAACTTATAGATATAACTACCTGCTCCTATGACGACCGAGGTACCAGACTCATGGACTAATGACCAAACATCTCCCTACTTCCAACCTTATGCTAAGTTTCATGCGTGGGATGTCTAGCAAAGCAAAATCCAAACAAAGAACCCCCCAATACACTACTACCTAGTATTATCGGTTATTGAAAACCGTTAGGCCCTCCGTCCATAACATGTACCCCTATATTCTCGTCTTTTGACATAAAAGCTACATCTCCTCCCGTAATTACATTTAAATAAGGAATTTTAGCCAATTGCACTATCACTTAGCATTGGTGGTAATCACATTCCATAAAACTCGTACACATACAATCGGGACTCTTGAAATCCTGTTACCAAACATATAAATATAAATCTTAACTACCATGTCTCTAAAAGATAGATATAACAATGCGATCTTCCTATCACCAAGTCCTGAGCGTTAAATATGATAATGAGTTATATTTTTTTGCTCAACAGTAAACCCAATACACACCAAATCATAACAAAAAATTCCCTACACAGCCCGGGATTAAACATTTCAATACCACTATACCCTTCTAAGTCTCTAAAATATATGATATAAATGCTAACTCGACCCTCTTACAGGTGAGGCTTTGCCAAAACAAAACATCCTACACTAGAGAAGTAACCCCGATAGACTTGTGATATCTGCCCACTATCGGTCTAATCATTACTATAAAACCATAATCAGGATAATATCATACTTGTATAACACATCACTAAAACGAGTAATCTCAATGAGGTATATATACCACTATCAATACACCCGTTCATCCTCTGTGGATAACACTAACGATAATACCGCTATACCAGGGAAAACATTCACATAATAATAACATTATCGATATACGTATTAAGCTCGTGTCACGTGCGAATCTAGAAAAACTCAACATATAGTGACTAGTTCGTGTCACATAAAACACGCCTCATATTCCGAGGGTAGAACTCATACTTCTACCTTGGCAATCCCCCTGGCTGCTCAAATAATTCCCGAAAATAACATGGCTGTTTGAACCAAAACAAAAACTACTTTAATTATTGCCCCTTACTAGGCACCATACTCTTGTCCCTTTACTCGCTTCGAGAAAAATTAACTCTTGTGGTTTCACTCTCCACAAAATACCTCTATGCATAATCCACTTATCACCGGTCATACTGACCATATTAGGGTTATCCTTCTCTCGAACTTTAGTAGGCTCGATGCTGATGGCTACCCCCGTTGCTCCCTTAACTTTGTTGGCCCTAAGGAACGCACTACTGGATTTGAGAGCTCTTACTTAATTCACCATCTCTTGTTAAGGATTCAGCTACCCGAATAATTTAAATGGGTTCCTTGATGGGTCTCCCCATTTGCGGCGTTTCACTAACTGCTTTTCATCCAATCTTACTCCCCAATTAAATCTTTTGATTCCTTTAGTTCCCTTCACAAAGAAGCATTAACATCTTTATAGACAATGAGTGACATTGTCACCATATAGATCGACTGTCCAGCAGAATTCCTTTTAAGTGTTGTCAACTTTTCTTACGAGTCGATTTCCCACTTGAAATACTCTTCTACATTTGTATATACTTCATCCGACACAAGATTGACTAAATAATTAAATTCATTTTCACACATGGACCTCTGTCCGACCCTCCTGTGATGAGTTCAGAACAACATTCATATCTTAACCTGAATATCTGATGAAGGAACTCGCAATCAAACCGTAAATCGTACTTAAGATCCTTCCATTGACACAACATTCCACTTGTAAATGTGGTGGTTGACTCCCACCATTATAACTTTCCTTTGACGAGTCAAGAAAATTTTTTACCCCAAATTTTCACTTTCGGTTAACCACACTCCGCCATATGCCCAAGCCTTTGAATATATTACCTTCGTTGGTTAACGCACACCATTCCCGCATTTCTAGAACTTCCATTGATGGTTCTCCTCAATGTTTTGTTTGACTCTCTCCCAGTCCTACCACATTGGGTGAGTCTAATTTGGCACCACTTTTGACTATAGTAGAACTTAGAAATCATATGCTGCGCCCTAGCCATCTTTACAGTCCTGGCTTCTCATGTCATAATAGGGGTGACCTCGATTACGGTCATCATCCTCGAATATAATCTACAACTTCAACTAAGCCCTGCCTCCCGCTGTCCGCCCAACGACCCTCGTCTGTCATACTTCATTGTTCGAACACCCCCGAACGCAAATAAGATTCACTAGTATATATACGTTATAGCAGGAGAACGAAATCTCACCATATAAATCAACAATCCTAAACATAGGGCTTTATATCAAACAAAGCAACGCTGGAAGCATAATAAGCCGCACAGATCCTAAAGAACTCTAGAACCTGATGCTCTAATACCACCTGTGACACCCCGCCTAATTAAATACCGAGTGATCAGTTCTTTATTAAATTAAATCAAAGTGTCCGGTTGGTTCATTCTTAGCATCACTGTCGAAAACAATTTTCTTTATTAATCACCTAATAAATAATTAAGCTAAGTGTCACAACAATTAATTTTAAAGAATAAGTTCGATTATAATTTAATATACGAAACCATTTTCATGAACACGGATAATAATATTAAAACCAAACCATCCAAGTGAAGTAAACATGCTACATAGAAATAAAATATTCCACATCGCAGGACAAAGTAATATCCAAAAGCAATCCCAACTAAAATGGAATACTGAAATAAATAAGGAGTACAAATCTCTCTGAGCTAAATATAACTGGAAATGGGAGACACATGCCCTACCTAATAATGACTAAATAGAAGACTGAGAAGACGAGCATGAAGTCGTCTAATTCAAGGACCTGTAACTCCCACACTAGCTGCAGCACGTCAATAGTCCAAAGGTCTAAGCCCGACGCCCCTGTGGCTGGGCACCACACACACACACACACACACACACACACACACACACACACACACACACACACACACACATATATATATATATATATATATATATATATATATATATATATATATATACATGAGAAAGAAGAGATGATAGGAAACGGGTCAGACCCCGAGTGTAAAACAACTTTAAAAATAGTTTAGCCAGTATTAAAAATGCTTACTAGTTGATATTACATACGTGTTAGTACCTCGACACTCACTTGGTAATTCTCGCCCCTCAACTAGTGTGCACTCCTAACGTACTACTGAACTAATGTAGATAAAGTTAACCCAATTCACTAGTTTAACCCACTTCACTAGTCTAACCCAATTTCCCTTCACCAAATTCTATTTCGAGTAATCGCATAACTATATATTATATCTGATAACCTTTTCTTATGAATATTAAGCTAGTTATGTTCATCTCAATATAGACTTAAGTTCTCAACCACTTCATTCATTTAATATTAATTATTCAATTTTCATATACTTAAAAGCACAATAGATTAATCACAAGTATATATATATATATATATATATATATATATATCATTCATTATATATATACTAATAGGGCACCCCACATAAATCTATGGTGCTAGCATACTATCGTATCAAGTCCCCGTACCACTCGTATAAGAGGGGAATACTAGTTCGGAATCACTTTTGAACTGTCTTCACACAAAACACACATATTAGAGGCGAAACATAGTTCCAAGTCACTAAGAGGTCAGCACATACCCTCACGTCTCTTAGAACCATCTGACTATCATTCTCGAATAGCCTATACCAAGGATGCTATGTTATAGGGTATAAGTCAATATCCCCTATAATGGTTCGATCGAGATAAGACTGTCCCAGAGCAGAACCTCCGTGACAGCAAGTAGAGCGGGTATGATTACTCAAAATATATAATATTATATGTATACATGCACCCATATATATATATTCTAATTATTCAGTATGGTACACCCATGACCCATAATATTCGAACCATGCGTGGGATATAACGCCCGAGTTCTACGTATAATTTAAGTCATTCTTTTTATTTTCTCAACTACCGCAAATCCTTAAGTACTTCTCGACTCTCGAAGTGTATCCTCTTGATAAATTTAAAATCAGTAGGTGTACACTCACTACCCTACTGGTCTAAGTCCTTCTTGATTCTCTCAAGACCTAATTTAATGTACGCATGATTTCCCATTCAATTTATTCCCCCGAAACCCCACAGTTGAATCCCATATAAAATCGTCTTCCTCGGAACCTACTTATACCCTACCGATCATCCTCAAGTCCCATTATAATATTTAAATTAGGTCCAAAGGTCCTTACACACTGGGATTGGATTAACATTAAAAAGGAGAAAAAGATTTCATTTCCAGGAGGAGTCGATCGATCGATGAAAAGGGGTCGATCGATCGATCCAGTCAATCGATCGACATTCTTAAGTCAATCGATCGATCGAGTAGTTCTTGGCTCAGTTTTTGCAATTCTTTACCTACGAGTTTCTTTAACATAAATCCTCAAAACCTCTATCAATTCGTCCCAAACTCCCAAACAATCAAACCAACAGTTATATTACCCTACATACATGATTTCTAACATAAAACGTATACGAATTCATCACGGGCCATCAATTAAAGGGTTAATTCAAATTAATACAACAAGAGCCCTATTTTTATCATCATGATCAATATTTTCCTAATTCTTCTAGAATTTAACCTCTACTGAACATCAATTTCGTAGCTAATCATCTAAATATAATAAGTGGGTTGTCCTAACATGATTTCTATTCAGAAGTTCAATATGAATCACTCAATTATCATTTATCTTGCATGAAAACATAAATTTATCATCTCCTATACTAGCATGGATGTGTTATCAACTAAAGATCAACAAGTTATATACTTGCTTGGAAATCAAAGGTTTGATCCGACGAATTTGAGTGGTATAGGAACAATCCTCTTCTTCCGATCTACGCGTTGGTGGTGGAATTGGTTAGAGTGGTGTAGGGTTGGTGGGTCTCCTCCTAGGAAGCCTTCTCTCTTCTCTCTTCCTTAGCCTCTCTGCAACTCTAATGTTTTTAACCTTCGAGGACTCTAACTCCCATCAGATATAACCCTTCAATTTTCGTCCGTAATTAAGGCCTAAAATTGGAAATTACCAAAATATCCTCCCGAGTTACCGGTTAGGCCTAAAAACGTCCCGAGACCCAAACTATACCCCCGAGTACATTTTTCTGACTATCTCAACCCTTCCGGACACATTGGCGCACTTGAAATGACCATACAGGTGACTTATAATTAAATTACTTTTTATTCCATTAATTTAGTCCCGACACGACACACACGCATCCCTATTTAATTTCTATGGTTGTCGTATTATTCACTCGAGACAATTTCAATAAATTCAATCTCATTTATTACTTTACTCATCTAGTAATATTCAACATAATTCTTACCAATAATTACTAACTCACGTCACGCTAGTAAATATTCAATTTAAACAAAATTCGGATTAATATTAAATTAATTTATCCCAATTAAATTTAATTAATCCCATAGTTAAAGGCCCTAAAAATACGGGGTATTACAAGAAGTTGCTCGATATACCAGACGGGTGAGCAAAAAGGGTGAGGATAGTCATTGGTGACCAACCTTTTGGTTGATTGATTTTGGCCTTAAGGATATAGGATTAAAATAATACTGTAGACACTCCATCCTAAGCCCCCCCTAAGCACCTACTTAGATCCCTAACACTCACTCGTTCATAACAAACCCTAAGTAATACTCTGAGTATCGATCTGGAGGCTATCAGGCTCTCTTGGCTCCTTTTTGACTCCAATAAACTTTATCCTTTGACCTAAAGCTCAGTGAATCTTCAAATTACTCGGAATGACCTTTCGAATGATCCATCCCGTATGTGAAATAGACTTACGATTTGGATAAATGGTCTGTTTCACTATCGAAAATTAATCTGGAGACCACTGGGCGCTCTTGAGCTCCGCTTGACTCAGTAAACTTTCTTATTTGAATGGAAGCTCAATGAATAGTTAAAAGGATCTGAATCCCCTTTGCTACAGTCCACCACATGCACAAATCGGTCTTTCGGTACGGACGAATGGTCCGTTTTATCTTAAAAACTAATCTAGAGGCGATCGGGTGCTCCTGAGACCCATTTGACTCTGTTTAGTGCTCCATCTTAACAGAATCTCAATGAATCTTCAAAGGGGTTTTAATCACCTTTCCAATAGTCTGTCTCATGCACAAATCAGCCTTACGGTATGGATGAACGATCCATTTACATCAGGCACTTTCGAGTCTCATTTGACCTTTGGTCAACTCTTTGAACCGAATGAAGCTGAATGAAATATCGAAGGTCACTGAATACCCTTTCTAACTGTTCTTCTTATGCATGAATCAACCTTACTATTCAGACGAACGATCCATTGTCCTTTGAAAACTTCATGTCAGGTGACCAATAGGCACTTCTGCGCCCTATTTGACCTCGGTCAGCTCTCGAACCAGGTTGTTGCTCAATAAATTCTTAAAAATCTTTGAATATCGTTTTTAATGGTCTACCTCATGCGCGATTCTGACTTACGATTCGCATTTTATGATCATTTTTCTAAAAAGTCTATCCCAGACTGCCAAATGTCCCCTTTCAGGACCCTGCTTATCAACAATGTGTCTGGGGTTCTATGCCGATAGACAGGTCCAGGACCATGCTGATCGGCACCCCCTTGGCCCTGTAAATAGACGCCATAACCTCATTTTGAAAAGCACCCCTGAATATCCCTCTCAGCAATTCAGAGAACATTCTCACGAATTCAGAGTTGTTCCCTTCCTAAAAAGCCCATTTCCCACTTTCCATTCCATCCTTTTTCATATTTCATTTAGTAAACTCCCCCATTTCCTTATACCACCTTCATCTCATTGCAAGGTCAGCGTATTTACACTCAAAATCCACTTCAAGTGTTCATAAAGAGGTCCTTTTCTCCATCATTTTCTCTAAATCCTCTTATTTTGGTATTGGTTGCTTTGTTTCTACTTTAGTTCTTTCTTTAATTACATCACACACATTAATCTCAAACCTTCATTATTTGTATTTGCACATACTCTATTTTCATAAAAAAACAAAGACAAGAAAAAGAGGGTTTATTTATAAATTCAAAAAGAGGGATTCTCACTACACATTCTCACACTTAAAACACGTTTATCTCTACACACACATACAAGATAAATCCCTTATGTGGATTTATGGATTAAACCCCACCCTATGTTATCTTCAAACTATGTGTACTTTGATGCCTCCTGGGCTACGTAGGCATCTTGGGTAAATTCTGAGATTCGAGTCCTCTCTTATGCACATTTGCTATATTATTTTTGTTATATCTATATTTTTAATGGATGTAATATTATTGTGTGCTTGTGTCTTGTCCGATGTATGTAAGGGAAATTTTTCGACACTTACCCTAGAACTTAGGACTTGTCTGTAGGTTTCTAATATACTTTAGATATGGTATATCCCGCTACATTGGTTATGGTATATCACGTCTTCATGATCATCCACGACATCAACAATCCGAATATTTGGCAACGTGAACCACTCATCTTCATTGTGCTCCATGTACATCTTTAAACACACTCCACAACTCCACTTTCATTATGGTATATTTTATGTTTGGAGTTATTTTTTTTCATAAATGTATTTAGGAGAATTTTACTTTATTTTGTTTTTCAAAACGAGACTGGACTTTATTTAAATAACTTTTAGTCAGCTATCGTTCAAACGAGATGGATATCTTGTTTGAACGATCTAACAATGTCATTCGAAGTTTCGTTTGATGGCCTACATCGAACATGCTTCAAGGAAGACAAAGTTTCACCTATGGGAGATTCGTCTGATAAACGCTGTCTGTATTTCTCCATTGTATTTATAAGTTACGATTTGCATTCCATAGTTAAATAGAAAAGGTTTTTCCCGCAAGGGATTTTTTTTGAAATCCTTATTACTTGTTTTTGATTGCATGCTTTCATGATTTACTTCTATCAATCACATAGTTGCATGATCTAGGCCTTAAAGGATTTAGAACTGGTGTGATTTGACATTTAATTAAATATGTTGGGCCATTGAATTTTTGCGCACTCTCAATTTGGTATCAGAGCCATTTACACAACTTTACCGTGTAATTGATGTTTTGCAAAATTTTTCTTGTTATTAATTTTCTGAAAAATTGATTTTGAAATGGTTGAGTTCAAATGGATAACTTACGTAATAGAATTCCAACTTTTGATGGATCCAATTATCCCTAATGGAAAGATAGAATGAGATCTAAATTAAAAGTAATTGATGAAAGAGTTTGGATTACTTGTGAAATTGGGTGGACCCCACCCACTATGATTGTGGGTAATGAAATTAACCCTAATCCCGTGACTCTATGGACTGAAGAAGAATTTGAATGGAGTAGTTTTAATTCACGAGGCCTTAGTGCTATTTTTAGAGCTATCAAACTCGTTGAATTCTGACATATAGTGACGTGCACCACGTCAAAAGAGGCATGTGATATCCTGCAGCTTACACATGAGGGCACAAATTTTATTAAGGCATAAAAATATAAAACTTGACTACAAAGTTTGAGACCATAACTATGCTTGAGTCCTAGAGCTTTGATGAATTTTATGATCACCTGTCGGGTATTGTTAATTCGAGTTTTAATCTTGGTGAAATAATTCCTGAAACTAGAGTAGTAAAAAAGATTTTAAGATCACCCTTGCTCGTTTTATCCTCAAAGTCACTGTGCTTAATTCTTTAGGCATGTTAGAATTCCTTAGGTTAGAAGAACTCGTAGGATACCTTCAAACTTACAAGATCAACATGTTTACTAAAACTACCAAACCAAAAGAGAGAGAGATTGCACTTAAGGCCCGGTCTAGAAAAAGTGAGGAGGTGTCTTCCAATTCTGAGTACGATTTAGACTAGATGATTTAGCCCTTTTTGCTAAGAATTTTAAGAAATTTCTGAAACTTAAAAATAATGGCACATCTAAAGATAAAAAGAGTTTTGACAAAAAGAAAACCGAATTTTTTTTTGAAAAAGATAAAAAAGACGCCCCAAAGAGAGAGGAAGAGAGATGTTATGAGTGTGATGGGAAAAGTCACAAATGATATGTGTGCCCCACTAGGTTAAAGCCTCGAGGAAAGGGAAAAGCTATCTTAAATGCCACCCTTAGTGATGATACCAAGGTCAAGTCGGTGGATTCAGGAGAAGAATCACCGCATGAATGTAACTTAACCACATTTATGGCTAGTCATGTGAGTTCGTCTAGTGCACCTCATGGCAACGAGGAAGCTACTTCACAGGGACACCTCAACAGTGAGATTGACATGAGTGATGGTGATGATGCAACAAGTGAGAGCGAGAGTGACCTACAATGAACGTACACCGAGTTATATGCCGAGTACTTTAAAATTAAAGAGAAAAATAAAGGTTTTAGAAACTAGCATCATTGCTCTAGAGAAGGAGTTAAGATAGATGAGAGAGATAAAGAGTCCCCCGTTAGAGAGTCTTTGAGAGAGAGAGAGAGAGAGAGAGAGAGAGAGAGAGTTTTTGGAGAAAAAGAGAGTTTATGAGAAAGAGAGAGGGGTTTTGACCAAACAAATGGCTATTCTTACGAGTGAGCTCATTGCATCCGTGGAGACTTAGAAGAAACTTAAAGCCCCAGTCGAAAAAGATCTCGAGAGCGCCCGGGAGGTAAAGGGAAAGATTGAGGACACATCTAAGAAGATGGGAAATATGTTCCTAGACCTATATTTAGGGTTTAGTGAGAGGTAAGGAATAGGTTTCTACGATGCTTCCGCGTCACATGTTGCATCAAAACCTTTTCTGAATTCATTGTGAATCCTTATGGCCCTTAAAGAACGGTTCAACCAAGAAAAGCAAACCATGGTAGGCCTAAGACTGTTTATTTCTACAGACTGTTTATTTCTGCACTTATTGCAAGAAAAAAATGCCACCTTAGGGAGTTTTGATATAGTTTAGCTCAGACTCGACATACACATACTCCGTTGCATCACTTTAGTGATTTTTCTAGCCTCAGAGAGCATGTTGATTGTCTAGTCGCCACTTATAATAGTTTGATGAAAAAGTTCCAATGGATGTCTTTGCCATTATTTGAAACTTCTAATATCCCGACTAGAATAAAGAAAGATAAGGGTAAATAAAAGGTCACTACTACTTGGGTGCCTCATAGTGATGAGAAATCCCTTGTTGTTCATGTTGCTCTTAAGACTCACAATACCTCCCAGCAGTATTTTGATAGTGGTTGCTACAGGCATATAAATGGTGACGTCTCATTTTTTACCAACCTTGAGGATCACAAGGATGGTAAAGTCACCTTTGGAGATAGGAGTAAATCTAGCATTATAGTATGTGGTACAATAGAAATACCCAGATTTTCTAAGCTAGATAATGAATCGTACATCAAAGGATTAAAAACAAACTTTATTAGCATTAGCCAGCTGTGTGACACAGACTTTGCCATTAAAGTTTGAAAGGAACGCGTGTAACATTTTTTATCAAGCCTGTAAACTTTTACTGCAAGGGGTGAGGACAAAATATGACTATTATGGAATTGTATCCAAGTTCCCATTTGTGTCCAACAGCACCACAATTTCTTCTATGGATTTATGGCAGTAACGTCTAGGTCAGGTTAATTTAAGAGAGTTGGAACGTTTAGCGAAGAAAGATCTCGTATGTGGCTTACCTTTATTTGCTAATCCAACTTCCACAATTTGTGGTCCTCATCGTCAAGGAAAATAAGTTCGGAGTCCCCATGGGAAGTTGAATTCCATTACCGTTACACAAGTGCTTGAGTTGGTACACATGGATCTTATGGGTCCTAGTCGTACTAAGACATTGGGTGGTAAGAGGTATATTCTCGTGATGGTAGATGGTTTATCTCATTATTCAATAGTTAGTTTCTTAAGAGAGAAATTTGATGCCATAGAGTTTCTTACGACCAAGTGTCATGTTCTGTAAAATCAATATGAAGTCACCGTCAATAGGATGCATAATGATAATGACACATAATTTAAAGAGGCAAAAGTGGATAGTTAATGTGATAGCCAGGGAATTAAATATGAATTTTCAGTCGTGAAAACTCCTCAATAAAATGGGATTGTCGAGAGGATGAATCGAATGATTCAAGAGATGGATAGATCCATGCTTCTCGATCATAGAGTTTCTAGACGGGTTTAGTCAGAGGCGGTGTCTAACACATGTCACACGGTGAATAGGGTATATCTTCGTCCACACACACTTCACACGCCATATGAGTTGTGGACAAGGAAGAAACCCAACCTTCTGTATTTCAGCGTATTTTGGAGTAAATTCTACATCTGGAGGGATATAGAGAAATTAGGAAAGTTTGAATCCCAGAGAAATGCGGCAATTATATTAGGATATTCATCGAGGAGCAGAGCTTACCAAGTTTTTAAACTAAATAGCTCTAAGGTAATGGAAGCAATAAACGTCACTATTAAAGATGACGAGCCATAAGAGTTTGTTGATCCAAATCCTTTGTGTGAGGATTATGCACCACTTTGTGATTATCCCATTGTTGCTCACACACCTAAGGTGGAACCTACTTCTGATTTAGGAGACACACCTTCTTAGGTTCGCAAGGGTCATGATCCTTACACCACCTTAGGAGATCCTACTTTAGGTGTAAAGACTCGCGCTCAGGTTGAGAACTTGTTAGGTATCTGTGATATACGTCCAAAGTCGAGCCCAAGAACATCAAATAAGCTTTCAAAGATGAACACTGGATATCTGCTATGCAGGATGAGTTGCTTTAGTTTAGAAAGAATGATGTCTGGGAACTTGTCCCCCGACCTAGTGAGACAAATTTTATTGGTACTAAGTGGATCTTTAAGAATAAAATGGGTGAGAATGGTACCATTATTCGTAATAAGGCTAGGTTGGTCGCTCAAGGATATACACATCTTGAGGATGTAGACTTTGAGGAGACATTCTATCCCATTACGAGGCTTGAGTCTGTCCGCATACTACTCGACATCGCATGTCACCTTCACTTTAAGTTATATCAGATGGATGTTAAGAGTGTCATTCTGAATGGAAATCTACAGGAGGAGGTTTACATGGAACAACTGAAAGGGTTTGAAGACCCTAAGCACCATGGACACGTCCATTATCTGAGGAAAGCCTTTTATGGTTTGAAGTAAGCACCCCGTGCTTTGTACAAAATGATCAATTCTTATCTCTTAGCCCATGGCTTAAAGAGAGGGGAAGTGGATAAGATGTCGTTTGTGAGGAGAAGAAAAGGTGTTATTTTGGTTTCCCAAATCTATGTGGATGACATAGTATTTGGATCCACGTGCTCACGCTATGCTCACGACTTTGAGGAGGAGATGAAGAGTGAGTTTGATATGGCATGGTTGGTAAGCTTACATTCTTCCTTGGTCTATAGTTTCATCAGCTAGAGGATGGGATGTTCATCTACCATTCCAATTATGCAACAAACCTCTTGAAGAAGTTTAGGTTCGACTCTGCTAAGCACTCATGCATCGACAAAGCTTAGCAAGGACACTTCATGCAAGGATGTAGAGCAAACCTTATACCGTAGTATGATAGGTAGTCTTCTGTACTTGACTGCCAATCGTCTCGATATTGCCTTTAGTGTTGGAGTCTGTGCACATTATCGGGCATCCCCGAAAGAGTCACATTTACTTTCTTTTAAACGTATTATCAAATACGTGAGTAGGACTCTCTCATACGACATTTGGTATTCCTTTGATACCGACAAATGTTTATCTTCCTATTCAAATGCCAATTGGTCAACGATGTAAATGGATGTAGGACCACTTTGGGTGGGTGTTTCTACTTTTAGAGTTCTCTGGTCTTTTGGTTGAGCAAGAAGCAGAACTCAATCTCTTTGTCCACTAGGGAGGCCGAGTACATCGCCGTCAGGAGTTGTTGCACGCAACTCATGTGGATGAAGCAAATGTCAGAGGATTATGGGATTTCATAGGGCACAATTACTATTTCCTATGATACCATAAACACGATTCATATAACCAGAAATTCAGCTTAACATTCGCGCACAAAGAATATTAAAATACGCGAGGATTTTATCCGAGACCTAGTAGAGGAGAAAGTAGTGTCCTTGAGCTTTGTGACCAACGACCACTAGGTAACCGATATGTTCACGAAACATTTAGATGCCCTTAAATTTGAGAGTCCCAGGAAGTCTTTAGGTATCTGCATAGTTAACTGAGGGTTGGTTAGTTTATCTAGTATAGGATGATTTATCACATTCATATTCTTGATTCCTATTGCTATATTTTTTGTATTATTCTTGTATCATTTTTTCTCTTCATATTTTAGCAAAATCCAAAAAGATTTTCAGTCTTTAAGAAAAAATAGAAAAATTCCAAAAGATTTTTGGTTTTTAAGAAAAGAGAAAATTTCAAAAATATTTCCAGTTTTTAAGAAAAATGAAAAAGTCACAAAGATTTTATTTTTAATTTTTTTGAAAAACACAAAAACATTTTGTAGTTTTTTTACACCTTATATGGATGGACATATAGGATTGACAAGTCACAATATCATTCCATTATCCACATGACTTTTTGATAGTGTTGTGAGACATAACATCATTTCATCCATGTGCTTTATAATGTATAACAGTCATTGTGATGGGATTAGTGATTACTTTCTACATGTTTAACTCATTGTCTTCTTTAATGCACACATGCATGGATTTATATGAGCATTGCACTTATCTGTCACATGGTAGTCAAGGTATTTTCATCTCAATCCTGCCATTAAAATGAACCAAATGTGATAAAACGAGAAAATAAAAGTAGTTCTTGTAAGAACCATTGTCCGGATTAAAAAAATTGAAAATTATATGTTCAATAAATGTGTTAATTTAAAAGTAATGGAATCGAAAAGCGAAAGTAATATTTTTTTCGTGAATAACCACCATTTGCAAAAAAAAAAAGAGCCTAAAATATTAAAGGCACATTAAAGAAAAAATACAAGTTCCACGCCAAATTCGAAAAACATTAATGCTACGCTACATATGAGCATTTATTTCTTCAAAACAAAAGAGTTGAGAGAAATATTCTATATCTGAGTTTTGAGGGAGTTTAGTCGAAGATCAATGGGTTTGCACATCCTGAAAAAGCCTGGTAAAAGCATTACATAATTTTCGGCGTCATTGTTTTGAAAATCATTTAAGACTTTGATTTGTTGATTAGATTCGCATCGATATCATATGAATTAAATATTTTTACACCTAATGATGATTTTGAGTTCATTCATTAGGAGTATCCAAAATTCATCATGCACATATGTTATGATTGTTTGAGTTGATTTTCCTATCGGATTTCTTCACACCCATTCTTTTACGCTTTCACGACTTGGTTATCTTAGTGTTAGTTCATTGTGTGTATTATATTTGTATCTTTTATACTTGAGAATTTTTTTGAAAATATTCAAAAATAGTTGTTTATTGTTTTGTGACACACTCCAGTTTACTGCTTATGTTACTTTTTCTTATCTATTTCGGACATCATAAAAAGTGGGAGAACGAATTATGTGGGAGTGTGAAGTATAATTATGCTTACTCATGCTTATGCTTATCATATTATTTCAAACTTTTGTAAATCACGATTATTTGTTTATTCATCTAATGTGTGTAGGTTCATTTTAAGATCACATTGATAATACACTCGATGAAGACAAGGAATTTGGAGATTTGAAGATTTTCAAGACCTATGTATTTTGATATCATTCAATTTGTGGGTTTTGGAAGGGTATTAGAATATTGTATGTCTTAGATTTTTTTGTTGCATAATTCGAATTTTTTATGTATGTACCGGTATAGCCATAGGGGGAGATTTGTAAGTGCAATTTTCTTATATTGCCCCTAGAATCTAGGACTTGTCAGTAGCTTTGTAGTTTACTTTAGATATGGCATATCCCACTACATTGGTTATGGTATAGCACGTCTTCACGATCATCCACGACCTCAACAACCCTATTTTTTTCACCACTCATCTTCTTATGCTCCACGTACTTCTTCAACCGTTCTCCATAACTCCACGTTCATTATGGTATATTTTATGTTTTGAGTTCTTTGTTTTTGATAAATGTATTTGGGAGAATTTTAGTTTATTTTATTATTCAAAATGAGGCTGAACTTTGTTTAAAAAAAAACTTTTTTCGTCGATTGCCATTCAAAAAGATGAATATCTTGTTCTAACGATCCAACAATGTCGTTAGAAGTGTCGTTTGATGGCCTACCTCGAACATGCTTCAAATGGGTGCTTATTGTTATGGTTTTCGTTAGTTCATTAGAAGGGCATTCGAAGCATGATTCTAACAAGATGCATATCTAGTTCCAACGATGCTTCATTCTCGTTCGAACAGCTTTGATGCCGCCTCAATTTTTGTGTTCGCCTATAAAATCCAACTTCCTATAGGTATTTTGTAAGACTTTTAAAAACCTATTTTCTACAAAGCTGCTGCACAAAAACCTCACTTTTAAAAGTCCAAAACACCTTTTAATTCACACCTCCCATATATATTTTGTGAATCACTTTGAAACCTTCACACATAATTCCATACTGGTGCTTGTCTTGTGGAGAAGGTGTCTCCACTACTGATCTTGTGGTTCTCGTGGGATCCATTGCTAAAGGAAGATGAAAGGTCACCTACGGGAGATTCGTCTGATAAACGTGTTCTGTATTTCTCTTTTGTAAATGTAATTTGCGATTTTCATACTACAGTCTAATAGGAAAGGTTTTGCTATGAAGGGGATTTTTCCTGAAATCCTTCTTGCGAGTCTTTGATTGCATGCTTTTTTGATCTACTACTCTCAATCACATAGTTGTATGACCTAGGGTTTAAAGGTTTTAAAACTGGTGTCTGGTGTGAGTTGACATTTAATTAAATAAGTTTGGGCCATTGAATTATAGCACCCTTTCAATGTATACACCCGTTCTTCCATAAAGACTTATGATTCGATAAACACTTACATTATATTTTGAATTGTTATTTTTTGGTAACACTCTTAAGGATGAATTCACTCCATCCATTTCCATAAAGCGATTTGAACGATTCCATTCTCCATCTATATTATGCACATGAGGACACACTTCACGGAGTCTAACAGGAGAAGATTAACACATGCCCACGGAAGACAGAAAGGGAGGGATGGGTGCCTAAAACCTTTCAATCCCGTAACTTAATCCCCGGACCTTTGAACTATTTGGTTTTGCAAGCATCAGTATTGTCCTCGATGCCATCTTCTCAAGGCGGCAACATTTCTTTTGCCTGTTTTGGGCAAAATAGGTTAGCCAATCTATCTCTACATATTATCCTACATCGACGATGATCGAGCGCCTCGATAAAAGGGTGCAATCCAGTACGCACACCAGAGGGAAGCCCCTCCATCCCCCATCGGGATAGCCACAGTGGCCATTCCACTGGGGACATGTTTTTGGAGGGCTAGACTCTATTTATATATAGGTGTTATTCTTTTCTGCATGTGTGTGCATGCACCTACCTGTATGTTCACTTTTCTCCTCTATTTACTCTTTGTGTACATCTACATCATGTATATATCACTTTTCACTAACTTATACACTTCACACACTGTTATATACTCTCCATGTACCCTTCACACACTTACACTTCACTTAAACTCACATGTTCCACACACCACTTATAATATGCATGTTTAGGTTTCACTAGCACCCACCCACGCCTCTCACACTTATATATATCTCCATGTTCACTTACACATACCACACAACACTTGTAGTTGATCTATGTATAGGCTCCCTACCACACACACTCACATGTATATGTCCCCATAACCATGCGTAATATAGTCTCCCTGCTAGATTTACCTTTCTTGATACTTGTATATGCTTCCTCATTAGTTTAGTACTACTCGATGAAGACAAGGAATTTGGAGATTTAAAGATTTTCAAGACCTATGTATTTTGATATCATTCAATTTGTGGGTTTATGGAGGGTATTAGAATATTGTATGTCTTAGATTTTTTTGTTGCATAATTCGGATTTTTTATGTATGTACCGGTATAGCCATAGGGGGAGATTTGTAAGCGCAATATTCTCATCATGCAAATAAAAATACTCCCTTTACTCATCATGCAAATAAAAATACTCTCTTTCCATATTATACTAATTAAGACTCATGCATTTCTTCACACTACATCACCAAGAGCATGGCAATATTGACCAAAATTTTGTCCTGTAAGGGTACTTTATGATGGGCACTCGCCTTATGGGGCATAGTTAGCCTAACCGATATGACTCTCACCTTCCATTAGTCTCTTACCTTAGATTTATATCAAACGTTTCCCCCCGCATCTTACTTGTTGACTGAACTCACGACGGGAGGTTGATTAGGCATAAATTCTTCACATTTATCCCCTTAATTTCGGTATTTTTATGATCGCATGCATTGTAAATAGCTTGGATTTATCTTTAATTTATGCTACTAACCCTTTTTAGCAAGTATTTAATATTTTGTGTATCTCTTATGTATTTTACAGGTATTTCATGAAAATTAGTGCGAAAGAGAATGCAAAACAGTGAAAGAAAGCAAGAAATGAGGAGTTCAAGGGCATTTTTGTAATTTTACATATATATTACGACGGTGGGGAAAACTAGAAAGTTTAAGATATCTAAATTACAAGAACATTGGAAAAACCAGCACCCCAATCCGAGCTACGGTGAAGAAGTTATTCCCATTTAAAGCTGGAGACAGAAAGTCAAAGTTGAAATTAATTCTGGAAGTTGAAGAGTTTCAACTCTTGAAGTTTCTTTTATAATTCCTTTTTATTAGTTGTAAAACGTGGAGAGGCATGGGAAGAGTCATTTTTGAGATATATAAAAGGTCAAACCCTAGTAGGAGGGAAGGAGGTTTTGTTACTTCACGTTGTAGGAGGCTAGTAGTTAGTTTTTAAAAGTATTCTTGTATCCAAGAACCCTAGTTTTGAAGTTTGGCAACTATTCAAGATTTAAAGATCTATTCAAGATTCATCATTCATCCATTGCAAGTAATTTTAATTTATTATTTTTACTGCTTTCATAGTTAGTTTAATTAATTGTTTCTTTCTAGTTTTCCAATCCCAATTCAAGTCATGTTCTCAATTTTCTAGATTTAGTTATGGATTCCTGCACTTTCAGTTTTAAGTTTTCTTTTATTTTAATCATGTTAAGCTAAGTTTTTAAGGGTGGGGATGCATGAACCCAACCCGATGTGGTATACATAGATATAAAATTTGTCCTCTAAATTAAATAAGTGATTAGATCGTGTTGTATAGTTTCACAACCATTGTAGACCTTTTGACCTCGTTTGCCCTAGGTAACTGGGGTGCTTAAGGATGCAACGCGCGTGAACTATTGCAACACTGATTTACTCATTCTTTGATTATGTATGATGCGTGATTGAACCTCATATATGTAATGCTTCTAAGTACTAAAGACTGGGTCTGATCAATTATCTAATTTATGACTAATTTTGTACTGGCATACACACTAGGGTTTGGGGGAGTGTATTCTTAACCCATTTCTTCATTCATATTAATTCCTTCTTAGTTAGTTAATTTTGCATGCGTAGGTTAATTTAATTGAATTTAGTTAATTCATAGATAAAATCCAAAAATCATTCATCTTTTTCTTTTCTTTTCTTTTAACATCAACTTTAGGATTAAACTATCTTACATTTGTCGTCACGCTCACACGTCCTAACTCCCTGTGGATTCGAGACCCTGACTCACCACTATACTCCGCAAGAGTGTAGTTAAAGTTTAGATTTTTGTATTGTGGTTGGAAGCCGATAACAATGACTAACGTATTTACGCAGATGCTCGGTTTTTCCACTCGATCAAAATGGCACCGTTACTGGGGAATTAGGTAGGCTTTAGGTTAGGTTGGTTAATCTCGAATTTGACCTTTAACAAAAAATAACAAAAAAAACTAAAAAAAAAATAAAATAAAAAAAATCCAAAACAAAAAATTCGGAAATATGGATGTCACGTTCTTGAATTGCCCAATTTGAAAAGTCTTACTTTAACTTTTTTGGTGGCTTTAATTGTTATGATAATAGTGAGGAGGAGGCGTTCAAGACTTATGAACATTGGATCAATATCACTAAAGATGAGTCTCATAAATACAAGCCCAGTGCTAAGGCCATCCAAATTTATCAAAATGAATTGCTTGAAGAAGAAAGACTTGAAAAAGAATATTTAGAAAAAAATCGTTATTGGGAGCAAGAGTTAGATGCATTATTTGAACCCAATGATGATTTTTCTTTCGATATTTTTGAAGTTGAAGAATTTTTTCAACCAAATGAAGAATCCGAGGTATTATAACCAAGGACGCCTACTTTGGAAGAACTCTTGATAATTATCAAAAAGCAATCTGATGACCTTGCTGCTACAGAGTTGAAAATTAGAGCAACTTGCAAGGAGTTTAATGATTATTTGGACAACTTAGGGAAGGTCGAAACTTGCGCTTCACCTAACACTTTTGAGGATGAAATCATTGAGAGTGATCCAAGTTCTTTTGAATATCAACCTCTTATAAATATTAAAAAATTTACTGAGGTTGAAGATCATTTGTCTCCTTATGTACCCACTATTATCGAACCATTACATCCATCACAAGAACTGGATGAATGTCTTGAGGATGTTGATCCGATTCTTTTATGGGAATATTTTTTTGAGATGCTTCATCTTACGGGCCATACACTTAGACATGTCACTCCACCAGATAAAGTTGAAAATTTTTGGGGAGATGATTTTGAGGGCAAGGACTCTATGCTTGAATTGTTTTCCAAGATGGACTCTTTCTGTTTGTGTGCTCCCCTTCCCATACTGCTTGAAAAATATTTGGGATGTGATTATATTTTTCTTGGATCCCAATGGTAATTGTCCCCCTGTGCACTCAAATCCCTCATTATCCGCCTAAAATTTTTAATTGGTGATGGTTCATTTCTTCCGCATTGCACATGCCTTCCATTTTTCCAATGAAATTCTTATTTTTTGGGCGGCATGCTTTCTAGTGAGGGCACACCATTAATCCCTCAAAGTCAAATTGTATTTTGGCTGGACCCTCAAATTTTTCGACTTCTAGTTTATGATTTATTAGCCGTTCAAATTTTAGGTTGTAAATAATATTTTTTTTATTATTACTTTTTCTATTTTATTATAGTCTAGTTTCGATGTTAGAATCTTAGTTATTCTTTTTGCTATGCTTGGTTCTGTAGAAGGGTGTCTACCTACAAAAAAAATATAAATAAAAACATTTTTTTTGGAAATATTGAGAAGGAACCCACCAAGGGTCCCGGTAGATCATATTGAGAAGGAACCACCCCAGGGTCCCGACAGAAACTCATATTCAGCAGGAACCCCCAGCGCCGCTGCAAGGGTCAGCGCCGCTGCAAGTGTGAGCGCCGCTCCAAGGGTCAACGCCGCTGCAAGTGTCAGCGCCGCTGCAAGGGTCAGCGTCGCTGCAAGGGTCGCTGCAAGGGTCGCTGCAAGAGTCAGCGCCGCTGCAAGCGTCAGTACCGCTACAACAATGACATTCGAGAGGTGCCTCGCAAAGGTCACCGCAGAAGTCCAAGATTGGGAAGTTCCACTGCAAGGGTCACTGCAGCAATGACATTCGAGAGGTGCCTCGCAAGGGTCACCACAGAAGTCCAAGATTAAGAAGTGACACTGTAAGGGTCACTGCAACAATGACATTCGATAGGTGCCTCGCAAGGGTCACCGCAGAAGTCCAAGATTGAGAAGTGCCACTGCAAGGGTCAGCGACACTGCAAGGGTCACTGCAACAATGACATTCGAGAGGTGCCTCACAAGGGTCACCATAGAAGTCCAATATTGAGAAGTGCCACTGCAAGGGTCAGCGCCACTGCATGGGTCACTGCAGCAATGACATTCGAGAGGTGCCTCGCAAGGGTCACCGCAGAAGTCCAAGATTGAGAAGTACCAATGCAAGGGTCAGCACCACTGCAAGGATCGCTGCAGAAATGTTATCTGAGAAGTGCCACTTCAAGGGTTACGGCAGAAACTCATATTGAGAAGGAACCCACCCAGGGTGGCCAGGATGAGGGAGTGGCTACCATGAGTAACTCCTCATCATGAAACGTCATTCTTTAAAAAGAACAATATTAACACTTTTCTTTCTTGTACAGGTTGCCTAGTTGAGCAAGCAGGGCTCAAGTAGGCCAGTTGGGATCTCTTGGGAGTTTTGGTTTGGCGGCTGAAGGACAAGGTATGTTGAGAAAGATCAACCACTTAGCACTATAGGATTGAGAGAATACTAGTAGGAGACCCTAGAGTCACCCAGTCCTCACACACCTCACACTTAGTCACAAGTGAAGTGAGCAGCCAAAGGGCTAGCTGCTCACAAGAAAAGAACTGTTTATAAAATGATTTTAAAGGAGAGGGTCCTCTAAACTCCTCTCAAGAAAAATGATTTTAGAAGGGGGTACTCAAGACCCCCCTCAAGCTTGCAAATATTTTAGAGGAGGTGGTCCTCGAGACCCCCCCTCAAGTTTACAAAGTTTGTACCAAAAGTTACTGTTTCAAAAGATATTTAGCAAATCAGATATTTTGTCTCCATTAGAAGACATATTTGCTTTTGAACTTTGGTCGGCACCAGGGGGCATCTTCCAGAGGGGACAGGCAGACCTGCCTGCAGGTAGGGACAAATAGTACACTGCAGACTTTGTCCCTCACCAACCCTCTAAGTTTGGCGCCAAAAGTGTCAACCCAGCCTTAGTGCCCAAGTATAAATAGGACCCCTGGGCAAGGTCATAGACATGAGAGAAAAACTCAATAGCAAAGTCACTCTGTCAAAATCACACCAGAACCTCTCTAGTATTCTCTCCCTGCTCTCTCTAAGTGCCTTGTTCTTTCACTCCCCACTGACAACCATCACTCTCAGGAGCTCCTCTTGAGAAAATTACTATTATTGTTGTGGAAGTTCATCTTCTTGCAGGGAGGGAGTTTCAGATTGAGCTCCATTTTTACCAAAAGGAGAAGGTCTCATCAGAAGCTGCTCCAGAAGTTCTTGAGAACCTTGCAGACAGCGTCCATTGGAGTGGGTCACGCCTCACCCTTTCCAGTTATTCATAGACCCCAGTCTCACTACCCTCCTACAGGTTCTAACATGTTTTGTAGATTCAATGGACTCGCACTCATCGGGAATCGCTCCATTTGGGTAATATCTTTCTTTTCATCTCTTTATGTTGTATTCTTGATTCGCATTGAGGACAATGCAACATTTAAGTTAGGGGTGTGGGATATTCTTCCCGTTTATTGTTTAGATTCATTGATTCAATCACATGTTCTTTCCAAGTGTGTTTTTTTAGAAAATTTCATGTTCTTTCCAAGTGTGTTTTTTTTTAAAAAATTTCAAAAAAAAATTGAAAAACTTTAGAAAAAAAAGCCAAAAATATTTTTCTTCAAAATAAATAAAAATTGGAATTTAAATTTTTCAAAAATATCACCTTTATTCTATTTTAAGTCTCAAATTGTTAACAATCAAAATGCACTAAGCCAAAATTGACCGAAGATGGAAATTGAAAGAAAATTGACGACTTAACGTATAAGTGTGGAGATTGATCAAACCCGGTGAGATTTCAAACCTTTCAATTTTTTACGAGTTTTTAAATCAATCCGAGTTTATGATTAACTCAAAGTTATTTTCAGCGTTTTAATAAGTCGTTGATGATCTCAATCATTTGTGTTGATCGGTTATGGGAAATGTGCGAAATGTTATCTCGAAATTCGTGCTAAATATATCTCTAAACTTAATTAATCTCGAGATGCATATGGTAATGTGATTAACAATTTGGACAATGAAGTAGGCCCTCTTTTGTTTAACCCCAAAAATATTAGCCATAATAAATTTGTGAAAAAATTATCCCTTTCCAACCCACTTTGAGCCTTATAAAACATTTCCCTTTCGGTTGATAACCCGAAAAACCCAAAAAGCCCGGAATTGAGAAAAATTGGAAATTCATCAAGTAAGTCCAAAGTGTGTAATAAAAAAAAGGGCAAGAAAAGAAAAATAGCAAGAAAAAAGAAAAAAAATGAAAATAGAAAAAGAAAGAGAAAAATGAGCAAATGCCCAAAAAAGCACTAATGGACGTCATAAGGACATTTTCCAATTCCTAACATTCCGTCCATTCCCATTTTTACCCTTTATAATTTTTAACCCGAAAAGTCCTAACCGAGTCCGAATGGCGAAATTAATTACTGCATGGAGAGCTAAGACATAAAAAGATAATAAAATAGATTAAAATGGTGTGATTAAGAGATGATGTTTCCCATTTCCTAATAAATGTATTCCGATGATGAGATATTTTCACCATATATTTCCTTCTTTTCAATTTTGTATGCGTGAATTTGTGTCCATTATATTTACTCTTTATATCATGCATACCGAGAGAAAACAACCACAATCCGAGTGATTCGTTTGTGAGTGCATCCAACGAATTTTTGAAAAGTAATGTAATGCTCAATCGGTGGAAATTTGAGGTTTAATTTCTGGCTTTGCACACACACACACACTATGGTTTGAGACATTTGAATATGAATTTATGGTGATTATTTTTCGAAAAGTTTAAATTGTACAATTTTTAAGTATTTTGATATTTATTTGAGTCAATAAAGAATTTTGTGGGTGTATTCACTGCAAACCCTCACGAGACAAAACTCGTCCTACTAGGGTAACCTAGGGGTTTAAAGGCTTATTGCATATGCTCAATGCAATCGCTTGCCTGCGAAAAGGGAATTTTATTTTAATAAAAGGAATTTTAAAAGTCAACTCATTTCTCTTACATTACTCGGGACGCGCAAAGTTCTAAGTTAGGTATATAGTAGGGAACTCGTTCACTTACGTCGAGTATATAGATTTCTATCTCACATATACTGTCCCCACGATAAATATAGTGAGGTAATTCACATACACTCAAGTATATCAAATAGCTTGTCCACACGTACCAATGGATGATTGTCCTTATACGCAAGAGGTATATCGTTGAAGTCATTCCACCGGGGGGAACCCTTCCACTAACCCAACAAGTGCATAAACCTCATATAGGTGTCAGACCTAGGGCACTTATATTTAGTTTGTCCGTTACCATGTGAAACTACGCCGAAATTCTGGGTCGGCATACCGTTTGTATTTTTTCTTTATTTTGTAGTTTTTTAATATAGGACCCTGTCCATGGGCCTAAAAACAAGTATGAGAGTGCGCAATTATTTAATGGCATTAAATTATTAAATTTAGATGATAACCCACACCAATTTTAATTCTTATGGTCTTAGAACATGCAACTATGTGATTCAAAATGTAAATCAAGAAAACATGTAATCAAACTAGAGTTTCAGGAAAAAAAACTTTCGAGTAAAACATTTTATTCACATTATAAAATTTACAAATCGCAACTTACAAATTTTATAAATGGATCTACTATGATCCTCTAAAGAATCACAAGAATGTGACATTCCTTCAGAAATGATACTTGCAATAATCGCAAGAACCTCAGTTCTCCATCTTCAGTAGTCAACCCCTCGGGTTTCATAAGTCAAGCATGGAGATGACTTCTCCACAAAGGTTATGTATTCAATGATACAAACTATAGGGTTTAAACTTGATTAACTCAAATATATTCTGGGAATGTGATTTTTTAATTAAAAAGGTCTTCTAAAATAAAAAGGTTAAAAACTTTTGCTAAAGGTATTCAGAAACAGTTTTGGCAAATGTCTTAACGAAAACAAACACGAAACATGTATTTATAAGATGTTTACAAATTTTGAGATCGCAGCTCGTTCGACAAATTTTACAGCTCTTTCAATTGAGAATAGAAGTTTGTTCTAACTAAAATGAATCTGTTCGAACGACCAAGCTATCTCGTTTGAACGAAGTTCAAAGGACCTTAAAACGACCTAAAATAGTACGCCGTCATTCGATGTTCGATTGAAGTAAACTTCAAACGAGACTCCAAATGAAAATAGAATCTCGTTAGAATGTAATTCCCATCTCATTTGAACGAGTTACGTGAACTTTCAGAATTTTTAAATAAAGAAAAATGCCTTGATTTTATAAAGAAAAAAAATCCAATTATGCTTTTTAAAAAATAAGCACCCCAAAATATATTAAAGGAATAAATTTAAACTTAATTGCATTATACCTTCATAGAGTGGAGATGCTTATAAAATGGAGATTTTGGATCTTTGGAATTTGTGTCGGCTTGAATTAAATGGTAGCGGGATATGCCAAAAACCCAGTTAGCCTAAGCTATGGGCAAATTATGCTCTTACAAATCTCCCCCCTTTTGGGTATCATGGTACAAACATAAAACTGAAATACAAATTATAAAAGATATACCTTAAGGAAAATATAGTATCCTAATCCTACCCAAGCCTTAAAATGGATCTAACACAAACTCAGGAATCGGCTCGGGTGTAACATGGGTAGTGGAGCACCATCATAACCTATTCCTAGCCTCTCAACATTAACCAAATCAGGATCGATGAGCATTTTTCCAACCTTCTTAGATGTGTCCTCTAAGTGACTTTGACCTCCCGAGCACGTTTGAGATCTCTCTCGATTTGGGATACACAAGATTTAAGTTTCTCACGAGTCTTCAATGAAGATTGAAGATCACTCGTCAAACTAGCCCCGATTTTGGTCAAATCACTATTTTTTCGGCCTAAGGCGGTCAACTGCTCACTCGCCGACGCCTCACATACCCTCAAAACTTTCACCTCTCTCTCTAAATCTAATACCCTAAGAGAAATATTTATTTAACTTTTTAGTTTTCAATGTCTCGGTTCATAAATCACAAAAGCTTTTTAGAGACTCCCATTCCCTCACTTGCAATCTCATTCTCACTCTCACTAGAATGGCTCGAAACGTCATCGAGGCTTTCACGTTTACATGTGTCCTCATCGTTGTGGTATAAACTAGTAGAACTGATATGACTATCCATGAACGCAATGAATGGTTCATGTGGTGATTCTCCCCCTGAATCAACTAACTCGATTTCACTATCTCTAAGAGTGGCTTCATCTGCAATCTCCTTGCTCTTTCTCTTTCGCATAATGCGACACTAATATGACTTGTGCCCTTTACTTTCGCACTTAAAGCAACTTAGTTCTTCCTTTTTCTCACTGCTATCCTTGAACTTATTTTTATTTTTCTCAAAAATCTTCTTAGTGGAAGAATTTTCTTTGGAAAGTTTGAAAAACAAGGTCAAGTTATTAACATCAAAATCACCCTCAGATTTAGACTCATAAACTTTCTCCTTTTTCTTTCCTTAGCTCGAGTATTTAAAGTAATCCCCATATACTTAGGTTTATTAGTTTTAGGGAACATATATATCTCATAAGTCTAAAGGTCTCCTACGAGTTCTTCTAACCTAAAAGTGTCTAAAATCCCAAAAGAGTTAAGAACCGTAACCTTGGGAATAAATCGGGAATGTAGTGACATTAGAATCTTTTTGACGATGATAGTCTCGAGAATTTTCTCACCCAAATTAAAACTATTATTTACAATGTACGATAAGCTAGCATAAAATTCATTAAAACTCTCGGACTCTAACATAAGGATGGTCTCAAATTGGGTAGTAGAATTTTGAAGCTTATACGCCTCGACAGCGTTGGTACCCTCATGTGTGAATTGGAGGATATCCCATGATTCCTTATACGTAGTGCACTTCATGATGCGTCGGAACTCGTCTGGGGTGATGGCTCTAAAAATAGCACTAAAGTCACGGGAGTTGTAAGTGCTCCATTTAAACTCATCATCAGTTTAGGAAGAGTCGAGTTTAGGATTTATGACACTATCAACAGCGATCGTGGGAGGAGTCCACCAGCTTTCACATACTAACCAAACCCTCTCATCTATGTCTTTTAAACTGGATCTTATTGGGGATTTCCAATAGGCATAGTTCGATCCATAAAAAAGTGACATCCTATTATATAAGTTCTCCATCAGAAAGTTGGTGATTTTTCAAAACAATTAATATAAGAGATTTTTTTTAGAAAAATCAGGATCTCCCAATAATTTGGTGAAACCTACTCTGATACCAATTTGAGAGTGAGCAATTATCCAATGGCATTAACTTATTAAATTCAGATGATAACCCATACCAGTTTTAATTCTTATGGTCCTGGAACATGTAACTATGTGATTCAAAATGTAAATCAAGAAATTATGTATTCAAACTAGAGTTTCAGGAAAAAAAACCTTTCGAGTAAAACCTTTTATTCACTTTATAAAATTTACAAAACGCAACTTACAAATTTTATAAATGGATCTACTATGATCTCTCAAGAATCACAAGAACGCATCCTTCTTTCAATAATGATACTCGCAAGAATAACAAGAACCTTAGTTCTCCATCTTCATCAGTAAACCCCTTGGGTTTCACAAGTCAACCATGGGGATGCCTTCTCCACAAAGGTTGTGTATTCAAGGATACAAACTATAGGGTTAAAACTTGATTCACTCAAATATATTCTAGGAATGTGATTTATGAATAAAAAAGGTTTTTCAAAAGCAAAAGGTTGAAAACATATAGTTTTGGCAAAAGTCTTAATGAAAACAAACATGACATGCGTATTTATAAGAAGTTTACAAATTTCGAGGTAGCGGCTCATTCGAATGAATTTTGGAGATCGTTTGAAAGAGAATAGCAGTTCGTTCTAACAAAAAATAATTCGTTCGAATGACCAAGCTATCTCATTTGAACGAAGTTCAAATGGCCTAAAACAATACGCCTTCATTCGATGTTCGATCGAAATAAACCTCAAATGAGACTTCGAACAAAAATTGGATCTCTTTAGAACGAGATTCCCATCTCATTTAAATGAGATACCCATCTCATTTGAACGAGATACACAAACTTTGAAATTTTTTAAATAAAGAAAAATGCCTCAATTTTTCAAAGAAACAAATCTTATTCCAGTTTTAAAAAAATAAACATCCCAAAATAAATTCAAGGAATAAATTTAAACTTAATAGCATTATACCTTTATGAAGTGGAGATGCTTGAAAGCCGAAGATATTGGATCTTTGGACTTCACGTCAGCTTGAATCAAACGTTAGCGTGATATGCCAAACACTAATTTGGCCTAAGGTATGAGGAAATGATGATCTTACAATGTCAAATCGCATCTTACATATTTTTAAATCCTATTTTCCTAGGCTCGGGTCCTGTCCAACTTTTTTCTTGCATTTAGGCAAACCTAATACAAGTGAAAGCCTAATAATAACGTTTATAATAACCATGTTGAGATTCCTCTCCTTTTTTCCTCCTTTTTCAAAAACCTAAAATACCAAAAATATTTTTCTCCTCCTTCCAAAATACCAAAAAATTTCTCCCTCCTTCTTTCAAAAGTAAATTTGAGTTATTTTCCCACTCAGGTCGATCGCATACCTGATATTGGCCTGGGTTCCTACTGGATTCAGTCTTCTATGAAACCACCTCGAAGCTCTGCCACTTCTTCTGCTACTTTGTTTGAATTTGGAGAATAATAACCAAGTTGCAAATGCTCACAAGAACTTCATGGAGAACACTGACCAAGTACCGAATGTTCAGCCGGATCTGATGGCCTTCCTAACCTAACTCAGTGACGATATTGACAACCTTGAAACGGAGGTCCATGAAAGGCAACAATGATGGGCCCAAATTCTTTAAGAACTTAAGGTTTTCTTTCCCCGTGCCATGGGTCCACCAGCTCTTAAGCCTTTCTGAATCCCAAAAGAGTATCACCATGCTCCACATGCCCCACTTGCCAATGGACTACCACCAACTCAACTCTCAATTTCGAACCTTGCTAGCCATGGGATGGTACCCATGGATCCCAAAGAGGAGGAACTGAATAAGGTCAAGGATGACCTCAAATTGCTATAAAAGAAGTTTGACCAACTTAAGACATTGGGGATACATGGATTACACCCATATGTCTTCTATTCCAAATCTAGATTGTCAGAGAAGTTTAATATGCCAGACACTAAGAAGCCGGGGGAAGAGGACCCCCATTTGTTCACCTTCAAATCTATCACCATGCCATGACCCTCTTTGGTGCCTCCAAAAAAATAACGGCCTAAATGTTACCCACACTTTTGAGCCCTTCGAGAGGCTGTATATAAATTGAGGAAGGTGTTACCAAAGTGGAATCTGAACCAAAGAAAGTAATCACCCATTGGAAAGTCGTCCTAATCTTACCGAAAAAGAATACATCGAGCTCAATGATCCCTTGGATCCCTGTCCATTACTAAATCCACTCCCAAAAACTTCAAACCCGATGCCCGTTATGATTTCCACTTATCCACAGGCCATACCACCGAACAGTGCTTCCATCTTAGAAATGTGTTCGAATCACTAATTGATCAGGGTATCATCGCCCCACCAGCTAATCCTAAACCTAACACCACTCATGACCCACTTCCAACACATACAGATGCCATCTTTCTAGAAAGTGACTAAAAATTTGACCCATTTACACAAATCGTGCTCAACAAAGCACCCATCATCCCTATAGTCTCAGCCAAACCGCTCAAGGTTTGCCCATATTTTTTCTTACACCCTACATGCTGTACTGATCAAGCCTTATCACTCCTATTGAGGTCCTTTATTTTCGTTCGCACTCGATATGACGGGGATGCATGGAGTTACCGGATGTGTTGAACCAACTCATAGAGTTTAGGATGAAGTTGCCCACTGAGATGATCATCGATTATCAGAAATTCAACATCTTGTTCATGGAAGCCCGAAAGTGGCTCAGGAATCAGATGAATGGGTAGTGCCCATGAAATAAGTCAATTTAGATGATGTGGTAGACCATGGCCAATATTTTTGGACAAACAAGTGAAATCTGCAGTATTTCTGAGTTGCTCACTACTTTGAAGCTTCAGGGATGGTTGGTCCCTTCAATCCTGAACCTCCCCATTAAGTGGGAAGTTTTGTACGATGAATCCATTGAAGTCGTCGAGTGTATTAGTTAATTTTATCAAAAAGATATATTCGCTGCCGAATGGGAGATAATTTTGATTGCTTAGATGATGAACTAAGTAAGGAAAAAGCCAATCCAATAACCAGCCTATGTAGAAAGATATCATTCGAAGATCTGTTGGGGGAAATAACTAAGGTGTCCATTCAACCCGAGGTAGATGAAGCCACGAGATCCTGATTTATTCCCACTTTTGTGAACCAAATAACCAGGTCAGGGAAACTCTATAAAGATCTGATTCCTTATGCAATTGAAACAGGTAAAGGAAAGAGAGTTTCCAAAGCACTTACCATGCCAGAATTGACCATAGAAGAGATCAAAGTCCTTGATCAACTCAAAAATACCCAAGCCAATATCACCCTACGAGGGATTTTCATGTCCCCTTAGTTGCACTAAAATGCATTGATAAACATCCTCATCAAACCCACGGTTCCTGCTTCCACCACTTTCGAATAAGCCATAAATATTGTTAGGTCCCTGACCTTTTTTAGACTCATTTCCTTTTTTGAACAAGAGATATCAAAATTCAACATTGATCATAATTATTCTCTCTAGATCTTCGTTGAAGTCTTGGGAAAAATAGTGCCACTTTCACTTGTCGACAACAGATATACCCTCAATGTATTTTCGCTCAAAACCTTCAACTATTTGGGACTAAAAGTTAGTGATCTCACTCCCACTTTGACCGTCATGTGTGCTTATGATAATATCCATCGAGAAGTATTGGGGTCCACAAAACTCACACTTGGGGTTGGCCCTATCAACCCTGTCATCGAGTTTCAAGTCATCGTTATACCTGCATGCTTCAATCTTCTCCTTGTACGTCTATGGCTCCATAACATTCGAGGAGTATCCTATCCCCTTCATTAAAAACTGAAGTTCTTCACCAAAGGTCAGGTTATCACCTTTTGGGGGATGACGATAGTATAAACAATGCCAGCACTAACAATCTAGTATTGAAAATCCAATATGGGATAGATGACAAGCTCCTCTTTGGTTTCAGAATTGATCCACTTCCCTCCCAATAGGAAATAACTTCAAAGGCCAAGTCTTTCTGGAATACAACCCTAAGGGAAATGTCAATGTGATTCATATGTTCAAGAACATGCACTTTATGCCCGAAATGGGGCTAGGGTGATGCTAGCAAGGGATCCTTGATCCCATAGTCCTGAAGGAGGCCTTTCCCCATGTGTTTTGAGTTACCAGCCTTCACCGGATGTACTCAAAGCTCTCTGATAATTGAGATCAAAAAGAATCTTGGAAGATGAAAGGACTATTTCGAGAGACTCTTTGAATGGAAGATTTAACAAGGAGGGAGATGACTTCCCCTTCTGTGGATTCCCTGAATTATAGTATGACCATATTAACAAGAAGATGAAACTAGGCTATAAATCTTCTTTCAAGACAGTAATTCTTGGGCCGAAGACTACAAAAATGAAGTGCAATCTCTGACCAAGAAAGCTATGATAATTATCGAAGACTTTGAGGAAAATGATTTTAAAGACTCATTCAACCTGCAGACATTAGGGATAAGTCTCTGCATGATCCGATCAGATGTCTTGTCATTAAACCCATCCTCTTAAATCAAAGATGTTAACATGCCTCTCCTCAACTGGAATACCACACCAGTCCAACCTACTTAGATTTAACCTACCCCACTGTTTACCCTATCCAAGTGTCTTCGCTTATTGTTAGTTTTCCTTTTCTTGATATCAATGTAACTGAGACCTCTTTTAAAGAGGTTTTCAATGCTATTTTTCTCGAAAATGAAATAAATGAGTATTTTGAGTATTTTGTTGTGCCTTCCATTAATTGTCTTGATTCTAATAAAACCTTTGATGATGATGATTTTATAAATGAAAAATTATTAACTGGTATTAATAAGGAGAATAACAAACAACATAACTGTGTTCAAATCAATGATGATGAGACTATTGTCATAAATCTCAGTTCTAATATCCATCAGTGTGAGATTAGGTTAGGGTTCACCCTCAAAGAGCTTGAGCGTGCTTAATTTGAAGAACTACTGAAAGAATTAGTGGACATATTTTCATAGTCCTATGATGACATGCCTGGCATTGATCCGTAAATGGCTCAACATAAGATCCCGACATTCTCAGAATACAAGTTGATCAAACATAAGTTAAAGAAACTCTGCACCGAATGGTCATTCAGATCTAAATAGGTCGTGGTAAAAAAATTAAACGTAGGTTTTATTCGCATAGTTAAATACCCAATGTGGCTTGCCAATGTCATCCTCATGTTGAAATTGAGAGGAAAAGTCCGCATGCGCGTCGACTATATGGATTTGAATAAAGAATCCTCAAAAGATGATAACCCGTTGCCCAACATCGAAATGATCGTAGATAACACACCTAGACACGCCCTCAAATCGTTTGTTGATGGATTCATTTGATATAACCAAATCAAGATGCACCCTGACCATTAGGGAAAACTGCCTTCATCACCCCATGGGAAATCTTCTGCTATACTGTCATGCCATTCATACTCAAGAATGTTGGGGCTACCTACCAAAGGGCTTCCACAACCATCATGCATGATGTTATTAAAAAAGAGGTCAAATTCTATGTAGATGACCTAATAATTAAGTCCAAGACTCGGTAAGGTCATATTCCTACCTTTCAAAAGTTCTTCGAACAACTGCGACAATGCTAGATACGCCTAAATCTACAAAATGTGTTTTTAGGGCCAAAAAAGGAAAACTCTTGGGATTCATGGTTAGTGCGAAGGGAATTGAATCAGACCCTACCAAGGTAAAAGTCATACTTGAGATGCAACCACCATGGATGAAGAAGGAAGTTTAAGGATTCCTTCATAAACTATAGTACATCAGTCGATTCATCAGCCAAGAAGCCTTTGACAAAATCAAGCGATACCTCACCCGACCTCCAGTGATTATGCCCTCGCAGAAGGGTTTCCCCCTCCTCTTAAACTTGACCATCACATATACTGTGATAGGGGATTTGATAGCCCAATATATTAAAGAATCCTAAAAGGAAAGAGGCATTTATTTCACCAGCCAAAAACTGGTCGGATACGAAGTTAACTACACTAATTTAGAGAAATTTTATTTCGCCCTGGTCTGGGTCACATAGAAGTTATGACATTATATTCTTGCCTTTCCCATTAGACTAGTATCCCTAATGGATCCCATCAAATACTTGATAGAGAAGCTGCTCTGTCCAGCCAAATGGACCGTTGGTTGATGTTGCTAGCCGAGTTCAATATTGTATACGTCACGCAAAAAGCTATAAAAGGAAGATCCATCTCCGGCTACCTTTATGATTACCCCATGGAAGTGATCGATGTTTGGGTCTTTGAATTCCTAAATGAAGATATTCTGTGCACCTTTCAAGAGGACTTTATATAGAAAATGTTCTTTGATGGAGTTTCCAATAAGAAAGGATACAACATTAGGATACTTTTGATCGACCCTGATGACTCTCACACCCCTATTTTCATCAAACTAGACTTACCTTTCACTAACAACATGACTGAATATGAAGCATGAACTATAAGTCTCAGGATTTACCTTAAGAAAGGAATTCAGCACGTAGATGTTTACAGAGGCTTTGCTCTCATCATCGATCAAATTATCAAAAAATGGAAGGTCAAAGACGAGAAGCTCCTATCCTTCCACGCCCACCTTGAAGAACTGACCTCCTAATTTAAACATGTCACCTTTCACTACCTTTCTCGTGCAAAGAACAACCTAAATGATGCTCTTGCTACCCTATCCTCCGTATTCGACATGCTTGAGGGAATAATAATGGCCTATTTCTTGATTTAGAGACAAGTTATGCCCACTCACTGCTACCACATTGATCTCTTCACTAACGAAGATTCTAACATGGTTGAGTTATGAAACTATGACATTTTCCATCTCCTCAAACATAGTAGGTTTCACTAAGATGCAGATAAGAAAGACCATATGACCCTTCTCAAATTAACTTCCTAGTATATCATACGTGACAAAGCATTATTCAAGAGAACCTTCAATGGAACCCGTTTGCACTGCATGAAAGGGGCTATTATTGAAAAAATGATGCAAAAGATCCACAATGGGGAATCTGGGCCTCACATGAACGATCATATGCTTGCAAAGAAGATCTTTTGCAAAGGGTAATATTGGACCACGATGGTCCAAGATTGCATTGCTTCTGTTCGAAGATGCCTCAAATGCTAGAAGTTTGTCAATCTCCAATGCTGGCTTCCTCTAGAACTATCCAACATGACCTATCCCTAGACTTTCGCCACATCGGGTATTTACATCATAGGAAAGGTTGCTCCCAAAGCTTTAAATGGTCATGAGTTCATCCTGATTTCCATCGATTACTTCACTAAATGGATCGAAGTCGAGTCAGAGGCAGTGTTGAATGCCAAGAAAGTGGTCGAGTTTATCACAAAGAACATTATCTGCCAATATGGAGTCCCTTTTGAGTTAATATAAGATAATGTATTCCACTTTGAAACCGAGGTTAGAGAACTAGTTGATGAGTACGGGATTCGAAAACATAAATCTTCTCTTTATCGATCCCTAACCAGTGGTGGTACCTAAGTCACCAACCAAATACCCCAAACCATAATCAGTAAAATGACTCAGAGATACAAAGATTGGGCTGATCGAATCCCTTAAGCCCTTTGGGGTTATCGCACTTCAATCTGGATGCCTATTGGTGCTACCCCATATTATTTAGTGTACGGTATGGAATCAGTCCTACCCGTTGAGCTAGATATACCTTCCCTACGTGTCATGCTCGAAAGTAGGGTCAGCGAAGAAGACTGACATCAGAGTCTCTTTAGTTAACTATCACTCTTGGATGAAAAGAGACTTAAGGATCTCTACCATATATAGGGGTATCATCTTCGAATAACGCGATCATTCAACTAAAAAGTCAAGGAACGCAGTGTCTAGGAAGAAGACCTTGACCTTAAGGAGATCATAGAAACCGTATGAGACCCCATAGGGAAATTCAAATCGAATTTGAGCAGCCCTTACATTGTGAATAAAATTCCTTCAAGCGGCACCACTATGCTCACAGACCTCAACGAAGAAGATATGGTGCATCTAGTCAACTTGGACCGTCTCAAGAAATTTTATCCTTAGTCTAAAATCTCAGTGCGCTATGAATTTTTTGATCCCCTTTTCATTCTAAAAATAATTCTTCATTTCCCCTACCTAGAACTATGTGGGATCTGATCCTCTAAAAAACTTTCCTTTTCAAAATAACACTCATGAAAATTTTCAAACCCCCAAGAGGTACGTAAGCAGCCCATACACCCAACATGGGCGCGGTCCTCTTCTTATTTTTTCACAATATGCTATTATTTTCTAAACTCCTATAATGGCTATCCATCTTATCAATTACATGAATAAAAGGATTATGTATGCCTTAACGATTGGTATAGGTAATTCAATTGCAAAATCGATTAAGAGGCACAACAAAATTTGATCAAAAGTCATTTTTATCATAAATGTGGCCTAAATGATGGAGTTTAGGCCACTATTTATAGGTAGGGAGAAGTCCTAAATCCCAAAAGTCATGCGATCGTAACCGTCCATCACGGTTAACTCAAGAGTTTACTTTAATTTATTTTTTAATCAATACTTGGTTAACATAATTAATCAAAAATGAAATTGATCATTGGCTAGATTTTGGTGTCCTTTCATTTACCTAATATGACTTTTTACTTAGTTTAATAATGAACCACTAAAATGAGTATTTGATTATTTGATAATTCCAACATTCTCCCACTTGGTTCATAATTAACATAAGGCACGCTTTCAAACTTTCTGTCATCTTTAATGGTTTATCATGAACACCTTTATTAAACAAAACATCAATATGAGTTATAGCGGTTCCACACTAATCCATGAGTAAGGTTCCTTCTATGTACTACGCTACTAACGGTTTATTTAACAAGGTTTATAATAAGGTCCATCATAATGGACCAATAATTGTCTTATAAAGACTATTCCTGTCATTTTAATCAATCAACATGCATGTAAACTTATATTGCATGATAGAAATTAAAATGTTCATAATACAGTTTAATTGATATCAAATATAGTGTCAAAAATTAAGCACCAAATAATAGACAACACTTATACTTAATTGGCTACACACATGACTCATATCTTAAGCATGTTTTAGGAATGTCCTTTGGCGATAGCCCATTTATTAGTGAATATGTTGCGTTAACACTTAAACTAATGTGTTCGACTGACACTTTTTGTTTCTGAACTTCTTCAGGTATTGTATTCTAATGTGCCTAGGTTCTTTAAAATACCATCAGTTCTTCATAACAAAGAGTATAGCGGAATTATCATAATATTTCAGCGACTTGATAATAGTGTCGACAACTTCAAGTCCCAAGATAAATTTTCCGCAACCTTAATCCATAAATTATAGCCCCAAAGAATGCTACATACAATATTTAATTATTTCTCACTCTTTAATAATATTAGTCACTAGGACAAAAAAAATCTACTTAATCAATAGAGAACAATTACCATAAGTGTGAGCATATAATATTTTAATCATCTCATTAATTTATACTCTTAAACTATTTTATTTCTCTAATCTATCATTCATTATTAAGAGAAATTAAAGAAATATATAAATTTACTCCCATTGACTTCAAGGTATATATATACTTAATCAAAATACATAAATTATTCATAAAATACCATTAATGGGAAACTAACATAAGTTTATATAGATATTTCTCAACTTCTACAGTTTTTTTCTTAAACTCTCATAAGTTTTCGCACTAAATGTAACTATGAATCAAAATGACCCTTTGTCTATTCGTAATAAAAACTTGGACCATAAGTCCTAGCTTTATATCGTTGATTATCAAAATCAAATATTTTCTTACCCCTCTATCAAATTCGCATTCTTGTGATAAATCTCACAATCAGTCAAAATAACAAACTCATTTAAGAGTTTCTTAAAACTATTCATATCCATTAACCAAAAGAAGAATTACTTTGGAAGTTAAAGGAATGACACGAGTACCTTAACTTCTTTTATAACCACATTAGGTGATTTGATACTCCCACTAATTTCACCATTCTTTAAAGAATTTGACATTTGATGTTTTCAATTTCGAAAGTAATTAGTGTGCCCTCTTTCAAGTGGTAAAATAATTATAAATTCTAATTCTTTTAGTGGATTATAAATCCATGTATTTACTAGACACTCACAATTATACGGGCATGAAAAATTGGGTAAGCAAAGTAGAATTCATATAATACACTTTTACCATATATATTCATTTATGTGACTAAATATTGTGGTGATATTGACTTGTTGCATTTAACTTGTTGTGCTTGACTTGTTGTTTTATAACGACATGTTCTATGTAGGTACATTATCCAAGGACTATTATAATGATCCCACTTGGGCCACACAGAGCATTCTAAAATTATAAAACCTTAAGAGCTCAAACATGAGTGTCAAGATTCATAAGTGACAACCCAAAGACAACCTAGACTTAAAAGAATGTGATATTCAATCCACAAGTTAGAAACTGTTATATGAAGTATCAGTGAAGGAAGTTAAATGGACCACACCCTTCCATTGACTAAACCATCTTAAATAAACCTAACCCTTACCATCTTCACAAAGATTATCCCTAACCCCACAGAAAAACCCCAAAATTACCCAAAACACAAATTACCCTAGCTTCACAAAATGTTACCCCAGCTTCACAGACATTGTCCTCACCTGCCAAACGGCCTTGCTTCGTCATCATTCCTTACCCCTGGAGGTCCCTAAGTCTCCCACTCTTGGTTTACACTTCGTATGCGTTCCATGGAGCGATATGCCTTGACAAGCTTGGACAAAACCATAATACCTTCCTCCATGGTGTCAAAGGAGACCAACCAATTTTGCCCAGTCTATTCCTCCATGATCTTCTCTACTACCAGCTTCCACAGCCACTTTAGGTAGTCCCCAGCACATGCCATGCTCCTCTTATAGATTGTGACAGATGGGTAGATGGATGGAGGCACTTCCATAAGGAACCCAACATCATTTGCGATAGGTGTGGTTATTTGGGCTATTGGGTCATGTTTGGGGCGGGCCCGATATGACACGACTTTACATTGCCCAGCACGAACATGACATGACACAACATCGTGTTTTTCTTGCCTAACATGAACATGACCCCTTAAAAACAAGACACGATAAGAGTAGCACGATAAAAAAAATATGTGCCAATTAGGCATGATTGACACTACTCGACACGATAATCGCAACGATAAAGAATTTTGTACAACAATAAAAAATCTATAAAACTCGGATCATACCAATTCGTGTATAACAATATGTAGAACACTAAAAAATATCTATAATCAATACGCAATAATATAATCTATACCGAACCGCAACAGTAAAAAAATCTACACAAAACAATTTGTACAAACAAAAAATCTATACCCAACTATACAATAATATACCCATTAAACAAATGTTTATAGAATCACATATGTTTCCAAAGAATAAAATTATAAATCTAACAAATGTTAGCACAAATTCTTACCCAAATCTAAGAAATGTTTACAAAGTCACACAACAAACTTCCATTTGGGTGCGAGAAGAATCCGACGTTGATAGAAGGAGAGTCTAAGAGAGCGCATGCTGGAGGAAGGTGGGTGCGTCCAAGAGAGAGAGCGTCAGTAGAGGCCCTCTACTGGAGGGTGAGTCCAAGAAAGAGAGAGAGAGAGAGCGGTGCATCGAGAGGGGTAGTCCGATAGAGTATGATCTTGTGTTCTTGTGGTGGGAGGAGTGGTGGTGGAGGAGAGTTCGAGAAGGAAAAAGAGAGGGGGAGGAGTTTCTTGAGTTATTATTAGGGAGGAGTTAATGTTAATTTTTTTTCTTAAGTTACCTTTTATACCATATTATTAGGTTTTTAATTTTTTTTAAATTAATTATCGTTTCTGATTATTTTTTAAGTGGATCTGTGTACCAATTGGGTTCCAATAAGTCCATAATCAAATTGTAATCGGGTTATTTTGGGTTCCTTATCATGTTCCAATTGGGCTATAATGGGTCATTATCTGGCCAATTGTGTATCATTTTTCGTCTCAATTTCGTGTTGGGTCATGTAGTGTCAAAAATTGCCACCCGTAATCCGCAATGATTCATTTTGGTCCTCTACCAGAAAGAAGTTCATTATGCGAGGAGGCACAATTTTTTCCCGCCCGACTTGGCACAGAAGCCACCAAGGAAAATAAGAAGAATTCTAATAAAGGCGAACTAACCGCTCATAATAGTACGTACTATCCTAGCTGCAAAACATGTTACTAGTCTCCCCAGCATGGAACTGACCAATGAATACACCGAGTTTCGTGCTCCGTAAACCAGTTAACCCAGTTCTCTACCAATGGGACAAAACTGAAGAAAGTCTAGACAAAAAAATTAGGCACACCCACCAAGGGATACTCAAGAGGGGCCGTCAATCGAAACCTCTCTGCAAGCCACATGAACAACATTATCGAGCTCCCTTGAGAAAGTCAGAATGGCCATTTTTTCAATCATCTAGACCGTTTAGGAACTCAGTTGACACCACCGTCGCAAGATTATGGTGGAAAAAGATCCATGTCGCCATCGCAACCACTTGGGGATCATTTGTCAAGTTCCCTCTCACCAGTAAAAGCCTCGTAGTAAGGCCCAAATCAATAGCTAGGACAAAATGAGTATCATCAAATCCCCTCAGACGCACTAACTACGTAACTCCCTAAATAGAAATAGTCCCTCCAGAAACCAACGGTCGAGCCCCCGAAGGAGAAATATGGAGCAACTCCTCCAGAATTGCCCGGGAAGAAGGAGAAAAGTCGAGCATAGCCTCCGAAACACTGGGGATAACCCTAACATTGGTAATAATTACTCATAGGTAGGACAGACCTCGTCTAGGACAAAACGAGAGACATGATCCTTGGGTTTCTAGAATTGTATCGCCGCTGCTAGAAAGTTCGAGTCTATGACCCAATTGCACCACAGAGAAACCCGACACAAGCTGAAAGTATCATACTCAACATTGTAAAGGCACATGGCCTCTAAACCTTCAATATAAGAGGAAAATTCTTCGTATATGGGAAGAACCATTTGGAGAATAGATAAAGAAAAAGTAAGAAAAAAAAATATGGATGTTGGTGAGAAAACACCCCCATACACTCTCCATTTATACCAAAAAATCCATGCAAGAAAACAAATTTTCTAGAATCCCATTTAATTCTCAGCCCTACAGAAGTACACAAGTATGAAGGAAGATGAAATAAAAGATTATGAGTGATTTGACTTGGCCCCCATGCCAATAGGCAGGTTAAGGGGTATACTGATCGACAAACCCCCTATTTTAGAAAAATCCCTTTTTCTCATTTTGTCCAAAAATGAATTTCCAAAAATGCATTTCTAAAAGAAAATCCCTTCAAACAGAAATTCTCTTTCAACCAAGCCTCCAATGCTTTTCTCCATTCAAAAATTTCAAAAACACAATTTTCCTACTCTTTCTTAAAACAAAACCTTAGAAGAAAATTAAAATGAATGTAGAGTAAGCCACTAAATCAAGATAATAAAAGGATATAGCATGGCCAACATCAAGCTCTGGTAGCACAATGACAAATCTGCAAGAAAATCCTAAAAGGAAAGAATCACAAATGGATGTCACCTCATCCACCACACCACCTCATGCGTCGGCAACCTCATTATCTACACCTGCATACTCGTAGCCTCCGCGGCCCCAAAGGAAGACTCCAAGGATAGAAGGTAACCTACATCCCCAACAAAGATCCAACAATCTACCCAAAAGAAAAGTCCTGAAGCTGCAAATAACATGTCGGTGGCAACTGCCTTTCCTTTTGCCAAGGAAGCACAGATATTTATGTCATTTTAGATTGGCACCCCCTCAAGCCCACCTATCGGCAATCCCCTAAGATTTTATACAAGAAAATCCCAAAAAATTCCAGAAAAATCCAGAAATTGCCAAGAAAAGTCCTAAAAATTCCTTAAAAATATGGAACATTATTTTCCCTCAAGAAAATCATTTTTGGAGCACTAAGAACCTTACACACTCTTGAAATCCCCGGCAGGATTAATCTTACATACTCCACAGCAAAACCAACGATGCACCCGCATCTAAGTCCCTAAAATTTCCCAACTAGAACCTCAAAACTAAACATTCCCCAGAGGAGTTTCGAGATAAGACAATCCCTAACGGAACCACAAATGCACCTCCACCCCCAAAATAATTTAAATTTCCACAAGAGGGCTATTCCTCACACTAAAACTTTAGGTCCTCAGAATTGATATCGGTCCTCAGAATTGGTCGTAGCAACTTTAGGTCCTCATAATTTACCTCGGCCCTCAAAATTAGTCATCATAACTTTAGGTCCTCAAAATTGACCTCAACCCGCGGAATTGGTCATCACAATTCAAGGTCCTTAGAATTGACCTCGGCTCCTAGAATTGGTCGTCACAACTTTAGATCCTCAAAATTTACCTCGGCCCCTTAGAATTGGTCATCACAACTTCTAGATCATGAGAATTGACCTCGGCCCTCTGAATTGACCTTGAACCTCAAAATTGGTCATCATAACTTTAGGTCTTCATAATTGACCTCGGCCCTGAAAATTGGTCATCAAAACTTTAAGTCCTCGAAATCGACCTTGACCCTCATAATTGGTCTTCATAGCTTAAGGTCTTCAGAATTGACCTCGGATCGTAAAAATGGTCGTCACAAATTAAGGTCTCAAAATTAACCTCGGCCCTCAGAATTGACCTCGGCACGCAGAATTGGTCGCCCTCAACTTCAGGTCCTCATAGTTGACCTCAACTCTTAGAATTGGTCGCCCCAACTTTAGGTCATCAGGAACCTCGACCCTCAAAATTGGTCGTCACAACTTAAGTTCCTCATAATTGACATCGACACTCAAAATTGGTTGGCATAGCCTCACCCCTCAGAATTGGTTGCCATAACTTCAGGTCCATAGAATTGACTTCGGCCCTCAGAATTGGTCGTTACAACTTTATATCATCAGAATAGACCTCGACCTTCTGAATTGGTCATCATAATTTTAGGTCCTGAGAATCGATCTTGGCCCGCTAAATTGGTCGTCACAACTCAATATCCTTATAATTGACCTGGCCCTCAGAATTAGTTGTCAATACTTTATGTCCTCATAATTGACCTCGACCCTCAGGACTGGTCATCACAACTTCAGGTACTCAGAATTGACCCCGACCCTCAGAATTGGTCATCGTAATGTTAGGTCCTCAGAATTGACCTCGACCCTTAGAAATGATCATCACAACTTAAGGTCCTCAGATTGACTTTGTCCCTCAGAATCGTTCATCCCCAGCACAACTTTAGAATTAATCTCGACCCAATAAATTGATCATCCTCGTCTCCTTAGGCCCTCAGAATTGACCTTAACCCATTGAATTTGTCAGCCTAGCCACTTGTACTCAACCTTGACACCAATTGGTTGTCCTTATCCTCTTAGGTCCTCAGAATGGACCTCAACCAACTGAATAGGTCATCTTTGTCACCTTAGGCCCTCAAAAATGACCTCAACCCACTGAATTGGTCAACATCATCCTCTAGATCCCCAGAATTGAACTAAAATCCTCTTCCCCAACGTTGATGTGGTGGTTATCATTAGAAAACCTTCACTTCTTCCAATCTCACCCATCGAGGGTATCTCTATATACACCTTATCCTAGGACCCCCTAAGAACCTCCTTAGGTCCCTAGCACTCACTCGTTCATCGTAAGCCCTAGGTTATACTAAGAGTACCGATCTAGAGACTATCGAGCACCTTTGAGGTCCGTTTGACTCCGGTCAACTTTCTCGTCTGAGTAGATGCTCAATGAATCTTCAAAGGACTCTAAATACCCTTTCTATAGGTCTACTTTGTGCACAAATCAACCTTATGGTTTGAATGAATGATTTATTTCACTATCAAAAAACTAATATGGAGGTCACGGCCACTCTCAAGCCCCGTTTGACTCCTTTCAACTTTTTTGTCTGAGCGAAAGCTCAATGAATATTTGAAGGGCTCTGAATCCCATATTCAACGATCCACCCCAGGCATGGATCGACCAAACATTATGAATGAATGGTCTATTTTACATCGAAAACTGATTTAGATGCCATCGAGCACTCTCGTGCCCCATTTAACTCCGACCAACTCTCCAACTTAAGAGAAGCTTAATGAATCTTTGAATGGCTCTGTTATATTAAAACCAAGACTATACAGTGAGTGATGAAAACTATTAATATTTATTTTTACATACTTTGATATTTATTTTATTGCAAGTTCCTTCGCTCATACTTACATATTTTGGAGAATGTAGACAATTGTATGTGGGGATCTAAGCATGTATCGATAATCCGAAGGACTCAAAAATTAAGGTCTTTAAGTAATTCTAAAATTTGTCCATAGCCTGCGGGGGATACATATTAAGCATAGTAGAAAACAAGAATAATAATAGTTCAATTCTTTTGATTTATATCCAACTAAGTCACCATCGAGGTGTTATGGGTTTGGGACTAGGCTCAGGGGGAGCGGGAATTGCTGTGTTGGAAAATGGCATCATGGTTTGGTTGTGATACCTACGTGGATGCGAGAGTGCTTGTATATCGTTCCTCTATTTCTCCCCGAGGTCAAGTTTATTAGTTTAATGGTTTGGTGATTTCCCTTGGAAATTATTAGGCATCATATCCAGTTTAAGTCGAACGCCATGAGTTTAAGCCTACTCCTAGTTGTTTATGTGTGAGGGGTTGTTGTTTGTTCAAAGTCACTAGTTTGTTTTATATAACAACAAGCAAAAGTATAGGGTTATCCCTTTTTTTCCTAATCCTAAGGCAGTTTTAGGTCTATGAATGATCTAGAGATTCTTGTTGTAGGGTTTGGGAATAGGTTACGAGTGGGGAATGTATTAGGCACCCAACTTGTTCTTTATACTTCCTTGATTATATGTATATTATTGCTCTTTTAATTATTTGATTACTTTTAGTTTATTGAAGAACACGCTTAGAGATCTTAGTTTAAGAATCCATTAAAATGTAGATATATGCTTAGGTACAAATTGGTATTAAGGAGAGGTGTCGGAACGTCACTTTAACCAGCGTGGGTACACAAGGGTTCCTTTGTGTGAATGTGTACATGGGATAATTAGTGGCTTTAGTATATATGTAAGTGTGAAAGGGAGCACAATTTTTATAACGGGGGGTTGTTGAAAGTATATGAGAGTGCGAGAAATATCGGCTCAAGTAATGGGTGGCCATCAGGAGTCTATAAGAATGAGTGAAAGAACGACTTGGGTAACGGGTGGTCGCTAAAGTTATGTGTGTTTATGAACGAGAAGTCTCACCTTGAGATAGGTTGATATCTCTTTCGATTTGAGGATAAATAAAAAGGTAATGTTATATAAGGATGCATCACGGTAGTGAAAATATATCGAGAGACATATTGTCAAGGCTTGTGCTCACAAGATGGACTTGGTGTTGTGACTATGTACCCTAGAGGACTTGGGATCAAAGCCTACGTAGTTTGGTTATGCATGTATTCAATCGTGAAGTGTGTGCAAGTGTGAGGACTTTGCTTAAGAGGGGCGAAGATATCAGTAGGAGAGAGGGTAGCATCGGTGGAGTCTCAGAATGGGAGTGTACCCAAAGATCATTGATATTAACATATCATATTATGAGTGTTGGGCAATTACTAGCATGAAACTATTGTCCTTCGGGATAATTTGGAGGTGTATAACGAGGGGGAAGGTGCAATACTCGCACCCAATATTTCATTCTTTCCCCATGTAATTTGTAATCGTATGACAAACTTGAGATTTGGATCATTAATATATGGGCTTGTATATCTATGTTCAATGATTCTTGTGACCCCAATGGTAATTATTTGAAGCTATTGGGTGAAATTGGAAATTGAAGGAATTCTATGGGTTTAACGAATATAAAAGTCATTTGAATGAGGTCCCCATTACATTCGAATGAGAATACTTATTGGTTCAAACGAAAATCCCATTTTTCTAAAAGTAGACATCTAACGATGATCCAACTACCCGTCTCTGTCGCAAGATCTCAACCTCATTAGAAGGTCATTTGAAGGCTGATCAAATCAGTTCGGTTATATGTGTGTGATTTTTTTTAATGTTTATCAACTTAAGTTTTAGAGTTGTGCATGGTTTAAACCCTTGAAAAAATGTGGGGGATTTATTCCCACATTATTCTAGGGTTATTTAGAAGGCTAAAAACACAATTTTTTGAGGAACAAAAGAGGAAAAACATTGGGAAATCTAGTCTTCAACATTATTGAGGTTTCAATTCAAGTTTTTCTTAATAAAAGTTTGCCTTTCTCATCTTGTTCTTAATTTTTCCATCTCTTTTGCATGTTCTTGAATTGTCTTAGTATAATATCATTATTTTGCATGCTTAGATATTTTCAAATGATGAATATGATTACATGCAACGTAAAAATCATGTCTTTAATTAGCAACATCGCGTCTGTATAGGTTTCTAAGGGTTGGAATGCATGAACCCAACCCTATATGTTTCGCATGGATATAAAATATGTTTTCGTTAAGTAATTAATTAAAACGTGATATTTTGTTAATACAACCACCATAGGACTTTTAACTTGTTTGCCCTCGGTAACGAGAGTGAAAGTGCGGAAGCCCCCAATTTTTAAATTAAAATATAATGAAATGGTTCAAATTTTAATTTTCCAAAAGTTATTTAAAATTTTCTTTTCTTAAAGAGAACAAACCAACTTATGAAAAAAATAAAACTAAACTAAAAGTGAAATTAAAATTACACACACAATTTTCGTTTCGACTTAAACACACATTAATCCAATTCAAGTTAAACTTGCATGTTATCAAGATAAAGTAATTTTGCACTTGAATTACATTAAACATACCCAAACATTAAATTTGCACCAAATTAAATAGATTGTGATTTTGAACTAATTTTATCTTTTAGTCTTAAGCATGCATCTAGGTGATATAGCAAGATAAAATAAATCACAACCGCACTACGCCGGATGTACGAGGAAAACCCAAATGGGAAAAACCTCGGACGGATCTAGCCACGAATTCACTAAGTATGGTAGTTTTTATAAAGACTCGACACAATAGGACTTACACAAACTGACTTGAGTCCGTCCAAGCCTTGACGCGCTCCTTCGGTCTTCAATCTCCGCCTAGTGAATAACTATAGACTCCTCTACAGTCTCGGACTCCACCGATGGGGATATGGTCACCATCATCCCGCACGCGAAGCCTTTCTTCGAGTGAGAACACCGCCACAAACTTTTCTCCTTTTTGGGGTAGAGAAGAACCCAAACTCTCTTCTTGTTGGTGTAGAGAAAACCAGGTGCCAAAACTCTCCAAGCAATGATATATCAATAGGTACTTGGGATAAAAAAAAACAAATGGGTGTGTATGTGTTTTTTTGGTGAATTTAATCATAAAAATCAAACACAAAACATGGAACCTTTTCTTAAAAGTTTTGCTCTCAAAAGACTCTTAGAATGTGAAAAAGTTCGTTACAAAGAGTTGGTTCCCGCACATAAGTAATTCTAGAAAAATTAGAGGGAACAAAAGAGTGGAGTAGTGGAGAAAACTGCCCAAAAAATTTCCCGCTGGAAATCTCGTTCGAACGAGATTTTCATTAGAATGAATTCTCGTTCGAACGACCCTTCTAACGAAGTTCCAGAGGCCAATGGGAAAAATTCATTGTCAAACTCGTTCAAACGACAAACTCATTCGACGACAATATCGAACGAAGAGACAAATTCTTTATATTTTGATTTTAAGCCCAGAAACTCTATATTAAAGTTTTAAAGAAACCTTCTGAAAATAAACATCAGTTCAAAATAAAATTACACACAATAAAAAATGTTCCAAGCTCCTATATATATATATGTAATGCATTCATACCCGAGGAGCATTGGAACAATGTTGTTGACGAATAAACAAGGCACAATAAACTCGGTATATGATGATGCTTGATAATCTTGGCCGCTTCATCTTCAACTAACACGTCATAGGCTTAGATGGATACACTTGAACACTATCCTATGATTGAAATGTTTTTTATCGGAATTCAGCCAACACTACATTAAGACTCAATCGGAGACTTGTGTCCTTAAAAATCTCCCCCTTTGGCTATTCCGGGACAAAAACCAAATAAAAATCCTAAAGGGCTGTCAAGCTCTACTAGACTTAAAAAAGTGTCTCTCCCAAAATAAAAAATACATAGCTTGACTAAAAAACCCAAGGATCTATATCTTTACCGATGATGAAAGTTTCCACTTAAAAGAATTCTTGCACACTTAAGCAAACTATCAAACGCATAGGGAATATCAAAAATATTAAATGCATAAATAAATACTCCCCCTAAATTAATTCTCCCCTTTATCAAATAAAATCTACGTGAGAAGGTAGTGACTCCCCCTAAGTTAAATCTCCTAAACTATACGATTGCAATAAGATAAGATACCATTTCTCCCCCTATCATTCTCCCCCTTTTTGTTCAGGAATAGACAAAGGATAAAAACTAATTTAAACATGAGGCTTAGAGTGATAAGAGCATGGAAGCATATGGACAACAAAATCATGACTAATCCATACAAATAATAACAGATATCAACGAAGATGCAAACAAAATGATATCAATGGGATACATGAGATACTAAGCATGTGATATCAATAAAATATGCACCAAGATAGATACCAATTATGAATTATAAGCATAGATGGACTAGAAAGCAAAGAAAAGAAAAAAAATACCATATATATGTAGACATAATGACTATCACTAACGCACACGCACATATATATAGGTATAGACACCACACATGACACAAAATACAATAAGCCTTCCACACTCATATGGAAAAAAATGTGTCATATGGAAACGAAAGTGTAGGGGTGTGAACTAGCACCAATTAAATTTAGACCCAATCACTTAAAACATGTTCACGGAGTTCTCAATTGATTGCAAACTTCATCACATTTGAATATAACCTCATGTGACAATATAAATTGAGCTCAATGAACAAACATACACAATGCATACAAGCCTATAATGTTGATGATTCTACAAACCAATAGGGTCATGACATTGAAAGTACAACTAGGATAAACGGACATTGTGCAAACGGTTGATATACCATCCAAACTACCTCAATTTAAGCATATAAAGTTTAATCTTTTGAATGAATAAATCAACTAAACAAAATAGGCCATGGCAAATATTTTTTTTAATTCCATAATACTTTTAGGCCTTTAAACCAAGTATTTCTTTTAGGTCCAAGCAAATGGTGGCTTACTCGCAAAGTATGATATTTCCTTTCGGAGCCCTTCCCCGTGCACACACACATATATATATATATATATATATATATATATTTTTTTTTTTTCTTCATAAAAATCTCATGTGCAATGGATTTTAACATGCACTAGTCCTCCTAGATCATATAATATGTAGATAATTAGATTGGTACTCACAAAGATTAAATAGACATATGAAGTTAAAATTTCAAGTGAACTTGTGCATTTGTGAGTTGAGGCATATAAAGATAGAATCCATTATAACAACACAAAATCCAACTAGTCCATGTAAGCATGGTAAAGAACATTTTAAGGATTGACAATTTAAACCAAAAGTTCTATCCACATGGGAGCGAAAAAGATGGGATTCAAACACAAGTTTATGTCACATCAGTGTTCTAAAAAACGCGCATAGGCGCGAGGCTTTTTAGATACGCCAATTTTTGGCCCTAGGCGTGGTCAAGGATGGTCAACGTTTTTTGGGGCAAGGCGTGAAAAAATGCGCATTTTTTGGGGGTAAGGCGTGAAAAAACGCGAGTTTTTTAAAAGTAAGGCGTGAAAAGAGGCAATTTTTTTGTTTTTTTTGTATTTTAAAAATATGTATTTTAATTTACAAATATTTAGACATATTTTTAAGGTATGTACCAATTTAGTATTTTAAATATCCTTGTCATAGTAAAAAAATATTAAAATATATTAAAAAATGCCTAAATGCCTTTTCACGCCTTTTTACGCCAAGGCCCGCCTAGGCTTCTAAGGCTTAAGGCTTGACCTCCACGCCTTGGTCACGCCTCGCGTTTTTTAGAACCTTGTGTCACATAGAGTGTGTCAAACTAAAATACACCCAAAAAAACCTTTTTGAGTCTTTGAAATTTTTAACCAAAAAAAAAAAATATATGTACTCAAAAAATAAACACAAATCATTTGTATTTTTCATTAAGCCTAAATTACTAAAAGGTGAAACACAGATGATAAACAAAAATCTTTTTGTATTTTTTCATTTAATGCAAACTAAAGTGAAAGGACTATAATGCAAAAGATAAACAAACATCATAATTCTAGCATATGATAAAGCATGAAGTATAGACTAGAAAAATGATAAAGAAGCATACAATTAGCATAATAAATATAGCATGAAGCCCAAAAGCTAAAGTATGAAAATAACTAATCAAATTCAACCTTTAGATTTAGCAAGGGAGGAAGCATGTGAAAGTAAATGAGAATAAAAAATCCTATTTTGTAAAGATACCAAGTCGGATCTCCTAACCCAAATTAATGAAGAAAGACGATCACGGGGTGTAGGAATCTTAGCTACCTCGGTTGCCTTACGTTGGGATTTTCTAGGACCTCGTTTAAGATCAAAACAAAATTTCCTAAGATGACCTTTTCGACCGCAATGTGAGCACCTAAAGACTCGTAGAAAAGACTTTCCTAAGGAATGATCTATAACATTGATCCTAGAGAATTCTTCTAAAAAATTGGTTTTGGCTTTATGAGTTGACTCGTTAAAAGTATCGAAGGCTAAACCACACGTGTCATTTTTAATTTGGACCGTTCCTAACATTTTATCAAATTTCTCCGAACGACACTCTAAATCAAATTTGACTTTACTAGAGTCTTTTAATTTATTTTCTAAATCTAAAAAGTGAGACTCTAATAAAACATTCCGCTCTTCAAACGCAAGAAGATGTTTTTTCAAGGATTCCATTAAACCTTTAAGGCTATCTCTCTCACCTTCTACATATTCAAGCTTCTCACGAAGAGCTCTCTCACGTGTCCTAAGGTCTTCCACTAATGCAATCTCATCAATGAACTTGACACGCTCTCTTAAACTAGCTTCTGACTTCAAATTTGTTCTTTTTAGTTTAATAGATTTTTCATATAATTCTTGAAAAGCAATTTGAAGTTCACTCACATCAACCTCATTTTCACTTTCACTCTATCTTTCTTCTTCACTCTCACTACCATCATCTCTTTGGGATTCATAAACAAAGGCCTTGGAAGTGTCATGTGTTAAAATTTCATAAATAAAGTTCTCCCTTTCACTCACATGACTTGCCATAAAAGCCACAAAGTTGGGCTTAGTGGGGGAATCGGGTCCCTCTTCCTTATCACTATCACTAAGAGTTGCATTAAAAGAAATTGGTTGCTTACCCTCTCACCTTAGTTTAGTGTGGCACTCAAAAGTCCTATGGTCATACCCTTCACAACCATAACACCTATTTGACTCGTCCCTCTTTAAATTTTCATTAAAAGTTTTAGGGATCTTCTCGGCTTTGTCATGCTTAGATTTTTCAAAATTCTTAAAATCATTTTTAAATTTATCTTTGTTAAATTTAAGAAATTTTCAAAACTTCCTAGCAAACATAGCCATATCTTCCGAGTCACTCTCACTTTCACTCCCTACTACTTTTTTTCCTCCTTTCGGGCTTTCAAAGCAACGCCCTTATCTATTTTCTTTTCAGTTTTAGAGGGAAACATGTCTAGTTCAAAGGTTTGTGAATCACCTATGTGCTCTTCTAAGTTCGTAGAGGCTAAAGTAGGTAAAGAATTTAACACGGTCACCTTAGGAATAAATCTATCGGGTAGGGACCTTAAAATTTTCTTTACTACTCGGTTGTCGGGTATTTTCTCTCCCAAATTAAAAGATGTATTAACTATATCGGAAAGTCTAGCATAAAATTCATCAAAAGTTTCTTTTTCATTCATTTTGATGGTTTCAAATTGAGTGGTGAGGTTTTGGAGTTTAGAAGCTTTTACTACACTAGTTCCTTCATGAGTGAATTGTAAAATATCCTAAGCTTATTTAGCGATTTTACACATCATAATGCGTCGGAATTCATCCGGTGTGACCACGCTAAACAAGGCATTTAAACCTCCGGAGTTAAAATTTGCAAGTTTAAATTCATTCTCACTCCAGCTATCGGCGGGTTTGGGAACACGCTCATTTTCTACTAAATGTGTGGGTGGGGACCACCCGTTAACTACAGACAACCAAACCCTTTCATCGATAGATCTAAGTACCGAACGCATACGTGCTTTCCAATATGCGTAATTAGAACCATCGAAAATAGGAAATTTCGAAAATGGGGAAAAATCCATTTTTGTCAAAAATATTTAAAAGGATCTTAAATGCAATAATTTAGCGATACCGCTCTAATACCAATTTGAAAGTTCGAAATCCCCCAATTTTTAAATTCAAATATAATGAAATGGTTCAAATTTTAATTTTCCAAAAGTTATTTAAAATTTTCTTTTCTTAAAGAGAACAAACCAACTAATGAAAAAAATAAAACTAAACTAAAAGTGAAATTAAAACTACACACACAATGGTATTCCTAGTAGTATTATCTCAATCTTAAAGTGCTAAGTGGTTGAGCTTTCTCAACAAACCTTCTTCCTCAACCGCCAGGCCAAAACTCCCAAGAGATCCCAACTGGCCTATATGATCCATGCCTTCTCAACTAGGCTACCTGTACAAGAAAGTAAGTGTTAGTACTCTAGTTCTTTAAAAGAATGACTTTTCATTATGAGGGGTTGCTCGGTATCCCCTCCCTGATCCTGGTAGGGGTGTCAATTCGGGTCATTTTCTGGTTATTACCGTAAACGGGTTATCGTGTCAAAAAATTTCAGACCTACATCCTAGCCTATTTTGTTCTTTGGGTTACTACTTTATACCCTCTCACTGTAGAATAAAGACCTTTTGAACATTTGTTGGAGTAATCATTTACTGTAGACTTCCTTACTGGATTTTACATTTTTAGCTAGTCATGAGAGTTGAGGGGGGGACTAGAGGGTTCCTCGCCCAAAATACTGGAAGTTGAGGGATAATGCTTTGAGGGATCCTCACCCAGAATACTAGAAGTTGAGCGGAGGCCCTTGAGAGTTTCTCTCCCAAAATTCTAGAAGTTAAGGGGGAGGCCCTTGAAGGTTCCTCGCCCAAAATGATGGAAGTTGAGGGGGAGGCCTTTGAGGGTTCCTCGCCTAAAATGCTGGAAGTTGAGGGGGAGGCTGTAACACCCCGTAATTCTGCTAAATTCTAAATTACGTAAGTAGAGTAATTTAATGGGATTAAATACGCTTTAATTAAATTACGTGAGTAGAGTAATTTAATGTGATTAAATATGTTTGATTTAAATTACGTGAGTAGAGTAATTTAAATAGATTTATGTTAATAAAGATGAATATGTGTTATAGAAAATTTACTAAGGTGAATATAAATTTTCAATGTTAATATGTACGGCCTAGTGACTATATGGACGTACCGGATGTAACTCGGCAAAATTAAGGATGAGAGTAGAAAAATATTTACGAGACTCAAATGATAATTTAAAGTCCACGGTTGATTCCGAAAGGGTCGAATTAGTCAAAATAGTGTACCCGGGGGTACTAGTTGAGTGCCGGGTCATTTTAGGGCTAAACCGGGACCATTCGGGGGCATTTTGGTCTCTTTACAATTATGGGAAAGAAGACCTACGAATTTTTGTAACCCTAAATCTGATTATAAGAGTGGTGGCTAGGGTTAGACAATGAGAGTTACACCATAGCCATTAGAGAGAGAGAGAGAGAGGCAAATTCCTTAGGCAAGAAGGAAGGAGGGATCATCTTAGGAAGATTTCACTACAAAGATTATTGGGAAGAAGGATTGAGGCACCAACATCATCAATCATCATCAACAACCACGAAATCAGACCCTACAAATCTTAAGGCAAGTGGTTAATTGCAAAATAATTGAGTTATAATACCCATGTTTAAGCTTGAGGAAGAACATGATTTTTATGATATTCTTGGGAACAAACAATTGATAATAATCCATGATTGATTAGGATTTGCATGTAGGACGTTTTTGAATTGCCAAGTATGTTTATATCATAGAAAACTTGATTAGAAATTCGTATGAAAATCTGGAAGTTTGATGAAAAATATAAAGAATGCAGTTTTAGGGTTCTAAAATATTAGAGAGATTTTCAGTGAATTTGGCCAAGAATTATAATGATTTTGTTGTTTTAAATCGTTAGTAATCATCCCAGAACATGTAGGAATGATTAGAAATTGTTGGCTGTGAATAAGATGGCTTATCATGAAAGTTAGAGATGTAACAATGGTGAAACCCGTAGGAAGAAGATGAACTGGGTCTGTCACTGCTCGATCGATCGATCGACCCTTGAATGTCGATCGATCGAAGCAGTCGATCGATCGACCATCTTCCTTCGATCGATCGACCCTGTCTGAACTATAGAAAATTTGTGTATAAATTTCTTTAAATGCCGTTACTTAATGGGAACCCTAGAATTGATATTTTTCCTATGAGGGGACTTGGAATTTACCAGTAGGTGTACCATTAGGTTCCTCCACTAATGATTGAGTAGGAATGTTGGAGAGATGGAATGACGATAGAACGATTGACTTAGCCGTGAGTTGAAATGGTTAATTTAATTACGGAAAGAGTGAGACTTAATTCCGGAAACAAAATACCAGTAGGTTAAAATTAACTTAACTACTGAATTAAGGGAGGGGTAACTAGGACCCTTAGAGTTACGGGAATACTCGAATAAATTCAATAGTGAGAAATTGTAATTAATAAGTACGGAGAATATAAGTAAAATATATTATGTACGGGTATGATTTATTAGGTCGAGTGTGTACCTACTATATCTATATAAATAGGTTTGGGTTAAGAGAATATTACCTAAACTAATTATGTTAGGGTCGATGTGACATTCCGAACTAACATAAAGTTATTATATATTTGGGGTCGATGTTAATGCCGAACCAAACTTTGAACTGGTGCCGCGATGAAAGAGTCCCGAACCAGAATATGTGTATATATTTATATTTGTAGATAGTTGGGGTCGATGGATCATTCCGAACCAACTTTCACTTGGAGTCGATGAATTATTCCGAGCCAAGGGTCCTTTGTGTGTAATAAAAGGATATATTAGAGGTAACTAATATTAAATACATTGTTGTGGGACAAAATGTTTCTATATGCATAATCTACAAATTGAGAATAGTAGACAATGAAATGATATGTGAATGTCTTAGTAATAATTTTGGGCATAATGAAATTATTACAAGATTAAGGAAAACGAACGATAAATGAGTCAACTACGGTTATGGGAAGTATAACTAGGTAGGCTAAGTACCCTTGATAGTTACGTATCACGTAAGAGAGTTGAGGAAGTTCAAGGGAGCGTGCGAAACCTTAATATGTGTAATCAATAACTTAATTGTGATAACCGCTTGCAAAATATTTTCAAATGTTTTGAGTACTAACTCTTGCTATGTAAAATTTTAAAAACCTTTTAGGTGCCCAGCCACAAGGACACCCAGCTTGATTCATGTCAGAGATTTGGGAGCTGCAGCCAGTGTGGAGGTTGCAGGGATTGTTTAGACGCTTCCTCTTTTTCAGTTCTAGTGCAGGATCTCAGTTTTATTATTTTTGTTGGAACATGTCGTTCCACCGTTTCTATTACAGTTTATTCTAGTTATGGATTTGTAGTTGTCTTTTTGGGCCGTGGTTTACGGCAAGACTTTAAATGCTTTCAGATTATTTTTATACTGCGTATTCATATCTAGTTTTGGGAATGTGCGGTTTGGTTTATTTTGTTGTTTAAGAAAGATAAAATTTGGCACCCGTTTTAATTTCATTTAGGTGGTTAGTATTATTTAAAAAGGCTTTCGACAGTGATGCTAAGAATGAACCATTTAAGAAACATGTTTATATTAAAATAAGGCTTGATCACCCAAGGTTTAATTAGGCGGGGTGTCACAGATGGTATCAGAGCATCAGGTTCTAGTGTCCATAGGATCTGTACGGCTTACTACGATTCAGCGTTACGTTTGTTGTATTAGAGCCCTACTATTAGGATTGTTGATAAAAAATTCCAACTGTTGCGTTATCGTACTTCTGCTCTTAAATTTTGTATAAACTGTGTACTTATACAATTCGAATCTTATTTCAGATGCCGCCAAGGAGACTGAGAGCAGAGAGGGCTGAAGCCAGAGAGGAGGTGAGGGAGGCTCATCAAGAGCCACAGGTACCGATACCACCACCCCCACCCGAGCTAATCTCCACTACTCAGGTTGCAGTGATAGTGGCTCAGGCAGTTGAGACGACAATGAGGGCAATGGCAGCCCACTTTCCACAGCCCCAAGTGCCTCCCCCTGTGGCACCGGCAGTGCAAGTTCTAGCAGGACCATCTACTTGGCAACGAGTCAGGGAGACATTTCAGAAGGGGCACCCACCCGAGTTTCAGAGCAGTACTGATATAGTGGAAGCGTGCAACTGGAAGAAGAATATCCAGTGCCACTTGCGCATGCTAGAGTGCACCGGAGTGCAGGAATAGATGCTAGCCACTTTCCGTCTGTCAGGAGCGGCCCTACAGTGGTGGGAGTTAGTTACCACCACCGAGGAGAGAGATACTTTGACTATTTATGAGTTTTGGGTGCGGTTTGACCGCAAGTATTTCCCTCTAGCAGTAGAGTCAGAGATGAGAAAGAAGTTTAGTGAAGTGGTTCAGGGTGATCGCTCAGTTGCTGACTACGAGGAGGAGTTTACCCACTTGGCCAATTTTGTGCCAAACGAGGTGAGCAATGAGGAGAGGAAGAAGTCCAAATTTATGGAGGGCCTAACCTGGAGAATCAGACAGCACTTAATTGGTAATCCGGCATTGGTAACCTACACAGATGTCGTCAATGCCGCTCTACTACACTGTCAGGATCACCGTTTTCATACTAAGGGAAGTAAGAGGGGTGAGCCTAGACAACCGGGCAAGGTGGATGGAGGTAGTGGCAGCAGTGCAACACAGCAGCAGGCAGCGGGTCAGTTGGGACAGGATTCCAGACAGGGGAACCCTGCCAAGAAGTTTAAGCACGGGAAGTATCGCTTCGACCGACAGGGCCAGCAGGGTCCTCAGCAACCAGTCCCTCAGGGTCGACAGGGCCAGGGTAATCAAAATGGGGGACAACAAGGCCAAGGGCAACAGGGACAACGTCAGGGCCAACAGGGCCAAGGACAAAGACAGTTCCAGGGTCAATGCTTCACTTGTGGTCAGCAGGGGCACAAGAGCAGAAATTGTCCACAGCAAGACCGGGCACGACAGCAGGGTGCCCAACAGGGGCAGCAGGCACCAGTAGCCCCAGCAGTAGTACAGGCCCCACATCCAGGACAGATGCAGTATGGGCGTGTGTTCAACATCCGTGACATTCCATTTCAGCCAGCACCACCAGCACCACCGGCAGTTGCGGGTATGTTTCCTATTCATGGGCTTGAGGGGAATATTTTGTTTAACACAGGGGCAACGCATTCTTTTATCTCCACTAGATTCGCACGGGCATCTGGCCTATTAGCGACAGCAGGCACTCATCTTATGTGTGTGGAGTCACCGATGGGTAGTGGGTCCCTCATACACTCGATTTGTAAGGGTGTGGACATTATGGTCGGGAGATTGAATCTATCGACGGACCTTCTAGTGCTGGATATGGAGGGTTATGACGTCATCCTAGGCATGGTTTGGTTGGCAAATAATAGGGCAATGGTAGATTGTTATGAGAGTACCATCGTGTTCTCTATCCCGGGGCAGGAGATGCTCCTTGTGGCTATGCCACTTTCCGAGGGAGGATCGCGAACTCACTTATATTATATTGAGGAGGAGACCTCACATGGGGTGGTCGTTTCTCTGGACTCAATCCCAGTTGTGAGGGACTTTGAGGATGTCTTTCAGGAGATACCAGGGTTACCACCTAGCAGAGAGATAGAGTTCGTAATTGATCTCACACCGGGGACGAGACCAATTGCCAGAGCACCATATCGCATGGCTCCTTCAGAGATGCGGGAACTGAGAGAGCAAATCCAGCAACTGTTAGGACAGGGTTTTATTCAACGGAGTACATCGCCATGGGGTGCGCCAGTACTGTTTGTGAAGAAAAGGGATGGTTCACTTCGTCTGTGCGTAGATTACAGAGAGCTGAACAAAGTAACGATACGTAATAAGTATCCATTACCGAGGATTGATGACTTGTTTGATCAATTGAGAGGGGCTGCATACTTCTCAAAGATCGATTTGAGATCGGGTTACCACCAATTGCGAATTCGTGAAGAGGATGTACCTAAGACCGATTTCCTGTCGCGGTACGGGTCATATGAGTTCAGAGTGATGCCTTTTGGGCTAACTAATGCACCGGCAGTATTCATGGATCTCATGAATAGGGTATTCAGGGAGTTTTTGGATCAGTTTGTGATTGTATTCATAGACGACATTCTGATTTACTCCCGTACGGAGGAGGAGCACGCAGAACACTTACGATTGGTCCTACAGACATTGCGAAACCATCAGTTATACGCCAAATTTGAGAAGTGTGGATTTTGGCTTCGGGAGGTGCAGTTCCTAGGCCACGTCGTATCTAGAAGGGGCATTGCTGTTGACCCGAGTAAGGTATAGGCGGTGAGGGAGTGGGGACAGCCCACGACACCGACAGAAATCCGCAGTTTCTTGGGTTTGGCTGGTTATTATCGTCGCTTCATCAAGGGATTCTCAAAAATTTCCGGACCGTTGACGAATCTGACTCGGAAGGGAATTCCCTTTGTATGGAGTGATAGTTGCCAGTTAGCATTTGATGAATTGAAAGACAAGTTGACATCAGCCCCCGTTCTTACCTTGCCTAAGAGCGGAGTGGAATACCGAGTCTATACTGATGCGTCCTTACAAGGACTTGGGGGTGTGTTACAACAGGAGGAGAAGGCTATAGCTTATGCGTCACGAAAGCTTAAGCCACATGAGAAGAACTACCCCACCCACAACCTCGAGTTGGCAGCGGTTGTTTTTGCTTTGAGGATTTGGAGACACTATCTTCTGGGTGAGCAGTTTACGTTATTCACGGATCATAAGTCATTGCAATATCTGTTCACTCAGAAGGACCTGAACATGAGGCAGAGAAGGTGGCTTGAATTCGTGAAGGATTACCAATTTGATATACAGTATCATCCCGGTAAGGCTAACGTGGTGGCAGATGCGTTAAGCAGAAGACCTATCGGAGAGTTAGCAGAAGTTTGGAAGGCAAAGTGGAGTGAGCTCCGACACGAGGATGATATGGCAAGAGCATGTATGGCAGTTCTAGCTATCACTTCCGAGAACGTTATGCGGATAGTGAGGGCACAAGAAGAAGATCCATTTTGTCAGGATAAAGTACGGCAGTTACTGGCCAAGGGGGCAGAGTTCTACTCCATCAGTTCAGAGGGTGGATTACGCTTCAACGGTAGACTGATAGTACCCGAAGACGATGATTTGAGGCATGCCGTTATGACAGAGTCGCACGGGTCAAAATTCTCGGTACATCCAGGTGGGGACAAAATGTACCAGGATATGCGATGAGTATATTGGTGGTCAGGTATGAAACGAGATATTGCAGAATTTGTCTCAAAGTGTGTTACATGCCAACTCATAAAAGTTGACCATCAGAGGCCTTCAGGAATGCTACAACCACTAGAGATTCCTGTGTGGAAGTGGGAGAGTATCTCAATGGATTTTATTACTGGGTTACCAACCTCGCAGAAGGTCCATGATTCCATATGGGTGATAGTGGATCGCTTGACTAAGGTCGTACATTTCTTACCGGTTCGTACGGATTACGATACGATGCGATACGCGCAGCTTTTTATTTCAGAGATTGTTAAGCTGCACGGAGTTCCTATTAATATCATGTCGGACCGAGATAAGATATTTGTGTCGCACTTTTGGCAGAGTTTTCAGGAGGCCATAAGCACCGACTTACGGTTGAGTACGGCATATCACCCACAGACGGACGGCCAGACAGAAAGAGTAAACCAGATGCTAGAGGACATGCTGAGAATGTGTATTCTAGATTTTGGGGGAAATTGGGAGCCATATCTTCCTTTGGTGGAGTTTGCGTATAATAACTCTTACCAATTCACTATTGGCATGGCTCCATTCGAGGCGCTTTACGGGAGGCCTTGTCGTTAACCCTCTTATTGGTTAGAGGTGGGGGATAACAGACTTTTAGGGCCAGAGATGATACAGGAGACTTCCTCCAAAATAGAGTTGATTCGAGGACGTATTCGAATAGCCCAGGATAGGCAGAAGAGTTATACTGATGCCGGCAGAAGGCATGTGGAATTAGAGGTGGGAGACCAGGTGTTAATTCGAGTATCTCCTATGAAAGGGGTTACGAGGTTTGGAAAAAAGGGGAAGTTAGCACCGAGATATGTGGGGCCGTTTCCTATCATTGAGAGAGTGGGACCGGTAGCTTACAGATTGGGACTCCCTGAGCATCTTCAGTGAATACACGATGTGTTCCATGTAGCATCGCTGAAGAAATACAAGAGGAGCGAGAGATCCTTCTGGCACATTCCACTGGAGGAGATCGATTTGCAGCCAGATATCTCGTATGAAGAAAGACCCGTGGCGATCCTGGATTATAGTGAGCGCAAACTAAGATCCAAGGTGGTGCCCTTAGTACGAGTACAGTGGGGACACCACAATATGGATGAGTCCACTTGGGAACGGGAAGAGGATATGCGAGAACAATATCCAGAATTATTCATAGCAGGTATTTTTCCTAATTTCAAGGACGAAATTCCTTTTGTAAGGGGGGAAGTATGTAACACCCCGTAATTCTGCTAAATTCTAAATTACGTAAGTAGAGTAATTTAATGGGATTAAATACGCTTTAATTAAATTACGTGAGTAGAGTAATTTAATGTGATTAAATATGTTTGATTTAAATTACGTGAGTAGAGTAATTTAAATAGATATTATGTTAATAAAGATTAATATGTGTTATAGAAAATTTACTAAGGTGAATATAAATTTTCAATGTTAATATGTACGACCTAGTGACTATATGGACGTACCAGATGTAACTTGGCAAAATTAAGGATGAGAGTAGAAAAATATTTACGAGACTCAAATGATAATTTAGAGTCCACGGTTGATTCCAAAAGGGTCGAATTAGTCAAAATAGTGTACCCGGGGGTACTAGTTAAGTGCCGGGTCATTTTAGGGCTAAACCGGGACCATTCGGGGGCATTTTGGTCTCTTTACAATTATGGGAAAGAAGACCTACGAATTTTTGTAACCCTAAATCTGATTATAAGAGTGGTGGCTAGGGTTAGACAATGAGAGTTACACCATAGCCATTAGAGAGAGAGAGAGGCAAATTCCATAGGCAAGAAGGAAGGAGGGATCATCTTAGGAAGATTTCACCACAAAGATTGTTGGGAAGAAGGATTGAGGCACCAACATCATCAATCATCATCAACAACCACGAAATCAGACCCTACAAATCTTAAGTCAAGTGGTTAATTGCAAAATAATTGAGTTATAATACCCATGTTTAAGCTTGAGGAAGAACATGATTTTTATGATATTCTTGGGAACAAACAATTGATAATAATCCATGATTGATTAGGATTTGCATGTAGGACGTTTTTGAATTGCCAAGTATATTTATATCATAGAAAACTTGATGAGAAATTCGTAAGAAAATCTGGAAGTTTGATGAAAAATATAAAGAATGCAGTTTTAGGGTTCTTAAATATTAGAGAGATTTTCAGTGAATTTGGCCAAGAATTATAATGATTTTGTTGTTTTAAATCGTTAGTAATCATCCCAGAACATGTAGGAATGATTAGAAATTATTGGTTGTGAATAAGATGGCTTATCATGAAAGTTAGAGATGTAACAATGGTGAAACCCGTAGGAAGAAGATGAACTGGGTCTGTCACTGCTCGATCGATCGATCGACCCTTGAATGTCGATCGATCGAAGCAGTCGATCGATCGACCATCTTCCTTCGATCGATCGACCCTGTCTGAACTATAGAAAATTTGTGTAGAAATTTCTTTAAATGCCGTTACTTAATGGGAACCTTAGAATTTATATTTTTCCTATGAGGAGACTTGGAATTTACCAGTAGGTGTACCATTAGGTTCCTCCACTAATGATTGAGTAGGAATGTTGGAGAGATGGAATGACGATAGAACGATTGACTTAGCCGTGAGTTGACATGGTTAATTTAATTACGAAAAGAGTGAGACTTAATTCCGGAAAGAAAATACCAGTAGGTTAAAATTAACTTAACTACTGAATTAAGGGAGGGGTAACTAGGACCCTTAGAGTTACGCGAATACTCGAATAAATACAATAGTGAGAAATTGTAATTAATAAGTACGGAAAATATAAGTAAAATATATTACGTACGGGTATGATTTATTAGGTCGAGTGTGTACCTACTATATCTATATAAATAGGTTTGGGTTAAGAGAATATTACCTAAACTAATTATGTTAGGGTCGATGTGACATTCCGAACTAACATAAAGTTATTATATATTTGGGGTCGATGTTAATGCCGAACCAAACTTTGAACTGGTGCCGCGATGAAAGAGTCCCGAACCAGAATATGTGTATATATTTATATTTGTAGATAGTTGGGGTCGATGGATCATTCCGAACCAACTTTCACTTGGAGTCGATGAATTATTCCGAGCCAAGGGTCCTTTGTGTGTAATAAAAGGATATATTAGAGGTAACTAATATTAAATACATTGTTGTGGGACAAAATATTTCTATATGCATAATCTACAAATTGAGAATAGTAGACAATGAAATGATATGTGAATGTCTTAGTAATAATTTTGGGCATAATGAAATTATTACAAGATTAAGGAAAACGAACGATAAATGAGTTAACTACGGTTATGGGAAGTATAACTAGGTAGGCTAAGTACCCTTGATAGTTACGTATCACGTAAGAGAGTTGAGGAAGTTCAAGGGAGCGTGCGAAACCTTAATATGTGTAATCAATAACTTAATTGTGATAACCGCTTGCAAAATATTTTCAAATGTTTTGAGTACTAACTCTTGCTATGTAAAATTTTAAAAACCTTTTAGGTGCCCAGCCACAAGGACACCCAGCTTGATTCATGTCAGAGATTTGGGAGCTGCAGCCAGTGTGGAGGTTGCAGGGATTGTTTAGACGCTTCCTCTTTTTCAGTTCTAGTGCAGGATCTCAGTTTTATTATTTTTGTTGGAACATGTCGTTCCACCGTTTCTATTACAGTTTATTCTAGTTATGGATTTGTAGTTGTCTTTTTGGTCCGTGGTTTACGGCAAGACTTTAAATGCTTTCAGATTATTTTTATACTGCGTATTCATATCTAGTTTTGGGAATGTGCGGTTTGGTTTATTTTGTTGTTTAAGAAAGATAAAATTTGGCACCCGTTTTAATTTCATTTAGGTGGTTAGTATTATTTAAAAAGGCTTTCGACAGTGATGCTAAGAATGAACCATTTAAGAAACCTGTTTATATTAAAATAAGGCTTGATCACCCAAGGTTTAATTAGGCGGGGTGTCACAGAGGCCCTTGAGGGATCCTTGCCCAAAATGATGGAAGTTGAAAGGGAGGGCCTTGAGGCTCCTTAGCCCCCAAATTTAGTGGTCAGGCTTGAAACACCTTTCTAGACACCTCCTACACCTACCAACTCCATCACAAGTCACACGTTCATGGCGTCGAGTGAGTATATTCAGAGAGAGCATGATGTCAGGCAATGCTAGTTATGGTACGAGTGAGGGTGAGTTACCGTATCGACCTATAAGTGACCTCTTATATAACGAGAGAAACGTCACTCCGGGATGCATTATACTCCCATGTAATTCAAGGTAATTTCATTTTGGAAACGGGATGATCTAGATTCTCCCAACATTTCATGGCCTGGAGTTGAAAAATCCCTACCTACACATTCGAGAGTTCAAGGAGGCCTGAGAGACTTTCTCAAACCAACTATGCACTCAAGATCTACTGTATCTCAAAATTTTCCCCTTCTCCCTGAAGGATAAGGCTAAGGCATCGGTTTGGTCACTAACACCGAACTCGATAGCCACGTGGAGGGATATGCAGGCTAAGTTTCTCCAAAAGTTATTTCCATCACATAGGACCAATGCGATTAGGACTTAAATTCAAATAGTTAGACAAAAATAGAATGAGCCCTTTGATTGATGTTGGAAGCGGTTCAATGAGTTAGTTAACATGTGCCCGCAACACAGTTTTGAGAAGTGGAGACTCATCTCCTACTTCCACCAGGGGCTAATCTTAACTTCCAAATAACTCGTTTAGACCATGTGCGAGGGAGAGTTATTAGGGTTAGATGCAAACAATGTTAAGGATCACTTTAAGTACGCCATCGAGATTACTCAAACGTGGGACACGTCAGACCCAATTGCCCAACCCAAGCCTAGACAAACGTCGACAACTCCTTCTACATCCAGACTGTATCAATTGGATAAGGAAGATAAATTAAAAATCCAAAGTAATCAACTAGAAAATAGGCTAGAGGACGTAGTCGAGGCTAGGGGAGAGACATCTTCGTCTCCACTCGAGCATTGAAGGAAAAGGTGTGTGCTATTTTTGAGGCGGGACATTCAACGAAGGAACGCCCGACAATACCCGCCTACAAAGTAATGCTCTAAGAGCAACTGGAGGCAGTAGGATCTTTTAAGGGTAACTTTAATGCCCCACACGGGAATTCTTATAAACCTTCGTAGTGGAACCATCCGGGTTTTAGTTATAAGAAACCAAATGCTATAATGAATCGTAATTCACTTGTTGCCCAGCACCCGCCACCGCTCCCTCCTTTCCAACAAGCTCTATGTATGAAAGAACCACTTACCACGCCTTATATTACCCCATAACAAAGAAGTCTCGACAAAATGTTAAATCATTTCATGCAAACTCAGTCAGCGAAAATGCCCAAAATTATGCCGACTTGAAGGCGTCATTGTCAAAGTTACAATCATCATTAAGTGTTCAAGAGAGGGGAAAGTTTCTCACCCAAGGTCAAAATTGTGTTAATTCTAATACTGACGAGAACAAAGTGCAATGTCAATCAGTTATCACTCTACGTAGTGGGAGGGTTGTTGACTTGTCACCTCCCCCACACGACGAGCAAAAGGACAAGGAGGATTTTCCCAAAACAAAAGAAGCCAAAGATGCGCCCTTGGAGGAGAGTGATAAATAGGACACATTTAGGACCGAGGTGGTAGTGTAACCCTCTAGTGATGATCCTTACCCTCAGCAGTTGGTTTCGTCCCCTAAAGGAGCCACCCATGGTAATACATTAGAAGTACTCAAGAAATTTAAGCTTAATTTACCTTTTCTCGAGGCAATAAAGCAAATTCTCGCTTATGCAAAGTTCCTTAAGGACTCTCTAATGGTGAAAAGTATATTAAGGGTAAAAAATATAGTATTTCTAGTGCAAAACGTAAGTTTGGTACTTTTGAGCGACCTCCAAATAAAGTATAATCATCCGGATGCACCCACCATTTCATGCACCATTGGAGAGAGGAAAATTGAGAAAGTGATATTAGATTTAAGGGCGAGTGTTAATATTCTCCCGTACTCCATCTATAGACATCTCAATTTGGGGCCCCTTAAGCTCACAAAAATAACTCTCTAACTCGGGGATCATTCCGTGAAGATACCTCGTGGGATTATTGAGGAAGTGATCATCCAAGTCGACACTTTCTACTTCCCGGTAGATTTTGTCATTTGGAATATGGATCCCTCCTCTCCCTCGAGCCATCATGTTCCTGTGATCCTTGGTCACCTATTTTTGGCTACATCTAATGCTTTTATTAACACCTGAAATAGGAAAATGCAACTCACGTTCGAGAATATGATACTTAAGACCAATATCTTCAATATCACCAAGAAAATGGGTGATGAGGATGAGTATATGATAAGGATCTTATTAAACAGGTAGTATAAGAATATTTTTAGGGTAATCATATGAGAAATCCGCTAGAGGCATGTCTTATTACGATGAGTGAGGGACATAGTGCATACACTGAGTTTGAGAGAGAGGTAACAAAGATAAGGGAGTTGTTAGACGGGAGTGAGAGAGATAATGATGTGAGAGATGTTAGTTGGGTCTCTCGATTCAAAGAACTACCACCGAGGGAGTCGCGCACGGTTCCCTATGATGAGAAATTTCCTACCCTCGGATTGAAAAAGCTTCAAAGGTTAAATATTCTTACTTGGGAGAGGATGATACATTTCTTGTTCTTGTCTCCTCTAGCCTAAGTAAAGAGAAAGAGGTAAATCTTATGGACATTTTAAGGAAGCGCCGAAGTGCTTTTAGTTGGAGCATCACGGATTTGAAGGGTATAAGTCCCTTAATTTGTAACCATAAAATCCACCCCGAGGAGGACGTGAGGCCATCGAGGGAGATACAGAGGTGTTTGAACCCCATGATGAAGGATGTCGTGGAGAACAAATTATAAAATTATTGGACGTGGGCATCATATATCCTATCTCGTATAGAAAATGGGTAAGTCCTAATCAAGTCGTCCTGAAGAAGTCGGGGATGAATGTGGTCGAGAATGCGAAGGGTGAACTTATCCCAAAACGTATCACCTCCAGCTGGCGCATTTGCATTGACTATTGAAAGCTCAATGCTAGCACTTTCAAAGATCATTTCCCCTTACTGTTTATTGATCAAATGCTAGAGAGAGTAGCAGGCCACCCATTTTTATTATTTTTTATATGGTTGTTCCAGATATAACCAAATCGAGGTGGACTTAGTGAATCAAGAAAAGATAACGTTCACATGTCATTTTGGCACGTTTTCCTAAAAACGTATGCCATTTGGATTATGTAATGCACCCGTGACCTTTTAACGGTGCATGTTTAGTTTTTTAGGGATATGGTCGAGAGAGGACTAGAGGTTTTTATGGACGATTTTAGCATTTTCGTCCCCTCTTTTGACCATTTGCTCGTTAATCTTTAGAAGGTGTTAGCCCGATGTGTGGAAAAGAACTTGGTACTGAATTGCGCGAAGTTCCATTTCATGGTTACCGACAATGTACATTTTGGCCACATCATTTTGTCCAAAGGTATTGAAGTAGATAGTGAAAAAATTGATTTCATTGTCGATATTCCCCCACCTAAGTCACTAAAGGATGTGTGCTCTTTCTTGGTTCACGCAGGTTTATACCATAGGTTTATTAAGGGTTTTAGTTCCATCGCTAGGCCCTTAAGAAACCTACTAGTAAAGATGCCCCCTTTGACTGGAACGAAGCATGTCAAGGAGCTTTCAAAAAATTGAAAAGCATGTTAATCTCTGCTCCCATCATGCAAGCTCTCCGGATTGGTTCCTTCCATTCAAAGCTATTTGTGATGCGAGTAATTATGCGATTGGGCTATTTTGGGGGAAAGAAAAGATAATAAGGCCCACTTCATCTACTATGATAGTAGGACCTTAATCGGATCCCAACTTAACTACTCCACCACGGAGGAAGAGTTGTTAGTGGTAGTCTTCGCCTTAGATAAATTGTCCTCCTACCTCATCAGTTCACCCATTACTTACTTCACCAACTACGCGGATCTCAAATATCTCATTTACAAAAAGGATGCAAAGCCGCGCCTCATTAGGTGGATCCTACTCCTCCAAGAATTTGATATTTCCATTAAAGGTAAGAAAGGAGTATAAAATGTCATAGCCGATCTTTTATCGTGGCTTTCGTTTGACTTACCTAGCGATCCTATACCCATAGACGGATATTTTTTCGATGAGAAGTTATTTGCCACTTCTTCTCTCCCGTAGTTTGTAGATATAGTGAATTATCTTGTCACGGGGTCTGTTCCTCCCGATTGGATATCGCAAGAGAAGAGGAAGTTTCTTACTTGGTCGTGCATGTTCTTTTATGATGATCCCTATTTGTTCAACTATTGCATGAACCAAATCATCCGAAGACGTGTACCAGATGATGCGATTCCTAGTGTCATCCTCTTTTGTCATACAAAAGAATATAGAGGCCATTTTTCCTCTAATAAGATGACCGTTAAGACCCTTCAAAGCAGTCTCTATAGGACCATAATTTTCTGGGATCTAAACGCTCATTTCAAATCATGCAATGGATGCCAAAGGATGGGAGTCATCACTCGAAGAAACACGAAGTGGTTGACCCCTATTCTCATTATCGAGATATTAGACTATTGGGGCATTGACTTCATGGAACCCTTACCTCCCTCCTTTGGTTTCATCGTACTAGATTATGTGTCAAAATGGGTTGAGGTCATAGTTAATAGGACAAATGACAACAAGGTGGTAATAAATTTAATTCAAGAACACATACTCTCCCGCTTCAGTGCTTCGAAAGCGATTATTAGTGAAAAGTGCAAGAACTTTTCCAATAGGCCATTTAGGAAGTTAATGAGGAAGTATGACGTTGTACACATGGTTGGGATGACTTTTCAACCACAAAAAAATAGGCAAGAGTTAGAGAATCATGAGATAAAGCATGTTCTCAAGAAGAACGTTGATCATGGACCAAAATATTAGTCTACATGATTGAACGATGCGCTAAGGGCTTACTGGACTACCTATAAGAACCCCCTCGAGATGTCTTCATGACCTTGAGCACAAAGCATATTGGGAAATTAAGAGATTGAATTACAACTTACATAAAGCCAATTAAGTGCGAAAACTTAAATCGCATAAGTTATAAGAAATACGCAACGACGCATATGATAGTGCTTGAATATCAAAATAAAGGATGAAACTTGCGCATTATCCAGCGAAAGGAGTTTCATCCCGACTAAAAGTCGCTTCTTTATAAATCACGATTACACTTGTTTCCCAAAAAGTCACGTTCAAGGTGTACCGATCCATTTTTCATCAAGAGGTGTTTACTCACGGTGTAATTGAACTTGAAAATTCGAAGGATGGAGATACGTTTAAAGTTAATGGACATCACCTAAATCCATATCTCGAGGTGTGTATTGAGGAAGCCGACACAATTTAGTTGTCGAACCCCATTTACGGGGTAGAGTGAGTAGGTTGAGAGCTTGTCGCACCCCCGACACGAATGAGGTGATTCATGTTGTATCATAGGGAGTCGGGTTAGGTTAGGTTAGTTAGAGGTCCGTGAGTTTAGATTAAGAAAGGTTAGGAATACCGATGCACGACACGAGAGAGTTTACATTGAGTCGCAATGAGATTTCGAGATGCCCCGAGGTAGCAACGTAGGTAGAAGAGTCTTAGAAATCTATGGATAATTGAGTTGTAGCAATGTTTTTACACTTAAATTTGAGAGACAAAAAAAATTCAAGCCTTAGTTCTAGTAAAATGAACCGGTTTGCCCTGGGTATACTACAGGGTCGAACCGGTTGGAAATTCTAGTAAGGGACTACGCGAACCAATTCACGCTGGGTATACTACAACATCTTACCGGTTCAGAATTCTGGCAGTCCAAATTTATTCCCTCCCTTTTTTCACTCCTTTCCAATTCCCCACATTCATTCACCCCATTCCATCCAAAATTAACCCTCCAAAATCTCCCTCAACCCTATACTTTCCCCCTTTTCATCTACCTCCACCCTTTCCCATTCAACCATCCCCCTCTCCCACAAAAAATATACACCTCCTCAACTATAAATACCACTCCATCCCCACAATTCTGCTCACCATTTCCTAATCATCCAAATTTCTTCTCTTCCCAAATATTCCAAGCTCTCTCTTCCCAGGAAAATGGAGAAAATGCTATCGAGAAATACACTGAGGTTGAGGTTCTCCATGACAGCGACCACAACTACAGCTCCAACCAAGAGAGCTATTGGTGCGAGGCTTTCTTCTCCACCACCTGCACCATTCATATCGAGTGGAAATTGATTTAGGGGGAGATACCTCCATCATTCACCGCCTTGTTTCGCCACTGGGGGTGGTGCCAATTCTTTGAGCAACCCGGTAATGATATTTGGGTGGAAGAGGTTCGCACCTTCTATGGCACTCTTGTCAAATTATCCAGCATGAAGTGAAAGGCATACGTCGATGAAACTAGGGTCCCCTTTTCTTTAGGCCTCGTGATCTGAAAAATGAGGGCAAAACGGGTACCCAACCCCTAACAATATGGTTACCCCACTATGGGCCACCCAATCAGCAATGGCCCAATGCATTGCGCGAATGAAACCCAATCACAATTGGGTTCGTGATACTTTATTCGTGGGCAATCACAAGGAGCGGTCCCGATTGGCATTTTTTATCATTCGCAACATTATTTTGTAAACCTCCAGCAACTCTTCACTCCGCATTCACCAAACTAACTTCTTATATCACCTCCTCGATAAGGGGACCACCATCCATCTGGCTTGCACCTTTATGGAGAAATTGTGCATGCTGCTTATGATAGGAGTGGCAAGCTCGCTCTTCCTTATGACTATCTCATCACATCCATCCTCAAAGATTTCGAGATTGGGGAAGTGGCGATGCAACCCCTCCTTCTGAAGCCGATTGGGCAAACCCCCTCCCAAGGAGTGCTATCCAAATAGGGGTTGTTCATCCCCAAGCACCAACGGCACAAGTGGAGGAAGACATTCAAATGGGGGAAGGCGAGGAAGAGGAGTACAACGGGGAGGAGGATTCGAATTATGAGCCCAAATCAACGGGCCTCTACTGTTGCATGGATGCCTTAGAGGATCGGGCCCACAATTTTATGCAAGACTATCGACGCGACACGAGCATGATGTTTAGGTTCTGACGCGACTGAAAATGTATCTCATAAGTGCGTTCACTCTAGGCTCAAGTACAAGCCTATCGCTCAAGTAATAATTCGATAAGTCGGGTATCGATCCTCAGGGAAAAAGGACAACGAAGTTATGACGACGGGAAAAGATGGAGGAATCCTAAATTTGACTCTAAAAATAAAGGAAAAATGATTTGATTTTGGGAATGATTATAACTAAATGCAAATATGAAATTCTAAAAAGATGCAATTACACTAAATTACCTAAAATACTGATGAAAACTGGTTTAAAACTTTAAACTATGAGATGAGAAAAACAGGACGAGAATACAATCCCCCAACCCTAGTGTATTGCAGTTATAATACTAATCGTAAATTTAACTGATTAATTTGACCCAGAATTTAGTACTCCTAAGCATTACGTATAAGAGGTTCAAGACCGCGTCATACTTAATCTGAGGATGAGTAAATCAGTATCGCAATAGTAACACTCGAATTGCATTCTAAATCATCACGGTTACCCAGAGGCAAACGAGATATAAAGACCTACAATTGTTATGTTGCTACGCAATACGGTCGTAATCAATCACTAAATTCAGAAGATTAATGTTATACACGTGCAATTAACACATCAGGCTGGGTTCATGTGTCCCGGCCTTAGAAAATCTAGCCTAACATGAAGAAAGTGATGAAAACAGTGTTTAATGTGCAGGGATTCATAATTAATCTAAAGAAAACTTGTAAATTGATGTAGAATAGAATTGAAAAAAGATAATTACTCACTAATTCTTACCAAAGCAATTACAACCGCACTGAATAAAACTGGTAATCAAATAAAATCTGAACAAATCTTCAATCTTGGAATTAAATCTGGAATTTGTATCTAAACTAGGGTTTCTGGAAAAAAAAATAGAAAACTATCTAAAATCTCCTCTAATCTCCGTGCTAAGAATGATAATAAAATGGGTTTATATACCCTACAAGACACCAAGAGTTTTAGCAGTGCTAGGACTCTCTATTAGAGGAAAATTAAAAAATTAAAACTGCGACAGCCGGACCGGTCCCCCTCCTCCCCCGGACCGGTCCCAGGGCGGATCGGTTCTTTTATTTTGGGGCGGACCGGTTCTTTTTATTTTTGCCTTCTTCGGTTTGCTTATGATCCAGGGTCTTCTGGAGTTTGGCAAAGTGGACCGGTCCGGGGTAGGGGCGGACCGATCCCAGGGTGGACCGGTTCTTTTATTTTTGGCGGACCGGTCCCAGGGTTTGACAGCTTTTTTTTCTTTGATTTTTTTCTCAACTTCAAATTGGCATAACTTCTTCACCGTAGCTCGGATTGAGGTGCCGTTTTTTCCAGTGTTCTTGTAATTGAAAGCTGTTAAACTTTCAAGTTGGCCCCACCTCTGGACTAAGGCTGAAAAATTACAAAAATCCCCTTCAACTCCCCGATTCTTGGTTTCTTTCACTATTTTGAGTTCTCTTTTCCATCTTTCTTGCATGAAATACCTGTAAAACACATAAGAGATACAAAAAATACGAAATACTTGCCAAAAAGGGTTAGTAGCATAGATATGAGATAAATCTAAGCTATTTACACCGCACGGGATCATAAAAATACCGAAATTAAGGGGATAAATGTGAAGAATTTATGCCTAATCAGGTTCCAAGCGGAGATGTACTGGTTGCAAGTGGGACCGGGCATCCCACTTTAGAGTTACTTTTATGATTCGTATACCCATGATCCCAATGCGCCCAGCTCGTCCAATGCTCACGCCAGTAGCTTCCATCTTGTTGTGTTTGATGGTTATCTCTTTATGTAATTCTTATCATGTTTCATTTTTTTATCTTTTCAAAGAACTATGTAAATCTATCATTTCCTATCACATTGTAATTGAATCGTTTGCTATTAATATAAAAATCTGCATTTTGTTCATTTGTTCTCCTTTTACGCAATCTTCTTTTTATTTAGATTTTAGCCCTTCTGCATGAGGACATTGCAACGTCTAAGTTGGGGGGGGGGGGGGGGGGGGTACACGTGCGTTCTTTTAGAAGTTCACAAATTTCAAAACGCCCTTAAAAATAAAAAATGAAAAAAATGAAAAAGTCAAAAAAATATATTTTTCTTCAAAATAAATTAAAATTAGAATTTAAAATTCAAAATTTTCAAATACTATCACAATTTTTTTGTTTAAATTCTCAATTTGTTAAAATCCAAAGCACTAAGCCGAAATTGACCAAATATGGAAATTGAACGAAAAGTGATGACTTAACAAATAAATGTGGAGATTGATTAACCTGATGAGATTTCGAGCCTCTCCTTTTTTTTGAGTAATAAAATCAATCCAGGTTAATAGTTGACTCAAAGTTCATTTTAGTTTTTATATAAGTTGTTGAAGATCTCAAACTATTATTTTGATTGATTATGGAAAATAAGTGAATTGTCGTCCCTAAAGCATTAAATATCTCTAATTTCAATTCTTCTCAAGGCACAAATGGTAAATTAAATTTGTAATTCGATAATGAAGTTAGGACCTCGTTTGTCACCCAAAAGTAATAGCCATGAAAAGTTATGAAAAATTACCCTTTTGCAAACCAATTTGAGCATAATAAAATTTCCCTCTTCGTTTGTTAACCTAAAAACCTATATGGCCCAAAGTTGTAGACAATTGGAAATTCAACATATAAGTCCACATGGTGAAATAAAAAGTGGTAAAAAAAATAAAATAAAAATGCTTAACAAAAATAGCATGAAAAAAAATGAGGAAAAGCCCGAAAAGCATTATCGAACATCAATAGAAAATTTCTCAACTCCGAATTTTTCCCATTCATCCCTATTCTCACCTAACAAACATTAACCTCAAAAAGTCCTAACCAAATCCGAATAAGAAATTTTATTACCGAGTGGAGAGCTAAAATACCAAAAGATAATAAAATAGATTGGATGGTGCATATAAAGGACAATAGTTCCAGTTTTTCAATAACTGTAACCCGATGATGAGATCTATTCACCTCAAATATTTCGTCTTTCAAGTTGTGTGCTTGAATTCGTGTTCCATTACATTTACTCTTTTTATCACTCACACTGAGAGGAATAGCCATATTCTGAGAGATTCATTTATGAAAGCATCCCGTGAGAATTTGAATCAAAATGAATTTTTGGAAAGTAACGTAATGATCAATAGGTGGAAATTAGCGATTCGATTTTTGGCTTCGTACATACGTACTATGAATTGAGAATCTTGAACATTAATTTAAGGTGACTATTTTTGGGGAATTAAAATTACACAACTTTTAAGTATTTTGATATTTTCTTTGTCACGTGAAAACGAATTTTGTGGGTATATTCACTGCAAACCTTCACAAGACACCACTCGTCCTATTAGGGTAACCTAGGGGTTTAATGACTTGTTGCATATGCTAAATGCAATTGCCTATCCGCGAAAAAAGTATTATATCCCAATAAGATTTGTTATAAGTGTTTATACCATGCTATGATTCTTTTACATTGCTCGGGACGAGCAACGTTCTAAGTTAGGGAATTTAATTCGGCAAAAATTCTTCATATTTATCCCCATAATTTAGGCAATTTATCACCCCATGCAATGTAATTGAAACGAATTTATCTCATATCATTGCTATTGACCTCTTCCTTCAAGTACATCATGTTTCGTGTATTTATCTTATATATTACACGTATTTCAAGCATGTGAAAGGAAGATAGAAATTGAAGTAAGAATCAAAAAGCAAATATGGAAAGTCAAGGGCATTAAAGTAATTATACAATCAAAATTCGAAGACGAAACCTAAGAGAAGTCGAAGGCATTGAGTTCACGAGTATATCAAAAGAAATGGCATCCAAATTCCAACTACAATTGGAAAGATACGAGCAAATGAAGATAGAAAAAAGTTAAAGACCAAGCTTGAAGATTTCTGAGAAGAGAACTGGTTCGGTTCCAAAGGGGAACTGGTTCGTAAAGCGCTTGTCTATACTGGAAAAATGAACTGCTTCGGTTATATGTACGTGAATTTTTTAATGTTTATTCATTTAAGTTTTAGAGTTGTGCATGGTTTAAACTCTTGAAAAAAAGTGGGGGCTTTATTCCCTCATTATTCTAGGGTTAGTTAGAAGGATAAAAACACAATTTTGAGAGGAACAAAAGAGAAAAAACATTGGGCAATCTAGTCTTCATCATTATTGTGGTTGGAATTAGAGTCTTGCTTAATAAAAGTTTATCTTTATCATCTTGTTCTTAAATTTTCCATCTCTTTTGCGTGTAATTGAATTGTCTTCTTTTGAATGCTTACATATATTTCAATATTGAATATGATTACATGCAATATGAAAATAATGTCTTTAATTAGAAACAACATGTTTGTCTAGCTTTCCAAGGGTTGGAATGCATGAACCCAACCCTATATGTTTCTCATGGATATAAAATATATTTTTGAGTTAAGTAATTAATTGAAAACGTGATGTTTTGTTAATACAATCGTTGTAGGACTTTTAACTCCGTTTGCCCTAGGTAACCAGAGTGTTTAAGAATGCGCCACGCATGTTAACAATCTTGTCACCCACTTTATTTTTATTCTTGATTACGTATTGTACGGGTTGATTCCTTCATATATGTAATGCTTGAAATAAATAAAGTCTTCATTTCAATTAAGTGTTTAATTCTCGACTAATTTTGTCTCCGGTGAAATTACCAGGGGTTGGGGAATTGTATTTCAACCTTGATTTTCTCTTATATTAACTTATCACTTCATCTCTAGTATGGCATACATAGTTAAGTCAAATAGAATTTTATTGTTTTAATTAGAAGTAGTATAAAGATATCAACGGCCATCATATTTTCGCTTATTTCTGTGAGTCACTTGTCATCATGAGCGATCTTCTTAGTCCCTGAGTTCAATATCCGATTTACTGGATTATTACTTGAGCGATCGGCTTACACTTGACTCATAGTTACACGCATTATAGACACATTTTGAGTCATGTCAACCTGCCCAGAAATTGATCAAATCGATTTGGCTTGATATGTTGTCGCATTTTTAGCCGTTGGATGGATGACTTATAAATGACTAGTGGCTTGATGATCATATACGAGTTTTTCTTGTGTTGGGTGTGCTTTTAAAGGGTTTCATGGGTTTTTTTTGCGATTATATGGGAGAGAGATATGGTAGGTTACTCCCAATCATTTTCTCACCAGCATATTGTAGCATAGCCGATAGTGTAGAGCTTGTTAAAGTATGCCGATATTGGAAGATTCTGAGAAAAAGATAACGAAAAATGGAACATGTCAAGAAATTATTTGTGTAGTGAATATGTAAAAAGACAACCTAAGTTGAATGAATCAATCCCGATAAAGGATGAAGTGGAGAAGTAAATATGAAAACTGATTAATGTCCATAAAGTTAAGTGACTGAGTGGGTAGTTAAGCAACCAAAGGAGGTTTATCCGATAATTAATACAATAGTATGTTTATGAACGGTTTTCGAAGGAAAATAAGTATTTTCTAACACGATGCTTGCATGTGTTGAAAGGTGATTGTTACTGAAAATTCTAACGTAAATTTGGTATGAGCAAAAGGATAAATTCGGTGATAGATATGTTTTCCTTAATAAAAGGGTGTTTGTTAAAAGTGTTTAACCAACGTGTATTAAATCAAGAAATAAATATCAAGACAAGTAAAAAGGAGTTCTTTTATAAGATTTAGGTGAATTAATCTTGATAAGTAACATTTTTTGAATAAAAACGGTTTCATGCATTTAAGTATATCCATATATATAAGGTATTTGCATGTGCACTTAGATATAACGTGTTAGAGTCGCCTTTATACTGTTCGATTCTATATTGCATCAATATATTTTTCAACTAGGCATTCTGCTCATTCCCTCATCTTTGTTACGGTAAGTTGGGTGCGGTTCCACATTTTGAGAGCATTGTACAGATAAGTTGCGTTTTTTATTTTTACTTTAGTAGCTATGCATGTTCGGACTCCGAGGATGCTTCCCACGGGTCCTTATTGTAGTTAGACTTAAATTGGAATCGCATGCTAAATAGGTGAAACTTTAATTAAATAAAACTGGACTAGCAACATTATGTAGCTTGTTTCATTGCACTTCACCCATAACACTCGGGTTGGATCGATTTGATCATGAGTAACCCATAAATCCGTATCGGGGCATTATAGAAGGCATATTTAGGGTTGGAGTGGACTAAAATCCATCGACAATGATCTATGTATCCCTTATAAATATGACTAAAATAATAGAGGTGTCGTATGCCTCGGCTGGTTACTCCGTATTTGGACTAGATATGGAGGCATCCCTAATAAATAATATGTCAAGAAACTTACTATAAGGCTTGGGCTTCACAAATCGGGTTCGGTATAACACCCACATACCTAAGGAGACTTGGTATAAAAGCTAATATAGTTCCAACAAATGGGACATATTTACAGTTATAGGCATCGAGATATCGGGTATGCAATATACAATATTTTGATATTTATAGAGCCTAGTCCTTAATATAGAATTTACATTATGAGTTTTATTCATATATTTATATGTTAAAAATGAATTAATCAAAGGCCGATTCTATACAAGTGTTTGTATGAAAACATATATTCAGGGATATCATTGTAGCGACGAGTTTTATTCGCTAGGAGAAATGATGAGGATATTCTGATTTTAGACTTTGGATTTAGTAAAGTTTTGTACTCACTCGATTCACTGAAACTTTCCTGAAAATAGTTTTGAAAAGTATGTTTTCAAGTTATATTAGCCGTAGCAGTTATTTAACATGTCAGTATGTCATTTCAACTCAACTAACAAAGGTATTGGGTTAAAAACCAAATTTAAAATATAAACGCTTTAAAGTGCATACTCGACCCCCTAAAAAGGGCTTGAAATAAGTAGATTTGGACAGTTTATCAAATATATATATATATATATATATATATATATATATATATATATATATATATATTGACTTAAGGTTCCTATAGAGTTTTTTACTCTTGTAATGTAAGTCGAGTTTTTCCTGGGGGAGTCTCCCCTATGAGGTGGCATGGTTCAATCGAGCGGAGCTTCCTTAGAAGTGTCGAATTTTGTGGATAATGTGCAGAGATTTGCCTTTGTACTTTGGATGAAGTGACTTATTAGAAGTAAAAACTTCACTCGGTATTTCTCGAAGGAAGCAACTTTTTTTAAGTATGAACTTCGCTCGGGATTTTTATGACAAGGCTGAGTTTATCGGACGCTTGTGGGAGAACAAAGTTAGAAATCCAAATCAATGTTGGGTTTTAGGGTGATTTTGAATGTCGCTGGGGACCTCCTTTTATAGGGGCCGATCGGAGTGTAACACCTCGTAATTTTGAGTAAATTGTTTTTAGAATTTAAATTACACGTGTGACGTAATTTAATGAAAACGGGAAAATAGTGTGGAATTTATAAATATTAATTAATGAGAACATAATTAATACTTATGTGTGAATTTACTAATGTGATTAGGTAAATTTAATTAAGTCAATTATAGTGCGTCGTATGTGAGTAAAAACGGTGAGAATTGATTGTATCGCAACGGGGGCATTTGTGCGAGCTATTTTTGGGTTGAAATATAATATTTATTTTTAGGGTTGAAATATAACATTTATTTTTAGTAATTCGGATGGTGATTTCAAGTGCAAATTTGATCTAGAATAGGTCGAAATAGTCAGAATTATATACCTGGGGATAGTATTTGGGTTTCAGGGTCATTTTATACTATTTTGGGCTCACATAGGGATATTTAGGTAATTTTAATGAAGGCTAATAACCTAATTTCGGGATTAGAGGGTTAAACCATAAGGTTTAGGAATGGGAGGAATTCATATCATTATTCCTAAACTCTAAGAGAGAGAGAAGAGGAGAGAAAGAAGAGAAGTAAAAGGAAAAAGCTAGAGGAGGCTTAATTTAAGAAGGATTCAGAAAATTCTTACATCAATTCATCATACACAAGAGAGATAAGACACTAAAAAAATCAAGGAAAGTAATTAATTTGCTTTAAATCAAATTGAGGTGTATTCATGTTCATATCATGGTAGGTGTAGAATAAAAAAAATTGGGAAGGATTCTCACATGTAAATGGGATTTTTGAGGAAATTAATATCATGTGTAGTTTAGATGATCAATTAATGAAGTAAAACCATTTATTATTGCTCGAATTAGATTATATTTAGAAATTTGAGTTTTATGACACATAAATATGGAATCTTGTTAGGTTTTTTATTGAAGAACATGAATCTGGAATAACTGGGGTTTTATTGATGAACATAAGATGACAATCTGCCAGAATTTTTTACATAACTTTAAACTTATTCCATTTTAGTTGTACTTAGAATTAAATTGCATGCCATATATGTCTAGAAAGTTGTAGGTCTTACCTTTCCAAAGAACTTTGAATGAGGTCATTTGGAGTTCAGTAGAAGGAGAAATTGCGATTTTACTACAGGGTATTTAATCTATCAATAAGCCAATATTTTTTACGTTACTTTAAACTTATGCCATTTTAATTGTACTTAGAACTAGATTGCGTGCCATATATGTCTGGAAAGGTCTATTTCTTAGATTTCTAATGAGATTTGAATGAGGTCATTTGGAGTTTGTAGATGGAGAAATCACAATTTTACTACAGGGTGTTTAATTTTCCAGAAAATTTTTAACCTGAGTCAATTGCTTAGAAAATGGTAATTTTGTTAGTTTAGGTTTAAAACTTGAAATAAATTATTGGAAACATAACTTGAGTAGTTTGGGATTATCGATCGGTTGATGAGAGATGATTTTTGGAGAATTTTGGGGTTTGGTTATTGGGTAAATTTCGGGGAGTTCCAAATGAAATTTATAAGCCCTAAAGGTCAGAGAGGGTTTAGTGGAGTGATTTAATGAGATTTTATTGCCTAGGGTGAATGGGTAATTAAATTTGAATTAGAAATTGTGAGAGAGATAATTGACAATAAAGTTGAAATATCAAATTGATTAGTTAAATTCGGGAATAAATGAACGGACTGGTTGGGTTAAGTCTGGGTGTTTTATCGGAGTGATGTTTGTTAATAAACTTCAATAATTATATGACGAGACGGTTGGGTAAGTCTAGGAATTTTAACAGGATGATGCTATTGTATTTTAATTAAAGGATGAGAATTTAATTAATTAAGAGTCGTGAGATAGACTCGAGATTTGAGGGATAGTGTCGAGTGATAGGCACAGGTAGCCGGTTTATATATATATATATATATATATATATACGAATGGAAATAATATCTATGCGCATGATATTTATGTGGAAGCGTACCTACGCTGCCTACTATCATGGGAGGTCATGCATAGTGGGAGATCCCACCTTGGCAATTCCAGCGAGGTTCAGATGTGTGCCCCAGAACATAGAACTTTGGGACGATCAATATTTGAGTGTACGATAGTATTGTTAGCCACTTCGGTGCGTTAGATATGTACGTAGCCCAAGGGCTTATAACTATATTCGCCTCCATTATGTATTTATTTAATTTATGGCTCGAGGGTGATTCCGAACCAATAGTCCAGGATTTGGTACGTGAGCTACACGGGCTCGATAGCAGAGTAAGCATGCATCGCGGTTTAGTGGATGTGGTTATATATATATATATGTGTGTGTGTGTGTGTGTGTGTGTGTGTGTGTGTGACATTTATAATAAACGTATATAATAGTATAATAAATTACATACGAGCTTAATACGTTAATGATGAACGTTGATAAATAACGGAGTAAAGTTATAAATTAAACAATGATTTAATTAGCTAATCAGAGACATAGCTAATTAAGAAATTAAAGTTTGATAATACTCGAGTTAGGATAGAGTCCTAAGGAAATTTTGATATGAGTCTAGTTAGATAGGGTAGTGTAACTAGGTGGGTTAAGATGTATGCGCTAGATGTGCACAATAATTGAGAGGTGAGGGGTAATCTCATGAGAGTGCGACATCGACCTAATTATGGAAAGTTTATATGCATATTTATTTACTGCATCTTAATTACTTGCTAAATATTTTTAAAAGGTATTTGGTTTTGGCCTGTATCAAATCTATTTTCAAAATATTTTAGGTGTTCAGCCACAGGGATGCCAGACTTGATGATTTTTTCCATGGATGCGTAGCTCCAGCACTTGTGGGGGCATGCAGGAGTTATGTAGATACTTCAATTAATCATACCCAGATTAGGATTCATAATCAGTATTTCATTTGGGCATGTTTCCCCTTCAGTTGATACAGTTTTTCAGTTTTATTTATCAGACGATGTATTTGGATTCAGTTTTATTAGCATTGATGGTATATTAAATACTTATTATTTATCTATTTATCATGTGATGATTCAAACTCTTATATTTGAATGGATAATTGAGTTATATTATTTGTTTTCGCATGTTGTTACCTTAATGAACGATAAAATTTGGCACCAATTTAATTTAACATGGGTGATTAGTAATTTAAAAAGTTTTCGACAGTGATGTTAAGAAAGAACCAAATCAGATTCATATTTGTTTTAGTAAATGATTGATCACCCGCGATTAAAATAAGGAGGGTGTGGCATAGAGTTATTTGACTATTAGGCCAAAGGGGACTTTAACCTTTCGGTTAAAAGCCTTTCCATGTGTATGGTGGATTGGTGTGGGTGAGATACGTGTAGGTTTGGGGTAAGTTTGCAGAGATCTTATAACTATTACTTGGATTGTTAACCGTCCAGTCACAGACCTTTAATTGTACGGTTAAAGGGTGGATCGGGGGCATTTAATCGTTCGATTTAAGGAACCTGTATGATGGTTTTTCCTTTTTTCAAGTTTTGGGTTTTTCATCTTTACCCCCTTAAAGTTTAATTTCTGTTGGTTTCGACCCCTATGTTTTTGGGGTAGTTTCCTACTTTCGTACTAAGGGTTTTTCATCATGTATTATTAAAGGGAATTTTAATGAGTAGGCCTAATGACTCACACATTTAATCTGAAATGTATTATTCCTTGTACGATCAAGAACCAATCTTACATAGATATCTTGTCCATTTTTCCACCAGGCTTGCCCGAACCACCTCACAAAAATATTACAGGTGATGATTTGCAAGCCAATATTTGTAAGGCAGATTTGGAATAGTGGTCTATGGAGTTTGGTGGTTCATCTTCTTAGGGAAAAGAAGGATGAGGAGTCATATTGTCTAGAGTAAAGGAATATATTACTCTATCTTTTAAATTGTCTTTTCATTGTTCAAATAATGAGGGAAAATACAAAGCATTTATCTTAGGGTTGCTCGAAGCACTTAAAAGAGGCATCCGTTCACTTCGTATCAAATGAGATTCCAACTTGGTGATTAAGCAAGTTAATGATAAATACGCATTGAAAAATACCAATTTGGCCCCTTACCTAACCATCATCCACAAGCTGATAGGGAAATTTTATGAGGTCAAGGTGGAAAGCCACCCAAGAACGATAAATCATCATGTTGGTGACTATGTCACAATTTCACAAAAAGTAATCATGGATGTTGAGTCTACAACTAAGATGATTCATTAAAAAACAACTCCATCATTTGTGCTCCAATCTTCACGAGTGATGATGATTCTTAATGTAGAGGAGAGATAAGGAAGCGGTAAGACAGGCAAAAGATGGCAAGATGACGCTTATTAAGGTAGCAATATATTTCCTTCTTCAAGGAAGCTTGTACTATAAAAATAATGAGGGCATGTTATTTAGATGTATAAGCCCATAGGAAGTACAAAAATGGTTAAAGAAAACTCATGAGGAGCATTATGAAACCACTGAGATTCCTCTTGATAGAATTATTCAAATGGAGAGTTATTTTTGGCCAACAATGAATAAGGATCGAGTAGCAATACAAACAGAATGTGATAAGTATCAATCTTTATTTCGACCAGATAAGTGTAACTTCATCAAAGATCAAATTGGCTGAAGGAAACCTTACATTGATTTCATTAAAGATGGAGTTGTCCCATCAGAAAAAGTAGATGCCATACGAATCAAAAGAAGGTCTCTAGGGTTCTACCTATTGGAGGAGAAGCTCTATGATAAAGGATACTTCAACAGGCCTCTACAATTCATCACAAGAGAAGAAATAGAGGAAGTCCTTAAGCAAGCTCATGATCCATCTCAGATTGAAGGAGGCATGTTATACGATCAACTCGTGACACTTAGCTATTGTTGGAAAATGATGGAAAATGTTCGTCTGAGTTTGTTCTTAAGTGAAAAGCTTGCCAACTTTATGGGAACCTAATTCATGATCCATCAGTGGAAATCTGTTCACTTGCAATGCCCTATAATTTACATACTGTGGAATTTGACCTTATGGGATCAATCAAACCTCCCTTTAGAGGAACATATGAATTCATGTGGCAACCGAGTGCTTTATAAATTAGGCAGAGTCAGTACCTTTAAAAAGGGCAACGATAGGTGTGGTGACAAAGTTCATTCGAGAATAAATCATCTGTTGGTTTGGCATTCCCAATGTTACATTATCAATTAATGGAACTGCTAGCTCACTAATATTAGATCATCCACCACACTTTAACTGTGGCTTACCCCAAAGAAAATGGTCGAGGTAAGGCCACAAACAAGACGTCAGTTAATATTTTGGACAAGATGATGGAAGATTTTTCTTGTGTATGGGATGACAAATTACCTGTGCCTATTTGGATTTATCAAACTACCAATAGGAAAAAAAATATGATACACATCATTTTCCTTAGTCTATGGAGCTGAGGGAATTCTTCCAATGCACTTAGAAGTAGCTTCTTCCAAATATTACAAAGTAACATGCTTCCACATAGCAGTCATGTTCAAATGAAAGCAGTAGATGAACATATAGATAATGTAGGAAGGAACCTCCAAATATACAGGAAACAACTTTCCATAGCTTATGAAAACTTGTTAAGAATAAGAAAATTTATGGAAAGTGACTTAGTTTTAAAATATGCAGTTAACCACATTTGAGAACTCTCTTTGCCAAAGTTTGTTGCAAATTGAGATGGACCATATGTTGTTAAGGAGGCATATGATTCAGGTTACTGTTTGATCTTAAATATTGACAAGCCATTCGAAGTTAATAACAAATGGTTAAAGGTTTATCATGTATTGAGATCACATGTAATTTTTTTCTTACTTTTATACTTAGAGATTAAAAGGAAACACATGTAAAGTTTGGTTACAGTTTATTATAAATAGATAAGTTTTGAAGCCAGTAAATGAGTTACGTATGCACCTGATCTAGAACAAACATCCTTTGTATTTCACTTCTAAAATATTTGCAATACAAAATTAAGAATATTTCCCAATAATATAACAAATAAAGTTTATCCTAAGAGAAATAACAAATCGGGATAAGTGAATAAGCTCACCCCAATCGAAGATGCAATGTCAGAAGAAACTTCTCTTTGATAGTCAGACATAACAGAGATGTTTAATTATTCTTCTGATTTAGCATTAGTTTTTTTTTCACAATTCTATTTGCTCTAGGAAAAATTTTCTTTGGTTGTTGCCACTTCTAGGTTACACTCTTCAATTTGGGGGGCAAGATCCAACAATTTTACTTCTTCAACATTCAGAGTCTCCACATTCTTAAGGTATTGAGAACAATAAGTTATCATGTTAGGATCCTTGAGGGACGTCAAGTTATTAATAAGCCACGAGAAATCAAACCCGTCCGTTCTATAGTCTTTGAGGGTGCCTAAGTGTTGGTTATGGATTGATCTTTCTAGGGAAAAAATTAGTGTGTTCACAATTTCAGACACAATGATCATCATATCCTAAAATGGATGGCCCATTATCATGTTGCGGGGCCTCACACAGTTAACAATGAAAGTTTATGGATGAGAGGCCATCAATCGTTCAAATATAGTGTGTAGGAATCCTGTAATTAAGGCACTACCTAAAAGTATTTGCCTATAAAAATTTATTTGTGCAACGTTTGGCATTAGAGAACCACAACCAGATGCACTGCCCTCCCTATTGACACTACTCATTGAACCATGATCACTTCGACTCGCATACACATCTTGAGCAAGTTCATCTATAACAAGATCAACCTCCATCGCTTCAATAGGCACATCAACTTCAGGATGTGCCACTTGAGGTGCCTCAAGAGGGTTGTTTTATATCAAATACTGCAAAGCATAGGAAACAAAAGAGTTAGTCAAAAGTTGGTGAGATGTTTTTTACCAAGCAAGTAAAATGAGAAAATATGGGCAAGTATGGAGCCAAGTACCATATAGATGTATTATTTGAGAAACCATGCCCAAGAATATTACATAACCAGGTAGGTGAATGTTAAGAGAAACCATCCCAAGTTAACTATATCACTAAGAAGGTGACAAAACTTGAGAACATTACTTAATTAAGAGCATAAATCACCAAGCAGGTAACAAAGTTTTTGTGAACATTACTCAATAAGAGAGAGCAAGACAACATGCAAGTGATATTTTTTGCTAAGTCATATCCAAATAGGTTATAACAATAATAATAATCATTCATATACAAAAATCATTATGATAATTATGATAACTACTGCATCAACAACTAGAATATTGGCTAAAGGTAGGGCAATGTTCGCATCCCCAGATTGAGCTTCAGCTTAAATCGTTGGAGAATCCTCAAGAGAACCTCTAGAAATAAAGGAGCAATAGACATTGGGGTTATATTACCTCAGTGGGAGGAGGTTCTTCTCCTTCACTTCATTTCTAACAAGCTAAATGTCCGGGGTAGAATCTAGGAATTTTCTATTTGTCATAGATCACAGTATGTATGTCTAATACCGCTACATTTGGCCCGTCAACATGATCATCCACGACGGCCTTGATCCGAATCCATACATCCACCATCTTCACACATGTATCATGCTACATGCGACGTGCTGCTCAACCGTCCCCACTACTGCACGACGCGTTATTGGTAAAATGATTTATTGGAGTTGTTAATATTTTCATAAATATTTGGGAATGTTTTAAAAAATATTTTTTGAGGCCTGATTTGTTTTTAACAAAATGCAGACATTTTTCTAAGTGTAGAAGCGAACTTTTCTCGGTCATCAAGCTCGTCCAAATGACATCTCTATGTCGTTCAAGCGACATAAGGATGTCGCGCGATCTTGTTCGAGTGACATGCCTATCTCGTTCGAGCGACGACGCCACCTCGATTTTCGTATAAATATCTGTACACATTCCGCATATTTTTCCAAGTCTTTTTTGTACACGTTTCTGCGATTTACAGCCCAGAAAACAGACTTCAAGTCTTTAAGGTTTCATGCAGTTTGATTCACAAAACCATTCCCATATATGTGTGTGAATCTTTAAACCTTCAAAGGATCGTCTTTACTCATCTGGAGTAACTTGTGCAGAAGCCAACTTTTTTCCATTGCTGCCCATCTGGATTTCTTGCGGGAGATTCCAGCCGACGACATCGGAACCGACACCTGAAGGTATTTCATATGTCATTCATGTTTTCAGTATAATCCATGTAAACCTTTCTTTACAAATTATAGTGAAAATAAAAAGGCTTTGCCCCTTTGGGGGATTTTTTAACATTTGTGTGTTTGTTTGTGATTGAATGTTCTGGCATGATCATATTGTCTTCAGTCACACCTAGATGCATGTTTTAGGATTTAATTGAAAAAACTGAGTTTAATTAAATAATCTCTTGGTTTTAACAAAAGCACACTCTCAAATTGGTATCAGAGCCAATTACACAATTATACCGTGTAATTTTTCGCAAAATTTTTCTGAGATATCAATTTTAAAAAAAGAATTTTGAAAAAGGGCGTGTTCAAAATGGAGAAATTATATAATAAAATTTCAATTTTTGATGGGACAAATTATGCTTACTAGAAATCCCGTATGAAATCTGCTCTAAAAAGCCATAGATGAAAGAGTTTGGGTTTTAGTTGAAAGAGGGTGGATACCTCCCTCCATCACTATTGACAACGTGACTAATTTAAAATCTGTGACTACATGGACTGAAGAATAATTTAAATGGTCAACTTTTAACTCTAAGGGTCTTAGTGCTATTTTTGGATCCGTCACACCTGACGAGTTTCGACTGATAATGACGTGCACCACTTCAAAAGGGGCATGGGATGTTTTACAGCTTACCTATGAAGGAACTAATGCCGTGAAAGAATAAAAATTACAAAACTTAACAACTCAATTTGAAACTATCACCATACTTGAGTCTGAATATTTTGATGAATTCTATGATAGATTATCTGATATTGTAAACACTAGCTTTAATCTTGGTGAACACATTCCTATTGCTAGAGTTGTTAAAAAGATTCTAAGATCACTGCCTAAGAGTTTTATCCCTAGAGTCACTGTGCTAAATTCTATGGGTAATCTAAAACGCTTAAATTAGAGGAACTAGTAGGAGACTTACAAACTTATGAAATTGATATGTTTCCTAAATCTGTCAAGGCTAAAGATAAAGGAATTGCACTTAATGCCCAGGATAGGAAGAGTAAGGGGTAGGCAAGAAAGAGGGTAGAGTCATCTATAAAAAGGGAGATAGAAACGTCTGATTCCGAGTGTGACCTTGATTTAGATGATTTGGCCCTGTTTGCAAAAAATGTCAAGAAAATTCTCAAATTCAAAAAAAATGGAAATTTCAAAGATAAAAATAATTTTGAGAAAAATAATTTTGAAAAGAAAAATGAAAAAGATTTTAAAGACCCTCCTAAGAAAGACGGTGAGATTTGTTATGTGTGTGACGGTAAGGGTCATAGAGCTTTTGAGTGTGCTACTAGGTTGAACAGACTTGCTAAAGAAAAGGGAAAAGTTGTCCTTAATGCTACCCTTGGTGACGATAGTGAGGTCGAGTCGGTGGACTCTGGAGACGAGTCATCGCATGAGTGTTACTTCACTGCATTCATGGATAGTCATGTGAGTACCTCTAGTTCTCCTCACAACGATGAGGATGCTACTTCACAGGGATACCTCGACGGTGAGAACGAAGTGAGTGAGGGGGAGGATAGTGCAAGTGAGAGAGAGAGTAATCTTCAACGTGCCTACAATAAGTTATATACTAAGTCATTTAAAACCAAAAAGCATAACAAAGCATTAGTTCTTAGGATCACCGCTTTAGAGGAAGATTTAGAAGAAGAGAGAGAGAGAGACCTCCAACTGCACTACCTTGAGAGAGAGAGAGAGTCTGCATGTGTTGAGAGAGAAAGTAGGTTTAGAGAAAGTAGGTTTAGAGAGAGAGAGAGAGAGGTGTTTTAAGAAAGAGAAAGGGGACTTGACTAATCAAGTGGCTAGTCTTACGAGTGAGATCCATTCATGCTTAGAGACTCGAAAGAAACTTGAATCCCTTGTAGCCCATCTTACTCATGATCTTGAGAGAGCACGAGAAGTCAAGGTTTAAATCGAGGACAGATCTGGAAAGATGGGAAAGATGCTCCTCGGTCCCGCTTTAGGTTTTGGTGATAGGTAGGGAATAGGTTTTGATGGTGCCTCTACGTCCCAAATAGCACCTAAACCAGTTCCTGAGTTTACTACAACTCCATATGGCCATCGTCAAAAAGCACGAAGGAGAGTTTAACCAATAAAATCAAACCAAGGTCTACCTAAGACTGTGTTCTTTTGTATGTACTACAAAAGAAAAGGCCACCTGAGAGAGTATTGCTATAGTTTGGGTCATAATTCACGTACATATTCTTCACCACATCGTACTGATGATTTTACCAGTTTGAGAGAGCATGTTGAGTTTTTAGCCTCCACATCACAGAGTTTGATGGAGGAATTAGGACGGATGTCTTTGTCGTCAGAGAATGCTTCTTGTATCCCCGCTAAAACCAACAACAACAAGGGTAAATAAAAGGTTACCACTTCTTGGGTACCTAAGAAAGATAAAAATCCCTTGTTGTTCATGTCTCTCTCAAAGCAAATAATACCTCACAGTGATATTTTGATAGTGGGTTCTCCAGACATATGACCGATGATGTCTCATTTTTTACCTACCTAGAGGATTATAAGGAAGGTAGAGTCACCTTTGGAGATGGGAGAAGGTCTAGCATCGTAGGACGAGGTATAGTAGAGTTACCAGGATTTCCTAAGCTAGAGAATGTTTTGTACATCAAAGGTTTGAAAGCAAACCTTCTCATCATTATCCAGCTGTGTGACGCTGACTTTGCTATAGATTTTGATCGGGATGCATGTAATGTCTATAATCAAGCCAATAAACTTTTAGTTCAAGGGGTGAGGACAGAGGATAATTGTTATGGGACTGTGCCCAAGTCCTCACTTATCTGCAACAGCACCACGATCACTCCTATGGATCTGTGGCACCAACGTCTAGGTCACGTGAACTTTAGAGATTTGATGCAATTAGCTAAAAAGAACCTAGTACATGATTTACCAACACTTGGAAAGCCAACTTCCACGGCTTGTGGACCGTGTCAGTTGGGAAAGCAAATTCGTAGCCCCCACAGGAAGTTGAATTCCATTACCACTTCACGAGTACTTGAGTTGATACACATGAATCTTATGGGTCCTACCCGTACTGAGAGTCTGGGTGGTAAGAGGTACATCCTAGTGATGGTAGATGATTTCTCCAGATATTCGATTGTAGGTTTTCTGAGAGAGAAATCCGATGTTGTAGAGTTTTTAATGACCAAGTGTCGTGTCCTGCAACACCAATATGGAGTCACTATTAATAGAATGCGTAGTGACAACGACACTGAATTTACGGAGAAAAAAGTAAATCTTTGTTGTGGCAGCCTAGGAATTAAATATGAGTTTTCTGTTGTGAAGAATCCTCAACAAAATGGGATTGTTAAGAGAAAGAAAATGATGATTCAATAAATGGCTAGATCTATGCTTTTAGGTCGTAAAGTTGATAGGAGATTTTGGGCAGAGGCAGTGTCTACTGCATGCCATACGGTGAATAGGGTTACCTCCGTCGACACACACTTAAAATGCCCTATGAATTGTGGACTGGAAAGAAGCCCAACCTTGCATATTTCTGTGTCTTTAGGAGTAAATGCTACATCCTACGGGATAGAGAGAAATTAGGAAAGTTTGACTCCCGAAGCGATGAGGGAATATTTCTAGGATATTCATCACATAGTAGAGCGTACCGGGTTTTTAAACTGAAGAGATCTAAAGTGATGGAGTCAATAAACGTTACTGTGCAAGATGACGAACCTTCGATGTTTGTTGACTCCACCCATTTGAGTGAGGATGACACACTCCTTTTTTATGATCCCACTGTGTCTCCCACATCCAAGGTGGACCCTACTCCTGTTCTAGAGGACACACCTGCTTGGGTTCGCAAGAGTCATGATCCTTTCACCATTTTTGGCGATCCCACTTTAGGGGTCAAGACTCGTGCTCAGCTAGAGAATGTTGTTAGCCATGTCTGCTAAAAATCTAAAGTAAATCCCAAGAATCACAAAGAATCACTCAAGGATGAACACTGGATATATGCTATGCAGGATGAGTTGCTTCAGTTGAAAAAGAATAATGTCTGGGAACTTGTCCCCCGACCTAGTGAGACGAATGTGATAGGTACCAGGTGGATTTTCAAGAATAAAATGGATGAAAATGGTACCATAATCAGAAACAAGGCTAGCTTGGTTTCTCAAGGCTACACACAGATAGAGGGTGTAGACTTTGGGGATACATTTTCTCCTGTTGAGAGGCCTGAGCCCGTCCTCTTACTACTCGCCATCGCATGTCATCTGCACTTCAAGCTATATCAGATGGATGTCAAGAATGCCTTTCTAAATGGAATTCTACAGGAGGAGGTTTACATGGAACAACCAAAAGGGTTTGAAGACCCTAAGCATCCGGAGCACGTCTACTATCTGAGGAAAGCCTTGTATGGTTTGAAGCAAGCACCCCGTGCTTGGTACGAGAGGCTTACTTCCTATCTCTTATCTCGTGACTTCAAGAGAGGGGGAGTTGATATGACATTGTTTGTCAGGAGAGATAATGGTGATATTTTGGTTGCCCAGGTCTATGTGGACGACATAGTCTTTGGATCCACGTGCTCCCAGCATGCTCACCACTTTGAGGAGGAGATGAAAAGTGAGTTTGAGATGAGCATGGTAGGTGAGATTACTTTCTTCCTTGGTCTCCAAGTTCGTTAGTTAGAGGATGGGATGTTCATCTCCCAATCCAAGTATGATAGAGACCTAGTGAAGAAATGTGGTTTAGATTACTCTAAGCATGCACGTACACGTATGAGTACTTCTATCAAACTTAGTAAGGAAAGTTCAGGCAAGGACGTAGAGCAACCCTTGTATCAGAGTATGATAGGTAGTCTTCTTTACTTGACTTCCAGTCGCCCTGACATAGCCTTTAGTGTCGGATTCTGTGCGTGATATCAGGAGTCCCCGAAAGAGTCACAATTACTCGCTCTAAAACATATTATCAAATACATGAGTGGGACTCTCTCCTACGGTATTTGGTATTCCTTTAATACTGATGACCGTCTATCTACCTATTCGGATGCCGATTGGGTCGGGGATGTAGATGGTTGTAGGAGCACTTGTGGTGGGTGTTTCTACTTTGGTTCTGATCTTGTCTCCTGGCTAAGCAAGAAGCAAAACTCCATCTCTTTGTCCACTGCAGAGGTTGATTACATCGCCACCGGGAGTTGTTGCACGCAACTCTTGTGGAAGAAGCAAATGTTGGAGGATTATGGGATTTCACAGGACACCATGACTATCTCCTGTGATAACACGAGCGCGATACACATATCCCGCAATCCAGTCCAACATTCGCGTATAGAGCACATCAGGATACGCGAGCACTTTATACGTCAATTAGTTGAGAAGAAAATTGTATCCCTGAGTTTCGTACCCACCGACTTTTAGTTAGCCGATATTTTCACGAAACCTTTAGATGCCCTTAGATTCGAGAGTCTTAGGAAGTCTTTGGGGATTTGCACAGTTGATTGAGTGGATGGTCCTTGTCTAGGATAGGATGCATTGTCATGCTCATATCATATGATTCCTATTGCTAGTTTGTATCATTTGTATTCTTATTTTTTCTTTTTATATTTTTTTGAAAAATCCAAAAAGATTTTCTTTTTATAAAAATTTTAGAAAAGAACAAGAATATTTTTGTATTTTATTTACACCTCTTATGGATGAGCATTTAAGATAGCCGAGACACAACTTCCATTTCCATTATTCACGTGACTATTTGATAGTGATTTGAGACGCTACATCATTGCATCCATGTGCTTTACATTGTTTGGAGTCTTTGAGATGTGATTAGTGATATCTTTCTTGATGTTTGGCTCCTTATCTCCTTTATTGCACACATGCACGAATTTATTTGATTATTATACGTGTCTATCACATATTGGCTTGAGTGTTTTCATCTCAATTCTGTCTATACAACGAACCATATTCGATAAAACTTAACAAGATTGGAATGAAGTAAAAACCTTTTGGTGAGATTGTGTGGTATTTTATCAACGGGGAAGGGTTGCGGAAGGTTCTCAATTGGCCTTTGTGAATTCTAAGCCACCGTTATATCGGACATAAAAAATTGAGGAATTTTATTATCCGGGGTCCACAGAGGTTAAAAAAGTCCAAAACTTTTAAGGCAATAAAAAACAATACATGGCGAATATGGGCCATTAGGTTTCACCATCAATTCTCCAATGTTTGAGAATTTAGATCACCTCAAACAACATATAAATCTGAGGGAGTTTGGTTGGAGAATTTAAATGGGTTTGCACTTCCTTGAAAGTCCTGAAAAAGCATTAAATAGTTTTGGACGTAATTGGTGTGGAAATCACTTTAAGCTTTGATTTGATAATTTGATTGAGTCAATTTCTTATAATTCCATCCTTTTGCACCTAAGATATATGTTGAGTTCATTCGTTAGAAATATCCGATATTCATCGTGCACATATGTTATGTTTGTATGCATTGATTTTCCTATAGAATTTGCTCACACCCCTACATTTTCGCTAGCATCGAATTGGTTGTTTTTGTGTTCTTTCATGGTGTGATTCTTTGTTGTATATTTTGTGTGAAAATTTTTGAAAAATTCAAAAATAGAAAGTTTATTACCTTGTGGCACTCTCCATTTGCATTTATTTGTGCTTCTCATATCTATCTATTTGGGCACATCATAAAAAGGGGGAGAATGAATTATGGGGGATAATTATTTGGTTGATTTATCAATGATTTGCTTAAACTTAATTGATTCGATTTTTGCATATCATTATATTTCAAACTGTTGCGTGTCACGGGTATCTAGTTTATCTCATGTGTGTAGGTACAAAATTGATGATTATTGGATTGCACACCCTGCTGAGAAAAGCTGAAGATATGAAGATGTAGAAGTTTGATTGACGACATGTCAGTTGGTATTCTCAGTTAGAGGGTTTAATGGGGATATTATCTTATATGTCATTTGTTTTATGGAGATAGCATAATTCGGATTTTTTATGTATGTACCGGCATAGACATAGGGGGATATTTGTAAGGACATAATTTTATAAATGTCCGGGGTAGAATCTAGGAATTTTCTATTTGTCCTAGGTCACAGTATGTATGCATGATATCGCTACATTTGGTACGTCAATACGATCATCCACGACGGCCTTGATCCGAATCCATGCATCCACCATCTTCACACGTGCACCATGCTACATGCGATGTGGTGCTCAACCGTTACCACTACTCCACGACGCGTTATTGGTAAAATGATTTATTGGAGTTGTTAATATTTGCATAAATATTTGGGAATGTTTTAAAAAATATTTTTCGAAGTCTCATTTATTTTTAACAAAATGTAGACATTTTTCTAAGTGTAGAAGCGGATTTTTCTCGATCGTCGAGCTCGTTCGAACGACATCTCTCTGTCATTCAAGTGATATGAGGATGTCGTGCGATATCGTTCGAGTGACACGTGGCCTCATTTGAGCGGCATGCCTATATCGTTCGAGCGACGGCGCCACCCCGATTTTTGTATAAATATTTGTACACATTTTGCACTTTTTTCCAAGTCTTTTTCGTACACGTTTTTACGATTTACAGCCCATAAAACAGACTCTAAGTTTTTAAGTTTTCGTGCCTTTTTGATTCACAAAACCATTCCCATATATGTGGGTGAATCTTTAAACCTTCAAATGATCATTTTTACTCATCTGGAGTAACTTGTGGAGAAGCCGACTCTTTTCCATTTCGGCCCATCTGGATTTCTTACGGGAGATTTCAGGCGACGACATCGGAACCGACACCTGAGGGTATTTCGTATGTCACTCATGTTTTTAGTATAATCCATGTAAACCGTTCTTTACAAATTATAGTGAAAATAAAAAGGTTTTGCCCCTTTGGGGGATTTTTCCTCATTTGTGTGTTTGTTTGTGATTGAATGTTCTTGCATGATCATATTGTCTTCAGTCACACCTAGATGCATGTTTTAGGATTTAATTGAAAAACCTGATTCTAATTAAATAATTTCTTGGTTTGAACAAAAGCGCACTCTCATTACAAACTAGAAAGCAAAGTAAAAGTTAGAAAATTTTTACGAGGTAGATACCTCAGCAGTCGCAAGATGAACGTGGGAAGAAATATCCATAGATACCACATAAATAGATATCACAACTGGCAGGGCCATGCTAATAACTGGCCTCACGGGTCTACGAGGAAGGATTTTCTCATTTGTAGACCTCATGAGGGAAATCACATCTAGAGAAAGACCCAAGCTCGAATGGATTTCAGTCACCTGGATATGTGAAATACAATTTTGACTTCAAAACAGAAATATTAAGAACAATTAAGTGATCAATTATGAATTCAAGAAAAATTACATGAGCTGAAGAAGTTAGAGGCACAACAACTAGTCGTAACTCGGGTGAAATTGGGAGAATAATTGTGCTTGAAATTTTAACACTTCCACTTGAGTCCCCCAGTGTTTCCTCATTCATTGATAACTTTCGTGCCATCTTTATAATAGGCTTAGATGATGCACGTCTCGATAAAGCTCATCCAATTGTTAAAGAGAGGGACAAAGATGGTATAGAAGCATCCTACAAAAGGATCAACAATGTTAAAAAAAAATTAGTTCAATAATAAACAACTCAACACCTAGAGAAAATTTGTTTCTAACTTTGAAAAAGAATAAAAAAAGGGTTACCAATTGAGCCTCACATGGTGGCACATATAGATCAACCTCAGTGGAAGCTCATCCAAGGTTTTTTATAAGGAACTTGGGGGTGTGGGAGTTACAAGAAATAATTTTCCATTGCGTTTCTTCCTCAAAACCTTTTTGCATTGAGAAGGTGCATCAGTTAGAGATACCTTCACTACCTATGTAATAGGAGCAACCTTTTTATTAGGAACTTAAGAAATAACAAAACCATCAGCTGGATGGTGTCTTTCCAAACAATCTAAATCATTATTTGAACTAATAGGAATGGATTACATCCTAGTTAGAACATCAAATACCAAGTCAACTACTTTATCTTATAAAGTTGGATAACATGAGGAATGGACTCAGGGGAAGAACCACCATGTTTAGATGGCCCTTTGGTGGCCTTGGACTTTTTTTTAGGGGGGGTGGAGCTTCCCCCTTGATGAACCTACAGCTGAAGAAACTTTTCTATTCATCCCAATAATGACCATGAAACCTTTCTTCTTCTCTTTGGCTTCCACAGGAGCAACCTCAGAGTTGGATCTAGAGGATAAAACTCATTGGGGTATAGTCTCTCGGTAGTGCTAAGGGGAAATTACATGTCTTTGGTGGAGATATTATTTATGCCAAGTTTATTGGAACCAAAAATCTCTATAATGGGATAATTTGGCTCAATTTAACAAAATATTCAAAGGCTTCAAGTTGGGTTGGCTAATGATGGGAATACCAACCCAAATAAGCATCTCCTATGTTGTGCTCCTTGGGATGGATAAGATTATGATGTTGAGAACATAAAACAACCATATTACTCCTTGTAAAATCAAAATTGGCAGTAAAAAATGAGAAATGTACTCTTTCTGATTCACAAATAGGTGTGGTTATTCCTCGGTCATAATCAAACTATCGATCACACCTATAAGGATTACAAGCTTCACTTATAACCTCCCATTCAGTGTAAGAGGGAAGACAGTTGGGAGTAATCAGAAGAACGACAGAAAGAGATAGATCACCTTCAATACTTTATCACCCTCGAGAAGAACCTTAGTCGTTAAAATACTTACCAAGTTTGAAGACAAAAGTACTTACCAAGTCCCTACATGGTAGATCGTTAGGTTTATCAGGGATACAAATATAAAAGCCGATAGAGAATGTATGTAGCTAGAATGGAATCAATGCCACAACCTTCACCAAAATACATATTGGACTAAACCCTTGGTCCTTCTGTTCCTGATTGATCTTGACATAGGGTTTGAATAAGTTCTGGATGTATTGGCCAAAAATGGCCTTCGTGGCATCACCTACTGACTCACGAACAAACTAGTTTAGGAGAGAATTTTCCTTCTCTTCAGCAGCATCCATTCAGGTAGCATTATAAGGGAAATGGTCATATGGATCTAATACAAAATATTCACATATGTCTTTAAGTGTGGCAGTGAACTATCCCTAAGTTTCCATAAATGTATGAGAGGAAACACTCCAGTGAAAAACTGGGAGATGGAGAGCAGGGTTCTTCTTGCACAATGTGAAATATCCAAATAATCGTGTTGCATGTCCAATACCAACATATTTAAGCACTTATATGTACTTGTTACAGATATAACTTGATTAGGAAGAAAATCCATTTGTAAAACAAAACGGTGCTTCGAAGTAAATATGAGAATAAGGTAAATCCACCCAACCAAGCCTAAATCGAAGAATGGATAAGTAAGTGATATAGCTCCCTTAAGTATGGTCATTAGGTTCCTTTTCCACCAAATCAAGTTCATCCACAAATTCAATGGTATTTTTAACTTTTTGGCCTCCTTGGAAAATTTATCACTTTCCCCAGAGTAGGGAGCACAGTGGTAAACAGTGTACAAAGCTTGGCGCTCAGCCAATTCAAAGGTAGCATTCTCTTAGAAATCCTTATTGAAAACCTGATTAGTTTTACTTGAAGAATCCATTATAGTGTTGGGATTTTTTTACGATGGAAATGAGATGAAAAAAGTATATATATGATGTTGATGATAAATGATTGATGAAATTGAGATCGGAATGGAGTTCGCAAGCTATTTAGGGTAATAAGGGACACTTCCTTTCCCTAGAAAATAAAAATCGCTCAATTTTAATGGCAGAAATGATAAGAAGTTTGAAGTAGATAGACAGACAGTTACTTAAAGGGCTGTACAAGATTGTTGTTTAAGTTGACTGACAGTTCCTTATCCCATGTGAATTTTAAAAATTAGGTTCAAAGTACGATCACGTGAATCAAGGCAGTTCAAAGTTAACCCTATGGTTCCATGTGTCAAAAAGCAAAAAAGTTGATAGGTGATCAGACTATAGAAATAATGCTAGAGATGTGTAAAGATTTAGTTGAAATACATAAAAACAAGTTGTGTCAATTTGAGGTGTTTTGAACTGTGATTTATCGGTTCAAGGTATTTTAAAATGTTATTTTTTGGTACAAGGTGTTTCGTATGAAAAAAATTGCATAACAACTTTCTCTATGAGGGGGAAAATATAGGAGAGGATTATCGATAAACCTCCTCATTAAGGACTAATGACAAGGTCAAGACACGGTGGAGATTAATCGAAGATTGGGGAAGACTTTTAGAAGAAGATAGTTGATCCATTACATATTTTGTCTAATTATATGTAAGTATGAGCGATGTTTTAATATTGATGAGGTTACATGGTATCAATAATGGATAAGGTCTAGCAGGACCTGGAAGAGATTTCATGCTCTATCAAACAACCTCACTTGGGAACCTCTAAGGGAATGGGTTTGGAGGATAGAGACCAAGGCATTATTAAATCATAATCTAACCATTTTATACACACAACGTAAAACATCCAATCCTATCCCTATTGAGCACACTCAAGCAACCTTAAGATACCAACCATGAGCTTAATTAGCCATAAAGTTTTGGCGCTAAAGAGAATATCTTTCTATAAAAAATCTGAGTGATGTCATACTATACCTACACATGTTAAATCAAACTTACCTCAAACAATGATGGTTTGTTGAGCAGTTGGCCGGCATGGCGCTGATATACTGTTGTGCCACCTAACACATCAGTTGGTCAGTCGAGAATTCACTTAGCATTTAATGCTAATTTCATGTTAGGTATGGTAGTCTGACCCATCATTTAATTCACATGAGGTTCTAGGCATGTGACCTGAGGATATATATACCCCATTTCTCTTTTCATAAATGGCGAGACCTTTGAGCCAAAAGACCTCTTTGAGATATTTATTACAAACCAAAGTTTTTGCTCCCCTCAATTACTACACTTGTATAGTTCTTCCCAATAACACAAGCATTTATTGAGTTCTAATAACTATTCCTTCATAACTTGGTGTTTACAAACCTACCTAGGCGAATTTAGAGTGCTTGCTTCTCTCTCCCTCTAACTAACTTCCAACATAAGTTCATTTACTATTAAATAGTTGTATTTATTACCTATTCTTGAGATATATATTGTAGTTCATTCTTTATCATTAAGAGTACTTTTAGTATTGTTTTGTCACCATTAATATGGGTTGTACCTCAATTTATCTATAAACACCCTAGAAAAGAGAACTAATCTCTTATAGGTTGGTCCTCCTATTTGTCCAGATATTCTTCCTTTTCATTGGTTTCTTTTGCAAACCTTCTGCAAATTTTTCATGACTCCATTAAAGGACCTTTAATATTATGAAGATTGTAACCAAACTCCATGGAATTCCTCCAAAATCAAACCCAATTACATAATAGGATAAAAATTAGACCCCCTCACAAACTCCCCCAAATACATAGATTAATGTAATAATTAAAATAACATAATTATTTTAATTAAATCAAATTTGAGAAGAGTGACTACAGATAAACCACTGTAGTATCCATTCACATAACATAAATATGTGACCACGATGCAGGTAGTAATAAAATCCTAAAAACGACAAAACATATACATCCATGAACATAATGTCAAACACGCAGCCTAGGGTTTTCAGTGGTGGACAACATAGACTTTTCCAAATCATGATTAATCTAAAATTATGGCTATGATATCAATAGTTGAGGATTTACATAATAAAAAAATTTGTTTCCATATGAACTTTGATTGGTCACGATTCACAAAGTAAACTAAATGAACTAAATTTAAAGAATGAATTTAGGGTTTGAATCACGATATCTTTGTGGGTATTTTATGTAATCCGAATGAGGATAAATATTTTGTGTAGAAGACTAAGAGGAAGATTTTATTCCTCTTCCAACACCTTGTTAGAATTCCCTGAATTCCTTGAACCCTCTAATATATGATCCCGCCAAAATAATCATTGTGGGGGGGTACTCATGAAGATTGAAAACTTGATGATTTGTGAGATAAATCCCTTTATCTCCTCACCCTTCCTAAAACATGAATAGTGATTACAATCTCTATCTCTCTCTAACCCTTAGGGTGTGTTATTAATCTTAAACCACTTCTGTAAACCCATATATATAGGTAATTGAAGTGGGCTTGGGTGAATTAGGGTTTCCAAAGACTTTGGGCCTACTACCTAGGTAATGGACTATACTGGGGAACTAGTACTAATAACTAAATTGGATTTCAAATGAAAATATGAAAATCCCATATCATTCCCCACAATATATACTATTTCTCATTTAATTATTCCACTTCAAAATTATAATTGCGCACTCCAATTTAATTATCTCAAAATTAATAGAATAATTAGGTCTCCTTTGCAAACTTATATGTGCATAGCGTTATTTCCCACACAAAGCATACAATACCATCTTGATGAGATTAAATTCATTGCTAATTTATTTTCACCAACGTCTTGTATTCCTTGATCCCAAACTCAGCTTATTTGATATTCTACTAGATTATAAAATTCACCGATCGAGTTTACTGGTAGAATCAAAATACAATTTTAATAAGGGGTATCATAATCCACGATATCTCCTAGACGCGCATTCCTTCGGAATACGATCTCATATATATACACACAATGATTGCCCAACTTGTGGAGATTTAAACGCAATAAATTGAATCGCACCCATAATAATTAAAGAAATGATTGTGTGCGTATTCCATTCCTCGTAATATTTGAGATTAATAATCAATACACCCTTTTGCCAATATTGTGAGATTGTGCAAAACTCTAATTTAGAAAGAACCTATACTTGAATTTCACCATTGATCTTATTCAATACATTCCTTATGTAGGGGTACAATGCTCTTTGAACTATTATACAAGTTTTCGTAGTCAAGGTAAACTAATAAGATAGTACTCGTAGCTTTATTGATATAATGTCAACTCCCTTTCTAGATTGTTAATCTTTCAATCAAACTACAATCGAATTTCTGATAATATGATATCAGGTCAAACCTAACTTATCAAAATTCTTACTGAGTTAAATTGACTTACATGTATACAATATATTTAAGTTGCGTATAAGTAAATCTCATAAACTTGATTCTTATTTCAATTGAACCTGACACGCCTTTATTGAAAAATAAACAACATACGTGGTTTTAGAATAAAACCCCAACAAGATACACTTAATATATTTCACACTCTCCTTCAAATTTAATCTCATAAGGAAGGTCTAACATAAATTCATCCAAGACCTGGCCTTTTAGAACCTTTGGGGGGACAAAATGCAAATAAAACTCTGATAGGGATGAAACCCATTTACCAATTCTCTTTCTTAGAATAAGTTTGGTAAGCATATATTTGTTTGAACCAAACTTTGAAATAACAAAGACTTTTCCAAGCAATATATAATATATCAATTTCATTTCCATGAAGTACAAAGGACCTTTGCATGATCTGTGATGAGTCTGAGTCGTTGGGCCCTTCCCTAAAGATCTCTTTTACTGACGAACCTCTCCTAAACTAGTCGAGCATTCCATCAAATCCAACTCCGTCAACCCAGATACCTATTATTTACCACATAGAAAATGAACTTATTTCTCCTAATTATAATGTAAATGTAAATGAGGCCTCCTTCAATGAGGTCATTAATGTTATTTTCCCTGAAAATGTTATCAACGAGATGAATGAAGATTTTGAGTATCTTGATGTGCCTTATATTAATGCGCTGATTATAATCATATAATTGATGAAGATGATTAAATAAATAAAAAATTCTTGATTGATCTCAATAAGAAAAAATCAAATAACCTAAGTGCGTTCAAACTAATGATGATGAGGCTAGTGTCATCAATCATGGTTCTAGTAACACTCCGCGCGAGATTAGGATAGGGTCAACCCTTGACGAACCTGAGCTGTCATAATTCAAAGAGTTTCTAAAGGATTTCGTAGGAATATTTGCATGGTATTATAGTTATATGCCTGGAATCGATCCAGAGATCATATATCATGAGATCATGACTTATCGTGAGTGTAAACATGTCAAACAAAATCTAAGAAATCTCCAACCCAAATGGTCCTTGAAAGTGAAAGATGAAGTGGTCAAGCAATTAAATTTAGGTTTCATCTGTGTGGTCCTTTGGCCAATTTGATTTTTAGAGAGATAAACCGATAGCCCTTTCCACTGTGCAAGCACGATTGGTTTGGTTTGCCCACTTTTGGTAGGTTATATATTCACTTATGCAGTAAATATCCAACTTAACTTGCCAACATTGTTCTTGTACCAAAATTTGGAGGAAAGGTCCCTATATGCATCAACTATTTGGATTTGAATAAAGCTTATCCTAAAGGCGATTACCCCGTGCCTAATAATGACATGATCATTGACAACACAACCAATCATGCCCTCAAGTCATTTGGTAATGGCTTCGCGGAGTATAATCAGATCAAGATGCATCCCGATCACCATGAGAAGATTTCTTTCACCACCCCATGGGGTACTTTTGTTACATTATCATAACTTTTGATCTCTAAAATGTCGAGGAAACATATCAAAGAGAAGACACAACCATCATGCATGATCTTATTCACAAAGAGGTATAAGTCAATATTGATGATATGATCATCAAATCCAAAACTCGAGAATGTCACGTCCCTGGCTTGAGGAAATTCTTCGAATGGATGCGATAATACCAGATGTGCTTAAACCCGCAGAAGTCTATTTTTGGTGTCACAAAGGGAAAACTCATTGGCTTTATGGTCAGAAAAAGAGAGAATAAGCCATATCTTGCTAAACTTAAAGCAATTCTCAAAATGTCACATCCTCTTACTGAGAAAGAGGTTCGCAGTTTCTTGGGCAAACTATAATACATCAACAGACCCATTACCCAACTCACTTATGTATACAAATCCATCTTCAATCTCCTCCGAAACGACTCAACTAATGTCTGGAATGAGTCATGTTAAGAAGACTTTTATAAAATTAAGAAATATCTTACTCAACTATCAGTGTTCATGCCCATGTAGCTTGGTCTACCCATTCTCTTGTAGTTAAGTGTCACCAACATTACGATTGGGGATATTCTAGTTAGATACATTGAAGAATCATGCAATGAGGGATCCATCTACTACGCTAGTAAAAAACTGGCAAGGTATGATGAGAATTATAGAATATTGGAGAAGGTGTATGTCACTCTTGTTTGGGTCACTCAGAAACTCCGACACTACATGATTGCATTCCTTATAGAGCTAGTGTTCGTAATGGATCCTATGAAATACTTACTAAAAAATCCTACCTTGTCAAGCCACATGGATTTTTGGCTGTTGTTACTAGCTGAATTCGAAAACACCTACATTACACAGAAATCCATCAAAGGAAGGTTCATCTTTTCCTTCCTAAATTATCATCCCATAGAGTAAATTGTTGTGTGTGTTTTCAAATTCTAAAATGAAAATATTCTTTGTTCCGCTCTCAAAGATCTTCGATGGAAAATGTTCTTTGACGGAGCTATGAACAGAAGGGCTATAGAGTTGGGATACTCCTAATCATGCCCGACGATTCTGAGACTCCCATCACCATCAATCTAAAGTTTCCTTTAACTAAAAATGTGACAGAATATGAGGCATGCACTATGGTCTCAAACTTTCCCTCATGAAAGGAATTTGATACCTTAATGTTTGCATGGATTCTTCCCTCATTATAGGGAAAGTCCTCCGAAAGTGGAAAGTAAAAGATTAGAAACTTCTACCCTTTCACGCTCACCTCGAAGAAATTTCTTCCCAATCCAAAGATGTCAGATTTCACTCTCTCTCTCTCTCTCAAGGAACACTTTCGTCGATCGTAGGCAAGTTTAGCCTCCATGGTCGACATGCCCAATGGAATAAAAATTTCCCCTTACAAGTCCAGAAGTAATCCATGCTAACTCACTGCTACCAATCAATCTCATCACAGAGGAAAATTCAAATAAAGTCAAATTATGGTATTACGATATTTGGTACCTCCCCAAGCATGGATGATACCCTCAAGAGGATGATAAGAAAGACTAGGGGACCTTTCAAAAACTTGTAGCTCAATACATCATCTATGATAAGGCTATATTCAAGAGGAATATCAATTGAACCCATTTATTATGTATAGTACAGACTGAAACTGAAGTAATAATGTAGAAAATCCATGGTGGGGAATGTGGGCCCCACATGAACGACCATGTGCTTGACATGAATATTGTTTGAATATGATACTATTGGACTACTATGGTCCAAGATTACGCTGCCTACGTCAAAAGATTCCTCAAATGTCAATAAATTTTTAATCTGCAGCACTTACCCCGTTGAGAGTTATATAACATGACCTCTCCCTGGCCCTTCATGACTTGGGCATTCACATCATCAGGAAAGTTACTCCAAAGGAATCTAATGGGTATGAGTTCATTGTGGTAACCATCGATTATTTTACCAAATGGGTTTATATGGTGTTAAATTCAAAGTAAGTATCGAAGTTCATCCGAAATAACATCATTTGTCGCTACGAGTCCCTCACAAGCTTGTAGTAGATAACAACATCCGTTTTGAAGTTAAAGTTACAAAATTGGTCTAAGAATATGGAATCCAAAGACACAAGTCTTTTCCTTATAGATTGCAGACTAATGGAGTTATTAAATCTACAAACAAAAGTCTCAAATCCATAATCATCAAGATGGCCGAAAGTTTCGTAAGTTGGGCTGATAAGATACCTTACGCCTTTTTAGGCTATCGTACATTTATTAGAACGCCCTATGGGTCTTCTCCCTACTCCCTAGTCTACACAATGGAAGCAAACCTGCATGTCAAACTTGAAATAGCATCCATGTGGGTTATGCTCAAAAGTTAAGTAGATAATTTGATTGGAAACAAATTCGTTACGACGAGCTCTCACACTTGGATGAAAAAAAGAGTGAAGGCTATCACATACAGGGATATCACTGTCATATTACACAATCAATGAGAATATCGAAGACCGTGGTGTGGTAGAAAGTGACCTCTCGCTCAAATAAATAGTGAAACCTATCTGGGACCCAAGAGGGAAATTCAAGCCCAATTGGAGTGGGCCATATCTTGTGAAGAAAATCATATCAGGAGGTGCCGCCCTAATCACATACCTCGACAAATAAGAAATGGCATGCCCAGTTAATTTGAATCGACTAAATAAATTATAGCCTTAATCCGAGTCTAGTTGTGCTACGCAATTCTCACCTATATTTTATTCTAAAAAATATCTCCATCGTATATTCCCTTCACAAGAACTGTATAGGACTTTCTCCTTAAAAATTACAAAAATATTTATCTCCACTGAGTTACACAAGCAACCCATAAAGTAAGTTTGGCACGGTACATGCTCTTTCCCAAAATGTTACTCTTTTCTCCTATCAAGAGACACTAGACTTTATCATCTTCTTAACTGAAAAAAGGATTATGTATGCCTTGGCAATTGGTATTGATAGTTCAAGCATAAGAAAATCTTCTAAAGGAACAACAAGATACACCAAAACATATTTATTTCAAAATTTTTTATTTCAAACATAGCTTTTACATAAAGCATCATTAATGGGAATCACAAACGCTTAAAAATCCCATATTTGCCATATTATAATACATGCACCTACAGACCTACCAAACCCATATGCATACCCAAACACATACAAATACATAAACCCTCCTTAAAAATAACATCAACAAACCAATCTACCAAATACCAACACCAACTACCTTCTCAAAAATTCCCACAATAGATGCATCTTAACTCCAGTAAGGCCACACTTCATAATCATCATTTCCATAGCCATTGTTATCATCTTGGGGGCCTAGTAATCCCCATTTTGAGTACATATCCTCACGCACGCAATACGGTTGTAACGTTTTAATTACTTCGATGGGACCACAACACACTATTCCATAACCTCTTCTATCATAAGCCACCTTTGCTCTATTTCCTCAGTATAAGCCTATAGGACTAAATCCTTCCATAACAAACTCTAATAATACCTTGACACTACTAAATCTTCCCCCATAAATTGGGTCAGATGGTGTGCGACACAGCCACAAAGTCCCCAAAGACATCCTCAAGGATTCAGTTAAGTCCTCCAAATGAGAAAAATTACTTATACGTGAAAGACAATTTGCTCTTATCCTACTTGATGAAAAATTTGCCAAGGGTCATAAAAGAAAGTTTAAGGAAGGCCCGCAAGTCGAGCATAGAAAAAGTCATCTAGTTATAGATGCAATTCCCCCCACCAAGGCACAGACCAATGAAGACAAATAGCTCCATTTTCCAAGATCCAGTCAGTCCATTCATCCATAGAAGAACCAAAATTCGTACGAAATCGAAGAAAGAAATATGGAATATCAATCAAAAGATGCTCATGAGGCATAACCAGATAAAGCATCTCCGTCGGCCACATATACACCATCACCGAGTTACCTCGTAAGAAGGTAGAGCAATTATCTTTCCAATCATCAAGATCATATAGTGTCTCCACCAGTATAGTGGCAGCAGGGTTAATCCAATATCTCGTCCACAGTACTATGGTAGACACTTTTGTGTCCATACTCTGGCTACTCATCACTAGAATCAATCTAATAGTTAAACACGAGGGCACTAAGCTAGTAAATACATTATCCTTAAAATCCCTCTATCTCATTGAATCCAACGTCACATGGATATTGGTAGTTCCCCCATGCACCAGTGGTCAGGTAGTATACGAAAAAATATGTAGCATTTCGGATAGGACCACCTTTATAGAACAAGAAAATTCGAGCATAGTGGTATGAACTTGAGGGTTGACACCCAACATGGAAGAAAATTATTCATAAGTTGGACATACCTTATCCAAACCGAAATGAAACATGTGACCCTCAAGACACTATAATTGTAGAGCTGCCTGAAGTAAGCTCCAACTGATCGAGTGGTTGTGCCATAGATTGGTTAGGCGCAAGTTAAAAGATGTGTAGCCAACATTGTACAAGCTCAAAGCTTACAATTGGAATTTCCATCAGAAATAAATGAGTTATATGAAAAGAATAAGAGAGGAAATATTAGGGTGATTCAAATGATCACCTTAAGCCCCCTTTATACTAAAAATCCCCCATAAACAACGAAACATTTTAACCATCTACAATAATGAAAGAATCTATATACTACGAGTGCAGTAAGATTTAAATAAAAGGCTGCAAATCAAACATACCTGAGCAGGTGTGCCAATTGGCAAGCCTAGGGGCATGTCGATCGGCACTCCACCTATTTTGGGAAGATTCCCCTTTCTCTTTTTTCCTCATTTCAATATAAGCCCCTCTCAAAATTAACTTTTGCAAAAGAGTTTCCCGGTCGTTTCTTCACTTAAACATTCAAAACATATTTAAAATTTCAAAGAATATATTTCCTTATGTCTCTTTTAAATAAAATCTTAAGTTAAAAATGAAAGCACATATAGAAGAAGTCATTAACTTAAGATAATTAAAACAAAATAAGAATCATTTTATATTTTTTTTTTCTTTTTACATGTACATCATAACAGAAAAGAATAACAAAAAAGAACAAAAAAAGGGAAAAATTATAGGGGTGCAACTCGAACTTTCTAAAAGCCTTTCTTAATGCTACTACTCCCTCTGAGGGTGCCTCCCGTAAAGGCGAAAAGTGGAACCCCCACTATCGACACTCCAATTCAATGAAAAATCATCGACGATCGTCAGAGGAACATCACAAAATTGAGCCATCCTCCGCACATGCTTAGCCATGGAGGCCATCCAGCCTCGAACGTTGCGTAACCATGACGTCTACACAACCGTAGTCTATAAAATAAAGAGCCGAGAAAAAAAACAACGCAATGATAGGATGAAATCCATAAATAAAAGCTTAAAAATCAAAGTGCATGAATAATATGAGAAGAAAGAAGACTTATCTCTAATGTGAAGTTTGCCTTTAGTGTGCAAAGAATTCCCTCTAGCGCCACATGGGGTCGGTGAGGAATTTCGATGGCACGACCCCCTCCTAATTGAATGTAGTACAAAGGCAACAGATAATATTGAAGTGAAGGAACCTCGATGCACCTCTGCCACCTCTTGCCTCCGCCGATAGGGAAGGAGTACCACCCACGCCAGAAATCAACACCGATATCAATGAACTAGCCACGAAGTTTAGGTAGTCATGCAACACCTCTGTATCAGTGTAGAGGGAGTAGTGATACCTCTCCATCACAGTCGCCAGGCCCCCCTCCCGGATCTTCTCCAGATCCCTTATGTATAAAATAGGGTTCATTAGAGGAACCACAACCTCACTCTCCATCACCTGCCGCGTTACTCTCTCACCCATATACCAATCGTATCTGAACTTGTGCGATGACAGTCGTCACATCTTAACATGGAAGTCGGTAACTCCCATTCCCTCAAAAGACAACCCTAGGGATAAAATGACACTTGTACAAATAAATTCGTTCATTAACACATAATCAAAAATACAAGTAGAAAAAAAGCAAAAAATCCAAAAATAAAAGGCTAATATGGCCTCTCGTCAAAGAGTTCAGCATAACTCTCACGTCCTTATGGGTTGGGGACTCCTTCACCGATATATTCCCTTTCTTCCATATCTTCATCCTAAGCCACTCATCGTCATATATACTCAAAAAGGGTATAAATAATGAAAGGTACAAATATAATAAAGTATACTTGTAAGAGGTATGTGGCCCTCGTGAAAGTCGGCCGGAAGCACCAGCTAAAGGCGTCTAGAGAGATGTGCATAGAAGTAAGCGCACCAAGCTCCCCCAATCAATGCTATCGATCTGATAGAAGACCCATAGAAAGGGAAGAAACCATAAATGGACACCGTTCACACTCTTTTCCACCAAAATGATCCCCATGAGGAGCAGGATGAATAATCGATTTTTTTGTCCCAGATTTTGTTCATCGATCACATCGACCATCTTCGATAGGATGTCCTTCATCAAGGAAACCTTCATAGACTCTCCGGAGCCTACCTATCCTATAGGTCTTAATGTCAATCAAACGGAGGGACCGGATTACCATAATTTATGTCCCTTCGCATGGTAACCCCAAGATCTGGTGCACATCTATCAGTGTCACCACCATTAGACCCACACTGAATAGAAGGCATGGGTGGTATCCCACCATATCTCTACAAGAGGGAACAACACAATCATCGATCAAGACATATGGTCAAGTTCTCTCGCCAAAATGCCAAAGCCCTTAATGTCCGCCAATACATTCACCTCCTTGGGAAGGGGGTCCTATATCTCTTTCACTCCCGTCAACCTCGAGACGGAAATATATCCATAACATAATCCCCTCGAAAGAAATAAACAAGCTAACATATGAAATCAATATAGAAAATAAGGTCAAAAGTAACACTTACATAGCCCTCACGGTTCAATACCCTAGCTAAATCGTGAGTCTCAAGCTCCTTCAATAATATATGATCATCTACCATGGTCTTAGAACCATGGTATACATTCTCCATCTCTACTGGAATTTCCCTGAGGTGGTCCCACTAAATGCTAGCCCAGTCGTTAACATCCACAATGTTGGCCATTTCTTCAAAAAACACTCGAGATAACTCTTTTTAGATAGAGAGGTGGGAAATTGTTTTGGTGTAAATAGGATGTTTCCTTTACCACTTTATATAAGGGTAAAGGGTATATAAGTTGGCACACCCGTGTGCATGCCAGCAAGCAATGACTCTTGGAAAGCCTTAAAAAACACCTAATTTTTTTTGCCCATGACGGTTGGCATAGGTCAGCCCATGACTATTAGCACCCCCTTCAAATTTCGTTAAAAAATTACAAAAAATGAGCAAAAAAATCCAAAAATCATAAAAGTTCAAATTTTACTAGAATAGCACATTTTCCAATAAAAGTCGTCAAAATCCAAAATTACACAGTCATCCAAGAAAATTCTCAAGAATTCCAAAAAGAATAAAAACTCAAGTTTTATAAGAATATCACATTTTCCATGAAAACCATCAAAATTTGAAAAAATACAAAATCTTTTCAGAAATCATCAAAAATCATAAAAATTCTTAGAATGATCCAAAACTTTCCAGAAAAATTCCCACAAAGATACTAATCACATGTTAGGTCCTCGAAATTGACCTTCTCACTCTTCAAGTCCTCAAAATTGACCTTGACCCTCAGAATTAGGCTGTGATCCTCTGAATTGGTCGCATACACTCTTTAGGTTCTCATAATTGATCTTGGCACTCATAATTAGGTCATTATCCTCTGAATTGACCGCATACACTCTTTAGGTCCTCAAAATTGACCTTGGTCCTCAAAATTAGATCGCCCCCTCTGAATTGGCTGCATACACTCTTTAGGTCCTTAAAATTGACCTTAACCCTCATAATTAGGTTTTGATCCTCATAGTTGGTCGCATACACTCTTTAGGTCCTCATAATTGATCTTAGTCCTCATAATTAGGCCAGGATCACTTGAATTGACCGCATATACTATATAGGTCCTCATAATTGATCTGGTCCTTAAAATTAGACAGTGATCCTCTAAATAGGTTGCATACATTCTTTAGGTCCTCAGAATTGACTGTGGACCTCATAATTAGACTGTGATCCTCTCAGTTGGATGGTTACACTCTTTAGCTCCTTATAATTGATCTAGGCCCTTAGAATTAGGCCATGATTCTCGTATTGGTCTTATACACTCTTAGGTCCTCAAAATCAACCTAGGACCTCATAATTAGTTGGTGATTTATTTATTAGTCGCATACACTCTTTATGTCCTCACAATCGACCTTGGCCCTCAGAATCAAGACATGATCCCTATATCGCTCACAAACACACCCTAGGTTCCTAAAACTGACCTCAGCCTTCAGAATCATCCACAAACCATTAATTAATTACACACACTACCGCATCCTCGGGATCATGCCTTTATACCCATCATGGTAAAAACCAATCCCATCATAGTTCTAACACACAGGGACTCAAAACTATAAACCTCCATTAGGATGTCTATATTTCGATGGCTTTCGCTTATCTCAATCTCCCCAATGGAGGGGATATGTAGACACCCCATTATAATAGCCTCATAAACTTCCATAGAATCTAAATAATGTCCCTTTGAAACTCGAAACCCCAGTGTTTTTTCAAACCCTAACCAGAGAAAAACTGGATGCTTTTTTAGATTTATTTGACTTTTGTCAAATCTTGAACTAAAGAGGATCTTAACACACATTTCATAGATTTCGTAATCCTCTTTCTAAAGGTCTCGACTGTGCACGAATCGAGCTTACGGATCTCATTTTACGATTGTTTTACCCAAAAAAAAACTAAAGAACGATCGAATACTTTATGAGATCTGTTTGACTTTCATCAACTCTTGAACCCAATACTTGATATTAACTCACTTTCATAGAACTCTGAATCATCTTTCCAATGGTCCCATCCGTGCACGAATCGGACTTATAATTTGCATTTTATGGCCCTTTTACCAAAGAAAATCCATTTTAACCTGCCAATTGGCACACCCCTCCCCCTATCTGCTGGCAGGTGGGACATTACTTGACCACTAAATCTGGCACTCCTGCTGGTAAGAAGACCAACTTCTATGTCAATCGTCACACACCCCAAGTGTAGATTGGTCATTTTGTCCTTTTAGGATTTCTTATTCAAGGAAGCCCTGACCTTACCATTCTAGATCCTTCAATCTTGTAATTCGTGTGGTTGCTTTTTTTACATCACTCCCAAAAAAAATTCTTACATTCTCTTACACCATCCTTTTTCCACCCTTATTAAACCACCCCACCACCATCCTTTACATCCAAAAATCAGATCCCAAAACCTCCAAAAAAATTAGAATTCAAACAATTTAGAAAGTTTAAACACTTTTTATTCCACTTTGCCAATTTATTATCATTTGATACATTTCATTATTTCTAGCATATTTTCTAATTAATTTTATTTTCTCTCACCATTAATCACACTTTTTATTATTTATATACCCTCAAAACATATTTTTATAAAATCACAAACCCAAAAAGAGGGTTTATCCTTTAAATCCCAAATTAGAGTTTTTTCTCCCTTTCCTCGCACTTTCACCACCTTTGCACACTTTTATAAACTAATAAGAGAAACTTTAATTTTAAATTATGGGTTAGACCCCACCTTGTGCCCCATTCGAACTACATAGACTTTGATGCTGATTTTGAATATGTATGCATCCCGATACTATTTTGGGATTCTAGTCCTCGTTTACTTATATAACTTTATTCTTACTAGTATTCTACTTATACATTTTTACTCCCATAGTTAGTTTCCTTATTTTATCACTTCTTAGCAATCTCGTTGACATGCATATTCACTTCATTATTCTCATAGTTTATCATTTTATGACTTTTTAGCAGTCCCATTAACAAGCGAATTCACTTTTCTATAGTGAGTCTCTATCATGCTCGTCGCTCACAGTTTAGCCAATTTTATTTATTTTATCATATTTTTAAACCTTGTGTTGATGTGTGCATTCTCTTTTTCTTAATGAGTCATGATCTGATGCATCGCTCATATTCTGGCTATCTTTATATTTTTCATTTCTTTTAGTTTTACTCCCTAGAATCTTTCCCATCTTTTCCATGATGCGAACATGATGATTTTGACTCCTCACAAACTGTTCACATATATATACATTTTTCACCTCACACTCTTACACATTATATAGATATTTACACGTTTTAGGAGAAGGAGAACATTTTATTTCCCATGAGAGACCAAAAGGGATGAATGGATGCCTAACACCTTCACATTCCGTAACATAGTCTCTGAGCCCATGATTCACTTGGTCTCGCATGTACTAATAGTCTTTTTATGTCGTCTCTTCTTAGATGGTTACTTCTTTTACCTATTTGGATTAAAATAGGTTGGCGACTCCAATATCTACACATTTATACACCCTCACACCCTTGATGACGGCCACTTTATGTCCTTTGTAGTCCATGAATGTCGCACGTGCGGCAGGAGAAGATTTCCCCAACTCATCACCATTTTTTGGGGGGGCATATGGATGGACATAGTTTATTTATGAGTGATTTTGTCTACCATATCACGTCACTTTGTACACATTTCGGAAATTTCTTTCTTGAATTGACCTTTTTCTTTGGTCAATCACTTTCTACACTCTTTTGTGATTTATTATGCCTCGATAGATGAAGATTATTTGAGATGGACATAGCAGTATAGAGGAGTCGTGTTCGATCGTGGAGTTATAGACGCTCCATCACATTGGGCGTGGTGATTCCCCCAGTCCTCTCCCTATCCAACGAACATTTGATCGCTTTAAGTTTAGGTTTACTTGTGGTGGGTTACCTTAATGAGAGCCCTTTATATCTCATTCAGTTTACATGGAGAGAAATGTGAACTTTTTTATATGAAGCTCACTCTAGGGATTACTCAGTATTGAGCTTGTCCAAGTTTGGATTGATTCACACATGTTCTCCCCTTTATGTGGAGAATGCATTAATTGTCTGCGAGTTCTTTACGAATATGATGATTTCTTCTTTTCATCCTTTATCTTTATCCTCTACCATTAAAGGTACAAAGACTTTAGCCACATACCTTCATTTTTCAAGGGTTGAGCATCCCGACTATATTCCATTCTCTTATGAGATAGGGAGATAACGATACCCTAGATTTTTTTTTTCTTTAGTGGGTAAGGTGATTGTTTAGACATAGTGATCAACATTCTACATACTCAGTCCTGCATTTCATAATTATCTAGTGCTTATTTCCTAGGTGTAGGAAACATGATTTCCCATATGAGTTTTCTTGTTTCATGTATGCTCTTGTGCATCATCAGTTTATAGATCTTCCATGAGTCATTATAGAGATATATCATCATTCTACTGATGATGAGTTGTGATTGTTAGAGTAAAATTTATATATGAAATAAATATGAATTATAGGCTATCAAATAAAGTTAGGCCAATTAAAGTGATTAATTTAAGTTTTAGGGCCTTAATAATGTATTATTAAAGTTTGGGTTTTAATGTGTAGAGACAAGCGTAATTTCTATTTTATAATGGATTAAAATAGAAATATACAAAATATGAAAAGACACGATTATCTTATAAATAGGGGTCATGGTCCCCAAATCACACTACACCATTCTTTCGATTCCTATTTTCAGAGAAAAAATAAAAGTGCTGATCTGGAAGATGATAAGGCCTCAGACTAAGATATTTTACTTTTCTCGTTATGAATTCAAGTAGGCTTACGCAAATTCAATATTTTTATTTCTTGATAATTCAACATGAATGTTCCTATTTCTGTGATGGTTTTTACAAAATAGAAATTAATTTAACATGTGGTATCAAAGCTATTTCATGTTGAATTGTTAAGAATATATTAGGAAGGTATTTATATTAATTTTGGGTTGAAAATTTTTCAAAAAGTTCAATATTTCTAAAAATTTATGGTATAGAAATATTCTTTGTTTCATTATGATTCCAATGATATAAAATTCATGAAATTTGGACTAGCGGTTGATTTTATACGATTTTTTAAAGATTAAGAAAAACCTTGGATTTATTGTTTATGGTTGTTCTGACAACAAAGAAGACAACACATAACTACGTCATTTTGGTTAACCAGATGACGTTTTTTGTTGTTTTGATTATTTATTCAGATCATATTAATATAACTTGGTGTTGGTTCATTAGTAAATGGCGATTGTTGGTACTGAAAGTTCAAGAGTTCGACTCTTGCTATTCCATTTTTATTTAAGCCTTTAAATGACAAAAAATATAGATTCAGGAGCCTAAGTAGATTTGAACCCTTAACCTTCAATTTCTAAGAACTGCATTTAAGGCCAATAGTCACTTGGCTAAGCCACTCTTTGGTTATCTTATTGTTTGCAAATATATAATACTTATAGTTGCAGAATATTACATCCATGTTTACAATTTTAAATTCAAATATTGGTATGTTTATATATATATTTCGAGATAAATTAATTTAAACAATATGTCACCAAAGTGACCCCTTTCGTTAAAATAAATCAATTAAATTTATTTCAAAATATAAAAGGATTGTGTGCATGTAATTTATGTGAAAATTAATCAGCCCAAAAGGAAGGTTAATTTTTAACAAAATTGCATTTGCACCTTTAGTAATAAGCGCGTGAAAATTATTTGGTTTTACATATGAATAATAAATCGGCCCAAAGGAAGAATTATTATTCGACATGTTCTTACTATCAGTGTTTCATTACTACACCAAGATATCACTTACAAGTTAATATTTTTTCCAAAGATAAAATATTAATAGTTTTATTTGAATGGGGTTTGCCTTTATTTGAATTTAATTTTGATTTAAGACTTATATGAGCTAGTTTTATTTGTTTGTTGTTCTCTGATTCAGCTATCAGTTATGCTACTAACATTACTGCCAATATTAATTATATTCCTATGCTTAATGGCACAAACTCATGGCAAGAGAACATTAATATAGTTCTCGGTGTCATGGATCTAGACCTTGCGTTAAGGGTTCCTTCTCTTACACCTCTTACGGATAAAAGTTCCTTTGAGGACAAAAAGGACTTTGAAAGGTGGGAGAAGTCAAATCTCATGTGTTTGATTATCATAAAGAAGGCCATTTCAGAAGCATTCGAGGGCACAATATCGAAAACGATAAAGACAGCCAAAGAGTTCCTAGAAGAAATTAAGAACAAATTTGCCAAGAATGAAAAGACCGAAACAAGTACACTTTTGGCAAGTCTCATCTCAATGAAATATAAATATAATGGGAACATTAGGGAGCACTATAAGAATATTGATTTTTCCTGGCATAAATTAAATGCCAAGAAAAGCACTAAAAATGCCAGTAACACTTTTAGCGAAACTTTTGACAGCATTTCCACAAGTGCGGTAATAGCCAATGTGGTAAAAGAACAACGGCATTTTAAAAATGCGGCGAAAAGTTAGCGGCACTTTTGGAGGTATTTCCACAAGTGCGGTAGCCAATGTGGTAAAAGAACAACGGCATTGTAAACAATGCCGCCAAAATTTTGCGGCATTTTTAGGCAATTATATTAATGCTGGTAATATCCTTTTAGCGGCATTAAAACTTTTTTGATAATAACCTTTTGCAACACCTATTAAATGTTCAACACACTTTTGGCGGCACTAAAAAATGCCGAGAATGATAATAGCGGCACTAAACAAACGTTTGATATTATTTTGCAATATATGAGTGGGAACAAGTGTTAAAAAAATCATTTATTACAAGTATCGTATTTATGTGCAAATACACTACAATAACATTAAATTAAGAGGGCGGTAATCAAATTAAAATGTCATTAAATTAAAACCAATAGCATTCATCGTAAATAAACATAATTGAGCTTGGAACAATTATCCATCCACAAAATAAAATGTACTACATGTCCAATAAGAAAAAGCGGGAAAATATGAAGCGAAACAAAAAAAATTAATAATGTACGATTCTTGTCCATCAAAGTTAAACATCCTCTTCAACCTACAAATAAAAAAAAGTCAATTGTTAGTCACGGATACTTATTCTTTAGTATTTTAATTAAAAAAATAAAATTAAAATTAGTTCATTAGCAATATGTCGCGCTACGGTTGAATGATATGCATCGCCAATTGTGGACTTATTTCCATAAGGTATAGGCAATAATTCATTTGTTACAAATGTTTTCTCAATAAATACTTCCCAAAAGTCTTCACCAAGTGGCGTACCCCCTACATTTATTGAAGGGTCCTTGCTCACAATGAATCCACGTGCCACAATCACTTTTTGAAGTCCGAAAGTAGTAAGGTCTAAAATTTTAGGAAGTGGATTATTTGACATCCTTTGTTGTGGTTAATGGTGCTTATTTTTCTTCTTTGATGGTTTTTTCTACAAACAAGATGAATATGTCATCAACCATATTTTTATTCGGTAGATTTTTATTTGTTTTTAAGACATCCCAAAAATTTTAAGACTATATACAACCAAATAAACCAACAACCCAATGTCAAGTATACATTAACTCACCAAGAAAGCATACATACATATATATATATATATATATATATATATATATATATATATATATATATATATATATATATATTTTGCCCTTTAAAATCCTTTAAATTAAAAACATACCTAAATTGAAGTAGTATTCGTTTGTTCACTAACACGAGCAGCAGTCTCGGGGGTAGCCAAGTGTTGAGAATTTGCAATCTACAAAAAATGAATTATTTCAGCCATGAAAACGTCTTAAATTATGATTTTAAAAAGTAGTTATCCACTTACCTGTTGAGATGGATCTAAATGGTAATTTTATTGTGGTACCACTACAGGTTGAAATTGGTTGGTTTCTTTTAATTGTTGCTCCAGTTGCAAAATAGACCTATATGATGGTATGTTTTGGTTATTGGAGGATTGAGGAACATGTTAGTAGAATGATTTAATATTAGAACATACATTTATATATATACATGATAATTAAGCACAAAAGATAAAAGTGTGTACTTATTAACCTGTTTGGATACAACGGAAGAGTAAGTCATCATTTATGTGCGTATCAACTCAAACTGAACCTCTAAATGATCAAATTTATCCTGAAATTCAGATCGAATCTCATATTGTAGTCACTCATACTCTTTTACATTAACCTTCGGACGCTTAGTTCCATGCACATCAGTGTGAGATGGTCCATGCCCATAAGCTCGACAATGACTGTGTTTATCAGGTCCCAAGACATCATAAAATATCTCGTCTTTACAACTGACGGAGTCTTTAGAATCTGATGGAAGTTGATCTACTTTTTGCCTCATTTTACTGAAATGAAACAATTCTTATGATATAAAACAAAAATTATAATCATTCATTCACAAAACCAAAATAGAATAAAGATCCCAATATCTCCCCACCACTAATTTTAAATGCTTCACATATTAATTTCATGCATAATTTTAACTTTCATAAACAATGAACTTATTTAATTATTAATTTAATCCTCATCCGTGTATGATATATATTATGCTTCTAACGATATGACACAATCTCCTGCATGTTGCCTTTTATAATAATTGATAAACAGAATAAGAATTTTGATTAATAGTTAAAATGACGTCAATGAGATTTTCTAATAAATAAGGGAAAGAACATAAATGATATTTTTTACCATTACTTCAACGGAATTCTTATCGATGGCTGATCCATCGCTCCTCTCGTGTGTTTTGATGTAAACATCAACCAACGAAACCTTTTTCCCTTGATCAACCTCCATCTGCATAAACCCTTTGGCTCGTTAGTCGTTACATAAATAAGTTTAATAACATAAAATAATATTCACAATCAAAATATTTTATTAAACACCTTATTTGCATGACTCTTTCTTCCGGAAGTATGTGGTGTTCTTTGCTTCTTACGAGTTTGACGATTTCTTTGACTCGTTTTCTGTTAGAAAAATATATTTAAAATATATGTTTAATTGAATTTATAAAATTTTACTGCTAATAATACATTCATATCCTTGCCTCACGAGTTCCCCAATACTTAATAAGTTGTGACCACTGCTCTAGCTTTACTCTAGGTGGACGATATTTCAATCTCTCTTCGTTGGTATCAAAGGCACTATAATGTTTCTTCACCTCTGCTTTCCAATTATTCCATATCTTTCCAACCTTCTTCATGTGTATTTTTTTTAATTCATCAGGGGCATCAATGTTCTCCTATATAATTATAATGTATAGAAAAACATCTAATACACATGATTTTAACTTAAATTATGTTTTATCATTTTCAAAGTTATGATTTTAGTTGTTATTGACTTTGTTGTGATTGACAAGACAAACCATACATAGTGACTTGTACCTAAAGAACTCAAAATTTTCAATTCATTTGCCACAAATCATGGTATCATTTGATTTTAACTTCACGTCTCTCAAAACATGTTCTTTGTATGGGTATAACTCCTTCCATATCCAATCTTTGAAAGCCAACGGCAACCTGCTCAACATTGATATAATATTAAATTATTAAACTCTTACATCGATTAAATAATATTCTTTAAATTGTCAAGAGATAGCATACAATATTGCAAAGAGTATTCTATTAAGAGTTGTGTTATACTAAAATTTAAAAAAGAAACTTTACATGTTCACATCACTAACTAAAATGCCTAAATGAGTAGATATTCTATCTGCGGTATCTCCGACTGGCTAATAAAAATCGTTAAAGTGAAGCTCTGAGTGTTTTCCCATACCCCACAATTCCCCCAACTTCTCAATGCCTCTACGTTTAGTGGCATAATATGCTGAAGCTGAACCGTAAAAATTGAAAAAATAGGTTAAATTTAATGTACACATTTAATTAAGCACATATAAATCAAATAACTTTGAGTACCTTCTTCATGTGACTGTCTATGTAAAGGCTCACTCTCTGTCGATCTACTATCACTTTCACTGTCACTTGAGTTTGATCGTTCGGTCGAGATAGAGTCTGAAAAGGAATGAGAATTGGGTTGAGATTATGACTGAAATGGGGGTTGGAGATTCAATTGTGAGTGCAAGAGAGACTATGAACAGGAATGTCCCTTTGAGAGGGATTTACTCTGCCGTTGCGATGTCATAGTAACCTGCAATAATAAAAATTCACCACTGAGTTTACAAGAGTAATGTTTATCCAAGACGAGATGTTCTAAAATGGTGAGGTACAAAGCCATTTTCTAATTTCATGGGTAAACAATAATATATATATTATACAGGAAAACATAGAAATAAGAACGGAGTTGGAATAATAGTAGATAAAAACTTTAAGGACGATATCGTAACCGTTATTAGGAAAGGTGATAGACTTATACTTGTAAAATTGGTATTAGGTGAAAACATAATTAATATTGTTAGTGCTTATGCACCTCAAGTAGGATTAGATGAGCACACTAAAGTACAATTTTGGGAACAAATGGATGAACTAATTCAAGAAATACCCCTAGGTGAGAAAATCTATATAGGTGGAGATTTTAATGGCCATGTAGGAGAAGATCGTGTAGGATATGAGATAGTGCATGGAGGACATGGTTTTGGAGATAGGAACGACGGGGGAGAGTCTATCTTAGATTTTATGATGGCTTATGATTTTGTACTAGTAAATACATGTTTTAAAAAGAGGCTTGAACAATTAATAACTTATAAAAGTGGAACACATAAGAGCCAAATAGATTTTTTCATTACTAGGAAAGGAGATCGATTAACGTGTAAAGATTGTAAGGTTATCCCGGGAGAGAGCTTAACCTCACAACATAGGATAATGGTGTTGGATATAAATATTAAAAATCAATCACGAGTGCGAAAAGTGAAGATTAACCCACGAACTAGGTGGTGGAATTTAAAAGGAGAGAAATTAGAACTATTTAAAGATAAAGTATTAAATGAAGCAACATGGAATTGTGAAGAAGAAACTAACATAATGTGGAATAAGATGGCCACATGCATTAGGAGAATATCAAAAGAAATTCTTGAAGAATCAAAAGGCAAAGGGCCACAGTCTAAAGAAACTTGGTGGTGGAATGAAGAAGTACAGAATATAGTAAAAATTAAAAGCGAATGCTTTAAAACATGGCAAACAAATAGAAATGAAGAGAATTTTGAGAAATATAAATGGGCTAAAAAGGAAGTTAAGAAAGTGGTAAGAGATGCTAAGTTAAAAGCGTATGATGATCTTTATACAAAATTAGGAACACAAGAAGGGGAAAAAAGTATTAATAAGCTTGCTAAACTTAGGGATAGGGAAACAAAAGATTTTAATAACGTTAAGTGCATCAAAAGTGATGATTCGAGAGTCCTAGTCAAAGATGATGAAATTATGGAAAGATGGAAAAACTACTTTGAGAGGTTATTAAATGGAGATCATGGGAGTAGATTAGATATAGAGGAACTTAGGGAGATTCGAGAAGATATATTTTTTCGTAGAATTAGGACAACAGAGGTCAGGATTGCTCTAAAAAAGATGAAAACATGGAAGGCTTTAGGACCAGATGGTATCCCTATTGAGGTTTGGAAGTGCTTAGGGGAGGATGGAGTATCATGGCTTACAAAATTATTTAATAGAATTTTAATGACTAATAGGATGCCCGATGAATGGAGAAAAAGTATTTTAGTACCTATTTATAAAAATAAAGGGGACATACAAAGTTGTTCAAATTATCGTGGTATTAAGTTAATGAGCCATACAATGAAACTTTGGGAGAAAGTGATTGAATATAGATTGAGATTGAAGACAACAGTATCTGAGAATCAATTTGGGTTTATGCCTGGGAGGTCAACAATGGAAGCAATCTATTTATTGAGGAGATTAATGGAGAGGTATAGAGAGAAAAAGAAGGATCTTCATATGATTTTTATAGATTTGGAGAAGGCGTATGATAGGATACCCAAAGATATAATATGGTGGGTTCTACATAAAAGAGGAGTGACTCGCAGATATATTGACGTGATCAAGGATATGTATGATGGTGTGATGACTACAGTAAGAACATCAGCTGGAGAAAGTAGTGAATTTTCAATTACGGTAGGGCTACACCAAGGTTCAACATTAATTCCTTATCTCTTTGCTCTTGTTATGGATGAGTTGACTGGACAAATACAAGATGAGGTTCCATGGTGTATGCTATTTGCAGATGATATTGTTTTAGTCGATGAGACTAAGATGGGGATAAATGCTAGGTTGGAATTGTGGAGAGAAACTTTAGAAACAAGAGGATTTAAAATAAACAGAACTAAAACAGAATATGTGGAGTGTAATTTTAGTAGTAATAGGTGGACAAATGGAGATGTGGTGAAATTGAAGGGTCAAGAAATACCTAGAAATGATCATTTTCGTTATTTAGGATCGATTATACAAAAAGATGGAGATATTAGTGATGAAGTTACGCATAGGATTAGAGCAGGCTGGGTTAAGTGGAGAAGTGCGATCGGCGTTCTGTGTGATAGGCGTATACCTTTGAAGTTAAAAGGAAAATTTTATAGGATGGCCATTAGACCCGCCATGTTATATGGGACAGAGTGTTGGGCAACCAAGAAACAAAATGTGCAGAAAATGAGTGTGGCGAAGATGCGAATGCTAAGATGGATTTGTGCTAAAACTCGAAAGGATAAAATTAAAAATGAACAAATTCGTGAAACGGTAAAAGTAGCTCGTATAGAAGATAAATTGAGAGAAAATTGACTTAGATGGTTTGGACACGTCAAGCGTAGACCAATGGATGCTCCTGTAAGGAAGAGTGATTTAGTTAGTATTGATGGTAACCCAAGGGGTATAGATAGGCCTAAATTAACTTGGTGGGATATTATAAAAAAGGACATGATATCATGTGGTTTAACCGAAGATATTGCACTGGACAGAATGGAATGGAAAAATAGAATTCATGTAGCCGACCCCAAATAATTGGGAAAAGGCTTTGTTGAGTTGAGTTGAGTATATATATATATATATATATATGTGTGTGTGTGTGTGTGTGTGTGTGTGTGTGTGTGTGAATTGGTTCTTACGATAGTGAACTGAATTGTGAAATCAAAACGTCAATCATAACTGAAATCATATGATGATTGTAATGCCATTGTCAAAACAAAACTTGGTAAAAAATAATTGTAAAGAAGGTTGCATGGTTCAGAAAAGAATGCTACATACGACTAAAACTTGATGATCCTAAGGTCCTTAAACGCTGCATATGACTAAAACTTGAAACTTGCAAATAATAAAAAGAATACCATAAAACTCAAGAGTAAAAAACCTGGAGCTATTTGATAGAACCTATATGATTATCAACAATTTTGTTGATGTTATCTATGTCCAAGTTTACTTATTAAGTCATCTGCTTGAGTTGTTGTTGGTTGAACTTCAATTCGAATTGTTAATGCTATCTATGTCCAAGTTTACTTACTTATTAAAAATAACATTATTTCTATTGAAATACCATCTTGTTAAAAGAGATAGTAGAGAGAAGTTATAAAAGTTTGTGAAACTTAAAACAACAATAAAGATTTGGCATCCTCTGTATATCCTTTGTTCCAATTATCCTAAAGATCAAACATATGACAATTTATTGAAGTTGTTAGCATAAAATGTAAGGAAAAAATGGAATGAGATATTATACTATATCTCCATGAGACATAGTAGATGTGAATATACTATGATTTCTGTCAAATAAGCCTAGACCAGAAATAAAATTACAAACTATTCTTAGTTTCTGATAGTATAAACACATATGAAAATTGTAAAACTAACACGGAAAGAACACAAACGTTAATCAGATTTCACACACTTCACCTATTCATTTTTCACAATTTTTCATAGTTTAAATTCAAACAAGCCATGATGATGTAAGAACTATCGAAAATACTTTGGAGAACAAAGTCACGCCATTCTTGATTTTGGATGTAATCATTATATGTGAAGGAGCTGTGTCCCTGAAATCAAGAACTTGCGCTTAGAGTATGTAACAAAATTTAGGATACAATAAAGAAAGATATGCCATTACAGCTTAAGAACACTAAAACTAGAATGTAGGTAGTTAAAAATATCGCTTAGGAATGTTAACGCAACATGAAGATATAAATAAGTTATCACGAAGAAACTTATAACAAATAAAAATAGAAACCTCAATATTATTGTTCTTTAAAGAAAAAACATATAATCCCGCGGTCCCAAATTAAGAATCCAAATATTCACCAACCGGGACTCTTAGTTCAGAAGGTGTGAATTACATAATATTTATAAAAAAATTATGTTGTAGAAAAAAATAATTGTCAATATATAGTCATTTAACTTTTTCAAATTCGAAAAATGACAAATAATGTACCTCTAGCTAAGAAGATAAAAGTCAAGCTTGACTTGCGCAAAAATAATTTTAGACCAAGTATCATAGAAACATCACAATCCCTCAATTATAGATATTCAAAACCGAAAATTTAATATCCTTAAAAAACTCTGTGGCATTTGGAGATTGACGTGAATTGACTAAATGAAAAATATACCATGGCTCTCTATGCTTATACAGTGATAGAAACTGGTCAATTACCTTAATAAAAAAGCGCATAAACTAAGACGATTATTCAATACTCCAGTGGTTCAATGATGAGTTTCAATGTCTCCCCAAAATCGGATGGACTTAGACGACTGATTATGTCATTGGGGTATATGTTAGTTGACCCGTTTTGAGTCCCTAATAGGTCCATGTTGTTGAAAGTTACTAAACTCTCTTGCAATGATGGGAATGATGTGGAAGTATGAGGTGAGGAGGGGCAGTGAGAGGTTTGACGGAGGGATGTTTTCCCTCCCTAATTTCATAGTGGTGGTTGAAATCCACAGAGATAGTGGTGGAATCATAGGCCTATGGTATGGTGAGCAATTGTGAAACAATGGAGGGTGGGGAGGGTAAGGGAGAGCGAGGATAACGAGTCAAACGTAAGGAGAAATTATGGTAAGGGTAATAAGTTTTCTAAGACGGAATTCATAGAGGCTGCAACCTCATCATACAATGTTCAGTCTTAGACTGTCGACTCTTTTTTGGCATCATTGATTTAGTATTATGATTGTGTTTTACATACAAGATCTACATGCATTAGAGGAGTGATCGTCACTCTGATACAAACTGGTGTATATTAGTGAATGACACCAATAAGAAAATGTCATAAATCAAGATAAACTCTATAAAATAATTCAATGATCTATTTCATAATAAAAGGCTTACAAAATATTGGGGGAAGGGGAGAAGGGGGAACACTGCCCTATTATCCTAACGCTAACAATGCCAGTTCTTACTTTTAATTGCTTCCAAATGACCTAAACTACAATGTTTCTTTGCTTAACAAGTATTCAAAGAAGTTTTATATTAATAATAGATTCTAAATACTAGAATCATGTTTGGCATCACATAGCCTAGATGCTTGCTTGTCAGAGTTCAACCTGGTGTTTGCCAAATAAATACTACTGATGTATATCAGGGATATATGATTTATCTTTGTGTTTTTCCCTTTAATGGTAACTATATTCCATAGTTTGTCTACCATATAGAACTTTTGACCCTTCAGGGCTTCTTGATCCTAAACAAGCACAAATTAAGAATTTTTTTTATTTTTTCACTAAAATATTCAATGATTACAATATGCGGCCACAGGCTCTCAAGGCCGAAGCAGCCACCTACCTCGCCTGCTCTCAGGGCCGACCCTCATATAAGTTTAGCCTTTCACTCTTCATCCACATAAATTATAGCATAGAAAATGTGTTGCATCAAACTGTTGAAGATGATAGAATATATAGAGTCGTAAAAACTAGTCTTCACAAGCTTCCTTAACTGTAATTATTTTGGTATTTCCTTAACTGTAATTAAAGGAATAACACTACGGGATATTGGCATGAGTTAAGATCACCATTTATCAAACCAAAAAGATATATTCCCTCACCAATAAGCCATTTAGTATTTTTTATAACAGTTTTCAATATGGGGGGTCAAGTACAGTTTAGTCCCTAACCAATATTTTTTAAACATTAAGCCTCACTCAAACAATTTTTAGACACTTAAGGACACACACAAGAGAGTATTGGATAAATATGATATCCCCTGACCAATGATGGTGAGTTTATCTATTAGAGATCCAAAGAAAGTTAGCACAAGAAGGATAGCTTTGGTGACTTTTAAAACATAAAGAATGTGGATGGGCATTAATGACAAAACAGCCTTGATTAAAATAATCTTTCCTTAAAAAGTCAAGAGTCTGGACTTCCATCCTTCAATTCTATTTTTAATGTTAGTGGCAAGGTCTTGAAAATAAGAAATTAAACCTCTATCTCTGAAGATAGGGGCTCCAAGATATTTAAAGGGTAATAATTTCCAATTCAAACTTGTACAGTCAACATTTAATTGTCTTCTTGCAGTGGATCACTTGTCACTGGTGATGAAGCATCCCTTAGTCTTATTCACTTGTTGACCAGAGGCCTCTTCATAATTTTTAAATAAATTCCTGAATATGAGAATATTCCATTTAGTTTCATTGAGAAAGACCAGCGTGTTAACTCCAAAAAGCAAAAGAGCCACCATGTTATAAATGTGAGAGGTCTTATATGTAAGAATGTCCCCTGTGTCCACCAAGGCATTATTTCTAGTGAAAGCTTATTGGGCTATGATGAAAAAAAATGGAGATAGGGGATCTCTCTGTATGACTCCCATCTTAGATTTAAAATAGATACCCAAATATTCCTCCATCAAAAGGGACTAAAGCTTCCTCTGTCATGGTACAAACTCAAATACCACTGATTTGTCAACTGATAAAATATCTCCTAGATCCATTTCGCAAGCATTGAATAAACAAACCAATCGAGTGTTTGTGCCATTAGAATAATTACTAAAGTTTTCTCCTTTCTGATTGTTAAGCATTAGATGAGGCTGCTTAGCGAACCTGCAATGACTAAGCAAATAGAATTCTCTCGAATATTGTTACTCTAAGCCTAAATATTCTTTCTAATGATGATAAAAAAATTACCCTTTCCTTCTCTTATGTCCATAAGCATTGTGTTATGACTTTTGTCTATACTCCTACTGATTATATCATTTGGAGAAATCTCTGGCAGACTATTACTCTCATTAATTGAACTCCCTCTCTTTTATAAACCATAACTGAAGACTTTAACTCAGTCTTGGGAGCTCATAAATATAGAGGGGCTAGACTTCCTCCATATAGACCATGCATAAACTTAAAAAATATGATTGACATTGTGGAAATGCTTCAAATTGATATTGTTGGTATCATTCATCCTTGGGTTAAGAATGATAACAGATCGGTCCAGAGTAAACTTGTTATGTCCTCTCTGGAAAAGATCTCAAGGTGGATGAATATTTCTTGAGGGAGAAGGCTAATAAAAAATTGGATAAGGGGGGAGATAAACTAACACTGCTAATCCTAAGAAATAAATGGATCTTCAACTAAACTTATCCCCTCGAAAATTTCTTGATGGAGCTGAACAGTTCTTAATTGGCCTAAATAAGTAAAATAACAAATGAAGTAAATGCATTCATAATAACGATGATGAAGTTTCTTCGTTAATCGTTATTTCGTTAATCATGGTTCATTAATGTCATCCAATTGTTGGATGTTGTACAACTCAACTTCTACATCTATTACATCATCTCCATAAGTATCTTTACCATACATGTCATACAAATCTCTCGGTGTCATATTCACGACAGCTTGCCAATCTTCTTTAATCGGGTCTCGCACATACCAAATTTGTTTAGCCTGAGTGCTAATATAACAGCTTATCTGACAATCGATTATGCTTGTATAATGAATATTTGAAGTTCACTAATGTCAAATAAAAATCATCCTTTGCTATCCCCAAATGGGTATCAACCCAATGACACTTGAATAACATAAACTTGAAATCATTTGAATAGCACAATTCAAATATATCTGCTAATACTCTATAATATGTTATATCCCCCGAAACAAGTCGTTTGTCCTTTGCACTTGCAAAACTTTTGGTGGTGGCATCAAGCATAACTCCACTATTCTGAGTATTTAATATTCTCACACTCTGCTTTGTACGAAACCTAAGCCCATTTACAATATATACCGTATATCTCCTAGCCCATTGGGAGGGGCCTGAAGACAAAATTGCAACTTCCTTTGACACCTCACCCTCATTTAGATTATGTACCTAATTTTTTTCATATGATTGAGTAATAAAAATTAGATGTGTAAAAATTAAACATGTTATTAAGATATTAATATGTGGTTACATATAAATACAAAGATGACTTACATGATCCCCAAACCATTTGTGAAACATTTCGTTGTGAATGTGGTTAATTTCGTAGTGTCCCACATGAGGAATCCCCCATTTTAGCATTGTTATATGTTCCTGTAAAGTATGTATTTAAAACTTGAATAACATAGAGTGATATTTAATTACATAAAGTTTAAAATTCATTCAAATGTTATCTTACTCGTGAAAAGGCTTCACCGCGATGGAGTCGAATAACACATACCGATGTGCTTGTGAAAACGAAATGTCATCAAGCATAAATGCTACTCCTTTACCTAATTTATGACCTATTGAACTTGAGTTTTCATCAGCTTCATCATTTTGTAAAGGCCGATTTAACTAACTCTCAACATCACCCAGGTTCCTCACACAGAATGTCGTGCATTCCTCTGCTAGGTATCCTTCAGCAATTGAACCTTCTGGATGACTTCGGTTACGAACATATTCTTTTAGTGTGAATAAAAACTTGTTCGTCATTGTAAAAAAATTATAGTAGCATTCATACGAATTAATTTAAGTGACACAAACATAACGCATACACGAAACATACCTTTCGATTGGATACATCCACTGAAACTGTACTGGTCCAGCAATAATTTCCTCCTCGGATAAATGGATTGTCAAATGCTCCATAACATCGAAACAATTGGGGGAAACTTTTCTCAAGATGGCAGATTGTAAGAGTAACACGATCTTGCAAATATTCATAGTCTTTGAAGGTCATTGTCTTTGAACAGAGGTGCCGATAGAAATTACATAATTCAATTAAAAACTTTGCTACATTCGGAGGCAATTATTTTCTTACTTCTAGAGGGAATATTTGTTGCATTATGATATTATTATCGTAGCTCTTAAGTCCAGAAATATTCTGCTCTTTAATGTTTACACGCCGTGAAATATGAAAAGCACCCAAAAGTGTTATATTTATACCTCAAATAGATGAATTTTACTCTCAATAAAAATGGACTTATGTTGGTATTTATTTGTTTTGTAGGTCAATAAGCATTTTCGATGTCAAACACGCTTAATTCGAAGAAGTTGCGATAAATAAGTGGTCAAGTACATCAAATGTGGGAATGATGTTGTGACATTATGATAGATTGTATTTAAATCATGCTTACCTTATATGATATGAATAATCTGTTATTAGTATATCTAATATTAAGTTATTATGGTTAGTATAATCCTACTTTCATAAATCATGAAATGTCAAATTATTTACAAACAAAAGATTTTGTTATTTTCGATAGAAATGTTCCTGTTGGAGACTAGTTTTGACCCTTATAATATAACAATTGACTCAATGTGAAAACTATATAGTTGTATATATATGAGTTAGGTTTGCGACAAAACAAACAGAGTATCAAACGGATGTCTGAGTAAGAAGCTAGCCCGAATTTACAAACAAGGGGCAAATCTGTCCATTCCCTTTAAGTGGTAAATTGTCTTTTAGTAAACCAAATGGTTTAATTTGATTAGTTGGCTTGGGAGGCAGCCTTGGACGAATTAAAACACTTCTTCTAACCTATTTCTTCAGCAAATAAAACTCTAGGTTCAGTTTGGTAGAGTTTTTGCTTGAGGAAAGAGAAAGTGGAAGTTTAAGGAAGAAAAGATTACAAGAAAAGCTAGAAAAATTCCAAGAAAATCCTTAAAGTGTTTTCAAGGTATAATTATGTGATTAATATTGTTTTAATATTGTATTATACTTATTTCAAAGTATATAAATCGTTAATGATTGATTAAAATTCCATCCTCCTTTGTGATAATAAGTATTTGTTCACATGTGAGATAAGTAGTGTATGTAGCTCGTATTGCTTGTTATTGAAATCGCTTGTATTCAAACTTGCATATATTTTTGTGTACTTACTAGAATTGAGAAATTATAATTGGATATGAAACCATACTCATATATTCATATCATATCCGAAAATTAGAATTTAACTCCTTGTGGTTCGGCCTTGGTGATGGTTGCAAGTTGGTACATAGTTGCTGTTTGTATACTTCATTTCCATAGGCCCTGAGTTTGGTCAAGATTTTGACATAGCAAATAAAGTCAAAAAATTATGAAACTTTAATTCTGTACTATTTAGTATATGTATTGAAAATGATTTGAAAATAATGGAAATTTATGCTGGAGAAAAATTATGAAAATTCTTAGAAGTTGAAGGAACAATAAAGGAGCTTGTGGGGCAGATTTAATAGGTTATAAAGAAATGGTCATAACTTTCTCTAGGAAGCTTGAAAAACTACACCGTTACTTGTAATGGAAAGTATATTTAGATATGTTTTCATATTGATAATCTTGGACACCTGTATGTGTACATATAGGATGGTTAAGTATGGAGGACAATAATTTGAGGCCATACTGGATACCCCATGAAATAATGTTTTTATCTACTCCTTCCCAAGGGTATTTTGAGTACATGTTTCATGTGTATATATAATGATAAGTATACTTTTATGTTTACTTAATTTTATTTATAAATTCCTTACGAGGTAGTTTCTATGGTTGAATTTTCATAACCTTATCAACATGTATACCATTGTTTCGTCTTTACACATGTTTCATGGAATGTGACTTAAGTAGAATTACATTGTTGTTGTATAGTCATTGAAAGTTACATAGATATATTAAGATAATACTTATGATTGAGATTCAGTACTGATTTATTTGGATTAATGGGTGTAAGGTCAAATCAACCCAGTTCAGCTCCACCCGAGGGGAACGTGAATACATAGTTGACAACCCAATGTGAGTGTACTTACTGAGTTGATTATGGATAGGATGTGTATTTATTATATGTTGAGGTGATATGGCTTATTAAAAGTCAAGAGATGTTGAGATATTATGTCTTATTAAAAGTCAATATATGTTGAGATGTTATGGCTTTATAAAAGTCAACATATGTTGAGTTGCTATGCAATTCAGGAGATGTTAAGTTATTAAAACTTATGGATATGATTATTGCCTACGGGCAGGAGATGTGGGGTTTATTAACTCCGGATATGTATATGGCCTAATTTGGCACGGGGATGGATATATATTTATATGTTGAGATGTTAATATAGTACTTTTATTATATAGATATGTAGTACATTCACTGAGTTTTTAAACTCATGGTTTTATATGTTTACATTTTCATGTTTTGAAGCAGCCACTGCCAAGTCTAGGAGGTTGAGTGAATAGTAGTAGGGCCCCATCAGATCTGTTTTATACATTGTACTAGTTGTAATTAAGTTAAATGGTATAGGAGTTTTGTTTAAATTATGTCTCCTTAAAACGATTGGATTTTTAGTATTCTGCATTTTAACCTTGAAGTTGTTTTAATGTGTATTATAAATAAATAAATAATAAGTGTGGTTTGTGAACTATTTAGTCAATTATATCCTAATGGGGTTAGGGAGTGACAACTTGGTATCATAGCTTTAGGTTTTTATATTCTGGGGTTAGAGAGTCTAGATGTGGTAGTGTCAGAAATAGTATGGAGTGGGTTATTTATATTAACTTGTGAGAAATACTAACCCTTATTTTTTAAATAAATGTCGTATTCTTGTTTCTGTAATTGTGGTTTATGACAGATAGTAAGATATGGAAGGAGAAAATGTTCATGAGAGGGTGGATAAAGAGTATTCAAATACAGTAAACCAACAAAATCCAAATAATGTAGAGGGGGCACCTGAACAACTTACAGATATGAAGAGAATGGCTCGTGCCATGAATTTAATGGAAGAACAACATTGCATGTTTATGACGCAAATAGCAGAACAACAATCCAAGTACTTGGAGGAGCAGACTTTGGCCAGAAGATAAAGGGAAATACAATGATAGGAGAAGAATACTCTGTACGAGAAGTTTATCAAATTGAACCCCCCAGCATTCTCAGGTTCTGTAGATCCTTTAGAAGTTGAGGATTGGGTCAGAGACACAGAAACTATCTTCGGGGTGATGAATGTGCCTGGTGCTCAAAAGGTAATTTTGGCTACTTTCATGTTAAAGGGTGAAGCTAAATATTGGTAGGAGTCTTCCAAATATTTATTGCTTACTTCGGGGGGAGGTGAGGTAATTACTTGGGATTCCTTTATTAAAGTCTTATATGAAAAGTATTTTCCTCGTATGTATCGGAAGTAAAAAGAGAGAGAAATTTTGTCATTGACTTAGGGGAATAGGTCGGTCAGGGAGTATGAAACTAAAGTTATATCTTTGTCTCAATTTTCATTACGTTTCTTACATGATGAGGAGGACAAATGCACCAGAATTCAAGATGGATTGAATTTGGTTATCAAGTCTAGATTTACTGCTCTTGAAATGGTAGATTATACTTCTTTAGTTAACAAAGCTATGATGGTTGAAGGAGATGTTGATGATGCAATAAAGAATAGGGAATAGAGGGGAAAGAGGAGTATATTTGATCCATCTCAGGAAAAGGAAGGTCATATAGAATCCTAAAAATAGGGGAGTCAAAGATTTTAGCGTGGTAGATGGACTAAAAATTATGTTCAGAATAGGACACCAAGTAGTTTTAGTACGGGATTGGTGAGACAACAGAACAGACAGCAGGGGAATACCAATGGGAAGTCTAAGCCTATTACATGCTATTTTTACAAAGCTGAGGGACATATAAGTCCAGATTGTCCCAAGTTAAAGGGGATAGAGTGTTATCACTGTTATCAAATTGGTCATACCAAAAAGAACTGTCTTATGATAATAGGAGGGACTCAATCAACTATTGTTAGTCGAGGTTCATCACCTGGAGGCATAGGGAGGGGATGAGGTGGAGGACAGGCTAGTGGTTCCAGGGCTCCAGGAAGGATATTTGCTATGACTTTACAAGATGCCCAAGCTACTCCAGATGTGATAGGTACATTTTCTGTCATGAACAAACATGCTTACGTGCTTATTGATCCAGGTTCTACTCATTCATTTATAGCACTGTCATTTACCATGCATTTGGGTAGACCATGTTCTTATCTAGATTATGGTTTATATATTTTTACACCTATGGGAGATGTGATGTTAGTGGAGCTTGTGTATAAAAATTGTGTATTGTATGTGGGGGAGAGGGAGTTGACCATCGATTTAATTCCACTAGATATTCGAGATTTTGATATTATCTTGGGTATGGATTGGTTATCTTCCTACCATGCATCAATTGACTTTTTTCGCAAGGAGGTTACATTTAATCTGCTGGGGGAGGAAGAATTCAAATTTACTAGGGAAAGAAATGTGGTTCCAAATTGTCTTATTTTTGCCCTTCGAGTAAGGAAATTGTTAAATAGGGGTTATCAAGGCTTTTTAGTAAATATTGTGGATTCAAATAGGGAATTGAAAAAATTAGAAGATATCCCAGTAGTTAATAATTTTGCAGATGTGTTCCCAGATGAATTACCAGGGTTGCCACCTAGCAGAGAAGTAGAGTTTACTATTGATTTAGTGCCTGGTACAGCTCCAATTTCTATTTCTCCATATAGAATGGCACCTGTGGAACTAAATCAGTTAAAGGTTCAACTGAAAGATTTCCTAAACAGAGGTTTTATTCGACCCAGTGTATCACCATGGGGTGCTCCGGTATTATTTGTGAATAAGAAAGATGACACGATGTGACTTTTCATTAATTATCGGCTGTTGAACAAGGTAACTATTTGAAATAAATATCCATTGCCTCATATTGATGATTTATTTGATCAACTACAGGGTGCTAAAGTATTTTCGAAACTTGATTTGAGATCGAGTTATCATCAACTAAGGGTGAGAGATTATGACATTTTTAAGACAGCTTTTCGTTCTCGTTATGGTCATTATGAATGTTTGGTAATGCCATATGGGTTAACAAATGCTCCTACGGTGTTTATGGATTTAATAAATCGAGTATTTCATCCTTTCATAGATTCGTTTGTGATTGTCTTTATTTATGATGTTTTAACATACTCACCTAGCCAAGAGGAACATAAGAAGCATCTAAGAGTTGTATTGCAAGTATAGCGAGACAGTCAATTGTTTCAAAAGTTTAGCAAATGTGAGTTTTGGTTAAATCAGGTAGTATTTCTGGGGCATGTTGTTTCAGGAGATGGAATTTATTTTGACCCTACGAAGGTAGAGGAAATTGTGCAATGGGAAATTCCAAGAAATGTAACGGAGATAAGGAGTTTCCTAAGATTGGCTGGATATTATAGAAGATTAATAAAGGGGTTTTCATCTATAGCCTTACCGTTGACTAAATTAACCCGAAAGGAAGTGAAATTTGTGTGGAGTGATGAATGTCAGCACAACTTTGAAAAGTTGAAAAATAGACTAGTATCAGCTCCAGTTCTCATTGTTCCATTTAGTGGAGAAGGTTTTGTGATTTATACTGACGCTTCACATTAGGGTCTGGGTTGTGTTTTCATGCAACATGGAAAGGTTATGTATCTAGACAGTTAAAGGTGAATGAACGTAATTATCCTACACACGATTTAGAACTTGCAGCTATTATTTTTGCCTTGAAATTATGGAGACATCATCTATATGGAGAGACGTGTGAAATTTTCACTGACCATCAAAGTTTGAAATATTTATTTGCACAGAGAGACTTGAATTTGAGACAAAGACGTTGGATGGAGTTAATTAAAGACTATGATTGTACCATTCACCATCATCCCGAGAGAGCCAATGTTGTTGAAGATGCTCTAAGTCGGAAGTCATTGGGGGAGGTTATCTTATATTCAATGTGCACGGGTGGGCAATATTATGGAATTAAAACTGATGGGAGTAGAGTTAGACTTAACAGAAATGGGGCTGTTAATTGCACACATTACAGTTTGACCTTTACTGGCAAGACGCATACGAATTTTGCAAATCAGTGATCCATTCCATGAGAAGAAGAAACGAGAAATCCTGGATGGTAAAGAGAGTGACTTTGAAATTAAGAATGATGAATCGTTGTGTTATAAAAATAGAATTTGTGTACCGAATGATCCATACTTAAAGAAGGATATTTAGAAGAGGCACATAGTTCTATTTACTCTATGCACCCTGGAGGTACCAAAATGTATAGAGATTTGAAAAAGTATTACTGGTGGAATAATATGAAATATGAGATTGCAGAATTTGTAGCTAAATGTTTAGTATGCCAGCAAGTGAAGGTGGAGCATCAGAAGCCTACAGGATTATTACAGTCATTGCCTATTTCGGAATAGAAGTGGGAGCATATAACGATGGGTTTTGTTATAGGATTACCACAGTCACCAAAGGGGTATGATTCTATTTGGGTGATTGTAGACCGATTGATAATGTCAGCTCATTTTCTTCCATTTAAGATGACCTACACTGTTGACAAGTATGCACATATATACGTTGATGAGATTATCTGTTTACATGGGGCACCAGTGTCAATAGTATCGGATAGAGATCCAACGTTCACTTCTAAGTTTTGGCCTCATTTACAGAATGCCTTGGGCACAAGTTTGAAGTTTAGTACTGCATTTCATTCACAAACCGACGGGCAATCAGAAAGAACGATTCAAATATTAGAAGACATGTTACGAGCCCATGTATTTGACTTCAAAGGTAGTTGGGATGATCATTTTCCATTGATGGAATTCGCTTATGATAATAGTTATCATTCCACCATTGGTATGGCTCCTTATGAAGCTTTATATGCGAGAAGATGTAGAACGCCATTATATTGACAACCCAGATATAATTATGATAGATTATATTTAAATCAAGCTTACCTTATGTGATATGAATAATGTGTTATTATTATATCTAATGTTAAGTGATTATGGTTAGTATAATCCTACTTTCATAAATCATGAAATGTCGAATTATTTACAAACATAAGATTTTGTTATTTTCGGTAGAAATGTTCCTGTTGTAGACTAGTTTTGACCCTTATAATGTAACAATTGACTCAAGGTGAAAACTATATAGTTGTATATATATGAGTTAGGTTTGTGACAAAACAAAAGGATCATCAAACGGATGTCCGAGTAAAAATCTAGCCCGAATTTACGAACAAGGGGCAAATCTGTCCATTCCCTTTAAGAGGTAAATTGTCTTTTAGTAAACCAAATCGTTTAATTTGATTGGTTGGCATGGGAGGCAGCCTTGGCCGATTTAAAACACTTATTTTAACCTATTTCTTCAGCAAATAAAACCCTAGGTTCAATTTGGTAGATTTTTTGCTTGAGGAAAGAGAAAGTGGAAGTTTAAGGAAGAAAAAATTATAAGAAAAACTAGGAAAATTCCAAGAAAATTCTTAAAGTGTTTCCAAGGTATAACTATGTGATTAATATTGTTTTAATATTGTATTATACTTATTTCAAATTATATAAATCGTGAATGATTATTTAAAATTCCATCCTCCTTTGTGATAATAAGTATTTGTTCACATATGAGATAAGTGGTGTATGTAGCTCGTATTGCTTGTTATTGAAATCCCTTATTTTCAAACTTGCATATATTTTTGTATACTTACAATTGGATATGAAACCACACTCATATATTCATGTCATATCCAAAAATTAGAATTTAACTTTGGTTCAGCCTTGGTGATGGTGCAAGTTGGTACATAGTTGTTGTTTGTATACTTTCTTTCCATATGCCCTGAGTTTGGTCAAGATTTTGACATAGTAAATGAAGTCAAAACATTATGAAACTTTAATTCTGTACTATTTAGTATATTTATTGAAAATGGGCGGAAAATAATGAAAAGTTATGCTGGAGAAAAATTCTGAAAATTCTTGGAAGTTGAAGGAACAATAAAGGAGCTTGTGGGGCAGATTTAATAGGTTGTAAAGAAATGGTCGTAAATTGCTCTAGGAAGCTTGAAAAATTACATCGTTACCTGTAATGGAAAGTATATTCAGATATGTTTTCATATTGATAAGCTTGGACACCTGTATATGTACTATTTATGAATATAGGACGGTTAAGTATGGAGGACAATAATTCGAGGCCATACTGGATACCCCATAAAATAATGTTTTTATCTGCTCCTTCCCAAGGGTATTTTGAGTACATGTTTCATGTGTATATATATTGAGAAGTATACTTTTATGTTTACTTAATTTTAGTTATAAATTTCTTACGAGGTAGTTTCTATGGTTGAATGTTCATAACCTTATCAACATATATACCACTGTTTCGTCTTTACACATGTTTCATGGAATGTGACTTGAGTAGAATTACATTGTTGTTGTATAGTCATTGAAAGTTATAGTTGGATTAACAGTTGTAAGGTCAAATCAGCCCAGTTCAACTCCACCCGAGGGGAACGTGAATACATAGTTGACAACCCAATGTGAGTGTACTTACTGAGTTGATTATGGATATGATGTGTATGTATTATATGTTGAGATGATATGGCTTATTAAAAGTCAAGAGATGTTGAGATGTTATGTCGTATTGAAAATCAATAGATGTTGAGATGTTATGGCTTTATAAAAGTCAAGATATGTTGAGCTGCTATGCAATTCAATAGATGTTAGGTTATTAAAACTTATGTATATGATTATTGCCTACAGGCAGGAGATGTGGGGTTTATTAACTCCGGATATGTATATGGCCTAATTTGTCACAAAGATGGATATATATTAAAAAGTTGAGATGTTAAATAGTACTTTTACTATATAGAGATGTAGTACATTCACTGAGCTTTTAAATTCATGGTTTTATATGTTTACATTTTCAGGTTTTGAAGCTGCCACTGCCAGGTCTAGGAGGTTGAGTGAATAGTAGTAGGGCCTCGTCAGTTCTGTTTTATACATTATACTAGTTGTAATTAAGTTAAATGGTATGGGAGTTTAGTTTAAATTATGTCTCCTTAAAACGATTGGATTTTTAGTATTCTGCATTTTAACCTTGAAGTTGTTTTAATGTGTATTATAAATAAATAAATAATAAGTGTGGTTTGTGAACTATTTAGTTTATTATATCCTAATGGGGTTAGGGAGTGACATATGTGGTTAAATGAGCCTAAATTTGTCCCAAACCAAGCCCAAGCCATCACCTTTCCCTTGTGTGTGTTTAGTTCGTACTTTTTAGATTTTTATTTGTGTCGTATATATATTTTTTAGAATTTATTTTACATTTTGTTTTGAGTCTTGTATAGTTTTAGGATTTAATTGTGCGTCAGCTATTTTTATATAGGAGTGCATTTTAGTTTTATTTGATCTTTATTTTTATTTTTTTAAAAGTTTTTTTTAAGTTGAAGGAGAGTGCGCTTGCGTTCAAATAAGTAAGTTATTTAATTAAACACAGTTTTTACCACTTAAGTCCTAAACATGCATCTATATGTAATTAAATACGATGATGAAACATGCAAGAACACAAATATGAGGAAAAATCCCCAACGGGGCAAAAACCTTTTATTTTCACAATAATTTTTGTAAGAGAACGGCTTACAACGGATTACAATGAAAATACAGTGATACATAAATACCCTCAGGTGTCGGTTCTGTTGTCGACGGCTGGAACAATCCCTTTCCAGTAGGGCAGCAGTGGCGAAGAGAGCAGCTTCCTCACAGATTACTCCAGATGAGTAAACGATCTTCTTGAAGGTTTAAAGATTCACACACATATATGGGAATGGTTTTTGTGAATCAAAAAGGTTTAGAAAACCTTAAAAGGTGAAGTCTTATTCTGGGCAGTTTTCGCAGAATATTGAGATTGCAGAAAGACTTGAAAAACGTGTAGAAGGAGATCAGATATTTATACAAAAATCAAGGCGGTGGCTCGTTCAAACGAGATAGCATGTCGCTCGAATGAGATAGCATGTCGCTCGAACGAAGAACAGAAGTCGTTCGAACGATATCGCGCGACATGTCTATCTCGCGCAAACGACTTGCAAAGTCGCTCGAGCGATCTCGTCGATCGAGGCCATTCGCTTCTACACTTAGAAAAATTCTGATTTTGATAAAAAAAATTAACCCAGACTTCAAAAATAATTTTCAAAAATATTTCCCAAATATTTATGCAAATATTTAAAGCTCCAATAAAACATATAACTGGTAAAACGTAGTGGAGTAGTGGGAATGAGCTAAGCAGCACGTTGCATGTAGCATGATGCACGTAAAGAAAGTGGATGCAATGAATTCGGATACAGGCCGTCGAGGATGATCGTGTTGACGTGCCGAATGTAGCGGTATCAGACATATGAACTGTGATCTAGGAGAAAACAGAAAATTCCTAGATTCTACCCCGGACATTTATAGAATTATGTCCTTACAAATCTCCCCCTATGTCTATGCCGGTACATACATAAAAAATCTGAATTATGCCATCAAATGACATATAAGATAATATCCCCATTAAACCCTCAAACTGAGAATACTCAATGACATGTCTCCCAAATCTTCAGCTCTTCAGAAACTTTCAAAGCTTTTCTCATCAGGGTGTGCAGTCCAAAAACTCTAATATTAACTCATACATGTGATAGCAAGTACGGTAGGTATGTCATACATATAAGATTATATACTAAGCATGCACACATCTTAGATATCTCAATATTAATAAAGGTATTTTCTACATCCTTATACCATTATCCCAATTGTATACATTTTTAGCCTTCCGATAATATACAATGTAGACTGTCGACACATCTCACGTCATAGATTCTTATACTTAAAACCTATCTCAAAGGGGTTATTAAGTTTCCTATTATTCCCACCTATCACATCATTATTCTTAAGGTCCTTACTTCTGCCCCAAACCTCAATTCATCAATTTATTCAAAATTACTCTTTTAACCCTAATATTAACTCACTCATCGAGCTTCATTAGCTTTTAGAATAATTCCTCTATTTAAATTCTAAATAAGGTCCAAACTTCATAACCATACCTACTGGTCTTCCTTAAGTCTAAGGATATTCATAAGGTCTCCAATAATATTTTCCAAGGGTTAACATCATTAAAATTTAACTAGGGGAAATTTTACTCTTTCTGGGAAGGTCGATCGATCGACCTTGACCTTCGATCGATCGATAGTGGTCGATCGATCGACTGATGAATATCGATCGATCGAACGCACCAGGTAGGCTACGGACTGCTTCGATTTGCAGTTTTCAAATCATCCCAAAACACCATTAACAAGCATGAAACTCTAAGATAACGTTATAATATCATCATATAATCATCCTACAACAGTATTAACGTTCTAAAACCAATAATTTATCATTCAAGGTCTTTGTTTAGATCAAAACTTCATCAAGAATTCCAGATTTCTATTTCTTTCAAGAACATTAATAAACTTCTTCTAAAATCCGTTTTTAGATCATCAAGGGTTCTGTTTTGAATACATAATTCGTCCAGAATGTTTCTACATGCAATTCCTACCATAATTCATAGTTTTAAATCCTCAAATTCATGGGTCTAATCAATCTTCCAAGATAAATTTGATGATTATCCTAAACATGGAAAAATATAGCATTGAATCAATTATAATTAAACCACTTGCCTCTAATCTTTCTATGAATTTGATGTTGAATCTTGAAGGCTGAGTTGTTCTCTCTCTCTCTGTAGAATTCTCTTCTCTCTCTCTCTCTACAAGTTCTTCTCTAAGGATGATGACAATGGAGGTGGGGTTGGTTTTTGGCAAGTTAGAACTATTTCTTAACTTCTCCCGTAGCCCATTAAGTCCCTTAGTGTAGTTAGTGGGTTTAGTGGATAGAGAATAAGTCAGATTTTTATTTCTAATTTTCGTGGGTTTTAATTCCCAAATTTCCGAAATTACCAAAATGCCCTTTTAAGTTACCGGTATGGCCCAATAATGCCCCGGGACCCAAACTTAACCCCCGGCTAGTGTTTTCTGACTATTTCGACCCTTCCGGACACGTTGGCGCACTCAAAATGACCATACGGTTAATAGAAATAAAATTCACTTTTTAATTAAATAATTACTTTCCTGACGCGACTGTCACACGCGTCTCAACAAAATTTCCCAAATTACCGTATTTCAATCTCGCGACAATTTCAATAGTTATAATATTTGTATATTGCCATATATACACATTATAATCAAATACTAACTCACATCTCGTTAATAGTTTATCCAGATTAATTCTCAATTAATTCACATTTAATTCAATTAATCCCATAAATAAATATCGATAAAAAAAAGCGGGGTATTACATACTTCCCCCCTAATAACAGAATTTCATCCCGAAATTCGGAACTAAAAAGTACCTGGTAAAAACAACTCTGGAAAATGTTCGTGCATCTCATCCTCGCGCTCCCATGTGGACTCCTCGACATTATGATGTCGCCACTGAACACGCACTAACGGGACTATCTTTGACCGCAGTTTCCGCTCACTTCGGTCCAAAATAGCAACCGGCCCCTCCTCGTAGGAGCTATCGGGCTGGAGATCGATGTCCTCCAAAGCAATGTGAGAATGAGCCAAATCATCTCTAAGATATTTCCTTAGCGAGGAAATATGAAACACATCATGAATCCGATGCAAATGCTCCGGTAACCCAAGTCTATACGCAACAGACCCAATCCGCTGGATGATAGGAAATGGTCCCACATATCTCGGTGCCAGCTTTCCCTTCTTCCCAAATCGCATAATCCCCTTCATAGGAGATACTCTGAGTAAAACCTGGTCCCCCACTTGGAACTCCCTGAAGAACCTCTTCGCATCAGCATAGCTCTTCTGTCGATCCTGAGATACCTGAATGCGACTCCGTATCAATTCTATCCTCGCCGAAGTATCCTGAATCACTTCCGGACCAAGTAGTTTGTTGTCCCCCACCTCCAACCAACATGCTGGGGAACGACAAGGTCTACCGTACAACGCCTCAAATGGAGCCATACCAATGGTGAACTGGTAGGAGTTGTAGTAAGCAAACTCTACCAGTGGAAGATACTGCTCCCATCCACCCCCAAAATCAATGATGCACATACGCAACATGTCCTCCAACATCTGGTTTGTACGCTCGGTTTGCCCATCGGTCTGCGGATGGTAAGCCGTACTCAACCGCAATTCAGTGCCCATGGCCTCTTGAAAACTTTCCCAAAACCGTGAAACGAATATCTTGTCTCGGCCAGACACGATATTTAGGGGTACACCGTAAAGTCTCACTATCTCTGCAATAAAGAGCTGGGCATACTGTCCCGTAGTGTAGTCTGTCCTTACGGGTAGAAAATGAGCGACTTTGGTCAACCTGTCCACAATTACCTAAATGGAGTCGTGACCTCTCTGTGACGTAGGCAACCCCGTGATAAAGTCCATTGAGATGCTCTCACACATCCACATCGGGACCTCTAATGGCTGTAGAAGTCCTGTCGGTCTCTGATGGTCCACTTTTACCAGCTGACAAGTGGCGCATTTAGAAATAAACACTGAAATATCTCTCTTCATCCCGCTCCACCAATACTGACGTCTCATGTCCTGGTACATTTTGTCCCCACCGGGATGTACCGCGAACCGTGAGACGTGCGACTCTGCCATCACCTCGTGTCGCAATTCCTCCCCTTTTGGAACTACCAGTCTCCCATTAAAGCGTAATCCCCCGTCTGAGCTAACGGTATAGGACTAGGCTCCCTCTGTTAATAATCGAACTATCTGCTCCTGACAGAACGAGTCATCTTCTTGTGCCTTTACTACTTTCGTGACAATCTGCGGTGTAACAGTCATCACTGACATGAATGATCGGGCCACTGCATCCTGGTGTCCCAACTCCTTCCACTTTGCCTTCCACACCCCTGCCACCTCATCTACTGGCCTACGGCTCAACGCGTCTGCTACCACGCTAGCCTTCCCCGGGTGATATTGGATATCAAACTGATAGTCCTTCACAAACTCAAGCCACCTTCGTTGCCTCATATTCAGCTCCTTCTGCGTGAATAGGTACTGTAGGGACTTGTGGTCTGTGAACAATCGAAACTTCTCCCCCAAAAGATAATGTCTCCAAATCCGAAGGGCAAATACCACTGCCGCTAACTCCAAGTCATGGGTAGGGTAATTCTTCTCGTGAGGCTTAAGCTTACGGGAAGCATAAGCTATGGCCTGACTCTCCTGCTAAGTACACCTCCAAGTCCTTGTAAGGATGCATCAGTGTAAACAAGATACTCAACTCCTGGTCTCGGCAATGCTAACACAGGTGCTGAGGTTAACTTGTCCTTCAACTCATTGAATGCTAACTGAAAGGCATCACTCCAAATGAACGGCACACCTTTACGAGTCAGATGTGTCATGGGACCCGCTATCTTGGAGAAACCCCGAATAAACCTCCTGTAGTATCCTGCTAAGCCCAGGAAACTACGGATCTCAGTCGGTGTCGTGGGTTGTCCCCACTCTCTCACCGCGGATACCTTCCCCGGATCAACAGATATCCCCCGGTCGGAAATAATATGCCCCAAAAACTGAACCTCTTTCAGCCAAAACCCGCACTTTTCATACTTTGCATACAGCTCGTTCTGACGTAGCGTCTGCAAAACCTGCCTCAAATGCTCGGCGTGCTCCTCCTCTGTCTGGGAGTAAACCAGAATATCATCAATGAAGACAATGACGAACTGATCTAGGAACTCTCTGAACACCCTATTCATCAAGTCCATAAACACGGCTGGAGCGTTGGTCAAACCAAAAGGCATAACCCGAAACTCGTAGGAACCATATCTCGTTAATAAAGCAGTCTTCTGTGACACCCCGACTAATTAAATATCGGGTAGCTACTCCTTTATTAAATTAAGTCAAAACGCCAAGTTGGCTCAGTTAATAGCATCACTGTCGAAAACATTTTAATTATTACTAACCACCTAGTATTTAAAAAGTAAGTTGCCAAATTTTAATTAAAGCCTGATTAACATGCAGTAAAAGATTTAAAGCAAGAATAATAACACAATTCACCATAATGAACTAAATAGAATAACCAACACATGATATAAATAATCTGGAGCAAAACTCCTCACAACAAAATCCCACAACTGAAGTAAATAACGAAATACTGAATACTGAGTGAATAAATGCCAAAGTCTGAAAAACTGAAATGGAAATGTATCTAATAGAATTTGGGCAACATGCCCTACAACTGAGGAATACTGAGTATGGAATCCAAATGATATAAGCGTCTAAAAGCAAATCCCTGTAGCTTCCACACGCAGTTACAGCTCGTCGTCTGAGTAAGAATCCTATGCATGGTGTCCTTGTGGCTGGGCACCTAAAATGGTTTTACAAAAAAAATTGATTTGAAAGCAAACGGGTCAGAGCCCGAATGTGGAGATATTTTAAAAACCTGCAAGTGCTTTAAAAATATTTAAAACAGTATATGAAAAATACATGTTAGGACGTGCTCTCACATGAGATACTCACCTCTCGCCTAACTGTGCACTCCTAACGTTCCTGTACCCATTCAGGTGTTATCTCATAACTATCTAAATCTAAAGAGTTACTAACACTTCTACTCGGTTCATGATTAATTTCCAACCTTAACAATTAAATAGAGAGTTCTACTTTAATTCTCGGATTCCCAATTATTAATAAAACCATTTATTGATAAAAGTACCCTTTTTATCTTTTCATAACATTACCATGACTATACTCACAATTTAACATAGTAAATTCCTTCTCGATTAACCGTATATTTTCACATCATAAATATACAATACAAGCACCCAAAGGCTAAGCTGCGGTGCACACATACTCTGCTATCCATCCCGGTACATCACGTACATAAGGATCACGCATTCCGAATCTCTCAGGAATCGTTCAGATAACAACATCACAAATATTGGAGGCGAACACAGTCACATCACATGGGTCACACACATACCTACGCTCCCACGATCAGCAAACTTATTAACATCCCAATAAGTCCTTCAATGACCTATGTTCATCGAGGTAACCAATCTAAATCCGGGCAACACAAGGATAAGAAGGCCCTAAGCGAACGTAAACCTCCCGTGATAGCAAGTATGGTAGGTATGTCATACACATAAAATTATATACTAAGCATTAACACATCTTAGATATCTCAATAATAATAAAGGTATACTCTACATCATTATACCATTATTCCAATTTCTTATATTTCAAGTATCCCGATAATATAGAAATTAAATTGCCGACACGTCTCACGTCGTAGTTTATTAACTTAAAACCTAGCTCAAATAGACTATTAAGTTCCCATTATTCCCACATATAACATCTTTACACCTAAGGTCTTTACTTCTGCCCCAAACCTTATTTCATCAAATTATTCAAATTTACACTATTAACCCAAATATTCTCTCACTTATCGAATTTCATTAATTTAGAATAATTCCTCAAATTGAATTCCAATTTAAGTCCAATCTCATAATCATGTCTACTGGTCTTCCTTAAGGTTAAGGGTATTCACAAGGTCTCCAATAATATCATTCAAGGATTAACACCATGAAAATTTAATTAAGGAAAAACTTTACTCATTCTGGGAAGGTCGATCGATCGACCTTTACCTTCGATCGATCAATGGTGGTCGATCGATCGACTGAAGAACACCGATCGATCGAAAGCACCAGGTCTGGTTACGGACTGCTTCATTTTGCAGTTACCAATTCGTCCCAAAACACCATTTTTAAGCATGAAATTCTAAGATAAGGTTACAATAACATCATACTATCATCCTACAACAATATTAACATTCTAAATCCCATAATTCATCATTTAAAGGCTTTGTTTAGATCAAAACTACATAAAGATTTCCAGATTTCTTCCTCATTCAAGAACATCAATAAACTACTTCTAACTTCCATTTTTAGATCATCAATGGTGCTGTTTAGAACATAAATTTCGTCCAGAATATTACTACATGCAATCCCTAACATAATTCCAAGCTTTTAACTTCCAATTTATGGGTCTAAATCATCTCCCAAGATTAATTTCGAAAATTCCTAAACATGGAAAAGCATAGCTTGAATCAAATGAGTTTAAACCACTTGCCTTAATCTTTCTCTGAAATTGGTGTTGAATCTTGAAAGCTAAGTTGTTCTCCCTCTCTCTTTCTGCAGAATTCTCTTCCTTCTCTCTCTCTCTCTCTCTCTCAAGTTTCTCTAAGGATGATGACAATGGAGGTGATGGAGGTGTGTTTGGTTTTTGGTAAGTTGGGACTATATTTCAACTTCTCCCGTAGCCCATTAAGTCTCTTAGTGTAGTTAGTGGGTTTAGTGGGTTAAAGAAGAAGTCAGATTTCTATTTCCAATTTCGTCACTTTTAAATTCCCAAATTTCTGAAATTACCAAAATGCCCCTATAAGTTACCGGTATGGCCCAAAATGCCCCGGGACCCAAACTTAACCCCCGGCTAGTGTTTTCTGACTATCTCGACCCTTCCGGACGCGTTAGCGCACTCAAAATGACCATACGGTTAATGGAACTAAAATTCACTTTTTAATTAAAATAATAAAATACCATGACGCGGCGATCACACGCATCTCAACAAAATTTCCCAAATTGCCGTATTTAAATCTCACGACAATTTCAATATTACCAATATTCATATAATGCCAAGTATACACATTATAATAAAATACTAACTCGCATCTCGTTAATATTTTTATCCGGATTAATTTCCAATTAATAAACATTTAATTCAATTAATCCCCAAAAATAAATATCACAGAAAATACGGGGTATTACATACTTCCCCCTAATAACTGAATTTCGTCCCGAAATTCAGAACTAGAAAGTACCTGGTAAGAATAACTCTGGATAACGTTCGCGCATCTCATCCTCGCGCTCCCATGTGGACTCCTCGACATTATGATGTCTCCACTGAACACGTACTAAAGGAACTATCTTTGATCGCAGTTTCCGCTCACTTCGGTCCAGAATAGTAATCGGCCCCTCCTCGTAGGAGCTATCTGGCTGAAGATCAATGTCTTCCACAACAATGTGATAATGAGCCAAATTATCTCTAAGGTATTTCCTAAGCGAGGAAATATGAAACACATCGTGAATCCGATGTAAATGCTCCGGAAGCCCAAGTCTATACGCAACCGGTCCGATCCGCTCAATAATAGGAAATGGTCCCACATATCTCGGTGACAACTTTCCTTTCTTCCCGAAACGCATAATCCCCTTCATAGGAGATACTCTGAGCAAAACCTGGTCCCCCACTTGGAACTCTCTGAAGAATCTCTTCGCATCAGCATAGCTCTTCTGCCTATCCTGAGCTACCCGAATGCGACTCCGAATCAATTCTATCCTTGCCGAAGTATCCTGAATCACTTCCGGCCCAAGTAGTTTGTTGTCCCCCACCTCCAACCAACATGCTGGGGAATGACAAGGTCTACCGTACAACGCCTCAAATGGAGCCATACCAATGGTGAACTGGTAGGAGTTGTTGTAAGCAAACTCCACCAGTGGAAGATACTGCTCCCATCCACCCTCAAAATCAATGGTGCACATACGTAGCATGTCCTCCAACATCTGATTTGTACGCTCGGTCTGCCTATCAGTCTGCGGGTGGTACGCCGTACTCAACCGCAACTCCGTGCCCATGGCCTGCTGAAAACTTTCCCAAAACCGTGAAACAAATATCTTGTCCCTGTCAGACACGATATTTAAGGGCACACCGTGAAGTCTCACTATCTCTGCAATAAAGAGCTGGGCATACTGTCCCGCAGTGTAGTCTATCCTTATGGGTAGAAAATGAGCGACTTTTGTCAACCTGTCCACAATTACCCAAATGGAGTTGTGACCTCTCTGCGACGTAGGCAACCCCGTGATAAAGTCCATAGAGATGCTCTCCCACATCCACATCGGGACCTCTAATGGTTGTAGTAGTCCTGCCGGTCTCTGATGATCCACTTTTACGAGCTGACAAGTGGCGCATTTTGAAACAAACTCGGCAATATCTCTCTTCATCCCGCTCCACCAATACTGACGTCTCATGTCTTGATACATTTTGTCCCCTCCGGGATGTACCGCGAACCGTGAGCCGTGCGACTCTGCCATCACCTCATGCCATAATTCCTCCCCTTCCGGAACCATCAATCTCCCATTGAAGCGTAATACCCCATCTGAGCTAACGGTATAGGATTCGGCTCCCTCTGCCAATAATCGAACTATCTGCTCCTGACAGTACGAGTCATTTGTCTGGGCCTTCACTACCTTCGTGACAATCTGCGGAGTAACAGTCATTACAGACATGAATGATCGGGCCACTGCATCCAGGTGTCCAAATTCCTTCCACTTTGCCTTCCACACTTCCGCCACCTCATCTACAGGTCTATGGCTCAACGCGTCTGCTACCACGTTAGCCTTCCCCGGGTGATAATGGATATCGAACTGATAATCTTTCACGAATTCAAGCCACCTCCGTTGCCGCATATTCAACTCCTTCTGCGTGAATAGGTACTGTAGGGACTTGTGATCCGTGAACAATCGAAACTTTTCCCCCAAAAGGTAATGTCTCCAAATACGAAGGGCAAATACCACTGCCGCTAACTCCAAGTCATGGGTAGGGTAATTCTTCTCGTGAGGCTTAAGCTTACGGGAAGCATAAGCTATGGCCTAACTCTCCTGCTGCAGTACACCTCCAAGTCCTTGTAAGGACGCATCGGTGTAAACAAGATACTCAACTCCCGGTCTCGGCAATGCTAACACAGGTGCTGAGGTTAACTTGTCCTTTAACTCATCAAATGCCAACTGACAGGCATCACTCCAAATGAACGGCACACCTTTACGGGTTAGGTGTGTCATGGGACCCGCTATCGTGGAGAAACCCCGAATAAACCTCCTATAGTATCCTGCTAGGCCCAAGAAACTACGGATCTCCGTCGGTGTCGTGGGCTGTCCCCACTCCCTCACCGCGGATACCTTCCCCGGATCAACCGATATTCCCCGATCGGAAATAATATGCCCCAAAAACTGAACCTCCTTCAGCCAAAACCCGCACTTCTCATATTTTGCATACAACTCATTCTGGCGCAGTGTCTGCAAAACTTGCCTCAAGTGTTCGGCGTGCTCCTCCTATGTTTGGGAATAAACTAAAATATCATCGATGAAGACAATGACAAACTGATCTAGGAAATCCCTGAACACCCTATTCATCAAGTCCATAAACGCTGCTGGAGCGTTGGTCAACCCAAATGGCATAACCCGAAACTCGTAAGAACCATATCTCGATAAGAACGCAGTCTTCGAGACGTCTTCCTCCCTGATACGCAATTGATGGTATCCAGATCGCAAATCAATCTTTGAGAAGCAAGAAGCTCCTCTCAACTGGTCGAATAGGTCATCGATTCGAGACAACGGATACTTATTCCGTATCGTGACCTTGTTTAACTCCCGGTAGTCCACACACAATCTTAGTGAACCATCTCTCTTCTTCACGAACAACACAGGGGCACCCCACGGTGAAGTAATCCTTCGAATAAACCCCTGCCCCAACAACTGCTCAATCTGATCCCGTAACTCCCTCATCTTAGCTGGAGCCATACGGTACGGTGCGCATGCTATAGGTCTCGTATCTGGTAATAAGTCTATAACGAAGTCTATCTCTCGACTGGGGGGTAATCCAGGTATATCCTGAAATACATCGGCAAACTCTCGAACAACCGGAATCGAATCGAGTGGTATCACCACCTCCTTAGAGGTCTCCTCCTCTATATAGTACAAATGAGTGGACGATCCTCCTTCAGAACGAGGCATCGCCACCAAAAACATCTCCTGCCCGGGAATGGCAAAGATAATACTGCTACTGAAACACTCAATCATGGCTCGGTACGCAACAAGCCAATCCTTACCAATAATCACATCGTGAACATGCATATCTAATACCAACATATCTGCAGGTAATACCAGACTACCAATCTCTACCCCTACTCCCCGGCATATAAAGAAAATAAGTGACCCACTCCCCAATGGTTAGTCGACACACGTCACTGTGCTCTCCGCTGTGTCTAACAACCCTAAAGCCTTCGCGAAATGTGTAGCTATAAAACAATGTGTAGCCACCGTATCAAACAGTACCCGACCCATAGTGCCATGGATAGAAAACGTACCCTCAATCGCGGGCGGTGCCTATGGGACTGCTACGTGGTGGACGTTATAGACACGTCCATACTGTAGCTGCCCCTGCTGAGCCGGAACAGTTGGAATGGGTGGCAAAGCTGCCATCTATGGCGGTGCGGGGAGAGCGGCGGGAAACATAGGCCTCTACGGCTCCTGGCGAGCTCCCTTCTGCTGCTGCGGGGCCCTGCCCCTATCAGGACAGTCCTGGCATTTATGGCCAGTCTTGCCACAAACGAAACACTTCCCTGGGAAGTTCCCTCCTCTCTGTCCCTGCTGTCCCCGGCCCTGGTGGCCGTTACCGTTCCTCCCTTGGCCCTGCTGGCCCTGTTGAAACTGCTGATGTTGACCATTTTGACCCTGTTGGCCCTGATGGCCGTTATGACCCTGCTGGCCATTACGAAATCCTCCCTGACCGTTCCTGAAACCTCCTGATCGAAACCTCTTATGATCCCCCTGCTGGAAACCTTGCTCACCCTGTCTCTGCCCCTGAACAGATTATGCCCCACCGGCACCATGTCCTCCAGTCCTGCCCTGATGGCTAGACTATCCCGATCTCTTGCCCTCAGCCATATGAAAGCGGTGATCCTGGCAGTGTAACAAAGCAGCGTTAACCACATCAGAATAAGTGGCCAACGAAAGGTTCCCTAACAGATGCTGACGAATCCTCCATGTCAACCCGTCGGTGAATTTCTCAATCTTCTTCTTTTCTGTCGGTATCTCATCCGGAACGATATTCAACAGATTAGTGAACTCGTCCTCACACTCGGCCACGGTCTTACCCTCCTGCTTCAGACTCATCAATCTCCTCCTCATTTCCGTATGAACAACTGACGAAAAGTACTTGCGGTCGAACCGCACCCAGAACTCCTGAATAGTGAGAGTATCCCTCTCCTCTACGGTGGTAATAGACTCCCACCACTGCAAAGCAGACCCAACTAGCTTGAAAGTAGCTAGCACCTGCTTCTGAACATCCGTGCACTCATACATCCTCAAGTGCCGCTGTATATCCTTCCTCCACTGGCTCGAGACTACCACATCTGAGCTGCCTGCAAACTCTGGCGGATGCGTTATTTGAAAAGCGTCACGTACACGTTCCCAAGCAGACGGGAATGCATTTGCCTGTACTGGCGTGGCAACCGGCGCCTGAGGCGGTGCCTGCTGAACTACGGCAAGTGCGGTATTTACCGCTTGGGCTACTATGGCTGCAACCTCAGCGGCGTTCATCGTGCCCTGAACCAGTGCGGGCTGTGGTTCCGGCGTCGCATTCCTGGGAACTCGTCGTGCACGTCGTGGAGGCATTCTGAAATAAGAATAAAGTTTATAAGTTCGCAGTTATAAACTTAAAATAGCTGAAGAACGTAGCATATACAAAAGAATACAACAGTCCTAAAATATAGGGCTCTACATCAAAGAAAGCTCAGCGGAAAAATAATAAGCCGTTCAGATCCTAAAGGACACTAGAACCTGATGCTCTGATACCACCTGTGACATCCCGACTAATTAAATACCGGGTAGCTACTCCTTTATTAAATTAAGTCAAAACGCCAAGTTGGCTCAGTTAATAGCATCACTGTCGAAAACATTTTAATTATTACTAACCACCTAGTATTTAAAAAGTAAGTTGCCAAATTTTAATTAAAGCCTGATTAACATGCAGTAAAAGATTTAAAGCAAGAATAATAACACCATTCACCATAATGAACTAAATAGAATAACCAACACATGATATAATAATCTGGAGGAAAACTCCTCACAACAAAATCCCACAACTGAAGTAAATAACGAAATACTGAATACTGAGTGAATACATGCCAAAGTCTGAAAAACTGAAATGGAAATGTATCTAATAGAATTTGGGCAACATGCCCTACAACTGAGGAATACTGAGTATGGAATCCAAATGATATAAGCGTCTAAAAGAAAATCCATGTAGCTTCCACACAGCCGTTACAGCTCGTCATCTGAGTAAGAATCCTATACATGGTGTCCTTGTGGCTGGGCACCTAAAATGGTTTTACAAAAAAAATTGATTTGAAAGCAAACGGGTCAGAGCCCGAATGTGGAGATATTTTAAAAACCTGCAAGTGCTTTAAAAATATTTAAAACAGTATATGCAAAATACATGTTAGGACGTGCTCTCACATGAGATACTCACCTCTCGCCTAACTGTGCACTCCTAACGTTCCTGTACCCATTCAGGTGTTATCTCATAACTATCTAACTCTAAAGAGTTACTAACACTTCTACTCGGTTCATGATTAATTTCCAACCTTAACAATTAAATAGAGAGTTCTACTTTAATTCTCGGATTCCCAATTATTAATAAAACCATTTATTGATAAAAGTTCTCTTTTTATCTTTTCATAACATTACCATGACTATACTCACAATTTAACATAGTAAATTCCTTCTCGATTAACCGTATATTTTCACATCATAAATATACAATACAAGCACCCAAAGGCTAAGCTGCGGTGCACACATACTCTGCTACCCATCCCGGTACATCACGTACATAAGGATCACGCATTCCGAATCTCTCAGGAATCGTTCAGATAACAACATCACAAATATTGGAGGCGAACACAGTCACATCACATGGGTCACGCACATACCTACGCTCCCACGATCAGCAAACTTATTAACATCCCAATAAGTCCTTCAATGACCTATGTTCATCGAGGTAACCAATCTAAATCCGGGCAACACAAGGATAAGAAGGTCCTAAGCGAACGTAAACCTCCCGTGATAGCAAGTATGGTAGGTATGTCATACACATAAAATTATATACTAAGCATTAACACATCTTAGATATCTCAATAATAATAAAGGTATACTCTACATCATTATACCATTATTCCAATTTCTTATATTTCAAGTATCCCGATAATATAGAAATTAAATTGCCGACACGTCTCACGTCGTAGTTTATTAACTTAAAACCTAGCTCAAATAGACTATTAAGTTCCCATTATTCCCACATATAACATCTTTACACCTAAGGTCTTTACTTCTGCCCCAAACCTTATTTCATCAAATTATTCAAATTTACACTATTAACCCAAATATTCTCTCACTTATCGAATTTCATTAATTTAGAATAATTCCTCAAATTGAATTCCAATTTAAGTCCAATCTCATAATCATGTCTACTGGTCTTCCTTAAGGTTAAGGGTATTCACAAGGTCTCCAATAATATCATTCAAGGATTAACACCATGAAAATTTAATTAAGGAAAAACTTTACTCATTCTGGGAAGGTCGATCGATCGACCTTTACCTTCGATCGATCGATGGTGGTCGATCGATCGACTGAAGAACATCGATCGATCGAACGCACCAGGTCTGGTTACGGACTGCTTCATTTTGCAGTTACCAATTCGTCCCAAAACACCATTTTTAAGCATGAAATTCTAAGATAAGGTTACAATAACATCATACTATCATCCTACAACAATATTAACATTCTAAATCCCATAATTCATCATTTAAAGGCTTTGTTTAGATCAAAACTACATAAAGATTTCCAGATTTCTTCCTCATTCAAGAACATCAATAAACTACTTCTAAATTCCATTTTTAGATCATCAATGGTGCTGTTTAGAACATAAATTTCGTCCAGAATATTACTACATGCAATCCCTAACATAATTCCAAGCTTTTAACTTCCAATTTATGGGTCTAAATCATCTCCCAAGATTAATTTCGAAAATTCCTAAACATGGAAAAGCATAGCTTGAATCAAATGAGTTTAAACCACTTGCCTTAATCTTTCTCTGAATTTGGTGTTGAATCTTGAAAGCTAAGTTGTTCTCCCTCTCTCTTTCTGCAGAATTCTCTTCCTTCTCTCTCTCTCTCTCTCTCTCAAGTTTCTCTAAGGATGATGACAATGGAGGTGATGGAGGTGTGTTTGGTTTTTGGTAAGTTGGGACTATATTTCAACTTCTCCCATAGCCCATTAAGTCTCTTAGTGTAGTTAGTGGGTTTAGTGGGTTAAAGAAGAAGTCAGATTTCTATTTCCAATTTTTGTCACTTTTAAATTCCCAAATTTCTGAAATTACCAAAATGCCCCTATAAGTTACCGGTATGGCCCAAAATGCCCCGGGACCCAAACTTAACCCCCGGCTAGTGTTTTCTGACTATCTCGACCCTTCCGGACGCGTTGGCGCACTCAAAATGACCATACGGTTAATGGAACTAAAATTCACTTTTTAATTAAAATAATAAAATACCATGACGCGGCGGTCACACGCGTCTCAACAAAATTTCCCAAATTGCCGTATTTAAATATCACGACAATTTCAATATTACCAATATTCATATAATGCCAAGTATACACATTATAATAAAATACTAACTCGCATCTCGTTAATATTTTTATCCGGATTAATTTCCAATTAAATAACATTTAATTCCATTAATCCCCAAAAATAAATATCACAGAAAATACGGGGTATTACATCTTCGAGACGTCCTCCTCCCTGATACGCAACTGATGGTAACCAGATCGCAAATCAATCTTCGAGAAGAAAGAAGCTCCTCTCAGCTGGTCGAATAAGTCAACGATTCGAGGCAACGGATACTTATTCTGTATCGTGACCTTATTCAACTCCCGGTAATCCACACACAATCTCAACGATCCATCCCTCTTCTTAACGAACAACATAGAGGAACCCCACGGTGAAGTACTCCTCCAGATGAACCCCTGACCCAACAACTTCTCAATCTGATCCCTTAACTCTCTCATCTCAGCTGGAGCCATACGGTAAGGTGCGCGGGCAATAGGCCGAGTGCCCGGCGTCAAATCAATCACGAAATCTATCTCTCTACTCGGAGGTAATCCAGGTATATCCTGAAATACATCGGCAAACTCTCGAATAACCGGAATTGAATCAAGTGGTATCACCATTTCCTTAGAGATCTCCTCCTCTATGTAGTACAAATGAGTGGACGATCCTCCCTCAGGACGAGGAATCGCCACTAAAAACATCTCCTGCCCGGGAATGGCAAAGATAATACTCCTACTAAAATAGTCAATCATGGCTCGGTACGTTACTAGCCAATCCATACCAATAATGGCATCATACCCGGTCATCTCTAACACTAACATATCGGCGGGTAAAGTAAACCTCCCGATCTCTATACCCACACCTCTACACATAAGCAAAATCATGGAACCCCTACTCAACGGTGAGTCTACATAAGTAGCGGTGCTCTCTGCGGTGTCTAACAACCCAATGGTGCGTGCAAATCTCATAGCAATAATACAGTGTGTAGCCCCCGTGTCAAATAAAATGCGCCCCAGAGTCCGCTGAATAGAGAACATACCCTCAATAGCTGGCGGATTCTGTGGGGCTCTAGGGATGGCAACGGGTCGGTTCGGGGTCGGGTTTTAGCTCCCCGTCCCCGTCCCCGTTAGAAAAACCATTCCCCGTCCCCGCCCCGTTCCCCGTTATAACGGGTTCGGGGATCCCCGTCCCCGTTTAAAACGGGTATCGGATTCCCCGCGGGGAACCCGTTTTGAATTTTTTTTTTTCTTTTTTTCAACTCCTCTTTAGGCACCTAAGTAAAAGTTATTTTTAAATTACATCTCAATTAGAAGTGTCATATCATTTCATAAATTCACCAATTAACTGTAAATTAGAAAGAAAATTATTCAAATAAAGCTAGAATTGTGAAGCCTTATATTCAAATAAACCAACAGTTTATTCCTGATTGCTTATGGTTGTAAGAATTTACTCCCCTAAATGGAGCTTGCAATATTAAAATTAAAGTGAAATTAAAAAGAAATGTTAAAAATTAAATGAACTAACCGGATAGCTGAAATTAAGGTCAGGGATAGTGACGAGAGGTGGTAGCAGAGGCAAAATCCTACCCAATCGCTCGGATCTATACAAACCCACAGATGTCTATGTATGAGTCACATGCAATTTATAATAAACACACAGATATCCATGTAAATGAAAACAAATTTCACGAGAAGAAACAATCAAGATCTGACCGAGAAGAAACAGACAAAGGGGAACCAAGATCTGACCGAGAAGAAACAGCCAACAGCCGTAATGGAGGGTGTGAGGCGCTGCGGAGGGAGGGTGAGGGAGGGTGTGAGGCGCTGCGTGAGGAGGCGAGGGCTGAGCATGAGGGAGGGAGTGAGGGAGTGTGAGGGGTGAGGGCTGCGTAACTCTTAACAGATGTGTGTGTTGTGTTGTGAGGGATTGATTGTGAAGGAATATAGGGTTTAGTTAGTTTATATATTTTTTATAATATAAATATATATTTTTTAATATATGTAAGTAATTCGGGTATCCCCGTGGAGACCCGAAGGCATACCCGAAACCGACCCGAAACTTTTCGGGGATTTTTTTCACTCCCCGAACCCGATCCGATCCCCGAATTTTCGAAGATTTTTCGGGGATTTTTTTTCGGGTATCCGCGGGGATCCGAAATTTCGGGGAAAATTGCCATCCCTAGGCTGCGACCTGCTGAAGCTGATACACTCTCCCATACTGAAGTTGTCCCTGCTGAACTGGGACCGCTGGAATGGGTGGTAATGCTGCCATCTGCGGTGGTGCTGGGAGGGCGGTGGGAAACATAGGCCTCTGTGGCTCGTGTCGAGCACCCTGCTGCTGCTGCTGTGGGGCCCTGCCCTTATCAGGACAATCCTGACGTTTGTGGCCAATCTTACCACAAATGAAACACTTCCCCGGGAAGTTTCCCCCTCGTTGTCCCTGCTGTCCTCGGCCCTGGTGGCCGTTACCATTTCTGCCCTGGCCTTGCTGGCCCTAGTGAAACTGCGGTTGTTGACCATTTTGACCCTGCTGGCCTTGATGGCCGTTATGACCCTGCTGGCCATTCCGGAATCCTCCCTGACCGTTCCTGAAACCCCCTGATCGGAATCTCTTATAATCCCCCTGCTGGGAACCCTGATCACTCTGCCTATACTGACCCTGAGCTGATTGTGCCCTGCTGGCACCATTTCCCCCTGTCCTGCCCTCATGGCTGGACTCTCCTGATCGCTTCCCCTCTGTCAAGTGAAAGCGGTGGTCCTGGCAATGGAGCATGCAACGTTAACCACGTCAGAATAAGTGGCCAACGAGAGGTTCCCCAATAAATGCTGACGGATCCTCCAAGTCAATCCATCTATGAATTTCTAAATCTTCTTCTCTTCCGTCGGTATCTCATCTGGTACAATGTTCAGCAAATTTGTGAATTCGGCCTCATACTCGGCCACAGTCTTACCCTCCTGTCTAAGGCTCATCAACTTCCTCCTCATTTCCGTGTGAACAGCTGACGGAAAATATTTGCGGTCGAACCGCACCCAGAACTCCTGTATAGTGAGAGTATCTCTCTCCTCTGCGGTGGTAATAGACTCCCACCACTGCAATGCAGCTCCCACTAGCTTGAAAGTAGCTAGTATCTGCCTCTGTACATCGGTGCACTCATACATCCTCAAGTGCCTCTGAATATTCTTCCTCCACTGACTAGATACCACAACATCGGAGCTACCTGCGAACTCCGGAGGGTGTGCTTTCTGAAAAGCATCTCGAACTCGTTCCCAAGCAGACGGGAATGCATATGCCTGAACTGGTGCGGCTACCGGCGCCTGGGGTGGTGCCTGTTGTACAACGGCGAGAGCGGCATTCACCGCTTGGGCTACAATGGCTGCAACCTCGGCGGCATTCATGGTGCCCTGTACTGGAACTGGCTATGGCTCGGGCTGTGCATCCCTAGGAACTCGCTGCGCACGTCGTGGAGGCATCTGAAATGAGAATAAAGTTTATAAGTTCGCAGTTATAAACTTAAAATAGCTGAAGAGCGAAGCATACATAAAAGAATACAACAGTCCTAAAATATAGGGCTCTATATCAAAGAAAGCTCAGCGGAAACATAATAAGCCGTACAGATCCTAAAGGACACTAGAACCTGATGCTCTGATACCACCTGTGACACCCCGACTAATTAAATACCGGGTAGCTACATCTTTATTAAATCAATACAAAATGCCAAGTTGGTCCAGTTAATAGCATCACTGTCGAAAACATTTTTAATGATTACTAACCACCTAGTATTTAAAAGTGAGTTATCAAATTTTAAATTAAATCTGATTACCATGCAATAAATGAAATATAGAAATGTAACACAACCATTAACGATAAAGTCCAACTATAATGAATCAACAAGTAAAGATGAGTCTCGAGGAAATACTCCTCACAACAATCCCAATATGAAATGAAATAAACAAGTCTGCATCCTGAATTAATTACAAACCAAAGTCTGAATAACTGAAATATAAAATGAAATGTCTCTAAAAGAAATGGGCGACATGCCCTACAACTGATGAAATCTGAATATAGAGTCAAGGCAAATGAAGCGTCTACTAGTAAGGCCCTGTAACTTCCACAACAGCTACAGCTCGTCACCTGACTGGAAATACTATGCATGGTGTCCTTGTGGCTGGGCACCTAAAAATGGTTTTTACAAAAAGATAGATTTGAAAGCAAACGGGTCAGAGCCCGAATGTGGAGAGTATTTTAAAAACAGCAAGTGCTTTAATAACAATTAAAACAATGAATGCAAGATACATGTTAGGACGTGCTCTCACATGAAATACTCACCTCTCGTCTAACAGTGCACTCCTAACGTTCCTGTACCCATTCATGTGTTATTTATCTAACTAAGCCATCATAAGTTCTAACCCAACTACTCGATTCACAATATGAATACCCAATGTTATTACTTAAATAGATTGCTTTACTTGAACTCGGATTCTCAATTGTTAGCATTACCGTTTACTGGAGGTTATCCCCTTATTTATCTTCTCAAGGAGTTACTATAAATGATTCTCATAAATAAACATCACAAATTCCTTTTCATTCAACTGTATATTATTCACATCATAAATATACAATAAAAGCACCCCGAGGCTAAGCTGCGGTGCACACATACTCTGCTATCCATCCCGGTACATCACGTACATAAGGATTACAAATTCCGAATCTCTCAGGAATTGTTAGAATAAGCACAACACACAAAAATGGAGGCGAACAAAATTCAACATATCCATCGTCACGTACATACCTACGCTCCATAGTCAGCTGGCTTAATAACTCACAATTAAGTCATTCCCTTGACCTATGTCCTCTAGGTACCAAACTAAATCCGGGAACACAAGGATTAGAAGGACCTAAGCGAACGTAAACCTCCCGTGATAGTAAGTATGGTAGGTATGTCATACATATAAGATTATATACTAAGCATGCACACATCTTAGATATCTCAATATTAATAAAGGTATTTTCTACATCCTTATACCATTATCCCAATTGTATACATTTTTAGCCTTCCGATAATATATAATGTAGACTGTCGACACATCTCACGTCATAGATTCTTATACTTAAAACCTATCTCAAAGGGGTTATTAAGTTTCCTATTATTCCCACCTATCACATCATTATTCTTAAGGTCCTTACTTCTGCCCCAAACCTCAATTCATCAATTTATTCAAAATTACTCTTTTAACCCTAATATTAACTCACTCATCGAGCTTCATTAGCTTTAAGAATAATTCCTCTATTTAAATTCTAAATAAGGTCCAAACTTCATAACCATACCTACTGGTCTTCCTTAAGACTAAGTATATTCATATGGTCTCCAATAATATTTTCCAAGGGTTAACATCATTAAAATTTAACTAGGGGAAATTTTCCTCTTTCTGGGAAGGTCGATCGATCGACCTTGACCTTCGATCGATCGATAGTGGTCGATCGATCGACTGATGAATATCGATCGATCGAACTCACCAGGTAGGCTACGGACTGCTTCGATTTGTAGTTTTCAAATCATCCCAAAACACCATTAACAAGCATGAAACTCTAAGATAACGTTATAATATCATCATACAATCATCCTACAACAGTATTAACGTTCTAAAACCAATAATTCACCATTCAAGGGCTTTGTTTAGATCAAAACTTCATCAAGAATTCCAGATTTCTATTTCTTTCAAGAACATTAATAAACTTCTTCTAAAATCCGTTTTTAGATCATCAAGGGTTCTGTTTTGAATACATAATTCGTCCAGAATGTTTCTACATGCAATTCCTACCATAGTTCATAGTTTTAAATCCTCAAATTCATGGGTCTAATCAATCTTCCAAGATAAATTTGATGATTATCCTAAACATGGAAAAACATAGCATTGAATCAATTATAATTAAACCACTTGCCTCTAATCTTTCTCTGAATTTGATGTTGAATCTTGAAGGCTGAGTTGTTCTCTCTCTCTCTCTGCAGAATTCTCTTCTCTCTCTCTCTCTACAAGTTCTTCTCTAAGGATGATGACAATGGAGGTGGGGTTGGTTTTTGGCAAGTTGGAACTATTTCTTAACTTCTCCCGTAGCCCATTAAGTCCCTTAGTGTAGTTAGTGGGTTTAGTGGATAGAGAATAAGTCAGATTTTTATTTCTAATTTTCGTGGGTTTTAATTCCCAAATTTCCGAAATTACCAAAATGCCCTTTTAAGTTACCGGTATGGCCCAATAATGCCCCGGGACCCAAACTTAACCCCCGGCTAGTGTTTTCTGACTATTTCATCCCTTCTGAACACGTTGGCGCACTCAAAATGACCATACGGTTAATAGAAATAAAATTCACTTTTTAATTAAATAATTACTTTCCTGACGCGACTGTCACACGCGTCTCAACAAAATTTCCCAAATTGTCGTATTTCAATCTCGCGACAATTTCAATAGTTATAATATTCGTATATTGCCATATATACACATTATAATCAAATACTAACTCACATCTCGTTAATAGTTTATCCGGATTAATTCTCAATTAATTCACATTTAATTCAATTAATCCCACAAATAAATATCGATAAAAAAAAGCGGGGTATTACAAATTCTCCAACCAAACTCCCTCAGATTTTTATTTTGAATAGAGGCTTTCTAAATTCTCAAACTTTGGAGAATTGAAGATGAAACCTAAGTGGCCCATAATTGGCATGAATTGCTTTTTATTGCCTTTAAATTTTTTTCGGGCTTTTTTAACCTCTTTGGACCCCGGATAATAAAATTCCTCCATTTGTTAGGTCCTTTTGAACGGTGGCTTTTGTGCAAAGAAGAGATAATTACCTTTCTCAACCCCTCCCCGTCCTCAAACAATCACTCAGTCTCACAAAAATGATTTTTACATGCATTCCAATCTTGTCAAGTTTTATCGCACATTGCAAGTTGTATAGACAGAATTTAGATGGAAACACTCAAGCCAACATGTGATAGACAAGTGCAATAATCAAATAAAGTCGTGCATGTGTGAAATAAAGGAGATAGGAGTCAAACATGTAGGAAAATATCACTAATTACATCTCAAAGACTCCATACAATGTAAAGCACATGGATGAAATGATGTAGCGTCTCAAATCTCTATCAAACAGTCACAGGAATAAATGGAATGAAATTGTGACTTGGAAATCTTAAATGTTCATCCATAAAAGGTGTATATAAAAAAATACAAAAATCTTTTTGGGGCTTTTTTGAAATATTTATATACAAAACCAAAAATCATCCACAAGAGTTGCGTGCAATAACTCTCGGTGGCTATATACTCAGCCTCCGCAGTGGACAAAGAGATGGAATTTTGCTTCTTGCTCAGCCGGGAGACAAGAGCAGAACCAAAATAGAAACACCCACCAGAAGTGCTCCTACAACCATCTACATCCCCGGCCCAATCGGCATCTGAATAGGTGGACAAACGGTCATCAGTATCAAAGGAATACCAAATACCGTATGAGAGAGTCCCACTCACGTATTTAATAATACGTTTTAGAGCAAGTAAATGTGACTCTTTCGGGGACGCCTGATATCGCGCACAGACTCCAACACTAAAGGCTATGTCGGTACGACTGGCAGTTAAGTAGAGAATACTACCTATCATACTCCGATATAAGGTTTGCTCTACGTCCATGCTAGAAGTGTCCTTACTAAGCTTGGTAGTGGTACTCATAGGTGTACATGCATGCTTAGCGGAGTCTAAACCAAATTTCTTCACTAGGTCTCTAGCATACTTGGATTGGGAGATGAACATCCTATCCTCTAGCTGACGAACCTGGAGACCAAGGAAGAAAGTAAGCTCACCAACCATGCTCATCTCAAACTCACTTTTAATCTCCTCTTCAAAGTGATGAGCATGTTGAGAGCACGTGGATCCAAAGACTATGTCGTCCACATAGACCTGGGCAACCAAAATTGCACCGTCATCTCTCCTGACGAACAACGTCATATCAACTCCCCCTCTCTTGAAGCCACGGGCTAAGAGATAGGAAGTAAGCCTCTCGTACCAAGCACGGGGTGCTTGCTTCAAACCATACAAGGCTTTTCTCAGATAGTAGACATGCTCCGGGTGCTGAGGGTCTTCAAACCCTTTTGGTTGTTCCACATAAACCTCCTCCTGTAGAATGCCATTCAGAAAGTCACTCTTGACATCCATCTGATATAACTTAAAGCGCAGATGACATGCGATGGCGAGTAGTAGGCGGACGGACTCAAGCCTCGCAACAGGAGCAAATATCTCCCCAAAGTCTACACCCTCTATCTGTGTGTAGCCTTGAGCGACCAACCTAGCTTTGTTTCTGATTATGGTACCATTTTCATCCATTTTATTTTTAAAAATCCACCAGGTACCTATCACATTAGTCCCACTAGGTCGGGGGACAAGTTCCCAGACATTATTCTTTTTAAACTGAAGTAACTCATCCTGCATAGCAGATATCCAGTGTTCATCCTTGAGTGCTTCTTTATGATTCTTGGGCTCGACTTTGGACATGTAGCAAAGATGGCTAACAATGTTCTCTAGCTGAGCACGAGTCTTGACCCCTAGAATGGGATCGCCAACTATGGCAGAAGGGTCATGACTCTTGCGAACCCAAGCAGGTGTGTCCCCTAATACAAGAGTGGGGACCACAGAGTGTGGGTGGGGGACAAGTGGATCACTATCAGACGAGTCCTCATCCTCACACTGAAGGTTAGGATCAATAACCGTCGGAGGTTCGTCATCTTGCACGGTGACGTTTATTGATTCCATAACCTTAGAGCTCTTCAAGTTAAAAATCCGATACGCTCTACTATTTGATGAATAGCCTAATAATATTCCCTCGTCACTTCGGGAGTCAAACTTTCCTAATTGCTCTCTATCCCGTAGGATGTAGCATTTACTCCCAAAAACACGGAAATATGCCAGGTTGGGTTTCTTACCAGTCCATAATTCAAAAGGCGTCATAAGTGTATGTGGACGCAGGTAAACCCTATTCACCGTGTGGCATGCAGTAGACACTGCCTCTGCCCAAAATCTCCTAGAAACCTTACGAGCCATTTACTGGATCGTTCTATTCTTTCTCTCAACAATCCCATTTTGCTGAGGAGTCTTCACAGTAGAAAACTCATGTTTGATCCCTAGGCTATCACAGTAGGGGTATACTTTTTCTTCCTTAAATTCTGTGCCATTTTCACTACGTATCTAGTTAATAGTGACTCCATGTTGATTTTGCAGGACACGGCAATTGGTCGTTAAAAACTCTACAGCATCGGATTTCTCTCTCAGAAAACCTATAATGGAGTATCTGGAGAAATCATCCACCATCACGAGGATATACCTCTTACCACCCAGACTCTCGGTACGAGTGGGACCCATAAGATCCATGTGTATAAGCTCAAGAACACGAGAGGTGGTAATGGAATGCAACTTCCTATGGGGACTACGAATTTGTTTTCCCAACTGACAGGGTCCACAAACCGTCGAGGTTGGCCTTCCAAGATGGTAAGCCACGTACTAGGTCCTTTTTAGCTAAGCGAGTGAGATCTCTAATATTTACGTGACCTAGACGTTGGTGCCACAGATCCATAGGAGTGATCGTGGCGCTGTTGCAGACAAGTGAGGAAGTAGGCACAGTCCCATAACAATTATCCTCGGTCCTCACCCCTTGCATTAAGAGTTTACCGGCTTGATTGTAAACATTACACGCGTTCCGGTCAAAATTTACTGCAAAGTTAGTGTCGCACAGCTGGCTAATGCTGAGAAGGTTTAATTTTAAACCTTTGACATACAACACATTCTCTAGCTTAGGAAATCCTGGTAACTCTACAGTACCTCATCCTACAATGATAGACTTGCTCCCATCTCCAAAGGTGACTCTGCCATCCTGATAATCCTCAAGTGATGTAAAAAATGAGGTATCACCTGTCATATGTCTGGAGCACCCACTGTCAAAATACCACTGTGAGGTATTATGTGCCTTGAGAGCGACATGAATAACGAAGGCCTTTTTATCTTTCTTAGGTAACCAAGAAGTGGTCACCTTTTGTTTTCCTTTGTTGTTGTTGGTTTTAGCTGGAATGTGAGAAGCATTCACAAACGGCAAAGACATCCGTCGGAATTCTTCCACCAAACTCTGAGACGTGGAAGCTAAGACCTCAACTCGCTCTCTCAGACTAGAAAACTCATCAGTATGACGTGGTGGAGCAGTAGAACGTCGTGTCCGACCCATGCTATATCAAAACTCCCTGAGGTGGCCTTTTCCTTTGCAATAAGTACAAAAGAACACAGTCAAAGGCGGACCTTGGTTTGCTTTTCTTGGTCGAACTCTCCTGTGAGGTTTTTGACGATGGCCATAAGGAGTCGTAGTAAACTCAGGAACTGGTCCAGGTGCAATTTGGGGGGTGGAGGCACCATCATAACCAGTTCCCTGCCTATCACCAAAACCTAAAGCGGGGCCGAGGAGCATCTTTCCCATTTTCCCAGATTTGTCCTCGATTTATACCTTGACTTCCCGTGCTTTCTCAAGATCATGAGTCAGTTGGGCAACAAGGGCTTCAAGTTTATTCCGAGTCTCCATGGAGGAATGGAGCTCACTCGTAAGACTAACCACTTGTTTAGTCAAGTCCCCTCTCTCTTTCTCAAACTTACTCTCTCTCTCTCTCTAAACAAACTCTCTTTCACAACACAGGCAGATTCTCTCTCTCAGGGCGGTGCAGGTGGAGGACTCTCTCTCTCTCTCTTTTCTTAAATCTTCTTCTAAGGCGGTGATCTTAAGAACTAACACTTTGTTACGCTTTTTAGTTTTAAATGACTCAGAATATAACTCAGCGTAGGCGCGTTGAATATCACTCTCGCTCTCACTTGTGTCATCCTCCCCCTCACTCACATCGCTCTCACTGTCGAGGTGTCCCTGTGATGCATCATCCTCATAGTTGTGAGGAGAACTAGAAGTGCTCACATGACTAGCCATGAATGCGGTGAAGTTACATTCATGCGGTGACTCGACTCCAGAATCCACCGACTCGACCTCACTGTCGTCGCTAAGGGTAGAATTAAGGACATCTTTCCCTTTCTCTCTGTTCAGACGTGTGGCACACTCAAAGGCTTTATGACCCCTACCGTCGCATTCAAAGCATCTCTCACTTTCTTTCTTAGGAGGATCTTTAAAAACTTTTTCATTTTTCTTTTCAAACTTATTTTTCTCAAATTTCTTTTTATCTTTAAAATTGCCATTTTTCTTAAATTTGAGAATCCTCTTGAAATTTTTTGCAAACAGAGCCAAATCATCTAAGTCAAAATCACAATCAGAATCTGACGTGTCAGTCTCTCTCTTTCTAGATGACTCTACCCTCTTTCTAGACGACCCCTCACTCTTTCTCTCTTGGGCATTAAGTGCAATTCCCTTATCTTTAGACCTAGCAGTTTTAGGGAACATATCAATTTCATATGTTTGCAAATCTCCTACAAGTTCTTCCAATTTTAGCGTATTTAAATTATCTATAGAATTTAGCACAGTGACTTTAGGGATAAAACGCTTAGGCAAAGAAGAATCTTTCTAACAACTCTAGCATTAGGAATATGTTCACCAAGATTAAAGCTAGTATTAACAATGTCAGAAAGTCCAACATAAAAATCATCAAAACATTCAGTCTCATGCATGGTTATGGTTTCAAATTGAGTTGTCAAATTTTGTAATTTAGACTCTTTCACATCATTAGTTCCTTCATGGGTGAGTTGTAAAACATCCCATGCCTCTTTTAACGTGGTACACGTCATTATGCGTTTGAACTCATCAGGTGTGACAGAGTCAGAAATAGCACTTAGACCCTTAGAATTAAAAGATGACCATTTAAATTCTTCTTCGGTCCAAGAAGTGATAGGTTTTAAATTGATCGCATTATCAGCAGTGACGGAGGGAGGTGTCCACCCTCTTTCAACCAAAATCCAGACACGTTCATCAATGGCTTTTAATGCAGATCTCATACGGGCTTTCCAATATGCATAGTTTGTCCCGTCAAAAACTGGTATTTTATTATATAACTTCTCCATAATGAACACACTCGTTTTCAAAAATCAATTTTTCAGAAAATTGATATCTTATAAAAATTTTGCGGAAAATTACACGGTAAAATTGTGTAACTGGCTCTGATACCAATTTGAAGGAGAGTGCGCTTGCGTTCAAATAAGTAAGTTATTTAATTAAACACAGTTTTTACCACTTAAGTCCTAAACATGCATCTATATGTAATTAAATACGATGATGAAACATGCAAGAACACAAATATGAGGAAAAATCCCCAACGGGGCAAAAACCTTTTATTTTCACAATAATTTTTGTAAGAGAACGGCTTACAACGGATTACAATGAAAATATACTGACACAAAAATACCCTCGGGTGTCAGTTCTGTTGTCGACGGCTGGAACAATCCCTTTCCAGTAGGGCAGCAGTGACGAAGAGAGCGGCTTCCTCACAGATTACTCCAGATGAGTAAACGATCTTCTTGAAGGTTTAAAGATTCACACACATATATGGGAATGGTTTTTGTGAATCAAAAAGGTTTAGAAAACCTTAAAGGTGAACTCTTATTCTGGACAGTTTTCGCAGAATATTGAGATTGCAGAAAGACTTGAAAAACGTGTAGAAGGAGATCAAATATTTATACAAAAATCGAGGCGATGGCTCGTTCAAACGAGATAGCATGTCGCTCAAACGAGATAGCATGTCGCTCGAACGAAGGACAGAAGTCGTTCGAACGATATCGCGCGACATGTCTATCTCACGCGAACGACTTGCAAAGTCGCTCGAGCGATCTCGTCGATCGAGGCCATTCGCTTCTACACTTAGAAAAATTCTGATTTTGATAAAAAAAATTAACCCAGACTTCAAAAATAATTTTCAAAAATATTTCCCAAATATTTATGTAAATATTTAAAGCTCCAATAAAACATATAACTGATAAAACGTAGTGGAGTAGTGGGAATGAGCTGAGCAGCACGTTGCACGTAGCATGATGCACGTGAAGAAAGTGGATGCAATGAATTCGGATACAGGCCGTCGAGGATGATCGTGTTGACGTGCCGAATGTAGCGGTATCAGACATATGAACTGTGATCTAGGAGAAAACAGAAAATCCCTAGATTCTACCCCGGACATTTATAGAATTATGTACTCACATAAGTTTCATTTTATTAATATTTATTAGGTTTATTAGTATTATTTTATTTTGAGTCTTTTATTTTTAGGATTAAAAATTTATTTTTAGTTTTAATAGAATTTATATTGTTTTGTTTTTTTTAGATTAGTAAATATTTATTTTTCTTACGGGTTAGGTTTTAATTTTTATAGATTTTATTTTTTTTAGGTGAGTCTTATAATATTTTTAATTTAGTGTACAAACTACACACACACAGAGACACTAACTACCCTACATACCACTACATCCACCTGCACCTAACTACCATACACCTTACACACACCCAAACACATCTCCATCATCTTCAACCTCTCACCACACGTTCTCTATCCTCACCATAGCCAAACACCCATCTCCATACACAAACCTCCATAGCCACAAACTCACATTCTCTCTCATTTAAACCCAGCCGAAATCCATTCTAACCCGTAAACCATCAATCCCATACCTGCAACCCAACATCCAAAACTCGAAAACCGGAGCCAAAACCCATCTCCAAACCTTGAATCGTCCCAAAATCGGGGCAGACCCATTTTGTCCATACCTCAAACCCAACTTCTATAACCTTCGAACCCATTGAACTCGTTCACCACAATCCAACCAAACCCGCCATTCATCCAGACCATACTCGGATCCCCAAGAGCACAAAACTATTCAAACCCATCCCCATAATCTCGACCCGAGTCCAATTGTCCCAACCCAGGCAGACCCCCTTTATTCCCTCCTAACCCGTCGTATCCCACTTGGGTGATCCTGCTGAAACTCGAAAACACAACCCATCAAATCTAATACCCATATCCCATTTTACCTAAGTCACTTTTTAAACCCTTGAGCAAAAACGATTTCTTCACCTACTAAAGAACCAAAAACCAAATCACCAACTCACCTTGGCAAGAAGCACTCCACCGACCTATCTCTGACACCGCTTTTCCAAACCCAACTATAAACACACCAAACCCCTGCTGCCAAATCCCATTTTTCCACACTTAATCCGTGTATAGCCCATTATCTATAGCACCCCTAACCACATGCCTCGGATAAAAGGAAGACTCGTGCTCATTTAAAAGGGGAGTGTAGAGAGGAGTTCAGACGGAGGCAATATAGGATATTATTAGTTTAGGAGCTCCAATTTTTTGGAGCTCGTTTTTTAGTTTAGTATTGTACCAAATTTTTATTTCTTTTTATCTATATTTTTTTAGAGTGGCTTGAGTGAGGCAGAATATATTGTGACGCACAAATTTTGAAGTTTTGGCGTTTCTTTAAGTGTTATAGTATTTCAGAATTGTGGGTGCACTTGATTGTTTATGTTTGGGAAATTATTATTGAGTTGAAGGAGACTTGGTTCAATTTTTTATACTCATTTTATTTTATTCTGTTTGCCTCTTATTGTGTCATTATTGCATTTTATATGTAATAATACCAAAATGAGAGGCTAAATATCCCATTCAAGGGGTGAGATGGAACCCTTAACTTAATTATTTTTATTTTTGGTTTGTTTATTTATTAAGCCCCTTTGAATATTAATATTAAAATTTTACAATTTATATTTACGCCTCGAGAGAGGGTGAATTATTTTCGAGGGGAAATCAGAAATTCAGATTATAATATTTATTTATTAATTAAACTAGAGATAGACAATTTTTAAATGATATTTTAGTTCGAATTTCTCTACTCTAAAAATGTAGTTTTTAATGATTTAAAAAACTTTTAGTAAACCCCAGCGGGTGATTTATTAGAAAATGTTTAAATCCAATTTTTGTGAGTATGTGAAATTTAAATATTAATCTTCTAAAAGGACTATTGTAGCTTTACATTTGCAACGAGAGTTGATTTGTGAATTCATATATGTTTTGGGGTTTTAAATAGACAAAATAATTAATGAAAATAAATAGGTTAAGCGGTGAAGTTTAATCCCTTGAATTATCTCATAATTATTTTCTCCTCATATTTAGCTCACTTTATCACTTTCATTATTTATTAGTGTAGTTTTAATTTTAGTTCATAATTAGTAGTATAAATATCCTTTCAAAATTATTTTAAAAATAATACTTGTTTTTACTTTGCTCTTATCCACATTAAGGAGTGCGGATTGACCCCTTACTTACCAATATACATTTTTAGCGTGTTTGTAGGTACAAAAAGGGATTTTTGATTGATCATCTTTACTCTGTAATGAAAAATACGCAAAAAGGCGAGTTATCAAATGGCGTCGTTGCCGGCTTTTTAAGCATTGAATATTTGCTCAAACTTTGGCAATTGACTTTTCACAAAGTGTAGTTGCCGACTTTTCGAGTTGAGGAGCATTTCGAAGACTTGTACATTTGTTCATTTGTATATATTCTTTATTTTTTATGGATTGTTTATATTAGGATATTGAAGCCTTGTACATTTATTCATGGTGCTTTGGACACCCAATTATTTGTAATAATTAATCATTAAAAAAAAGTAAAAAGAGAAACGGGACAAAGTAGAGAGAGCGCCCTTGGAGTGGAATTTTGAAGCCTTTACGTTGGGTCCGTAGAACTCTCGGGGACAACTGAAGTTAGGCGAACTTTCCCCCGATCGCCTCAGCTCGGTCTTCACCTTACGTGTGTAAAATTTGTAGAAGGTACATTTTTTTATCACTCGTGCATCTCCTGTTAGCTAGTCCATTTATTATTTGACTATATGCTCTTATGTGACTTTATTTTTTTTCATAGTCTTACTTTAAATGGGTTGATTAATTAATTGGACTTAAGACCTTAACTCGGTCATTGAAACAAGAAGGGATTTCATCATCCGACTCAATCACTTAATTCCACTTGCTTGTTAACCCACCCCATCACATAATTAATATTAACCAATTAGCAAGCCAAATAGGAGCTCATTTTCCAAAGGCGACGTATAAGACTCCGTGATTTTCTCGCCCGCGGATTAAATGAAATTTGACTACCCAATCACTTAATTGAAGATAAAAATTGTCTACGTGTTAGTTAGGATTTTCCTTTGGTTGTAAGTTTCTAATTCTAATCCTTTGGTAGTTGGTTTTGTGTGCTTCCTCCTAGTGTGTTTCATACCGAGTCCACTTTTATCCCTTTTCAAAAATCCAAAAAAAACATCATTTTTCTTCTATTAAGAAAAATCCAAAAACGTTTTCTTTCTTTTTCAAAATTCAAAACCCAAAAAGATTTTCTTTCTTTTTTAAGAAACTTTAAAAATCCAAAAATATTTTTGGAGAAACCCTTTTATCCCCTATCCATCCCGTCATGACATTAGCCATTTCCCATAATAATCGTGCACATATTGTTATCATGCCAATCACTTGTCCCATGAGTGCCCGTATCTTCCTTATCCATCTGAACCCACCATGGAACATGTGTATCCATATGACACTGTTTCGAAACCCACTCCGGCTTATTATCACGACATATCTAATACGAGTGGTGTGAGCATCCAAATTCTTTGTGGCGGATTGATCACCCTCCCACGCAATACGAATCTCAACCCCATGTTGAGGATTCTCACACGTTCCAACAATTGTCATGGAAACTTATTTCACAACATCCCAATAAGTCCTATCACTATGCACCATATGATTATCACCCATTTGTCCATCACGTAGGCGATGAACTTGACCCCGCTCCCTGCACTTCCTATGAGTATTCTCCATTTAGTCATGATACTAGTGTGTTGTGTCCACCTCATCCATCCACAATTATCCCACCACAAACCATCACTTCCCCACCATCATCTGCATCCTCTCTTAAAAACCTCTTGTAAAAGTTTATCCTCGAGCAAGAGTAAGCTACTCATTTTCGAAATAAAGCCCTTCAATGGCTTGACAACGTGTAACTGAAATTGAGTGTGCAAGAGAGTCGGAGTTCCCCTCAAGTCAACCCATTGTTTCACCCACATGGAGTGACGATGAGTCGTCTCGTGACACGGGTTTTGAGTGCCACCAACACTCCCAAGAATCTCGAAGTTGAGACCATCCCATAGTCCAAGCCTCAAGTTGACATTTGTGTTGACTTATCCGAATATAGTGAGACTCATCCAACCCCACTTTGTTCAAATTAACCTACCATTGAAGTTCACACTCCATTTCCCAACGAATGCAAAATAATGCCCGAGTCTACACCAATTGAGCCCACCATGTGTGTTCCCGAGGAACCACTTTATCACAGGTTAGCTCCGGCTATGAGAGTCCCCCAATGCACCTAGATTGAATCGTAGATGGTTACCACCTCCCTTGCTATGGATCCTCTCCAGAGATGTTTGGCTCACTTTGAGTCTGCTATTGATGTTGATTCATATATCTCGGATCTTAATGCCTTAGACCCTTTCACCATTACGGTTGGTGATACATTGGTGGATAATTTGATCTCGCCAACACTTGATACCACACTCCCTATTCAGGAGAACCTTGAGGACTATTCCGACCCTCAAGATGAGTGTGTCTCCCCTACTCTAGATATAGATCATCTTCCTCCACCTTTTATCCTACCCGATCCACCCATCATCCATCCCACCCCACCACCATATTTGTACCTTACACCTTTCTCATTGCCAAATATCTCTTTAGGTCTTTACTTACATTCATCTCCCACATTTGAATTCCACAAACCATTTTGTGATTTCTTCCTCCATCTTGCCATCCACAAGAGTATATGTGGTGATACTCTCAACAGTGACACCGAGCTTGTTCCTTCACGTGCACCACTTGCATGTTATGGTCTTTATTACTATCGCCAGCTCATCTATGTGTCACTACGTGACCATTATCATCGTCCATTTATAGAACGATCACATGATACCCATGAGCCCTTCCATATCCAAATTCTCACACTTTTCTGCCTTCCTCACCAAATTTAGCATCATGCTTATAGGGCCCTTAATTCCCTCACCTTTAAGCTCAATAAGGCCCGCGATCGGTGCCTCCTCACTATCCGCCTTTCCATTCTTTCTTATCCCATCCTTCCCACCCACCCGTGGTTCACCGATGCTTTGCATCGTATGGATCTTTTGCCATACAAGTGCATTGACCTGGGTAACCTTTATCCAAACAAAACTGATTTTTCAAGTCTTATTTGGGGGTGATTGTCATCACCCACACCTTCTGTCACCCTGTGTTATCATAGTTCATATCTTTAGGAGTGAGTATTCTTACATTTGGCTGAACACGTTAAACTTAGCGTTATCGAGAGGCAGCCCGTCGTTGCTTGTTTCTAAGTACGAGTCTTATCCTGTTTGGGGGTGGTGCTTCACACCGCCTTATACTTTAACATGTTTATAGACTTGTACACATTTTTGTCTCATCACTTATTCAGGTTTCATATTAGATACGTGCAGTGTCACTTCAGTATCGGTCGATTTCGATATATTCTTTCATTCCATGTGCTTTAAAAAGTTCAAAATATGTTTTTAAACATCAAGGATGATGTTCTTCTTTGTTTGGGGGTGGGGTATTTCTCAAAATTGTACCTATTTTGAAAAATTTTGTCGGAAACAAGTTACATTTTTCACTTTTTACACATTTTTCTTACCTTTGACGTGATTTATCTATCATTCACCACTAAAAGTCTAGAATACTCGATGTTAACCGTGAAGTCAATTTTCAAATTTATAAGCTTAAGTAATACTTCATAAGGCATATTACACCATGAATTCCTAGACTCAAAATTCTTGCACACTTATCACATCATTACAGTCTAAAGTTGAAGAGTGAAAATATTTTTCATGAAAACCTTAAAAATCATTTTTGGAAACTTAAAACCAGTGAGATTTGATCTTTTCATCATTTTTGAGAATTTTTATGCATTCTTCGAGTCACAAGTTGACTCAACTTCCTTTGGATACTGTACTTTAAGTCGTTGCATGATCTCATTATCCTTCAAATTTGGTATAATCAGTGAGGATTACTTCACTTTTGAGTTATAAGAAACATATGTCTTCTAGTTTATCCCGAACACTAATCATTTACCCCATTTTCCATGTCCCACCATCCATTTTCCATATTAACACGTTTTTCATACCATCGACATATCATTATTCCATCATCACCCTTGGTTCTTGAGAAAAAGAGTGTCTGAAACTATATATGAAAAATGTCTTCATTCGTGCTCTAAAAGACGAATTGCATCGCATAAAAAAGCATCGCAAAAAAAAGAGAAAAGAAGAAAAGGAAAAAAAAATGCGATATATCGAAAAAAGAAAAACATGCGATCAAATTTTTTTGAAATGGAGATATTAATTGTTTAAGTTGTCCACTCTTCTCAAAATCCTAAAAATCATCATATCTCCCATGTTACCCATATCATTCCCTCTCATCCTTTAACATCTACTTACCCTCGGTGAAATGTTCAGGCATATTGAAAGCCTACGTGGTGAATAACTCTACATTTTTGATATAGTGATTTGCATTCCCTTCACGAGATAAAATTCATTCTTGTATCCATTCTTTCCTATATGTGTGTGAGACTTTTGAACTTGTTTAAATTTACTCACATCCTCGCACACAAGTGAGATACACTTACCCAAATCTCGAGAGGTCATTTTAGAGAGATATATCCAATGATATATAGAAGTCAAAGCATTGATTTTGAAAGGTGATCAACAAATTACTCTTATGATACTTAAAACCGTTTTAAGTGATTCACACTACACACGTTGAGTGTTAGAAAGGATTTGCCTTTGGTATTAAGTCAGATTACTTTATTATACTTCATAGTTCATTTCTCGTATTCCTTAAATGATGGAATGTATGATATTTCTTTTTCTAAAGATGAGATTAACTTCCTTTATCAAATAAAGAATTTTTTAAGGTATATTCGCTTCAAACCTTCACGAGACAACACTCGTCCTATAACCTAGAGGTTAAATGGCTTGTTGCAATCGCTTGTACCCGCGAAAGTGGCACACTTTTGATTTCTTATCTTTTTTTCTTTCTTTATTTCTATTTTTGCTTGAGGACTAGCAATGTTCTGTTTGGGCTGATGTGATAAGCACCCAAAAGTGTGTTCTTTATACCTCAAATAGACACATTTTAATTGCTAGTTCTCGGTAAAAATGGACTTATGTTGGTATTTGTTTATTTTGTAGGACAATAAGCATTTGCGGTGTCAAATAAACTTAATTCGAAGCAATTGCGATAAATAAGTGGTCAAGAACATCAAATGTGGGAATAATATGGTTAAATGAGCCTAAACTTGTCCCGAACCAAGCACAAGCCATCACCTTACCCTTATGTGTGTTTAGTTCGTACTTTTTAGATTTTTATTTGTGTCATATATATATATATATATATATATATATATTTTAGATTTTATTATACATTTTGTTTTGACTCTTGTATAGTTTTAGGATTTAATTGTGCGTCGGCTATTTTTATATAGGTGTGCATTTTAGTTTTATTTGATCCTTATTTTGAGTTTTTTTTAGTTTTTATTTTTAGTTTCGTTTTATTAATATTTTATTAGGTTTATTAGTATTATTTTATTTTGAGTCTTTTATTTTTAGGATTAGAAATTTATTTTTTAGTTTTAATAGAATTTTTATTGTTTAGTTTTTTTTTAGATTAGTAAATATTTATTTTTCTTATAGGTTAGGTTTTAATTTTTATAGATTTTATTTTTTTTAGGTGAGTCTTATAATATTTTTAATTTAGTGTACAAACTACACACACACAGAGACACTAACTACCCTACATACCTCTACACCCAAACACTTCTCCACCTACACCTAACTACCATACACTTTACACACACCCAAACACCTCTCCATCATCTTCAACCTCTCACCACACGATCTTTCTCCTCACCATAGCCAAACACCCATCTCCAAACACAAACCTCCTTAGCCACAAACTCACATTTTCTCTCATTTAAACCCAGTCGAAATCCATTCTAACCCGTAAACCATCAATTCCATACCTGCAACTCGATATCCAAAACCCGAAAACCAGAGCCAAAACCCATCTCCAAACCACGAATCCACCCAAAATCGGGGTAGACCCATTTCGGCCATACCTCAAACCCAACTGCTATAACCTCCGAACCCATTGAACTGGCTCATCATAATCCGACCAAACCCGGATCCCCAGTAGCCCAGAACCATTCAAATCCTTCCCCATAATCTCGACCCGAGTCCATCTGTCCGAACCCGGACTGACCCGCCTTATTCCCTCCTAACCCGTGGCAACCCCCCTGTGCGATCCAGCTCAAACCCAAAAACACAACCCATCAAACCCAATACCCATATCCCATTTTACCCAAGTCACTTTTTGAACCCTTGAGCAAAAACGATTTCTTCACCTGCTAAAGAACCAAAAACCAAATCACCAACTCACCTTGACAAGATGCACTCCATCGACCTATCTCTGACACCCCTTTTCCAAACCCAAGTATAAACACACCAAACCCCTGCTGCCAAATCCCATTTTTCCACACTTAATCCGTGCATAGCCCATTATCTACAGCACACTAAACCACATGCCTTGGATAAAAGGAAGACTCATGCTCATTCAAAAGGGGAGTGTAGAGAGGAGTTCGAACAGAGACAATATAGGATAGTATTAGTTTAGGACCTCATTTTTTAGTTTAGTATTTTACAAAACTTTTATTTCTTTTTATCTATATTTTTTTTATAGTGGCTTGAGTGAGGCAAAATATATTGTGACGCGCAAATTTTGGAGTTTTGGCATTTCTTTGAGTGTTATAGTATTTCAGAATTGTGGGTGCACTTGATTGTTCATGTTTGGGAAATTATTATTCAGTTAAAGGAGACTTGGTTCAATTATTTATTCTCATTCTATTTTATTTCGTATGCCTCTTATTGTGTCATTATTGCATTTTATATGTAATAATACCAAAATGAGAGGCTAAATATCTCATTCAAGGGGTGCGATAGAACCCTTAACTTAATTATTTTTATTTTTTATTTTTTATTTGTTACGCCCATTTGAATATTAATATTAAAATTTTATAATTTATATTTACACCTTGAGAGAGGGTGAATTATTTTCGAGAGAAAATCAAAAATTCAGATTATAATATTTATGTATTAATTAAACTAGAGATACGTAATTTTTAAATGATATTATAGTTCGAATTTCTCTACTCTAAAAATGTAATTTTTAAGGATTTAACGTACTTTTAGTAAATTTTCCCTAACGGATGTGTGGTGATAATTATTATTCAACACAAAGAGATAAGAGAAGCACAATCATCAAATCGAAAAAGAAATACGAAATGCCAATCACACAACAAAGGATATACGTGGTTCAGCAATGATGCCTACGTCCACGGTGGTGCAGTCAATATCATTTCTATATACTTTGGAGAGTGATTATAGAGAATACAATGTGTCCTTTGCCCCGGACCTAGGGTTTGTTATATACATGTTCATTTCAGAGACTGGGCGTGTTGGACTCCCCCACGTTTTCCATCTTCTCCAAGAACCCCTCTTAATGGGAACATGGGAGGAGACTAAATCATAATTGGTTAAGATCTGGGGGGTCTGGACTTTGGGCCGCTACAATTGGGCTACTCGTCCAGGCCCATCATTCTATTTTCGGGTACCCACAATTGCCCCTAAGTTTGTTGGGCCATACTTTGGGCTCAATAAACTTAAATGATTTGTCATAATGGCTTATTTGTACACTGTGCAACTCTTCCCAAGGTTCGAGGACTGAGTTTAGGCGGCACTTGCTTCGTGGTCTGAGCATTATGATTGGTAGCACTCAAAAGCTATCCAGAGCAGTCATTTTTCGACCGTCGTTTCAACCTTCTCAGTACTCTCCCATTCTTTGTGAGCTCTAGTGATTCACGTTTTCTTCTCCCGGTCTCCATTCTTATTTCTTTCGATCTTCTTCGTCATTTGGGCTTGTGATTCTTCATCATTCAAGTTGAACTTTCACCTTGTAAGTCCCCTGTGCCTTCTCTTTGTATTTTCTCTTTGAATTTGTAGCTTTTTAGGGCTTTCCAATGGCAAATATTGGTAATAGATCAGTGTCTGAGTTTAGGAAGTTTTACAACATCCCAGAGTGGGTAGAAATTAAGTGTGCCTCTCCCCCTAGAAATGTTAGAGAGATAGAGGGTGCCCATTGGATTCATGTCTTGTTGATTTCACAAGGGGGACTCACTTTTCCTCCCAACGATCTCTTCTTTCACTTCTTTGGTTATTTTAACATTGTTCCTGCACAGTGTTCGCCCAATGTGTGGAAGATAATCAATGGTGTTCATAGAATAAATTAATTATATGGTACCGTATTAGGTCTCACCGAGGTCTATTTTTGCTATTCTTTTTCTCGAACTAGTTTTGGTGTTCTCTATCTCAAAGTCAGGAGTCCTGACAGGGTATTGGTAGTAAACCTACCTGATTCCCATAAGGACTATTGGCAAGATGGCTTCCTTACTAGAAATTGGCAGTTTTCCCCCCAGATTGAGGGATCGAGGTCTGATAGGTTCTCTGTTCCCTTTTATGGGGAAGAATATATAGGTAGCCTCTGCTCTGTTCTTTCAATTTCTTTATTGATTTGTGATCTTTCTAACTCTTCTCTGTTTCTTTTTCAGCGAGGTCGAAGAACTTGGAACCTGCTCTCAGCGAGGTTCGTCTCTCTGAGTTGGTCAAAGCTTGGAACATTAGGGAGCCTTTAGACGACAGCGAGCATCCCTGGTCTATTGCTTTCTTACTCGAATACAAAAACATTGGTTCTAGCTTTATAGCGAGGCTGATAAACAGTATCCCTGAATTTGATACCTCTGAAAAGACTGCTGTTAATCCTATCCAGTTAGACGAGGAGGAGAGTAGTTCTGAGAGTGACATTGTAGGCGGTGCTGAAGGTAATTTTGGTGAGGAGAGCTCTAGTGGTGATAGTTCTTCTGACTCAGAAGAGGCTTCTGAAGCCCGAGGATCTTCGAGCACGTCCAGCAGTTCAAGTGAGGAGATGGTTCCTCCCAGGAAAAACTTGATTCGGGATGATGATGACGATGATCACATGCTCCTCGCCCAGAGGTCAAAGAAGCAGAAGTCCAGTACTGGGTATGTTTCCACTGGCTCTCGGTCTTCTGCTCAGGAGCAGGAGAGAAAGAGGAAAGAAGAAGAACAGTTGAAAGAGAGAGAGAGAGAGAGAAAAAAGGAAGAGGAGAGAAAGAAGATGGAGAAAAAGAAAAGTATGGAAGAGAAGAGGAGGATAGAGAAAGAGAAAGATGAGGAGAGGAGAAGGATGGAATCGAGGACGAAGGCTGGGCAGGCCTTAGTCCCGGTATTCGCATTACCCGAGGGGGGCTCAGTTGCTATTTCTCCTCAGTTGGCCCCCGCGCTGCTCGAGAGGGCAGCTCTTCCTACTGATCGCCAAAGGGCGTTGGGGTCTGATCAATTGGCCCTACAGCCTAGCTTTGGTAAGACCTTTTCTTTTCTCCAATGCTTTATTAAGTTTTAGCTATTTCCTTTTCTTGATGTCTCCTTTGCTCTTGCAGTTTGTGATTGACTTCGCGGTGCTCTATCGCTCTCGCGACGAGCTGATAAGCAGGAACAGCGAGCTAGAGCAGTAGAGCGTTGCCCTGAAAGTGAGGGGCACTCAACTAGAGGTTGATCTGAAGTATGCTGATGCTGCCCGAGCTTCTTCCGATCTGGTTCTCGTTAATTCCAATCGAGAGAGGGATGCGGCGGTCAAAGAGTTGAACGAGCTGAGGCAGGCCTATGACTTGATCTGCTCGAGCAAGCTGGCCATCGTAGAGGAGAATAAGGTGTTGACCGAGCAGTTAAAGGAGAAAGAGTCCCAGGCAGTTACCATAAAGGAGGATTCATACAACTCCCGGTGGGCTACCGTATATGAAGATGCCGAGGTTCAGATAGGCTACATCAGCCGTCTGAACTTCAAGAAAGGCTGGAACAACCCTCCTAGTCGCTTGCATCGATGTTGATTCCCCTTTGTTCGACGAGCATGACCCGGGCCCAAAGCTAACTGTGGATGAAGAAGCCCCTGCCCCAGCCATCGAAGGCGTTAGTCCTGCCTCCCAGACACTTTCTGTTGAGGTTCTCCTTTCTCAGGCGACAGAGGTTCTCCCTGCTGAGGGGGGTGCTTCTACTGTCGCTGATAAGGGGAAGCAGCCAGCTACTTCTGGGCAGCCTGAGGTTGCTAGCTAATTTATTTCTAGGGTTGCTTTTGTATCTTTGCTTGTAATTTTCCTTTTTGCTTCTCGATGTACTTTGACCCTCATTAATGAAATGAAAAGGTTTCTCATTCCCTTAGTGTGCTGAATGATTCTGTCTTTCCTTGCACTTTTATGTCTTGTAGTTGATTGATGTAGAAGAGTATATTCCTGCCACATCTCAATTGGGCAGGACCCTTGGTCCCAATACAAGTCCTCAGGTTCGCCAAGCCTTTGTTAAGCTTTGCAAATCTCTTAGATCAAGGAATCAGAAGTATAAGGATCAGTTTGAGCTTGTGGCCAAGCTGAAGGATAGGCTTCAAGAGATGGAAGAAGTTGGTGCTTCAGTCCAAGAGGAGGTGAATACATTGAGAGCAAGGCTCCTGGATGCCTTTGAGATCAATCAGGTCGGGGAGATTCTTCAGCGGGAGAATAAAGCCTTGAGGAGGGAAGTCTCACGACTTAGGGAACATGCGTCGAGCACTGTTCCTGGGGTATTACGAGGTTCTTCCTCTTCACGAGCTGGAGTAAGATCAAGTGATGTTCCTCCGGTGCTACAAGGTTCTACCCCGTCAACTGTTCCACGAGCTGGTACAAGTGCTAGGGGCCCAGGTATGGAAATGGAAGAGCTCCGTGATGATGTCTGACGAGCATACGTGATTGTTGTCAGGCTTCAAAAGGACGTTACTCGGTTGCGGCACCTGTTTAAAAAAGGACCTCGGCGAGTATGGGCCGACGGTTACAACCAGGGTTGGTTAGATGCTCCAACGAGGCTGACAGAGTTTGAGGAGGTCACCTTCATCAGGGGGTGGTTGAGTGCCTTGATGGATATGCGAGTTCCAAGGAACTCAATGCTCTGGTATCGCCATGAAATATCTCCTTCCACTCGGATGCCTAACCCCTTCCAGAGAGATGATCAATGGATACCCATTGACGCCATCCTTCGGTAGCTATTGGTGTCGAATGTTAATGAAGTCGAGGAAGAGTTAGTTCCCCCTCCCGATGATGGTAGAAGAGCTCAAGTTGCTGATTATCTTGCTCGGAGGCTTCACCCTCACTAAGATTTTGCCAGTAGTAACTTTGTATATTCTGTATTGAAGTGATGTAATCTCGATGTTTTGGGCGAGCTCGCCGACTAAACATGTATTGTATTTGTTGTAAATGTGATGAATTAATATAAAATTTATGCTTTGGGAAAATTTGCCGAATAAACAAGTGTCTTATATTTTCCACATTTTCGTTTAAAAATCTTGAGCTTATCTTGGCTGACTAGATTTGTATGTTTGCATTATCAAGTAAGTGTCCCTCCAGTCCAGTATGCCAATGAGATACCATTCTGCCCCACTTTACCTTTTAGGTTGTGTCGTCACACTCCCTTAGGCCTAAGTGTGGCAATTGGCGAGGACACACCTGGTGTTGGATTTTTCATCCGATTAGGATTTTATCAACCAAACATTGTTTGGTAGCTAATTTTGAACTGGCCTTATTGCCTAAGGATCCCCTGTAGGGCTTCGTATATTGCCAGGAGAAATGCTAGCAGGTTTTTCGTGTCTTATAACGAATACCTGAGGAGGGTGATTTCCCTGCTATGGCATAATGATTAATGTGCCTGTCACTTAAAAAGGGTGTGTGAGTTATGAAGTCCATATACTAGTTAACTGACACTTCGTAGAATGCAACTGCTAAACAACTTTTATTAATGAGTTTCAGTTTCATAAGTACAATGCAAAAGAAGAATCTAGAAATAGAATTTCTTAAGATTTGGTACATTCCATGCTCGGGGTATCTCTCTGCCCTCCAGCGTTTCCAAGTGATAAGCTCCTTGCAGATCGTCTCTTGTTATCTTGAATGGTCCTTCCCAGTTTGGCCCTAGCTTGCCGTCCGATGGTCTTACTGCGCTGCCCAGGACTTTCCTTAAGACGTAGTCTCCAACTCGGAATGCCCTTGGGTTGACCTTCTTATTGTAGTGCCTTGCGAGTTATTGCTGATAGCTCGCTAGTTTCACTAGGGCTAGCTCTCGGCGCTCATCGGCTAGGTCGAGCTCAGCGAGCAATGCTGCATCATTATGGCCCTGGTTGACAAGGATTGACTTCATTGTTGGCAAGCCTGCTTCTAATAGGATGACTACCTCCATTCCATATGTCAATGAAAATGGGGTTTCCCCCGTTGCCCGTCGTGGTGTGGTACGGTAGGCCCATAGAATATGTCGTAGTTCATTTACCCATGCGCCCTTTGCTCGCTCTAGTCATTTTTTTAACCCGTCGATCACTGTTTTATTGGAAGCCTCGGCTTGGCCATTACTCTGAGGATATACCACCTAGCTGAAATGGTGTTTGATTCCATGCTCGTCGCAGAAACTCTGAAAGGAGCCGCTCTCAAACTGCGTTCCATTGTCAGTGATGATGATTCTGGGGATGCCAAAACGGGTGATTATATTTCTCCATATGAACCTTATCATATTTGCATCTCGGATGTTCACTAGGGGTTCCCCCTCCATCCATTTGGTGAAGTAGTCAGTTGCGACCAACAGATATTTGCGATTACCAGTGGCGGTAGGAAGTGGTCCTACGATGTCCATTCCCCATTGGGCGAATGGCCATGGGCTGGACAGTGATTTTAGGTCTCTAGCAGGTTGGTGGACCATAGGAGCGTGAAGTTGGCATTTCAGGCACTTGCGAACATACATCGCAGAGTCCCTTTGCATATATGGCCACCGATAGCCTTCATTCATTGCTCGGAAAGACAGGAACCTTCCTCCAATATGGCTTCCACATATTCCCTCGTGAAGCTCATGTAGGACCTGCTCGACATTCATTGGTTGAACGCATTGAAGGTATGGACCAAAAAAAGATCTCTTATATAGCTTGCCCTCTGGTGATAAGTGAAAGAGAGAAGCCTTGACTCTTATCTGGTGGGCAATCTTTTTGTCATCTGGAAGCGTGCCATCCTTCAAATAGTTCCTTAAAGGGTCCATCCAGTTGGGTGTTGACTCCACTTGGAGCATCTGCTCCACGCCTGGCGGCTTGCTGCTACGGTTAATGCTCGGATGAGCGAGGAAATCGATGGGGATTGTTCTTTTTAGGTCGGAATTGACTGCTGAACTTAGGGCTGCTAAGGCATCATCATGGTTGTTCTGTCCTCTAGGAAATTACTGGACATTGATCTCTTTGAAGCTAGCCATTAGTATTTTTACTAAGGCGAGGTAAGCTGCCATTCTTTCATCTTTTGCATTGTAGTCTCCACTTATCAGATTGGAGACTAATTGAGAATCGCCGAACACCTGTAAATGTTTTGCTCCCAAAGTGTGCGCCTTCTGGAGGCCGGCTATTAAGGCTTCGTATTCTGCTTCGTTATTGGAGGCTGTAAATCCAAGCCTGATTCCTTGTTCAAGGATTGTATCCTCTGGAGTAACGAGGACAATGACTACTCCTGCCCCCTTTGAGTTGGAGGCTCCATTAACGAACAATTTCCAGGTTTCCTTCGTCGCGTCGTTTCCTTTTTGTCTTGCTGGTTGAGGTTGGTTAGAAGGTTGCTCACCTGTGAATTTGTCTATGAAATCAGCAAGGACCTGCCCCTTGATTGCGTTCCTTGGTTGAAATTGGATGTCAAATCATCCGAGCTCGACTGACCATTTAGACATTCTGCCCGATAAATTTGCCTTCCTCAGGATTGATTTAAGGGGGTGCGATGTAAGGACGATTATAGTGTGGACTTTGAAATAGTGCTTCAGCTTCCTCGAAGCCACTACTAGTGCAAAGGCGAGCTTCTCCAATGGTAGGTACCTCTACTCGGCGTCTAGTAGGGTATTGCTCGCATAATAAACGGGGTGCTGGATACCTGCACTTTCGCACATCAATGCAGAACTGACAGTGTGGTTGGAAACGGAGAGGTATAAGTACAAGGAATTTGCTTCCTGTGGTATGACGAGCAGTGGTGGGGAGATGAGGTAAGCCTTGAGCTCATCCAATGCCCGCGAGCAATCTGGGTTCCATTCTACCGTTTTGTTTCCCTTTAGGAGCTGGAAGAAAGGCTTGCACTTCTCGGAGGACTTAGAGATAAAGCGGTTTAATGCAGCGAGCATACCGGTGAGCTTCTGTACGTCCCAAATTGTTCGAGGAGGTTATACCCTATTTATTACATAGATCTGGTCTGGGTTGGCCTCGATGCCTCTCTTACTGACCAAATACCCAAGAAATTTTCCTGACTGGACACCGAAAGAACACTTGCTCGCGTTAAGTTTCATTCGGTACTTCCTGAGGATTTCGAAGGTGCTTGACAGGTTTGAGAGGTGGTCTTCTCTCTTCTTGCTTTTAAAGATCATATCATCGATGTAGACCTCCATGGTGTCTCCCATCTGGTCCTTAAATATCTTGGTGACCAGCCGCTGGTAGGTCGCCCCTGCGTTTTTTAGCCTGAAGCGCATGACCTTGTAGCAGTATAACCCAACTGTGGTGATGAATGCTGTTTTGTCCAGGTCCGGGGTATACAGAGGGATCTGATAATACCCTGAGTATGCGTCCAGAAAACTCATCCTCTCGTGAGCTGCAGTGGCGTCTACCAGTTGATCAATTTTTGGGAGGGGGAAGCTGTCTTTCGGGCACGCTCTATTGAGTTCAGTGAAGTCGATGCAAACTCTCCACTTCCCGTTGTTTTTTGGAACTACTACTGGGTTAGATAACCATTCGGGGAATTGTACCTCCCGTATAGATCCTGCATCCAGAAGTTTTTCCACTTCTTTTTCTACGGCTTTTGCCTTCTCGGGTACAGTTCGCCGTGCCTTCCATGCGATTGGTTTGAAGGTGGGATCGACGTGAAACTGATGACAAACCATACTAGGATCAATTCCAGGCAGCTCGTATGGCTCCCACGCAAAGACGTCTACATTGTTTCTTAGCAGGGTCGTTAATTCTTTCTTCTCCTGATCTGTGAGAGAAGCTCCAATCAAGAAGACCCTGTTGTCATCGCAATCTCCAGCTGTTATTTCCTCCAGGTTATCGATGACACGTTCAGAGGGGAGGATCTGGTCTCCTCTACTCCGGGCCTTCCGTATTTTAATTACTATTTCGAAGGTATCAGACCTTCTTATTCTTTAACTTTTTCGCTGGCCTTGTCGGCCTTCTTCTCTGGTCTTGGGCGGATGGCTGCTATGAAGCACCTTCTTGCCATCGCTTGATCGCCATGGATCTCCACTACTCCTCGCTCGGTCACATATTTGAGCTTCTTATGATAGGTCGAGGATACTGCCTTCGTTATGTGCAGCCATCCTCTACCGAGGCTAGCTTGGTATAGCAAGTCTATGTCGACCACCAGAAACTCGATCATTTTGGAAACATGTACTGCCCTTACTGGCAACACGATCTTTCCCAAGGGCATAGTCACTTTCCCAGTGAAGCCAACTAAAGGGATAGTAGCTTCCCAATCTTTTGAATAGGTCGAGGTACATTACCTCGGACGAACTTCCTTGGTCAACGAGTAGCTTGTCGACGTCATAGTTAGCTATTGTGAGGGTGATGATCAGAGCATCATGATGTGGGGTTCTTACTCCCACTAGTTCTTCTTCTGTAAACATAATATGTTTGATATAGTCGACGTCATCTGCTCGCCGACATTTTCCTGACAGCGTCTTTGGGGGATCGATCTGAAAAGCTTGCATCATCGCCGTAAGCTTTTTTACCTCCATTCAGGTTGAATTTCCTTGAATCTGTTTTGCATCGGATGCCCCATGGATTACTGTAAATTTATGGCTGGCATCATCTTCGATCACGTTGTCAGGCCTGGCTTCTTTATGGGTAGAAACCTTCTCTGCCCTTTTGTCCACGAATTCGTTCAGATGCCCGGATTGGGCCAGCTCTTCGAGGTGAGACTTAAGAGTCTTGCAATGCTCAGTTTTATGTCCTCCTTCTTTGTGAAAAGCGCATCTCAGCGCGTTGTTTCTTTTTGAGAGATCTCCTCCCATCTTTCTGGGCCACTTAATAAATGGCTCGTCTTTGATTTTTGCGAGAATTTTGTAAATTGGTTCTCTGAAAATGGTATTAACCGCCTGAAATGTTTTCGACAAATCGTTATTGCCTCCGTTCTTGGAGCCATTCCTGCCCCCATTCTTTCCTCCTTTCTTCTAGTTCTCATCTTTGTTACTGCCCTTGGCAGCGAGCTTAGCTCGACCATTTTCCCCTGTGCTGAGGTGGTTACATCTTCCACCTTAGCATATTTCTCGATGCGGGCCACTAGGTCTTCGATGGTCATGGCTTCTTTCTTTGTCAAGGACTAGTACAAAAGGGAAGAGCTGGGTAGCCCAATTTTGAAAGAGGCCACTTCCACTTGCTCCGAGCAGTCTTCGACCTCATTGAATAACTCCCAGTACCTCTTCGCGTAGTCTCGGAGGGTCTCTTGAGGCATCTTTTTCATGGTTAGCAAAGCATCCATCCTTTTGGGATGGGAGATACTTGTAATGAATCGAGCCATAAAGAGCTCGGCTAGGGACTTGAAACTCCTGATGGACCGGTTGGGGAGCCTTTCGAACCATTTCTGCACCACGTCATGTAGGCTCGAGGGAAAAATTATGCACATTAGCGCGTCTCGATGGTTCCATAGGGTCATGTCCTGTCGGTACTGCCTGACGTGATCAATGGGATCAGTCTTACCGTCATAAATTTTGAACCTTGGAATAGCAAACTTCTTGGGGGCTTCCTCTTCTTCTATTTCCCTCGAGAAAGGTGATTTCATCTGAGCTTTGAGATCTCGCCTAGCGAGTTCTTGGGTCGATCTGGTACCGTGATGCGCAGGGTGTTGGTCCATCTCCCTTCGGACCAGACTTCATATGTTTTCGTTGCTACGATATGGGCTCCTGTGATTGTGAGCTAGTCGCAGTTGCTCGAGCAAGTCATCCTTTGACTCTTTTTCTTCAGCTTTCTGGGATCCGCGCTTGGGACTCCTTCCTCAGCTGCGAGACTTGCTCGCCTGAGGGCTAGGAGTGCGGTATGGACGTCTCTTGGTACCATGATGGAGTTCTCTCTCCATTCTTTTTAATCTTCTTTTGAGGCAAGCATTCTCAGCTTCGTGCCTGCGAGAAGACTCCCTCTACTCGTGGAGCCTCACCTCATATGCATCAATCAGTCTGGATATCTGTGTGGACCTCGTTGGTCCTTGGCTTTCTTCTAAAGCAGGTCTTTCTAGGCGAGCCCTCTGATCTGAACGCCTAACTTCAGATCTAATCTTGCGAGGGGCAGGAGGTTCTTGGATATCTCCTGCCTGGGGAGCATTACTACTGTGACCAGACATTTCGAACTCTTTTCTTGGTGTGGGATTTATTAGGGAAGATAAACGTTCCCACAAACGGCGCCAATTGTGGTGACAATTATTATTCAACACAAAGAGATAAGAGAAGCACAATCACCAAACAGAAAAAGAAATACGAAATGCCAATCACACAACAAAGGATGTACGTGGTTCAGCAATGATGCCTACGTCCACGGTGGTGTAGTCAATATTATTTCTATATACTCTGGAGAGTGATTACAGAGAATACAATGTGTCCTTTGCCCCGGACCTAGGGTTTATTATATACATGTTCATTTCAGAGAGTGGGGGTGTTGGACTCCCCCACATTTTCCATCTTCTCCTAGAACCCCTCTTAATGGGAACATGGGAGGAGACTAAATCATAATCGGTTAAGATCTGGGGGGGGGGGGGTCTGGACTTTGGGCCGCTACAATTGGGCTACTCGTTCAGGCCCATCATTCTATTTTCGGGTACCCACGTGATGATTTATTAGAAAATCTTTAAATCCATTTTTCCTGAGTATGTGAAATTTAAATATTAATCTTCTAAAAGGACTATATGTAGCTTTACATTTGCAACAAGAGTTGATTTGTGAATTTATATATGTTTTGGGGTATTTCAAATATACAAACTAATTAATGAAAATAAATAGCTTAAGTGGTGAAGTTTAAAACCTTGAATTATCTCATAATTATTTTCTCCTCATATTTAACTCACTTTATCATTTTCTTTATTTATTAGTGTAGTTTTAATATTAGTTCAGAATTAGTAGTATAAATATCCCTTCAAAATTGTTTTAAAAATCATACTTGTTTTCACTTTGCTCTTGTCCACATTAAGGAGCACGGATTGACCCCTTACTTACCAATATACATTTTTAGTGTGTTTGTAGGTACCAAAAGGGATTTTTAATTGATCGTCTTTACTCTGCAACGATATATACACAAAAGACGAGTTATCAAAATATTAGATGCATAACCATCTGGGACTTTGACATTCTTTAAAACCTTACAAAATATGTCTTTATCACTTTTACTCATTGTGAAGCATGCTAGTGGTAAATATACTTTGTTATTTGGTAAGCTCTTTGGGTGCAATACTTTTCGAATACCCATGTTCTCAAGTCTCTATGAGACTTTGTATTATATTTTGATTTTCCATCAACATTTAACAATGTCCAAAGTATGTTATCGTACACATTTTTCTCTATATGCATAACATCAAGATTGTGACGAATCAAGTGATCCTTCCAGTATGGCAGCTAAAAGAATATGCTTTTTTCTTCCAATTTAGAGAACTATCACCATTCCCTTCACCATCGATACTCATTTTTCTCTTCTTCGCCGTCGATGAGTGACCCTTCTCATTATTTCTTTTCATTACCTCTAATTGCTCTAAGATATCATCCCCAGATACTTGAGTGGGCTTGACTTCTCTTTCAACTTTCCCATAAAAAACAACAGTATCATTTTTGAATTTATGGTTGTGATCCAACCACCAACGATAGAACATATAGAAAAATTTCTTCCCATTATTTAACCATTGTGAACGAGTGTTCTTGTTGCAACAAAGACAAGCCAATCTCCCTTTTGTACTCCAACCTGACAAGTTTGTATACGCAGAAAAGTCACTAATTGTCCACATTAACGCTGCACGCATACAAAACTTTTTTCAGTCGATGCGTCGTAAGTAAGTATGCCATCATTCCACAATTCCTTCAACTCATCGATGAGAGGCTACAAGTAAATGTCAATATTATTTCCTAGGCCGCATGGACCGTCAATCAACATAAACAGTATAAGATAAGGTTATTTCATACAAATCCACGGAGGCAAGTTGTATATCATCAAATCAACGGGACACGTGCCATGAGAAATGCTCATTGTTTTAAAAGGGTTGAAGCCATCGGCTGCTAGTCCGAGCCTAACATTATGCGAATCACTAAAAAATTTAGAATTTGTTGATCGAAGGTTTTCCATGCTTTAGAATCAGCGGGGTGTCTTAATATGACATCTTCATCGCGTTCCTCTGCATGCCATCTCATGAGGGAGGATGTTTTCAATGACATAAATAATCTTGAAGCCTTGGTTTCAGTGGAAAGTACCTAAGAACCTTTGAAGCCCTTATACTTTTGACTCACTTGAGTCTATATTGTATAAGTGCTCATCTAGTTTGGAAATTGTGACAAAATTGTGTCCTACCTAGAATCCAAAGAACCTCAGAAGTTGGTTTGCTAATTCATCTCTCTATCTTGTAGTGATCAAGAACCTATTGCCAACACTCACACACAGTAGAAATTAATTTATTGCATATCATATTGCATAATAATGTGTGTACATATGTTGAGTGTGTTTAAATCCCTATATTGGCATTTTAATAATTTTTTGGGATTTTTTAAACATTTTTAAAATAAGGTTTTCTTAATTAAAACTTGTTTTAAAAAGTTTTGTGGTCAATTTGTAAATATAATTTGTTGATTATATTAGCCTTATGTTACCTTGGGTAGAATCCGAAAGCGGAGTAAACTTGAGGGTGTGGTTTTAATTAACTTTAGACACGCGTTTGTTATCCTGTTATTGACCAACACTTGTCCTCGTCTGATTGGATGAAGTTGTGTTTCTTTACTGAGTTAAAATATCGTTTGTTCCTAGCCCTTGGATCATTAGCTATCAAAGATCTGCATGTTATCTTAGTGAATCCCAGTAAAACTCTTTAGACCAATCAGGATTCGTTTAATCACCACCTTATTAGAACCCTTCGATCTAAGAGAATTTGGCTTGACTTAATCCAGGCCCTTGGTTCTGAGCCAGCCTCTCGAACCTTCTCCTCACCCTATAAAAGGGACCCTATTCTCAGACTTCGAAGACTTTTGCCATTTTAATTTCTTCTGAGAAATTGAGAGAGAAGAGAGAGAAGAGAGAAAACAGAGAGAAGAGAGAGAGTTAGAAACCCTAACCCTGTTCGTCAAAACCTCTTCCATCCAAACTCAAACACTTCTTCAAAATACCTCCATATCCAAAACACTTCTCTGAGTGTTCTTGAGAGTTTGAGAGTTTGAGTTAAGTTTGTTTTTGTTGTTGTAACCTCGTGTTCACTATATCTTGTTTTCAACTTAAACGTGTATTCAGATTTACTTTCTGATTTCATAGAAATTTCAGATCTGAGTTATTCATGTTACATTACACTTAGGTTCATTCTTTATTTCTCATCTTGAGAAATATATTGTTGATTATTTTCTCTAAAACGTTTGCTTACTTTGAAATCAACAATAAATGTTTTATGTTTCTAGTTCTTGTAAAACTAAACCTTTGACCTAGTTTGGAATCTCACTTGGAGGTTTTCAATCTCTAAAAGTCTTTCTAAATTCTGAGATTGATTAAGACCTTGTCTGTCTTCCTAGCAAGGTATCCGTGGATTCTGGGAATGATTTAAAGGTCAAATAAGGTGAAAAGTTTTGTAAGAAGAAAGAAAAAGAAAAGATCACAGCATATAGTGTTATTGTAATTTGTTAGGACTGTTTGTACTTAATAAGTGTGTGTGTGTGTGCATGCATGTGTTAGAAATCACTTCCACAAACACTTTCACCCTACAACACGAAAAGTGTTGGTAATAAGATCTTGAGAACAAAGAGTCGACGTAAAGTGCTGGAACAAATCAGAAGTTAACAAACTGGGAGAACTACATCTACAATTAGAACTGCAGAGAAGTTTAAGGACACCAGAGGGTACATTCCTAAACTTATATAGGACTGAGTTGATTGCATGTTAGTCATATAGTTTGTAACTCATATATTTGTTTTAGTGGATTTTCATTTTATTCCGTAGAGGGAGTCGTGGATGTTTCCTCAATTGGTGAGGTTTTACCACGTAAAAAATATCGTGAACATAATTTTTCTACATCTCCTCATCTCATTCTTGGTTGTGCTGAGTTTAAGATGTTTAAACTACTTTATAAATCTGTTATTCAATTCTTGAATAGATCTCATACATATTGATTTATTAAACACATCTTGTGTTCAAATAGTTTGGTTTTTACGAAAAGAGTTTCTTAAAAAACAGATCGGAGTTACTTAAATAGTTTATTTTTAATAAACGGCTTTAGTAACATTTTTCAATTGGTATCAGAGCTTTCTAAACTGCTTTCAAAAGAGATCCTGTGTTTCTGAAATTGTTTTCTGAAAATCAATTATGGACTAGAAAAATGAAAGATTTGGTAACTTGACCAGACCTCCAATCTTTGATGGAACCAATTTTGCTTACTGAAAAGTAAGGATGATTGCTTTCATTCAAGGAACTTTGGGAGATGATGTCTGGGACATTGTTGAAAATGGTTATATTTTTCCTACTAAACCAGCCAACGAAGGAAGTAATGAGAGGGTTAAGAAAGCTTTAAGTGAGTTCACTCAAGAAGAGAAACAAGTTTCTCGAAATAATAATAAAGGAAAGAATGCCATATTTATGTCTATAAATGAACATGAGTTCAAAAGAATCTCATCATGTACCACTTCTAAGGAAGCTTGGGACACTTTGGTTACTGCTCATGAAGGAGACACTAGAGTTAAGGCTGTTAAAACCCAAATGCTTATTCAGCAGTATAACTCCTTAATTATGTCTGAGACTGAGTCATTTGATGACTTCTATATGAACTTGACTGATATTGTGACCAAACTGCATGCTAATGGGGTGACTTATGATAGACATGAAATTGTATCTAAAATTCTAAGATCATTACCACGGAAATTTGATAACAAAAGATATGCTATTGAGGAAATGTGTGATCAAAATCTCACTCCTGAATTACTCAGTAGTAAACTAAGAACTGTGGAAATGGAAATAGAATTTAAGAAACAATTGACACAAACCCATAGGAAACAGACTAGTTCCAATCTTAGCTTCTCTTCTAAGTTAACTAAACCTGAACTTATATTCCCTACTTATGATTCTGATGAGGAATGCAATATAGAGAGTTTGGACAATCAAATTGCCTTAATTACTAAACAGTTTAAGAAAACTATTAAGTTTAGAAACAAAATGGCAAATAAATAAGGCAATTCAAATTATCCAACTTCCTCTAATCACAGGCCTCATGAGAAAAACCATGACAAAAATCACAAGGACTCTCACATTAGACCTAATAGAGACCTTAAGAAGACTGAATGCTATAGATGTTGTAAACTGGGGCATATTGCACAAGACTGTAGAGTTAACTTGAACACTCAAAACAAACACACTAGAGCTAACATTTGCAAAACATGGGATGACTCAAGTGATTCTGAAAAGGAGGAACCTGAGCCATCTGATGTTTTTGATCCTTGCATGTCCTTCTTTGCCAAGATCATATATAATGATGATGTGCTTATGCCTGTGTATGAGAATGCTTCTAGTAACTCTACTCCTGCTATTGAGAATCGTGTTTATACTAGTTTAGATGCTTTGATTACTGAGAATGTTGCATATTCTTCCTCGGGGTGTGTGAGTCAAAGGGATAGCGATAATGACGATGTCAATGGGTGTGTGAGTTTAACAAATGAATCTTTAGGGGTCACTCCACACACCACACTTAGTGACTCGGACAATGAAGACCTCCCTGACATTCACACACTTTATGATAAAACTCTCAAGAAAAGCACTAGATTAGAAAAGATTGTGAAAGATCTCACTAAGAAGTTAGAAGATCTAAGCCTTATGGTTAAACTAAATGCTGAAGAGTATACTACCCAATGTTTGACTCATAAAAGCTAAATCAAAATGTTTGATGAAAAACTCAGAGATTTAAAAGAAACAAATGAAACTCTGGAGAAAAAATACAAGGGGACATTGCTAGAATTGGAGCAAACTAAAGAAAAGACAGCAACTGTTTTCAAAAAATTTACAAAATTTGAAAATAATTCAAAATGTTTTGATGAATTTGTTGCTGAATCAAAAACCAATTCTGATGATTGAATTGGAATAGGGTTTTTCCCCAATTTGAAAACACAAACAAAATCCTTTGAAACTATCAAGTTTGTGTCAGGTGGCAAAAGACCTATTGAAACAGGCCCAGACTTTCATTCTCTAAAAACTGAGTTTGATTCAAAAAATCAAAATTTTAACATTGGGGAATCAAGTTTCTCTAAACATGAAAGTTCACCCAAGGCTAAATACGTCTGCCCTTCTATTAGGAAGAGTGAGTCTGCATACAAGACTGTCATATCTAGGAATAGAGTTCAGCCTCAAAACCTTTGTTTAAAGACTTTCCTAAGGACACCTATTCTGAGCAATCTTTATTGTTCCTACTGCGACATATATGGTCACTCTTTTGATGATTGTTATGCAAGGAGACTCGTTAAACCTTCCTATAATCTTTATATCTATCAAAACTTTAACTATTCTAGGAGGAGCCGCAACAATTATATACTTCCGAAACAGCCAGATAGAAACTCTAATTATAGAAAGAGAAAGATCAAGCCTAAAAGAACATTTACTAGAAGGAATCCTAAGCACTTTCCTAAACCAAATGCCCAAGTCTTTCACAAATTTCAAAATCATGCGCAAAATGTTTTTCAGCAAAAATCCAAAGCTCGCAAATTTTATCAATTAAGAGCTAATAAGCGCAAGATGAAAACTAAGGCAATTTGGGTTAGAAAAGATGATCTATTACCTCAGATGAAGTGTAATGTTGTTGTTACTGCTTTAAAAGCTGGACACATATCATCTGGTTGGTATTTAGACTCTGGATGTTCTAAGCATATGACTGGTGATGAAACTAAACTTTTAAACAAAACCAGCTTTGCTGGTGGTAAAGTCATTTTTGGTGATGAAGTTTCATCTCAAATCATAGGCAAAGGAACTCTCCAAGAAGATGGGCTTCCTATTCTTCAAGATGTTCTTCTAGTCAAAGGTCTTAAGGCAAATTTACTTAGCATATCGCAATTTTGTGACTCAGATCATACTGTTACCTTTTCAAAGAACAATTGCAAAATTTTAAATGAAAAAGGTGAATGCATAATTACTGGATTCAGAACTCCTGACAACTGCTACACTGCCATGAACAATTTTGAAATCTGTAATGTTGCCAGAATGGATGACAATGAGATATGGCATAACATAATGGGTCATATAAATTACGATAACCTTAGTAGACTGACCTCTCAGGAAATAGTTAGAGGAGTTCCTAAAATCAAACTTATACCCAATCTTATTTGTGGTTCCTGTCAAGAAGGTAAAATTGTTAAGGCACCTCATAAGAAAGTCAAAGATATTCTTACCTCTAATCCCTTAGAACTCATCCATATGGACCTAATGGGTCCCTCCCAAACTGTTAGTCTTTGTGGACACAGTTACATCCTAGTTATGGTTGATGACTTCACTAGATTTACCTGGGTAGCCTTCTTAAAACAAAAGTCTGAAACATTTCAAACCTTCCTAAAAATTCTTCTTATGATTGAAAATGAGAAGGATACTCAAGTGAATAGAATTCGTAGTGATAGAGGTGGTGAATTCAAAGACACTGGTATTATAGAATACTGTGACTATAATGGTTATAAACACGAGTTCAGTGCTCCTAAGACCCCTCAACAGAATGGTATTGAAGAGAGAAAGAATCGTACCCTTCAAGAGATGGCACGTGTTATGTTACATGCCAAGAATTAACCTAAATATTTTTTGGTAGAGTCCATTCGTACTGCTTGTCATATTATAAATAGGGTCTATCTTAGAAAGAATTCCAAACAAACCCCCTATGAACTTTGGTACACTAAAAAGCCTAATCTCAAATATCTTATAACCTTTGGCAGTACTTGTTATGTATGCAAAGATAGGGAACACTTATCCAAATTTGAGAGCCGGGGAGATAAAGCCATATTTTTAGGATATTCGCCTAACAGTAGAGCTTATCGAGTGTATAATCTTCGCACTAAATCTTTGATGGAATCCGTAAATGTAATTGTTAGTGACACTACTGTAGAAAGCAAGACTGGTGAATTTACTATTGAGGAAGAGTCTACAAATATTTTAGAAAATGACTCCTCTACAATGGATAGTTCATTACCTATTGAGACACCTGAGGTACCTAACTGGGTTTTTAAAGATCATCCCATAAATAACATTGTTGGTAACCCTAGTGAGCCAGTGCGTACAAGATCTCAACTCAGAAACTATGCACATTATGCATGTTTTGTTTCCCTTGTGGAACCAAAGAATGTAAATGAGGCATTGAATGACTCTCATTGGATTTCTGCTATGCAGGAAGAACTTTTCAATTTGTCATTCATGATGTTTGGTATCTTGTTCCACGTCCTGATCACAAAAAGGTTGTTGGCACACGTTGGATTTTCAAAAATAAGACTGATGAAATGGGATAATAATTAGAAATAAAGCTAGATTAGTTGATCAAGGATACTCTCAAATAGAAGGAATAGATTTTAACGAGACCTTTGCTCCTGTTACTCATTTAGAATCTGTTCGTCTGCTTTTTTCTATAGCTTACCACGTGCACTTTACACTATACCAAATGGATGTCAAATATGCGTTCCTTAATGGTATATTGGCTGAAGAAACCTATGTAGAACAACCTAAAGGGTTCATTGACCCTAAGCATCCAAATCATGTATTTAGTCTGAAAAAGGCTTTGTATGGCCTTAAACAAGCTCCTAGAGCTTGGTATGAGCGTCTTTCCATTTTTCTTTTAGATAAAGGTTTTAAAAGAGGCGGAAATGACCAAACCCTTTTTGTCAAACATTTTGACAAACACATCACTATTGCTCAAGTTTATGTGGACGATATTATATTTGGATCAACTTCTCCCTCAGAAGTCAAATCCTTCTCTGAAACTATGCATAAGGAATTTCAAATGTCCCTTATGGGGGAGCTACAATTCTTCTTAGGCCTTTAAGTCAAACAAAATTCAGATGGATTATTTGTATCGCAATCCAAGTACGCTTTAGAGATAGTAAAGAAATTTGGCCTTGAGAGTGCTAAAGATGCTAAAGCGCCCATGAGTACTACGCTAAAACTTTTCAAAGATGAAAATGGAAAATCTGCAGATCCTACTCAGTATCGTAGTATGATAGGCACCTTACTATATCTTACTGCCTCGCGTCCTGATATTATGTATGCTGTTTGTGTATGTGCTCGATATCAAAGTATCCCTAAAGAGAGCCACTTGAATGCTGTTAAACGTATCATTAAATATGTAAAAGGCACTATAAATCTAGGACTTTGGTACACTAATGACACACCAAGCACTATAATTGGGTACACTGATGCTGACTGGGCTGGGTGTACTGATGATAGTAAAAGCACATCAGGAGCATGTTATTATATAGGTAATAACTTGGTAGGATGGAGTAGTAAAAAACAAAATTGCACATCACTCTCAACAGCTGAATCTGAATACATAGCCGCTGGCAGCTGTTGTGCTCAATTAATGTGGCTAAAACAAATGCTAAGTGATTATGGTATTCAAGGAAACCAATTTCATCTCTACTGTGATAATCAAAGTGCGATTAATATTTCTAAAAACCCTGTTCAACACTCGCGAACAAAGCATATTAAAATAAGACATCATTTTATACGCGAATTGGTTGAATCTAAGGAATTAGAAATCAATTATCTTCCTACTGATCTACAACTCGCAGATATATTTACCAAACCTCTAGATTATAATAGATTCATTTTATTACGAAAATCTATTGGTATGGTTTATGCTGACTAATCATTTTGCTGTTTATCCAAGTTTTTCCCTTTGTCCATTTGAGACAAAATGGGGGAGAAATTTGAGTCTATTCAATTCTTAAATATACTAAACAGCTTGATTTTAGTGATTTATTGCAGGTTCTTATTGTACAGTTACCCTCAACGGTTGTAATAGGGTATTCATATGTACTTAGTTGAGTTATGTACTTTTTGATTTCTAGGAATTGGGTAGATAGAATTTTGATAGGAATAAGTTTTTCTTATTTTCTTGTTGCCCTACAAGTCCAAGATGACTCAAAGGAGATTTTGTCTCATATTTCCAAAGGGGGAGATTGAAGCCCTTATACTTTTGACTCACTTGAGTCTATATTGTATAAGTGCTCATCTAGTTTGGAAATTGTGACAAAATTATGTCCTACCTAGAATCCAAAGAACCTCAGAAGTTGGTTTGCTACTTCATCTCTCTATCTTGTAGTGATCAAGAACCTATTGCCAACACTCACACACAGTATAATTCATTTATTGCATATCATATTGCATAATAATGTGTGTACATATGTTGAGTGTGTTTAAATCCCTATATTGGCATTTTAATAATTTTTTGGGATTTTTAAACATTTTTAAAATAAGATTTTCTTAATTAAAAATTGTTTTAAAAAGTTTTGTGGTCAATTTGTAAATATAATTTGTTGATTATATTAGCCTTATGTTACCTTAGGTAGAATCCAAAAGCGGAGTAAACTTGAGGGTGTGGTTTTAATTAACTTTAGACGCGCGTTTGTTATCCTGTTATTGACCAACACCTATCCTCGTTTGATTGGCTGAAGTTGTGTTTCTTTACTGAGTTAAAACAGCGTTTGTTCCTAGCCCTTGGATCATTAGCTATCAATGATCTGCATGTTATCTTGGTGAATCCCAGTACAACTCTTTAGACCAATCAGGATTCGTTTAATCACCGCCTTATTAGAACCCTTCGATCTAAGTCAATTTGGCTTGACTTAATCCAGGCCCTTGGTTCTGAGCCAGCCTCTCGAACCTTCTCCTCACCCTATAAAAGGGACCCTATTCTCATACTTCGAAGACTTTTGCCATTTTCATTTCTTCTGAGAAATTGAGAGAGAAGAGAGAGAAGAGAGAAAACAGAGAGAAGAGAGAGAGTTAGAAACCCTAACCCTGTTCGTCAAAACCTCTTCCATCCAAACTCAAACACTTATTCAAAATACCTCCATATCCAAAACACTTCTCTGAGTGTTCTTGAGAGTTTGAGAGTTTGAGTTAAGTTTGTTTTTGTTGCTGTAACCTCGTGTTCACTATATCTTTTTTCAACTTAAACGTGTATTCAGATCTACTTTTTGATTTCATAGAAATTTCAGATCTGAGTTATTCATGTTACATTAAACTTAGGTTCATTCTTTATTTCTCATCTTGAGAAATATATTGTTGATTATTTTCTCTAAAACGTTTGCTGACATTGAAATCAACAATAAATGTTTTCTGTTTCTAGTTCTTGTAAAACTAAACCTTTGACCTAGTTTGGAATCTCACTTGGAGGTTTTCAATCTCGAAAAGTCTTTCTAAATTCTGAGATTGATTAAGACCTTGTCTGTCTTCCTAGCAAGGTATCCGTGGATTCTGGGAATGATTTAAAGGTCAAATAAGGTGAAAAGTTTTGTAAGAAGAAAGAAAAAGAAAAGATCACAGCATATAGTGTTATTGTAATTTGTTAGGACTGTTTGTACTTAATAAGTGTGTGTGTGTGCATGCATGTGTTAGAAATCACTTCCACAGACACTTTCACCCTACAACACGAAAAGTGTTGGTAATAAGATCTTGAGAACAAAGAGTCGACGTAAAGTACTGGAACAAATCAGAAGTTAACAAACTGGGAGAACTACATCTACAATCAGAACTGCAGAGAAGTTTAAGGACACCAGAGGGTACATTCCTAAACTTATATAGGACTGAGTTGATTGCATGTTAGTTATATAGTTTGTAACTCATATATTTGTTTTAGTGGATTTTTCATTTTACTCCGTAGAGGGAGTCGTGGATGTTTCCTCAATTGGTGAGGTTTTACCACGTAAAAAATATCGTGAACATAATTTTTCTATATCTCCTCATCTCATTCTTAGTTGTACTGAGTTTAAGATTTTTAAACTACTTTATAAATCTGTTATTCAATTATTGAATAGATCTCGTACATACTGATTTATTAAACACATCTTGTGTTCAAATAGTTTGGTTTTTACGAAAAGAGTTTCTTAAAAAAAACAGATCGGAGTTACTTAAATAGTTTATTTTTAATAAACGGCTTTAGTAACATTTTTCAACCTTTGCGGGAATTTTTCAACCCCTAGCTTCTTCATCATCGGACTCACTTGAAAATTACTTCCATCTTGATGTATGACATACTATGCAATCATCACGATCTTGTTCTCTGTCCAATGCAACATACAATCATTTGGACATGCATGAATTTTTTTATAATCAAACTCCATATCATTAATTATCTTTCTTACTTGAGAGTATGAACATGGCAGTTTCTCACCCTCCCAAAGTGCCTCTTTTAAGAATTAAAGCAATTTTGTAAACAATGTGTGGATCCACTTATAAAGTGTTTTCATATGAAAGAGACGAACAATAAATGAAAGTGATGATAAAGATTTGCAACCAGGGTACAACTCACGTTCCCCATCTTTTAATAACTTGAAAAATGCTGATGCATTTTCATCCATCCCATTCTAGTCTTCATACGGGTCGTTACATCGCATACCCTCTTCACTTCGATTTTTGAATAGATCATGTAGTATTCCACACATATAATCTCTTGTATTCGAGTCATGCACTTCATCTGCTCCAATAATTCCCATTGTGTATGGAGAATCTTTTACGTGATAAATCCACATAGTGTAATTCTTAACAAACCCATGTACGATGAGATGCTCATAAAATACTTCTCTTTCATAACTAATGGTATTTCAACATTTCCTACACAGGCACTTAATCATTAGCTCAGGATATTTATTGGCAAATGCAAAATCAAGAAACCCATTAACTCCTTTAATATAAGGTTAAAAAACTCTTGACAATTCCATCCAACTCTTATCGCTATCCATTTGAAAAGATTGTTGATTACCTCACACTATCACAAAATTGTTGTTAATTCTAAAGGAAAAATTCATTAAAAAAAATACAATAAATAAACGAAATGTTAAACCATAAATCATTAATATGCTCCTTCAAAACTATGTAAATTTACAAATAGTAAGACATTAATTATAACACCATTTGGATATGGCCTTATATGAAAACTACCAATATTTAGTGATATAAAATCAAGAAACTTAACTATGAATATATTTTAACCTTAATTAGTTAACAAAAATTAAAAAAACTCACTCATAACATAATCAATTACCAAAAGATATTAATGTAGCAATGAATCATGACACATTAAGAAGAAGACTACCCCTAATCCCTAAATATTTTAGCTTAAACGAAAACAATGTACAACTACTGAATACCCCAATACAATAACTCACATCAAGACTTAATTTTCTAAAAGCTAAAAAGATTAAATACAAAATAATGCATAAGGCCCTCGCTTAAAAAACAACTTCAGCAAAAAATAATCATTACGGAAAACAAATCTCCTTTCCAATAATGAGATAGCATAATTACGTCATATAATCTAGATGAAAATGCTACTAAATCAAATTGTCCAAATTAGAAAGTAATATTAAAACTTGTTTGTTATCTTAAAATTTAGAACATGTTGCATGAATAAAGGAGCTTACTAAATTCAACTGCAATTTAAAAAACTATTTTTGTAAAGATACCATTACAACAACATTAATTACAAAACGGAACATATACAAACTAAGTTGAGTGATTAAAAACATTGTAAAAACAATTCTTACATTTGTTCGGGCAACAAGTATATTGTCGAACTCTAGCGATTAGATCTAACTTGCAGTTTCACATTATCATATAAAAGTAAGATGAACTAGTAATTCTAAACTAGTTTATAACAAAACGAATAAAGACATGTAGACACATCTAATTTTCATTTAGAGTTGGCAAGTTTGTAATATCAAACTAAAAGGCTAATGTGATACATATATACCTACATATGAATGCACATACATAAACCTGAGAAATAATATATACATATCAATCTAAAAGGCTAATATGACACATACATACCCGCACATGAATGCACACATACATAAACATGGGGAAAATATGCATATTACCCCATATTGTACAGGACCATTTCGATTTAGATGATTAAATAATACTAATCAATTAAAACAAAGGTGTAAGAGTTACACAAAGATGATATCATGGGGAGTGATTTGAATTTACATTTAACAACGTTGAACTGGACCTTTTTAACCAATTGAAATAACTGAAAGAGCGAAAAAAAATTGGTAGTTACCAAAAAAAAATGAGAAAATCCAACTAAATATGCTAGGTCGTGGATTAATCTCATCTTGTCTACAGTTCATCTAATTATATAAATAGAAGCAAAAAAAATAGCAACGACCAAGAAACAAGACCAATGTAAACAATAATATTAATATAACAATGAATTCATTTTTTCTACAAAATTTATACTTTGACATTATCAAGATTCAAAGCAACAATTTTAGATATTTTATAAAAATGACAAAAATTCCATAAAGTAGTCATTAAAAATAAGTATAAATTTCACCAACTGGAACCAAAATAGTAGTGAATTGACTAATTTTGATTGATAACAAAAAAAAAGAAAAAACGCATTGAATGATATTCAAGCCACTTACCGAAAAATAAATCTAAAATAAGCCACAATAGAAATTATTTATCAGATGATTATATCCAAGCATATGAAATATATGGATTGATTTGAAACTACCCAAATGCAATTCTTTATAAACTAAACAAAAAAATTCAGTAGAAAACTCACAAAAAAAATCTTTCACTCACACACATATCAATTAAAGAATGGTGTATTAAAAAAATCTCAAGCTCACACACATATCAATTAATTTGTGTTTTGGATTCATGATATATATATCTGGCATCAACACAGTTGAATTTTTAAATAATAAACAATAACATAAGAAAAAGATGTCAAAATATTATTGATTTATGACATATATATATATATATATATATATAGAGAGAGAGAGAGAGAAAGCGAGAATCATATCAAAAACCCATCATAGTGATCGAAATAAATAAAAAATAAAGAACAGCAATGATCTAAGAACAGTTTCGAGATGGGTTTTGATATACCGAAATAAAAAAATATACCGAAATAAAAAATAAATAAAAAACGCAACTTACCTAACAAGAACAGGTCCGAGTCTTCAAAGAACAAAACGCAAAAGCAATGGTAGAGACTATTTAGGTTTTAGCTTGGAACGTGGGTATTTTTGGGAAGGATTGAAGACTCAAACTAATTGAGGGTAGAGAGTTTTGGGAAGGATTTGAATTATGGAGATTCATACGATGGAAGAGGTGTGATGGGAGAGGCTATTGAGGTTTTAGCTTGAAACGTGAGTATTTTTTTTAAACAAAATAAAACACCTACCAAAAACTAAGAAGTGGCATTTCCCCCCCCCCCCCCCAATTTTAGTGGCATTTGTTATGAAATGCCTAAAAAATACCACATTTATTTCAGCCTTAATTAAAAAAATGCTCTATTTATGTTGCACATCAATATAAATGCCGTGAATTTTCAATATTAATAAATAAATACTAGTAAAAAGAAAATTCTCAGTATTTTTAAATAATACCAATAAAAAGTGCCGAAAAAAATTAGTTTTCTTGTGGTGACATTATGGAAATGTCTCATCTCACTTCAAAGCTAAGAGCACTTAAGCTTGATCTCTCTGAGGATTTTCTTGTGCATTTGGTTCTGATATCTCTTTCCACACAATTTAGTCAATTGAAGGTGAGCTACAACTGCCAAAAGGAGACTTGGTCTTTTAATGAGCTCATCTCACATTGTGTGCAAGAAGTGGAAAGACTGAAGCAAGATAAGACAGAAACTACACATTTGGCTAGTACTTCCAAGGACAAAGGGAAGAAAATAAAGAAGGATAACAAAGCTGCAGTGGTTCCATATCCAAAGAAACAACATAAAGAAAAAACTATTGATGTCTTTTTTTTGGAGCGGCGGGACATAGGAAGAAGCAATGTACCCATACTTGGCATGTAAAGAAAAGTACACTTCTTAATATAGTTTTTTCTGAGGTTAATTTGACTTCGGTACCTAAACACACTTGGTGGATAGATTATAGTTCAACCATTCACATTAGTGTGTCTATACAGGGTTGCCTGAGTTGCGAAAAGCCAAATAATGGTGAAAGATACATTTTTATGGGCGATGGCAAGAAGGTTGAAGTTGAAGCGATTGGGATATTTAGGTTATTATTAAAGTCTGGTACTTATTTGGATTTGAATGAGACATTTATTGTACCGCCATTTAAATGGAATTTGGTTTCTATTTCTGTATTGGATAAATCTGGTTATAATTGTTCCTTTGGAAATAATAAATTTAGTCTTCTTCATAATTCAAATTTGGTTAGTACTGGTTCTTTATCTTATGTAGATAAGCTTTATATGCATGATACTGTTGCTTCATATCATGAAACCTTGAAATTAAGTACTTGAGGTGTTAAAAGGAAATTAACCAATAAGAATTCCACATCATTGTGGCATAAGAGATTAGGTCACATCTCCAAAAGGAGAATTGAAAGACTTGTGTCAGATGGGATTCTTGATTCCCTTGATTATTCAGATTTTAAAATTTGTACAAATTGCATAAAGGGAAAACAGACAAACATAAGGAGATTTGGTGGCAATGGGCTACAGACGTCTTAGAACTGATACATACAGATATTTGTGGGCCATTCCCTACGGTTTTATAGAATGGTCAATAATATTTTATCAATTCATAGATGATTTTTCACGTTATGGCTACCTTTATCTCATCCATGAAAAGTCCCAATCTCTGGACGTGTTCAAATCATTCAAGGTTGAAGTTGAAAATCAACTTAGCAAAAGGATTAAAAGCGTCAGATCTGATCATGGTGGTGAATACTATGGCAAGTATGATAGTTCAGGTTAACAACTCCCAGGACCATTTACTAAATTCCTAGAGGAGTGTTATATCGTCCCATAGTACACCATGCCAAGTTATCCAAGCATGAATGGTGTTGCTGAAAGGAGAAACAGAACGCTTAAAGACATGGTAAGGAGTATGATTACTTACTCTAACTTACCAGATTTACTCTGGGGTGAAGCATTAAAAGACTGCATTGTATATCCTTAATAGAGTACTAACTAAAACAACTGCTAAAACCATTTTTTAACTTTGGACAAGCAAGAAACCTAGTTTGAAGCACCTTCATATTTAGGGATGTCCAGCTAAAGCGAGGACTTATAAGCCACATGAAAAGAAAATGGATCCCACAACGGTTAATTGTTATTTTATTGGATACTCTAAAAGATCTAGGGGTTACAAATTCTATTATAGTATTACTAAAACAATTTTTGAGACGGGAAGCGCCCAGTTCTTTGAGGATGTTGATTTTTTCGGGGGGGATAAGGTTGGGGATTTTGGCTTTGAAGAGGGATATGTTGATATTCCCATAGCTGTTATTAACACTGATCAGGATCCTATTCCTGACATTGTTCAAGAAGAAGATCCCAATCAAAACAATATCCAATAACCTCTCGTTCTAGATGAACAAACTCTATCGCCTCCAGAACCTATGCCATTAAGGAGATCCACTAGAGAAAGGAGAAATGTTGTGCCAGATGATTACATTGTATTTCTCCATGAACATGAGTTTGACATTTGTGCGATGGAAGATGATCCAATCACCTTCCGTCAATCCATGGAAAGTTCTAAATCTCAAGACTTTATTAATGCCATGAATGATTAGATAAAGTCCATGAAGGACAATGACGTTTGGGATATTGTCACATTGCTTGAAGGTGCGAACCCCATTGGTTGCAAATGGATATATAAAATCAAGAGGGATTTGAAAGGTGATGTGGAGAGATACAAAGCCCGTCTTATCGCTAAAGGCTTTACACATAAAAAAGGCATCAATTATAAAGAGACATTCTCTCTGGTTTCATCGAAAGACTCTTTTAGGATCATAATGGCACTTGTGGCACACTTTGACCTTGAGCTTCATCAGATGGATGTTAAGACTGCGTTTCTCAATGGTGAGAGTAAGAATATTTATGGTGTAGCCAGAAAACTTTGTGTTGGGAGATGCAAAGAAGACGGTTTGTAAGTTAAAGAAATCCATCTATGGGCTTAAGCAAGCTTCTCATCAATGGTATTACAAGTTTCACCAAGTTGTCATCTCGTTTGGTTTTGAGATGAATCTGGTTGATGATTGTATATACCACAAGTTCAGTGGGAGTAAGAATATTTACTTGGTATTATAGGTTGATGACATCTTGCTTGCCACCAACGACATAGGTATGTTGCACGAAACCAAGAGATTTCTTTCAAAGAAATTTGATATGAAAGATCTTAGTAATTCTTCTTTTGTTTTGGGTATACAGATACA